>CM069306.1:7787500-9020000 GCA_035609425.1 Epinephelus awoara
CCTCTGGGCAATCTGCTTTATTCTTTAAGTGGTATCTCTTATAATTGCAATGCTAACGTCACGCAACTTTACTTCTTGATTAAACCTGATCATTTTGATAACCTTACCAACTTCATGAGAAATATTGTAAAAATCAATCCAATACTATAACCAATACTATTTTCTTGCTAAGACTATTGCAACTTGCTCTTCACTTGTATTACACAGTCCTTTATGGCTCGACTGCATATGGTAAAAACCAGTCGTTGGTCCCACATCATTCTTGCCTCCCTTCACTGGCTTCAAGCTAAACACAGAGTGATTTAAATATTTTACTAATTAATTACAAGGCCTTACATGGCCTGGCCCCTGCACATATAGCACAGATGCTGAGCCCCTGATCCACCAGTCGGCTACTTCGATCATCTGATCAAGACCTCCTATCTGTTTCCTGTTCCTATTTTAAATCCAGAGGTGCTTTTGCAGTTGCTGCTCCGAAACTCTGAAACAGCCTTCCCTATTTAATGAGCAGTGCTGAATCTGTGTTTTGCTTTTAGCTGCTCTTAAAAACTAATTTCTATAGGTCAGCCTTTTCATAAAATTCTCTCTGTATGCCACAAGTAACTCTTGTCTATGTACTGTCCACGTGTATATGTATGTGTGTGTGTTTCTATGCATGTATTTACATATATGTGTATGTGTGCTTATATGTGTACTTGAACTTTTTTATTAGTCTTATTCAAATGTGAAGCGCTTTGTAACTGTACATTTTTAAAACTGCTATATACATAAAATAATAATTATTATATAAATATTTTTAATTCTAATCAGAGCTGAAGACGAAACCATATTCTCAATTTTGCTATTCATGCTGCATTCACAATCAGACTGCAACTAACAATAATTCTAATTTTCCATTAATTAGTCAATTATTTCATTGATTAATCAATAAAATCAAAAAATGAATAAAAAATCAATCAATTATTTTGTCAATAAAATCTGAGAGAAATGAAGGGCTGCATAATAATAATGTATGGTATGTTTTATCTTACAAACAGTCAAAAAATCCAAAACTATTCAGTTTATTATCATGTATGACAAAAAAGCATCAAATTTTACAGCCATAAAGCATGAAACCAGCAAGAGTTTGTCTTTTTTGCTTAAAAACTAAATACTAAAATGATTACTTGATTATCAAAATAGCTGCCGGTTAATATTCCGTCAATTGACTAATCGATTATTTGACAAATAACTGCAGTTCTAGTCACAATGTTAAGCAACTGGAATGAAAACACTGTACAAATCCAGTCTCTCTCCACTTCCTTCTAACTATGTCATAATGCATTCACAAGGTATCGTGTTTTATGGCCTCACCCTTTGATAAAAGTCAGTAACAGCACCATCAGGTTCTCGATTAGACACTGAGTACTTCTCTTAGTTAAACAATGGGGAGTATTTTTTCATTATGACTTTCTGTGTTTATAAGTCTGCTTTTGCAAGGTCAATACCATGTAAACAGACTGAGAAATTCTTCTCTATTCGCTGTGCAGATACCAAAACAAAACAGGAGAGACGGCAGCCAATCTAGCCTGAGACAGAGAGCGCCTCCTCCCACCACTGACTGCTGTCTGCTCTGGATGTGCCAACAACAAATCTATTAACCATTTGTGGGCTCTGATACAGTGAAGCACTCTAATGCGCAGCCCAGCTCGGAGGTTGTATTTACAGAAAACAATAAAATGTAACAGGAGTGTTTTTGTAACAGTGTTGGCAGATGAAAACCTGCATAATAACCAGCATCAACGAAACAGAAGATGCACAATGATAAAACCACTGCACTGCAATGCACTGGTAATAACACTGGAGGCTCGATCACAAATCAAAGCAAAAAGGGAATAATTGTTTTGTCTGGTCGTCTTAACAAGGGTTCAGAGTGGTATTTGCTCAAGGCTGGCCCGCCTCCATGCACACATTTCTGTTCAAACCAATCCTGTGACAAATCTGAGGGAGCCAGAGCACACACCCATCTTTTCTGTTTGCCAACAACTCTCACTCTGTCATTGTGGAGGAGCTTGTTAAGGCAAGTGAATGACTATCAGGGGTTTGTGTGGGTATAGACTAGCACAAGGGAATGCAGTGTTTCATCACCGTTTCCCAAATGTTACAGAGGTAAAACTGGTGGATAATGATCAGGGATTAGTCCTACTCAAATCAATCAGAGCAGACAGTAGGAAGAGGCTGCTTTCTTTTAGAGAAATCAATTTCCTGTATGTGATCCTGCTATGCTTGGACAGTGGGCGTAATGTTACTGTAAGCCAGTGAGGGTTGGCAGAATAGGAGAGATGGCCTTCAGTAATATTTCGCTCTCCCAAATCCACATCTAAATGTGTTCAAAGCCAAACAAACAAGAGCCAAAGAGACAAGATAAATTACGTGCTGGGAAAAAAAAGCAAGCTTGAGAAAATAAACAATTGGCAAGTAAATGAAAAATCATGACACAAAAAAAAAATCAGGATAATTAATTCAGTACCGTCTGAGTGCCACTTTTGGTTGAGCCACTCGTCTCCACTTGCGGGGAAGTAAACGCACCAAAGTCCTGCACATAGAGGAGATCTGAGATTCAAGGATAACTTCCAGGAAACAGCAGAAAAACAAAATGGCAAGTCATAACAGGTAACACAAATGCCTTCCTAACCACTGCATGCTGCTCTAGCCGGTTTTACAACAAATTGGACATTGTTGTTGTTGTTGTTTGTCATCTGTGAAGTGAAAATGAAAATGTTTATCATGCCTGTCAAGAAGCAGAAAAACATGTTTGACCAATGCGGAAACGTTTAAAATAAATGTCACCTTCTCCATACTGAGGGCAAAGTTTACATTCCACTTAGACAGGTGATGCCACAGTATGCATGCTGCAGAGGAAAGACAGGTTAATTATATAATAAGGTGACCATGAAAACCTGTTCCTGGGCCTGTAATGCAGCTGTATCAGTGTTTCTACCAGGTTTTGGTTCATGCATCCCTCACTTGAACACTGGCTACAAAAACAGTATTCACAAGCTACAACTTTCTTATCAGGGAAGTGATTTCTCCAATGTAAACAGGTGCACATGAATGCATCACAAAGACTCAAATGACACCTCCAGCTGCATTTTTTTTTTGTCATGTCACTTTCCAACAAAAGTACAATCTAACTCCTGAAGAGACTGCATCTAACCTATTTACAGCAACATTGCTGAGGCATGCAGTAGGTGTATCTGATGGATGCCATCCAAAACACACATGCCTGTGAGCCACAGCAACATGGCTGTAATCCATGCTGCAAGACACAGCAAAATAGTTGACACCAGAGTGAGCTCACAGTGTGCATGGGATGTTTTGACTTTGGAAAAGAGGGAGTTCGATGAAGCTTTAAAGTCTGCAGCGATATCTTTCACCTCACAAGGGCAAAGAAAAACACAGACACTGATTAATGGAGGCAACTGTAAATCAAGAACATAAAATGACTTGCTGGTTTGGAGCATGAGATGGTTACTTTGCTTTATATTGTTGCATAATGGGAATATTCTGGTTATTTAGATGATAAAATGTCATTAGTCATGATAGGGTGAGCTGCTGACACAGAGGAGTTAGCTGTAATGGCATCAGATTCAAGGGTTATATTAGGGCATAGTGATTAAAATGCTTAAGGAATAAATGTAATGTACTTTAAACAGTGCAAACAGGCATTTGTTTCTAGAAAAACACTTTAAAAATGGTGTTAAAATGACTATTTGGTTGTATTTTGAAGCAGTTGTGAGTCTTGATGGTGAGACAGCTGTCAATCATGCACGCTCTTCTCCAGCGCGTGCGACTAACGTGGAACGAGCGATGCTACGACAAACGGCTAACAACGGCTAACAACGGCTAAAAGTTCCGTTTGCTAATTTCGCGAAAACTTCGACAACAACAAGAAGCCCGGTTATTTATTTTTTTTTTTTTTATCCAGTCACAGTAAGAAGCCAAATTAGTTGATACTTCACCGACTCACTGGCATGTTAATCCGCAGACTTCTCCTCTTCTTCTTCTTCGAGCTCTCCTTGCTGGACTCCATCACCGTGCTTCCCATGTTTCTCCGCAAATTAGCTAAAAAAAAAACTCGCACAAAACAGAAAAGTGTGCTAGCTCAGTGAACTGCTGTGTCGCGGCTGCAGGACCATCCACCGCCGCCTCCACCTTCACTTCAGCTGCCCCCTCCACTTACTACGACAACACTGAGGCGCTGCCTCATCCACCAGGAAGTAGGCTTGGCCGGGAGAGGAGGAGGAGGAGGAGGAGGAGGAGGCACACATCTTCAGACTGTTTACTGGTGTTATGGCGCAGGCTGCGCCCCGGAGAAATGTGTGTCCCCCTCACTGCCACGCCAGAGGAAAAAGAAAACAGCATCACGTCGTCGTTTTTTTTGGAGTCCTGGTAAAACAACGCTTTTTAAATCAACCTTTAATTAGAGGGGGAGTGATTTTAGTAACAAGCTAGCTGCTCTATGAGGAAGTGAGGGTGTAAATAAAGGCAACAGGAAGGGCACACAGCCAGGGCAACACGTCTTTAAATTGGGGAAGCTAATTTCGACACAACACCAGGCATGTATAGTGATGTTTCACCAACAGATGTCAGTGTGACTCAGATTTAACTGGTGTGACGGACAGGAGTGTAATACAGACCTGCTGCAAACAAAAATAATAATAATTCAGTTAAATTCAGTAGTACTTTATTTATTGCTAAGGAAATACTTGTGCCAGAGTATGTTTTGTACAGTAAAAACAACTTTAACGATTCACAACCAGTGCCAACCAGACAACCAGTGGCATCCTGGGGTCAGGGTCACTCACTGGGCCCAGTTTTACAACAATAAATGTTTTCAAGGAGCAGAAGCAAAAACCAGTGTCTAATAGAGTAACAATAGGAGAAAAATGTTGGAGAAAAGGGTTGCTGGTTCAAACCTTGGGTGTGGGAGCTCTTCTGTGCGGAGCTTGGTTATTTTCCTCGTGTCAGCGTAGGGTTTCTGCAGGTACTCCGGCTTCCTCCCACAGTCCAAAGACTCTAAATTGTCCATAGGTGTGAATGTGAGTGTGAATGGTTGTCTGTCTCCATGTGTCAGCGCTGTGAGTCTGGCGACCTGTCCAGGGTGTACTCCACCTCTCAAACCAGTGTCAGCTGGGATAGGCTCCAGGGCCCCAGTGACCCCCAACAGGTTAAGCGGAATGGAAAATGAATTAAGAAATGAAAAACAGTAGATTGTTGGTTATCTTTAATGACAGGATCTAGACCAGTGATACTCACCTTATGGCCCGTGGGCCGAATCTGGTCTGATAGGGATCCTGGTGGCCCACTGACTGAAAATACATTGATTCATACTGGGGATTTTTTTGTACTTTGAATGTAAATGAGGTGTCAGAGTGCATTAAAAGCATAAAAATAGAGCTTGTTCATCAAAAAAAAGTGCCACTGGAGGATTTCCCAGCCCCCTGGCCCCCGACAGAGGCACGGTCTAAGCCCAGAATGTCCTCAAATCCTAGGAACACCCCTGCTCACACCTGACCTATGCTGGGCTGCTGATATGTGAGCAGTGTAGTCCATGTTCATGTTATTAGCATGAATAACTTTCTCTAATCTAAAGATTCTAAGAGATAATATTCCTTGTATATATTGCTCAACTGGTGGACACATGACTGAAAAATATGTTACATCCACCATTGTTACAGTAACAGAGAGTGATGAGGCAAAATCACCCACGTGCTAATGTGTGTCCCATTTACAAAATGGCCTACATAGGTTGACTTCATTAATTCATAATGATGATGATGCTATGGACAACAGTTTTAATGATGTCAGGTGGACAACTCTGACAAAAGGACAATGGAGTTTATTCTGAGGGAAATGTAATTAGGAATGACGTTTCCAAAAGGCAGCAACACAAGAGGACTCAGCTACTGGTAGGCTATTATTATATCCAAAATATCTAATATCAGGTTGGTGCAAATTTAATGAAGCACATATTTATATGTAAGCACAATTTTATGTCTTACTCTAGCAGTATTAGAGGTATCTAGAGTCAGCAGTTATTTTAGTATCATTAAGATGAATCTGAGGGGTCACAAGATGATTGAAAATACACCAAAGAAAAATATGTTAAACATTAAATCTATGTCTCAATTGAGTTTTGTCAATTTAATTATTGTTGAGGTTTTTTTTTAAAGCCAGAAACACCTTAAATTTACTGATTTGAGCTCCTCAAAAGTGTCTTCTTTGATAAAAAGCATAATATCTTTGGGTTTTAAAGTGTTTGTTGGAAAAAACAATCAGGATATATCACTTTGTGCTCTAGGGAATAATAATGGGCACTTATCTATGGACAGATCTAATACTGATCATGAAAATAAGTGTTAGAGCCCGTAGGTGCTCACATACCCAAAGGGCTAGGAGCCATTGATGTATTCGCTTGCATTCTTGGATATAAAACTGCCTCTAAAATGACGGCTAAATACACCAATCAGCCAAACATTAAAACAACTGACAGGTGAAGTGAATAACTTTGATTATTTTGTTCCAATGCATTGTTCTGCTGGGAAACCATTCATGTGGATGCCACCTGACATGTTCCACCCACTCAAACACCATTGCAGACTAAGTACCCTGCCTCATGGCAACAGTACTCCCCAATGGCAGTGGCCCCCAGCAGGATAATGCACCATGCCGCACTGCAACCATCGCTCAGGAATGGCCCAAGCAATGTGACAGAGACCTCAAAGTGTCAACCTGGCCTCCAAATTCCCCAGATCCCACTCTGAATGAGCATCTGTGGCACGTGCCATTAACCCACCTCACAACCCACTGGACTAAATGGATCTGCCGCCAAGACAATGGTGCCAGACACCGCAGGACACTCCCAGGGATCCTGTGTCCATGCCTCCACAGGTCAGAGCCAAGTCCGATCCAAGGAGGCCCCACCTTGGATTAGGGGTACATCAATCCTTGAGCAGATTGAGACCTGGGAAATTTAGAAGCCAGGTCGACACCTTGACACAAAATAACCAGTTATTCACTGCACTTGTCAGTGGTTTTAATGTTCTGGCTGATCGGTGTGTGTGTACCATTTCTTATGTACGTACAGTAACTGTTGTGCTTCCTCGGCTTCTTCTCCAAAGGCACGGATACTTTTATGGCTTCATTTTTTCATATTTAACAATTTAAAACACATAATTATTGATACCACGTACACAATCTGCTAACATGTAAAATAGTTTATTTTTGTAAATGTTTCTAAATTCAATTCCACAAACTCCAAACCTCATACTCTGTACACTTCAAAAGGCATTTTCAAAAAAAAGAAAAAGAAAAAAAAGCAAAGAAAAATAAAAGAAATTAAAAAAAAAAAAAATCTGACTACACGACCAAGAAAATGTAGCACAAACACACTGGCAGGATGATGTAATATCATACAAGAGAAGAAAAATATCCAAGAAACAATTTTGTTACAACCATTCATTGAGAAAATATATACAATTGAGTCTTCGGAAAGTTAAAAAAATACATGCCATATACATTACAAGTTCTAAGACTGTCTCCAAAATTTTACAGTCGACTTGAAATTGTGCACGCAAAAACTCTTCCGTTTCTAAGCATGTGACTTGTGAAGTGTCAGTATAAGAAATATTTCTGATTGAGGAGGATGCCATTTCTGTCCAAAAAAAGGTAGAACGACCTACGCTTCCAAACAAGAGTTCCCCGTTACGATTCTTTCTGTCACACACTGGCTTCGTCTAACTCACATTATCATTAGACGTTTGCACCGTATTTTAAAAGCAATGTAAAAACAAAAACAGGTAAATACATGTCGGTGTTCCTATTTGTGTTAAAAAGTTAAAAAGTCATTTTTGGGTTTCAAAACCTAATTCACAGTTCTTTAAAATCAAACCTGATTAACAGCAAACAGATCACACTGATCTCTTACTATTTGAAGAGTCTTTTTTTTTTCTTTTCTTTTTTTAAATTCTGTAACTGATAACTCGTTACGTTAGTCAACAAAAATATTTCTTTTTTTTTGAGTGGTCAAAGCATGTGTAAGTCACAAAACACTACGCTACAATACCTTACTTTTAATACAACAAAAATACTTTGTGAATTATTGTGGTTATATTACAAATTCTGTACAGAATAATCATAATATATACTCTCAAACTGAAATAACGTCCATCTTAAATAAATTTCAATGACAAACAGAACAAAAACAATTTTAAAAACACCCAAACATCAAGAAGGTTAAGGTAGTATTTGGTCGGTTATTCCTATAGTTTTCTTTATGTACATTTATACAAAAGTAACAGCATGTCTTCCTCAATCTTCAAAAACAATAGCAATCTAGCCTTCTTTAACTCAATCTCATCATTTTGAGAATAAAATTCATTCACTCAGTAATAAATACAAAACCTCTCGAATTCCACACAAATCACATGACAGAGACCTATGATAAAACTGACTCATGGAATCAAGTATTTTAAAAGTTTTCGTGTGTGTGTGTTTGTGTGTGTGTGTGTGTATATGTGTTTTTTTGTTTATTTTCTTTTTTTTAGTGCAAGTTAATATTCCCTTCGCGGTATTCATTGCTGTACATTCCTCATTCAGTGATGTCTACATTTAGTCATACGGTATACATTAACAGTATGAAACAAAAGGGCCTGCCCTTAGTAAGCAATAAGGCCGCACCCTGCACAGTGCTTTCTCATTCGCTGGTGGATTCCGCACCCCCATGTACACCAAACAAACGCACAGACACATACAGACAGACAGAGGCGTCTCAGAACAACAGAGCCTCTCACATATGGCACGAGTCACATCCTGCTACTGTGTTACATTTCCCTTCCTCCACCCATTTTTTTTCCTCCGCGATCCTGATGAACCAACACATCATTACTTCACCTCTCCAAGGGTTCAGGCCTTCTGCTCATTCATAAAATGACTTTAATGTGAAGCCTTGTTTTGTCTGTGCAGAGATCACATCATCTGCACACTATAGCAAGGAATGCTTTTAGGTTTGTCGTTTTTTTTTGTTCTCCTTAGTTAATCCACTTCCTGCATTCAGGAGCTCCACAGTGGCAAGCGATCTTGTGCCGACCCTCCACAGGGTCAAACTGGTAGTCGAAACACAGCTGGAAAACAGGGAGGGAAACATCAGTGTCTGAGCATCACATTTTCATCTCTGACACATCGTTCATGCAGTCGTGTAAGTTAGGGGCCGTACACATGCCACGTTTTTTCCCCGTTAATATTAGTCTGTGGGAAATGGGGAAAAGTTGATCGTTTTGGTGCAGGGCTGCCAGAGCTTTACATCTGTCCCGTGGACGTCATGCCCACAAACTTATAAAAAGCGCCACGAAGAAGATCAGCTCTGCACTTAGGATCTCATGTAAATAGGCTATGGTACTGTGCCTGCTGTGCTTTTGAAAGCTGGCACAAAAAAAAGGCACAAAAGTATCGCCCTGCGCCCGACCTTGCCATTTCCAGGTGGTTTAAGATGCGGCATGTGTACGGGCCCTTAGAAGTCTAACCAAAGACAGATATTCACCTCCTCTCCTTTATCAACTCTGCGATTGCAGCTGATGATGATTTTGTAACCCCTCTCAAATGTGACCACCTCAGCGACACAGTTCGGGGCACAAGAGTGGTTGATATATCTGAAAAACAAACCAGAAATGACAAGAGATTTATTGCATATCACAAAACATCTCGATGATGAAGTAAGTCACTGTTATTTGTTACATTCAAAATTATTGTGAACAGCAGAAATGTGTTCTTAAAGGAGATGTGCACGACATCCAACAGCCCTGACATAACAGGCTGGCTGTCGCACTAGTTTTTGCATTGGGTGCCACATTGCTGACAACAGTCGGCCCTTGTTGGCGTCTTTTCCGCAGATTCAACATGGTAAATTGGTGTAAGAATCTGTTGGTGCCAGAAATCCCTCTGATTTGCAGTTTAGCCCGTGCATGAGAAGAAAAATGGAAGTTAAAAAAGCAAACAAATGCAATAAGATGTAAGACTGAGAAAAACAAACGTGTTATATAAAATAACATTATTTTCTAGCCGTTGAGCAGACATGGTTGATAATTGACTGTGTTATAGTTTGCTAGCGCACAGTAAGTATGGTTTGTTCTTTCTATATTGTGTTGTGTTATTAATGTGCTCACTGGCTAAGTAGTGTTTTCAATCTGTTTTCTGCCGCCTGCTGGTATGGAGAGGTATTTCCTCTCACACAGGTGCAGAACATATGTGCTAGTTGGCTGTCAGCTGTCGTCTTTGCATTGTGTTCGGGTGCAACTTTCTGGTTGAGACAGGCAACTTCAGGCGATGTAATAGTTGGTGTGTATATTAATGCGTTTGTTTCCCTGTGTGTGCATCCCACAGGCTCACTAATCGCCACTGCTCTGCACTGTGCTCATTTAACGGTTACCCCAGATAACACCTTCCCGACCCACAGTTGATTGAACAGCAGTGTGCTACATATGGGGGTGCAGGACCAGGAAAGATGTCATTGTATGTTCTCCTTAATGTTTACAAAAATGTCACAGCAACCAGGGGAATCTCACAGTACCTTGCTAGCCCTCCAGTTCGGGTGGCATCTACAACATGTTCGCTGTCGATGCGGAACATGAACACTTCTCGGTTCTGTCGGGGAGAGAGGAGAATTTACTTTCTGATTGTTCTGGCAAAAGTAACTGTAGACAAATTAATTTCAGCTCAGAAAGTATTAAAAACAGACGCATACCTGAGATCTATAGATCTTCTCCTTCCTGATGGCGACCTCATTTCGGAGGATGGTTCCATTGTATTCGATCACCATAGTTTGTTTTTCAATGTCTCTAGCAGCAAACAGCCCCAGGCCCTGTGAACGCATTAAACACAGGTTTCTACGCTATCCACAGGAAGCATAATCTAAGAGCATCAGTGTTACTCAAAGCTGAGAAGAAATAAATCAAATAATTATTCTGACACTGACCTGAATGCGTGAGCGGGCCAGATAGACATTGGCTCTCCACTCACTCTTCATCCAGCGGTACTGAGAAGACCTGGGGTGCACTACTGGAGGCTTGCTATGGGGGGCGCCACCTTCTCCTTGGGCCACATTCTGGTTTGACCTGGCACTGCTGGTGGAGACAGCCTGTTGTTGTGGCCTTTGAGGGGGATAATGAAAATGACAAACATATTTGAACGATCAAAATTAAATAATGTGTCTTGCTTGGAAACATCAAACAGATAATTAATGTCTGCTTCACTCAGCGTTACCTTATCACCAGTGAAGTGTAGGAAGAGCTGGTTCTTGGCTGTGCGCGGGCGCATCCAGCTGGATTAAATATGAGAGGCAACTCCACGAGAGGGTTGCGTCCATAACGGAATGAGTACCTGACACACGCCTCCACTCCTGGGAGCTGTAATAAATGTGCAAAGAAGGGTTACATCCTGCAGCCTCTACACAATATGATCTATGTATCAATTTAAATTTCATATTATTTAACGGCAAAAAGCTGCTACAAACCGATTCAGAGATCTTGGTGACTGCAGGGACTGTGAGTCCAAACAAGTCCTCTCCTTTCAGGTAAACAGGGAAGAGCTTCAGAGTGCCAACTTCACTTCTTTTCTCAGCCACAGGGCCCAGAACCTTATCCCACACTCCTGATAGCAGTGAGAGAAACACGTGAAAAAAGTGGCTCTAAAACACAACAAAAATATTTCTGTAAAGATCATTGAGGACAAACCTTTAGCAGAGTTGTCAGTCAGGACCAGGTCTTGGTAGCCCTGTTCGATGACTCTGATGGTAAACTCTGGCTGACTCTCTCTGTCCTCAACAGAACAGACGTAACGGCAACGCCGGTTGCCATGGCGCATGCTCCAGTAAATGCGGCAAGCCTCATAGCCAACTGGAAAGATGGCTGTTGTGGAATGGAAGTTTGCCATTTGCAGAGGGGTTAGTTGGCCCATTGCATGCAGCACCAGGCTGCCGACTCGAAAGGTATAGCCCAACTCGGGCTGCTGCACAGCGGTGGCCATCTGACGCACTTCATCTCTTTGGACGTAGACACGTCGGAAGACGGCAAAGCAGCGCAGCTCATGCTCCAGTGCCTGTCCAGCTGTTCCCCGGGGCCTGTGGGCATGGCATAGCATGGTCTTGTCCTTGAAGAAGGTGCACTGAGCTTGCAGAGCACAGGTGAAATGGTAGACATTGGTGCAGCGAAGGCGGTGGCAGCCGCTGGTGGCTCCAGTCTGTTGGCAGTAGGCACAGCGTACTGTTTGGCCGCGACGCAGTGCGAGCTCTACATTGATGAGGGCGCCAGCTTGTGTCTCATACACCTCAGTCGACCACAGGGCACAGTTTAGATGAACCCACACGTCAAGATCTAGATTAAGAAGCCTAGCAGGGCCGTCAGTGATCCCATCTCCGAACTGGTGACAGAAACAGCACCGCCTGTGGTCCCGCAGCAAGGCAGGAGGGCGCAGGGAGGCCCCGAGCTTCTTCAGGAGCTCATCGATCTTATCCTCGTCTGGAAGTTGGGAATTCCCTCTTGGCACTACCACCTGAACAGTCCACTTCCTCCAGCGGAGTCCTTTCTGTCTCTTTCCCTGGTGCCAACCGTCATGGGACCTCGGCCGCGCCTTCAGCTTCACGGTGACTTTGATAGCATCAGACTTGGTCTCCATCTTGGGTGCCTCGCCTGCCATGGGGAAGGGGATGGGAGGAGTAGACGGGGGAGACTGTTTGGGCTGAAGCTGGGCCAGGCAATGGACATCCAGCGATGACATATTGTTATTGTACTGGTGCAGAGTCTTAGAAAGACTCTCGGTCTGCTCGGAGGCAGGGAGAAGGGACACCGATTCCTGAAAAAATGAGACAACAGCCATGATGTTCAGGAGAAAATAAAAACACTTGTATCAACTGCACTGTGGTGTTACATTTAGGGATGTAAGTTTCAGGGTTTTTTTTGCCCCTGGCCAAGTCATTTAATATAGAGTATCTGCCGATACCAAGTCCAATCCAATCCAGTGTATATGCTGAGAAAAAAATCCCTGCATCCAAGCTGTTACTTAATGTTGTTTATTATGTTTTACAAAACAACAAACCCTTTGTAATCTTTTCGATCTTGTCGCCGTCTCAGGGGACTTTCTTTATCTCTTTAAGAGAGTATTCTCCAGTGTTTGTTGCTTTGGTGCAGCCTTTACCTGAGTTAGCCTACCTGAATGAACTGTATTCCACCGAGAGTTTATTTTCATCGTCTTTACATTGTTTTGCATAGATTAAATTACACCATGCACCACGGATGACAGCAAAACGCAAGATACTTTTACTCAGCTGAAATAAAATGAGTGCACATAAATTAGGTAAATAACATGAACAGTCTCACATTGCTCAGCTCCTGTTCTTACACACACAGAAGCTCAGCAGAGTGGAGGAGACAGACAACTAGAGTTGGAAAGTTGACAACAGCTGCACTCGGGCAAAAACACCTCTGTGACAGCTGACGTAATGAATCGGGCAATGTAGCATAACTGATCCCAATCAGTTAAAAAACACCTTGATCGGCTCCGATACCAATCGTTGAGATCAGACCGTGACATCCCTCGTCACACTGGTACAAACCTTAGTTTCTGTGGCTGATCTGGATTGCATTGGCGACGAGGAGCAGTAAAGCAGGAAGCAGCTGTGACTACAGAAGACCAGGTCCTCCTCAGATTTCAAACGGCCTCCAGATTCCTAATGAGAGAAATCAGACCAAGTTTTAACAGGCTGAATAAGGAATGAGGTGTTGAATCAAAGCCTGACCAATGTGAAGTGCTTCAGCTCAACTGATGTTAAAAGAAGTTATGAAATAAACATCAAAAACATACAATATTTAAATAACCAAAATACTCTCGACTGAAGTCAAGGGGTATGCTGTTTAACCCACTAATTAAACTGAAATGGATTTTACTCCAGCAGGCAGGAATTACATAATCAGAGGCTGTACACAGTATTACTGTGTGTGTACTGTACTGTATATATACTCAGGCTGAAAGGAGAGAATATATCCTCTACAGTAAGGTCCGGGCATCCAGTCATGGCTCATGGCCTCCATTGGGAAATCAATAATAAATGATCCATAACAGTTTGGCAAAGATGACATTTTATGATCTGGTGCTGAGTATTTAAAACATGTTTTACTTCATTAGTCTCAAAATTACCCTTTAATAATCTAAGTTCCTGCTGTAAGGTGGCCTGTCTACTTAATATAACACCCTGCTGCCATTCGGACTATTTAAGCCTAATTAATTTGGTACCTTCATGTGGGCTGGGAGATCTCTGATGGATTTCTGAACTCCATTTCCCAGAACCACCACCTTACAGTGGCAGCACCAGTGAGGTTTACATCCAGGGCTTGCAGGGGTCTTCTGGTCGTGTCCTCGAGCGAGGGCTGCGCCTGAAATCACAAAAATATGCTTTTAAAAATGACATCTATTTCGAAAAGCAATCTCTTATAATAGTAACCTACAATTGTATAATGCTTGACTTTGAGTTAACAATAAATATCAGCTCGAAAAATAGAACTGCCTGTTACAGAAGTAAATGAAATAGTGATTAGACGACTGCTGCTTTGTGCCTTTTTCACAGAAGTCATTATGTTTAGCTTTAATCAGAGAAGACACTTCAATTACAAATGCTCCTGTTTAATTTAGTTTTATTCCCTCACCTGGGCTGTTGGGATGGAAACGGAAATGATGTGCCTGCTGCGGATGCATCATCGCCTGTGCTCCACTGGGCCTTATCATCTGTCCCGGTCGGCCGTGAAGCCCGCTGTCTCCTTGTCCGTGGAAGAGCATGGGAGGCCGCGGCTCCATGCCATGAGGGCCTACCCTTTGACCGCTGAGTACAGATAGGGGCCCCCTGTCTGGGGTGCTGCTGACCTCGTAACTACTGGGGATCTTCACACATAGTAGGTCTGAAATGGCTGCCACTACACCTGTGATGTTCTGAGGGGAAAAGAGTAGTTGATTATGTCTCACCAAAAATCTCATACACAGTTCAAGTAAGACTAAAGTTTTGGTGTGTTGTCTACATTTACATCCCTGGGAATTTATTTTTAATAATGCATTTATTGCTGTAATTTGCCTTTACTTGAGATGGAATAACTAAAGTTGGCCTCTCAGTAACACTGACTACCTTTAGGAACTGATTTAGAGGCAGTTTCTTGGCCATGTGAGACTGAATTGTAATATGGCAGCTCTGAGTGTATATATCTGTTTTCTAAACAGTTATCAGAACAGAAACAAGGTCTTTCACATGGCAGAGCATTGACTCAGGCCTGGGTGTATCAGGTAACGCTACATATAGTTTTACTTTGGACTAGGCTATAACTATGCAAATTTAACTTTTGCTATCAACAAATACAGTTTGAAGCTGGCATCGCCACAAAGTCCCTTCTATATGCGTCCTTTGCAACAGAACCAAACAACGGCTGCATCATTCTGCTCCAGTATCTGATTATACACACTGCAGGTTTGCAGAATCAAAAGAGGCGTGACAGGCTTGACATGTAACACAACAGCGTCAGCCTCTAGTGTGACATTAAACATACACGTCGATGACATTAGCATGTCAGCGACAATCATACTGTCCCTGTTGTATGACAGTTGATCTTGTCCTCTGCTCTGAGGGTGAGGAGCCCTGCATCTCTTTGTTTTTGCAATGTGTGAACATCGACGGTCGCTATTCTTCTTCTTTGAATGAGCTGCTAATAGCTACTTCCTATATCTCCCCTGGTGGGTCGCATGCGTAACACGTCGTCAAAAGATCACACCTGCGGCGCCCATGATCCCGTCTTGCAGGCTGTCCCGCAGACACTGTTTTCGGCACTGTTACTACCTACCCTGGAGGCTTTAAGGTGAAACAACTGTGTACCCCCCATTCCGTTATCGTACCTTTTATACAGGCGGCAAGGCAGCATAGAGGTGCAATATTCCTGTTAGTGTAAAACGGCCTTAAGACTCGGATTGCCACTATTTGTCAACAGATGGACCGGTGATTATATGATACCACAGTCAACAAAGGTAGATGCACAGTTTTGCGATACAGTAGTGCACAGAAGTCGTTTCCATGGTTACCACACATTCGGCATCTGGCATATACTCGGGAGTGTTTGTCTGACTGTCTATTCACACGAGGAGGGATGCACAACCCAGCTGATCCACGTGGGTATGCAGGCGGAGTGATGTTTACCGTCTGGAAAGACCTTTCTTTAAATGTTGTGTAAGAATTAACCAGATGTGAGCAGGTAGAAAAAAAAGTGTGCAACAATGTTACATTACAATTTTTACAACACAAATGGGTAATTCTGTGAACTGAAAAACAAGCCTGACATGCAAAAAAGTAAGTGTTTCAAACTATGATCAAGTTTGGCAGGATTTATGTCTCTGACTGACAGCACTGTAAAACATGTATTACATATTCCTACCTCTGCTGCAGCTGGTCTCAGTGTGATGGCGACAGACACCAGCCCTTGTTTGGAGTCATTAGACATGGAGCCAAACGGGGAGCCGAAGAACATTGCAGAAGGCTCTGTTTTGATATCCTGCAATTTGATTTCTGACCCTGGAGAATGAAAAAGGAGGACATTCATTAAAACTTGCCACCACACTTTTAAGGGATGCTGGAGTTGTGCGTTTAAATTGCACTCAAAAATACCCAACCTATTATGACTGGAGTCACAGGAGTACATATTTTAAATGTGTTGGAGTTGTGTGTGTTTACCTTTCCCATCTGGTGCAGGAAGCATGGGGAGGACAGGAGACAGGCAGGGGGACGGTGGCTCTTCCTTCACCAGAGAGAGGTCTGGGTAGCGACTTATCTCCATGCCAACCACGCTCTCAGGAGATGAGGACGGAACAAAACTGTCAGGTGTGTCCCTGTCCTTGCAAGGCTCCTGTCCTCTGTTGCTGTTATCATTTTACAGAGAGAAACAAAAAAATCAACCAACTCTGTCAAATCCACGCAGCCAAAACTGATTATCATTAGTGCACAAGTAAACACAAACAAATGTTATGACAGCCGTTAATGGTGATGTAACTCTCCAGAAGACATTACTGTTATTTATCCGTTACCTGAGCTCCTCCTGGTTGTTGTGAGGAGGGGTGGGGAGGGATGCCGGAACATCCACAGTTTTGGGTCCCTGCGCGATGGCCCGGGCTAGTAGGTCTTCCTCGGTCCTGAATGGGACATGTAGTGGCTTTGGGACCAGGCCTTTGGACACTGTATGAAACAGGAGCACAATGTCAACACGTATGTACACACTATGCTTTCCTGTCGTCATGGAAATACTCCTTGGCCCTATTTACATCTGGTATTAACATGTGTCTTGGGTGACAGCTCTAAGTAAAAGTAACCTTTGTTTCAAGATTATGACAGTGTGAGATAAAATGGGAAAAAGCAACATTGAAAAGATACATCCTTCTGACTGCTTACCCATGGCAGCAGCTTTGCTGGCCAGCTCTTCTGTCGTCGCAAACCCATTGATCATTTTCTGTCGGTTCACAGGTGGTGGAGTGGGAGGAAGAGACGCCGGTGGTGTTGGTGGATTGCTCAGGTTACTCTGCTGTAGGAGTCAGAACCAATGCAGTGTCAGCACACCACGCTCCAGACATATTGAACACACACCACTCTGTTTACCCTGTTACAACCTGGTAAGGTAAGCAGATCTCACCTTGTAGGCCAGCTGGGAGTAATAGTCAGAGACTCCATCGAGTGAGGCACTGCCAAAGGTACCAGACAAGAGGTTCTCTCCGTTGAGCTGGCCGCTGCCATAGGGAGCGAAATGGGCAAAGTTGACCCCAATCAGGGGCTCCATGAGAGGCAGCAGGGACAGCTGCTGTGTCAGGAGAGAAAAGCAGAACCAGGGGAAGAGATGGGAGTAAAATCAGAACAAGTATGCAAGTGTAACTGATATATACATACACGTTATACGGACGATCAGCCTAACCAGCATCATTAATGTTGGATAGAAGTCTAATCTCTGGTCCAGTTATCAATCTCGCTGCAGAACAAGGCAGGTAAATCTGGGCACAATCAAACTGTTAACAGTCACATACTGAAGCTGTTCCAGCTTATAGCCACAGTCATAATTTCCATTTTAGCCAAACTTATCTTAAACGTGTGAGAAACGAGCATACAGGCGTGTGCTCATTTGGTTTTGCTGAGCTGTATTAAATATGATGATGTAAGTTTCTAATGAATGAGTCAGCTTTGTAACATTCAAATCAATATGCCTCAATCAGTGAGGGACGTGCAATATAATCATGATTCCCTTCCATTCCCCTGAATAATAACACCTCCTAATACCTGTGTGTGCAACTGCCATCCAACAAGTACCTAATTACAGTAATATGCTTATGATATGTGAAATTAGTGTCTGTGCGCTCAGTGGAGACCATTTTCTATCCTGGCAGTAATTAATACTGGAAAATTCTGAATAAAGCTTTCAGATTTCAAGCTATAATCCTTCTCCCATCCTTTGTTCTCAAACATGTGCAGCAGTGCAGCTTCAACCAATTTAATGAAGAGCAGGTTATAAGGCGGTAAAATCAATCTTACCTGTTTGATTTGGGTCATTACAGTGTCAGGGCCAGAGTGCATTAGCTGCCTCTCATCCCCTTCCTTCTTCCTTTTCTTGTAGCGAGAGGCAGGCTTCTCCCCTCCTTTCGGAGCCCTCTTGTTCCTCCCTTTCTTCTTCTCCTGTTCTGGGAGCACAGGTCCTGGAAAGTCTGGGGTGCCATCTGAGTACGCCTGGAGATGAGAAAAAGATATTGTTGCATAAAAATGCATTAATAAACTTCAGATTACATGAGCAGCATTATGGCTCCAAGTAAGATGTTTTCAAACATAGAACTATGACTCATTCAAAAACCGACAGCTATGACTCATAGTAATTTAACTATGACACGCCTCCCATCTGAATCACTTAGCCCGCCAATGACTCACTATGTTGATCACCCCCTCAGCGCTCTAACTGTATGACTAACACAAAGACTGACCCCGTTGCTGTCCATGGAGCTTTGTCTCAGCAGGGCTTTGCAGTCTGCAGGATCCTCCTCCTCTGAGCGCATGCTCTCCACTGACCTCTGCTGGGACAGTCCAGGTGGAGGTGTGCTCTTGTTCTTCAGAAGGTGTTTCAGTAGTTCATTGCCAGCCTCCCCCTTGTTTGGACTTTGCCCTGCAGGGAAGGGAGACACACTCCCTTTATTACCCTCCTCCTTCACAGAGCTCATTTCTGAGCCAATGGACCCTTCCCGTGGCCCATGACACTCACTGGCATCAGTCTGCTCCAGCTTTATGTTGTTAAGGATCCTGTCATGTTCCTGAGCCTGGGCTCTTGCTGCTTCTGATAGGAGACCAGGGTGTCCAGATTGGCCTCCAGAAAGCTGCCTCTCTAGCTCTGAGTGACTGGGGGTGGTAGATCCCAGTAAGGGGGACCGTGACAAATCCTGGTCACCGAAGAGTTGGGTGTTTCTGGTTGGAGTTGAGGAAGTGTCTGAGACACACGGTGTGAGAGGGGCTGTAAGGTCTGAGTGTGGAGTTGAAGGTGTCTTGACAGAATCTGCATCATCGTCCTTCTTCTTTTTGCGGTTTCTCTTCTTCTTACCCTTCTCGTCTGGGATGATGTTGGAGTAGAGCTGGATTAGAGACTGACCTGAGCCCGGAAAGTTAGACGGTAGAGGTGTAGCCGAGTCACCTCCGAATGGTGGACCCTCACCTGGCATCTGGAGCATCATTCCTGGGCCACTGAACTGACGAGGTCTGGGCTGACCCTGGGGAAAATTAGGTGCTTGTAGGGCAAGATTATCAGGCCCAAAACCAGGCCCCATGTCACGGGGCATCATTCCATTGCCCATCATGGCCCTCCTTTCACCTTGCATAAAAGTTCCAGGTGGTGAGCCCATACCAGGCTGCATGCCCTGCTGCTGGGGGAACATTGGTGCAAGTTGTTGCTGCTGTTGCATTGGAGGCCTCTGAGGCTGCATGAAGTCCTGTGGCAGTTCTGCGTTGAAAAACGGCATCTGAGCGAGTGGTGCCATGTTCCCATCCGGCCCCATCATCCCTTGTTGCTCCATTTCCATACGGTGTTTCAGGGCTCTCTGTCGTTCGACTTCCTGCATTAGCTGCACCCGCTGTCTCTCCTGTTGCTCCCTGAGCCTCTCCCTCCTCTCCCGCTCCTGGAAACCTTCACTGAATGGGTTGTTGTCGTCAAACTTCACACCACCTGCCTGCATAGGTTTTACACCACCTGGTGGAGCTGGTGGTGCCTGGGGATCCACAGGCATTTGTGGGTGTTGAGGTATGTTACCCATTGGCATCTGATGAGGTTGGCCTGGATTTCCCACAGGTACCTGGGGCGGCATTATAGGGGGCATTCCTGGTCCCGGCATGGGCATAGGAGCACCAGGATGCCAGCCAGGTGGTGGGTTGGGTATACACGGAGGTGCATTTGGCTGGCCAGGATGAAGTGGCATCTGCATCATGGGATTCATAGGAGGCTGGACAATTGGTGGTCCAGCGGGGACCATGCCAGCAGGGCCTGGCATCGGGTGCATCCCAGGCATTATGGGTGTCATATTGTTCTGCTGCTGTTTCACTCGGTACTCCTCTATAAGCTCAGCATGCTCCTTCTGTTGCTTGCGGATCTGAAACAAAACATAAAACATGTTCACAGAAAATGTTATTGAGATTCTCTATGAAATTTACAAAGAAACTACATATCACTTTCATGGTGTTTATCACATTTACAAGACAAATTTGTAAGGACGCAGGTTTACCCAAGGGAAGAGATGAATGATTTCTATTTCAAACAGTAACTGAAGAATTAAACTCTAAAGCAGGAGTTGGAAAGTACAATCAGCCGAGAGAATTTTTTTTTAGCATTGCTCTTTTAGGGAGTTAGAGCAGGCTGACAGGTGCCATGCAGACACAAACCCTTGTATTCTAAATTCTTCAGTTTCTTCGGATATTATTTCTTTAAGTCTGCTTGGAAAATAACAGCTAGATGTGTATTCATACCCTATACCTACTTTATCTGATTTATTACTAATTTTGCCTACTGTGAATGTAAGATACTGTCAGAGGTCAAGCCTCTGCTTTTGGGAGAAAGAGTCTCTAAAAGGAGTAAAAATAGTTGAATTTAATCAAAATAAAGAATAGACCAAAGTATGTGTTTCCCTTAAATCTGTGTGCTTATACTACTCTTCCACCAATGCCACTGTGTCATTGCAAATAAGCCTGCAGTAAGAAAATAATAAGTCTCTTTGAAATAAAATCTTTAAATAATACCAAGTTAAGTTTTCTCCATCTGTTATTCAGCTGGGCCTTATTTCAGCACCATATTTTGGTTCTAGACACATCGGGGATGTGGGTAACTACTCCTGTTGAAGGACAATATTTAGCCTAAAGACTGTTATTTACCAGTCCCTACTTTAAACATTTAACTGAGCTCCCTAGGACCAATGAATGGACAGTGCTTAGGGCAGTCATTGTGCAAAGGAGGGCTGAGATAGAATTCAGCGCTGGAGCTTGGCAGGCCGAACATTTACCTGCTCCAGTTGTTTCTGCACTACACCCTGCTGCTCTGTGACATGTTTGAGCTGCTCGGCGTCCTCCTCAGGGAACTCTCTCCCTGCCTTCTTAGCTGTTCTCTGCTTTGCAGACAGGGCTTTCTTAGACTTCCTGTGAGCCCCAATCTTCTCTTCCAGAAACTTCTGCTGCATTTGAAGTAGTTGCTGAGTCTCCTGGAGCCACTCCTCGTACTGAGCCCTCTGAGCATTGTCTGAAAGAAGAAAAAAGGCTCTTTTGTTAGCAATCTTGACAGCATGAAAAACAAACATCTTAACATTTCGATGCCTGACAGACCTTCAAACTAAAAAGTTGAAAATGCATATACATTTTAAGAAAACTTACTGACAAATCCCGGTCCAAAGTTTGGAGGATTTGGTCTTGCTACTTGTGTCAATTTGCCATCCTGAATGCAAGGTTAAAAAATACATTACCATACATTCAATAACTCATATACTTTTCTGTATAGTTTTAAATGACATCTAACCAGACTAATGGTTCAATACCTGTCCAACAACCTGTGGAGGAAGTGGTGTGCTTTCAGGACAAGGTGGTGCAGGACCAGGAGGAAATCTGTAATAGAGCAATACCACAATCGGGCACCATTTAGTCAGTCACAGTAGCAAGTCTTCACACAGCTGCACAAAATCCCAGTGGCTGTTCGGTTAGGTTGGTATTACCATTGCTTTAAGAGCAAAACTAATACATACACTCCCTCTGCAATCATTACATTTTCTGCTGAAGACAGAGCATGTATTCATGTGGTACCAAAGTGAACTTTTTACCTGTTCATGACTATTGGGCTCATTCCCATGTTGTTCTGAACCATGACTTTGTTGATGCCTTTCAGGGCAACCATTTTAGCTTTCATGATGGGGTCAGTGATGGCATCAAAATCTGCAAATGACAAGTAATGCATAATCAGAAAACACTGGTTATCTCAAACATCAACCTGTGCTGACGATTTCAAGTTGTGGCCTTAATAATTTACCAATGTTTGGGAAGAAGGAGTCGCTGGAGCGCTGTCGTATCATGGCTTGCATCTGCCTCTGCTGCTGTTGCTCCTGCCTCTCCTGGTCTAGGAGATCCTGCAACAGGAGTGGCTGCTCCTCTAGCAGAAGAGGGCGGTGTTGCTGGCCGTGCTGACCCAGCGTTTGGTTCAACGCTGCCTGCTGGGCCGGGGTCAGACTGCTCGGGTCCACTCCTGAGGCGAGCCCCACCTGCTGGTCTGCCCCAAAGCCAGTCATAGAAGCTTCTCCTGCAGCGGCGGTGGCGTCGGGTAATGTAAGCCCAGAGGTATGCTGAGTGTCAGTGACTTGGTTCTGCTGGGGCATGAGGTTACCTCCTTGACTGACAGATTCAACGATTGGATTTAATGACTGCTCCTCAGGCTGCTGCTTAACGAGTAAACTAGACAGCACTGGGGTGGATTCAGAGAGAACTCCCTGCTGGTTTGGGGTTAAGGTGTTTCCAGTGGCTTGCTGGTCTGCCACATCAGGGGGTTTCTGACACTCCTTGACCTCTGTTTTAATTTCTTGCCCAGGTGCCAAAGAAGCAGAGTCCTGACTTACGGGGGCCTCCGGCTTCACCTCAGCTGAGGACTGCTCACCTGAGGCCTCTGACTTTTCCAGTACAGATTCTGAAGTGGTCGATGCCTCAGTTCCTGTGCTTGAGTTTTTGTTGATCTCTGTGGTGTCCGCATTATCATCCATAGGATCACTGAGATCCAGTTCCTCATTAAACATGTCTTTCTTGATGTCGTCTAGGTCAGGGTCTGTGTAGGCAATGATGTCAAATTTCCCAGATGTTAGGAAGTCATCGAGGTGTAGGTCATTTGTCTCTAGATCAAGGTCTTTGCCATCTTCAGGATCCAAATTTAGGTTTTCCAAGTCAGCATCCACCAAGTCTTTCACCTCAACGTCCTCAAGATCTTTGACTGCTGATTCTTCTGCATCCAGTTTCTCCTCCACAGCTTCACTGCCGGACACCGCGACCGGCTCACTCTGCCCAGCAGGGGGTGCAGTCAGGATCATAGATGCTGCCATGTTCTGGGTCTCATTTGAAGCAGGCTGGCTCATGGATCTCATCAAATGAGTTTGTTTGACTGTGTTGTTTCCTGACATTTGGGCTTGCTGATGAAGATTGTCCATGCTGGCAGATAGCTGTACATGGCCAGTGTGGCTGGACATGGGGTCTACCATCCTGGGCACCTGATTTAAAGGGAACCTGGATTCAGGTGCTCCTGGAAAGCCTGGTAGCCTTTGCCCCTGCAAGCTGGGATCCATGTTGCCTCCTTGCATGGCACCAGGGGGAAACGGCAGACGTGGCCTGTTTTCTACTGCTCTGTGTCGCAGCTCGATGAAAGGCTGGCCCATTATATTGTGCTGCTGCACTGGCATGCCACGTGGTGGGAAGTGCTGGGGCAGCCCCATAGGGTTGCCTCCCATGCTCTTTGCCATTTCGGCAGACATAGACCGTCGCATTTGAGGAGGGACATCCTGCATTGGGTGTTGCCCCCTGGGAAAGAACTCTTGGGCCCCATGAGGTCCTAGAACCCCAGGTGGAAATGCAAATCTAAAATGGGATAAAAAGATATATGAATAGAGAAGAAAATGCATTCTAGATCTGGGTAGTTATGTGTAATCAATTATAGAATATATGTAACACACAGATGTAATAAAATGTAATATCATAACACAAACCTTGGCCCCTGATGTCTCAAATTAGGATCTCCAGGATGCGGGACCCTGGGGAGTTGCCCCTCATTAGGGAAAGGGACACGCTGATCGCCTGGAAAAGGTCCAGGAAACCTCATTGGCCCTCTCATGGGTCCTTGTCCAGGATAAGGTGGAGGAGGCCGGTTGAACATTTCCCCCTGCTGCCCAGGCCCCTCCTGAGGCCAGGGTCGTGGTGTTCCTGGGGCTATGTTGCCAGCAGGCTCCTGAGGGCCCCTCTCCTGCCGAATAGCACTCCTCTGTTGCTGCTGTTTGAGGATTAGCTCTCTTATTCGTTGTCGCTACAAAACACAACAAGCATTCAGAAATGTAACACCTTTATAAAACAAAGTAAATGGACCATGTGTGGCTTACAGTAACACTGTCTTTCTAGCTATTAAAACAGATTGTCAGTTAATTTTGGTCTACTGAAAGTCTACAGCTAATGGGTAGCAATGCAAGTTTTCCATTGACAGCCGTTACATACTGAATTCTGCAAATGCACACAATTTTACATCATTTTACACGTTTTATTACTATTAATATTATATATTTTCATACCTTGTCTTTTAATCAATTTTATTCAATGTTTCAGTCTAGCTTTTATGTAACTGTTTTATTATTATCATAGCTTTTAAATCTACTTTAGTGTCATCATTTTTATTCCTGTTTTGCGTTTTGATTTATTTTATCTAGCTCTTTAAATTAGTTTTCATTTTATTTTATTACTGTTTTTATAGCTTTTATATCTATTTTATTACATTTTGATTTTTTTTGGTCTGGCATGCATTGGTCTCATATTCATAACTTGTTTTGGCCGTTTTTGTTCCACTCCACACTTGTTTGGTTTATCATTGGCTTGTCAATCAGCGGTAAAGTACTCTGAACTGCACTAAATTGTATGAAAGGTGCTATACAAATAAAAATTGTTTGATTGATTAAAGACATTGTTGATATACACAACCTAAAATGAACACAAGTGGAAAAATAAAATCTTAAATTAGATACAGAATAGAACATTAACAACAGTGTTCATGTACCTGTCTGAGTCTTTCCTCACTCTCAGCTAGAGCAACACCCTGAGCCTCAGAGGAAGCACCGGGCATTTGTGGGTTGTTAGATGCTTGACCCGGGTCTTGAGGGATAGTTCCATTGTTGCCCACACATGACTGATCTTTCATTTCAATTTTCTCTACTGACTGTGGACGAGGGGTCATCGGGGCTTGCTCATATGGGTCATGGCCAGGTGTCTGACTGGGTCTTCTGGCAGGTGACTGTGTGAATCCATCCTCTGAAACACTTGGGTGTTTTGGTGTTTGTGAGCCTGGATGAGGGAAGGGCTCTTGAAGTCTGCCTTGTGGTACAGAGAAAAGATCCTGGCTTCCCATTGGCCCTTGCCTTGGCCCTTGTCTGCTGAGCCCATCAAGACCAGGCCGTGGGGTCCCTGGCGGCTGGGCGTAGGGATCATTAAGCATTGGTCTCGGGGCCCCAGGCTGGGAAAACATGTCACCACCCCCTGGCCTTGATGTCCCAGGTGTGCTAGTAAATGGCTCTATTGGCCCCCTCTGGCTACCTGGTGACTTGGAAAACCTCTCTCCCACAGAGGGCCGAGGAGTACCTGGTGGTTGAGCGTAAGGGTCCACTGAGTGGGAAGGTGACATCCTCTGTCCAGGGTGTGACTGATGAGTGAACTGATTCATTCCACTGGGGCGAGGAGTAGAAGGAGCCTGTGAGTAAGGGTCTGAGGATGTGTTTGGGGTGTTTGAAGGTTGACCGTAGTTGTCATGTGGACGTGGGGTGCCGGGTGGTCGGGCATAGGGCTCAAAGAACGGACGAGGTTGAGCACCGGGATCATTGATGGATCGTTGGTTGCCTGTGGACTGAGAGAAAGGGTCAGCAGCTGGCTTGTTGGGACCAGATGGCTGGGCAAAGGGGTCATAGGTGAAGTGGTCAGGCCTCGGAGTGGAAGGTGCATGAGCATAAGGATTTCTAGACATTTGAGTCATTGGTCCTGGCTGAGCAAACGAGTGCACCTGAGGGTGATGCTGGCCCATTCTTGGAGGACTGGTAAAGTTGTCATTTCCAGATGGTCGTGGTGTATGCGGAGGCTGAGCGTAGGGGTCATTCTGCTGATTCTGGGAGAACCTGTCAGCAGGATGTGGACCTGGTCGGTTAAAGGGATCCTGAGCCTGAGGAGGGGGCATGGGTGTTTTGAACAAAGGGACAGAGCCAGACTCATTACTTCCAGGAATTGGGGTAAGTAAAGGCCTTGAGTAAGGGTCAGACAAGATCATCCTGTTCTGAGCCATGCGCTGATAGGCCTCATTTCTTATCATGGGCCTCGAGTATGGGTCTCTGCCTGGAGAGCCCATTGGGGGCCTTCCCTGAGCAGCCTGACTGGCCCTGGGAGGACCCATGGGCTTCAGGAAAGGGTCCATTTCCCCAGTTGGCCTTGGGGTGTCAGGAGGTTTGGCGTAGGGGTCACTGCTCATAGATGTTGGCGAACCAAAAGATTCATGAGCAGGTGAGGGCCTCCCTCTGTCCTGCTGCTCCATCAAGGACGTGGGGGATTTCCCAGATTCCACAGGCATTCTGCGACATGCATTTGGAGGCCTCGGGGTCCCAACCATCTTGGCATATGGGTCCCATGGAGAGGAGGGTCTGGACCCAGAGGAACCTGGTGAAAATACCTGGGGGGACTGAGGTTGCGAGGAAGGGCCAGATGGAGGGGGAGGAGGGGGTCGCAAGAACACGTCCTCCGGGGGACCTGAAGTGGGCGTCCCTGGTAGCTGCGGCCTGGCAAAGCCATCCTTAGAATTGAGCTGCTGCATGGGGGACATGCTGCCATTGCTGGGCTGGGAGGCTGGACTGCCGTTTCCACTGTTGTTGCCATCTCCCTCTGTCTGGCTGTTGGTCTGCTGCTGCTGCTGTTGCTGCTGCTGGAGTTGCTCATTCTTGACTTGCTCCAGTTTCTGAGTGGCTTCGATTTTGGCTTGCTGTTTGCTTTTCTGCCTCATTTGCTGTTGGAAGGGCACAGTGAAAAGTGGGATTAGACATCACAAAGAGATGCAGCGAATATCAGTCTCATGCCAAAAATAAACTGGACCTACTAACCACCAATGTCATCAGGGTTAATGTGGCGGATAGTGCAGTTGTTTAGGGAGCTTTACTAAACCACCACTTCTTAGCTGTCTTAATATTAAGTGGACCTGCCGCTGCATTCCCTGACTTCATTGCATACACTCTTACCTGTCTAAACTTCCACTCTTGTTCATGCTCTGACTCTTTTGGTTTCAAAGGGTCTTTAAACAGCAGTTCTGTGTCTAGTGGTATGTTGGGATCAAACACCTCAGGGGGCTGTTGCTGTGGGTGGTGCCTCTTCACCGTCTCATTCGACATCTGGACTTTGTTGATGCGCAGGGCTGCTCGGTTATCTCTTGCCTTTTGCTAAACAGCAAATAAATCACAAGTGCAGAACAAAAAAACATAAGATTGCAGAAAAAAAAGAATACCAATGCAACTTTTATTATCTAAAACAAGTGTGATGGTGAAGAAATATTACTAAAAGTACTGCAACAAAAACTGGTGTGTATGTAGCATTAAATTCTCTTTCATAGCATTTGTTTCAATATCGCACTGTTACATGGGGCTTCAGTATTGAAAGGCAAGTTCATATGAGATGATGACTTTTAGCTTCCCCCACAAGTCCAAATACCCAACAGTGGACTTCACACTCAAAACAGCACCATGGATAAGAGCTATGACATTCAAACTTTTTAATGGCACGTGTTCACAGTGTAGAGTAGTTCACCGCATATCATAGCGTGCCATTAAGGCTGAGTCTGTACTGCAGCAGCCAAAGTCCAGCCTGGGCCCTTTGCTGCATGTGATCCTCTTTGAACCTCCCACATAAATGGTTTGTAGACTGATCAGCATCAGTAACAACATCCCGAATAGTTGATAAAACCCAAAAGAAGGGCTAATGCAATTTTCATAAAACCAGCATATTTTTTAAAATTCTAAAATTCTATTCAATGTGAGCAATGCACATTAACACTATGCTACAACCAGAGCAGGAGAAATTAATACTGAGCCTAAATAGAGCATTGTGTCCATGTTTCAGCCTTTCCTTCATCCAGAGCAAAGTACTCTGACTGACGTGTGCTGACATCTTTACTTCTTTGAATATACCGTATCATAGCAACTTGACACAATCAAAACCTCTTTGCTGAAAAACGCTGCATCCTCATTGCCCTTTTGTATTCTGTAGTTAACAACCAACAAGTGTTTTGTTTTAAGACTGTTATTGTTGTCATTTCAAAAGCAAATATATTGAGTAACAGCTGAAAAATAAGGGTTATTATACAGCACTAAAATCAGGATAAATTCAGTAATTAGGAGAGGAAAAAAAAAAATCAACATCAGATAATCTATTCCTAATCAAAGCAGTGGAAATTCCTTCGGAGCAACAGCCCTATCCGAACAGGGTAATAGGAAATCACCAACTGGTTGTGAGCATCGCTACACAGATACACAAACAGTGGAAGATAAAAAGCTACAACGAGAGAAAAAGAGAGGAAGACTATTCTCTCCTTCTCTCTGATCATATCCATCCTGTTTGTATTTCAGCAACATGAAGGGAGGTTCCCTTCTTACTGGCAAAGAGCTGACACTTGGTGGTGACAGTGAGAAAGGGGTGTCCTCCATCCCTGAGGCTAGGGTGGTTCACTAACCCACGACAGAGACATGGCTGGATACTCCATGATCTCATGGATGTTACATATTTTCATTTGAATATGATTGGGTAAGGTGATCACTTAAAATGTTTAAAGGATAGGTGTTCTATGATACCAGATTCAGTCCAGTAAATGGAAAATTTTACCCGCAACATTTAGTGACTTGACTTCTTTGTACTGTATATGCAGCACAGGATAGAGGTCATCCTGTTAGTGTACACAGGTATCTCAATAGTCAGGATGCTTGAGTGTGATATCAAAAGACAAAGCCATGAAAGAGAACTGCCACCATGTACCCAGTGGAAAAACACCGTTACGATGACATGCACATAGTACATTTTTTAAATCAAAACTAGGTCTTTGAAACTGGCCTCTGCTAGATAAAATTACCTCTAGTGAACTTAATTACTGAGACCATAGTGAGTTCTAACACTGAGCAGGCCTTCCTATGTTAATTGGTTCATCTGTGAATGGCCGGATTTCAAATTGCATTGGCAAGAGGCAAGAGGCCAGATGCGATAAAGGAGTCTGCCTCCTGCATACTAATAAGTCAGTGCAACTAGTAGTGACAGTTTGATGTCTGCCGTGGTTCAAAGTGTTTAGGCTTTTGAGACAGTAGAGGAAATCTGTTAATTCAACAGTGTGAGTGATCTTACCACATATGGGGCCCTGTCTTGTGAACTAGCTTTCCTCCAAAGTTTTGCAATTTGCTTTACTCTTGTAGACCAGTCTGTTGAGAGAATAAGAGGAGGAGTTGTCATGCCAACAGTCTCACAGATCATACAAGGTATTTTTATACAGTGTGACTGAGACAGTGCAGTGTGCACACCCAAACAAATACCCAGACATCAACAGAAAGATGAGTAATGATGACAATAAAAAACATGGGCAAGGGGAAAATATATGTTAATATATATATACACAAACCTGGGTATTCTTCTTTGAGGTTGGGGAAATTGACATTGGTATATAGGACGGGCGCAACAGTGGCTAGCTCTCCAAGTGTCTCCTCCTTCTCCCACTTGAGTGTACTCCTTTGGGCATTTGACATGGCTTCAGTCTCCCCCTCAGGCAGAGGTCCAGGGGGTGTGGGGCCGGGGCCATGGGCGGACCATGGACCAACTGCCTCTCTAGGCATCTGATTAAACTTTCTATCCCTGTAACAACAAAACAACTCACTTTTAATCAATACATTCTGGTTTTGCAGAGAAAAACAGAAAATTATTATTTTTTTAATATTTAATCATTTTAATGATGAAAGCAGTGCATTACCTTGGATTGTCAGTGAAAGGCATACGGTTAAGGGGGGAGAAATTTTCTGGGATGCAGGGCCCTGCTCCTGAATTTGTAGGGAAGCGTTGGTTTGGTCCCATCATACCATTGATCATTGGCATCCTTGGAAACATGGGATTCCCTGCACACATAATTAAAGAGGTGACTAAGATTTATCAAAAACAAGACTCAAATGTTAGCTTGACCACAACAAGGTGCTCAATGATGTACCTGCGTTGGGGTGAGGCATACTAGTGCCAGGTGTGGCAGGGAGGGGCCCTGGACCTTGGGGGTGAGGCACCTGTGGTGGAGGTGGTTGGCTCGTGCTGGGGCTAAGGACTGCTGTGAAGAGGTCCTCCACATCTTTGCCCTCTAGCTCTGTAACAGAGTGTGACAATAATGATGTTGTGTGTGCATATAATACACATAAACGTATAAAGGTGGGTAAAATTAATTTACTGCAATGTCAGAATTAATTCCTCCTGTATTTATTATGAGAGACAACTTTACGTTTGCCTTAAGGACACTACAATTTGTCTCACTAGCCTGAAGAACATAAAACTTTTTGCAAAACACAATTTTCACAGTTTTTCAAACATCAAATAGAAAGACTTTTCAAGGACTTTTCAGGCCAAATTCCCTCAAATTCAAGGACCCAACACTGCATGGTTTAAAACTCTTTCAAAGTCTTGTTTTCCACCTTCAAATTCACAAACTTTAAGGATTTTCAAGACCTGTGGTAACTCAAAACCCTGAACCGTGGTTTATGTATTGTAACAACACTACATTGGGAGTTCACAGTTCAGTTAACTAGTGTAGGAGACTGATAGCTGCAAGCGTACAGCAAAAAAAGTATGAAATTACAAACCTGGAATTTTGTAAAGTTTGCTGAGAATTGATTCTGAAACAACAAAAGAATTAGAGATTATTCCTCCTGTATGAAATTTAAAACAACACTGTAAAGCGTCTGGATGTCTGGTCACCCGCACTGACCATCAGTGACCATCTTGTCAAGCTCTGGGCTGAGAATGCCGTCCAGGGGTTCCTCTGGGAGGGCTCGAGGTGTCCTCCGGCCGGCCTGAGACTGGGGCGCCACTGGGGAACTGTCTGCCAGGGGCCCGATGTCCAGACCAGCTGTAGAAACACACACAGACATACAAAAACAAATCATAACACGCACACATACACAGCACACACACACACACAAAGCAACCAACAAAATACCCAACAAAGATCGTGATCATAAATACAGACGTGAAGTAAGAACATGTTTATTGTCTTAACAGCCTGAGGAATGCAATCAAAACTCAACAGTATGTGATTACAGCTCCTCGGGGTTCCTGTGTTGTTTAAAAGGCAGTGTTTTGGGAACAGTGAAGAGACAAATAGGTCATACTACTTCTCAGTAAAGGTACACAAACACTTGAATGTTTGTATAGGAAAATACTGCTCTGGTCCATCAATTATGTACTATTGATTTATTTAAAAAGGAAACCCTGCAACATTCATCAGCTTTGAAATGGCTGATCCAATCCATAACAAAGCACATGTAAATAATTTGGGTTTCTACACTGCGAGCAGCTTCTATCAAAATGATGCTGGAGTTTCTATCCATAGGCCCAGACACACCAAGCCAACATTCGACTTTTGGTCAACAACTAGCGGTCAGTGAGCGTCTCTTGCCCTAGTTTTTGTGGTGCCCAGCAATGTTGACACTGGTTCGCCCTTGTTGGCTTTTTTTGCGTCTAATTCAGCAAGTTAAATCGGCATCAGAGCTGCAGTCAGTGAGTGAATTCACTTGGACTGGCAGTTCAGCTCAGTGGACGAGAAGAGAAACAGAAGTGAGGAAAGTAAACAAAAGTCAAGAGGGCCATTGAGCTCTTCAGCAGAAATGTTTTGTAAATGTATTATTGTTTGCACAGTAAAAATATGCTTTGTTGTTTAATTATCATATTGTGTTGCTTATGTGCTAATAGGCTAACTAGCGTCTTGAATCCATCTCATCGGTCTTCTGGTTTCCCTTTTCATGAATGCAGACTACTGCCTCCTGCTAGTGTGGAAAGTTATTTCCTCCTACGCAGCCACAGAATGTGGTGCTAGTTGGCCCTCAGCTGTAGTCTTTGCGGTTTGTTTGTGTGCAATATTGTGGCTGAGACAACAGACAAGGTGAGGTGACGCAACAGTTGGCCTTCATTGCCACTTGGTTTGGTGTGTCTGGGCCTTATCACTACATTAAAAAAAAAAAAAAACAGCATTTCTACTCTTTCATTTCTTTTCTACTTTCTTCAACACAAAACTGTCTACCAAAGGATGAATGCAACCACTAATTGGCAGTATCTGTATTAGAACAAAATTTTATTAATGTATTAATGCTGAACAAAGTCGTTTTCACAAAGAACGGAGGACATGGACTGCAGTGCTTTCTGTCATCCAACCACAGGACTGAGAACAGAAGACCTTCACAGTGTTTAAGAACTGAAGGATACTCTCCAAGGCCTCCTGGAAACTAATTTTTTTTGGTTCTGAAATGCTTATTTCTTGAATGCCAAAATGTCCTTGTCGGTTTGTTTTCTTTGCAATCTTGAAGCCATCTTCCATCGAGCGGCTATGAATTTGTTCTTATGTATTTCAAAAATGTCACCACTGTGAAAGGGTTTAGGAGGCTCACGGACAAAGACGGACACAACATACGCATTTGAGTGAACACTGTGCACTGGGTTAGGTAAGCACTAAGCAGTTTATGGGTGTTAAAACAATCTGAAATGGTTGAGAAAAAAGCTAAGTATGAAGCAGCTTATATACATGCACACTCAAATAGAGACAAACACCGTAAGAGAGGAAGAATGCACTAAAGCAAGGGATTAGTAGGCCATAGCACCCTTACCAAAAGGAGGAGGTGAGCTGTCAACCTGGAAGGGGCAAAAATCAAGACCTACAAGGACCCAAAACCAGATAAAATGAGTGAAAAAATAGTGAAGACAGAACAAGCACAACACGCATCAGACAATGCAAACAAACAAAAGATAAAAACCAAAGATGAACAAAAAGTATTGTTAAAGAATGTGACATGAAAAAAAATCATTAAAGTGGTGAAAGCAAAACAAACTCAGTGTCTGAGGAAATTTCTGAACCGGGAAGAAAAGATTCCTGTGAACCCACGGCTAAGTGACTATTGATAAATTCTTGCCACTGTGACTGCCTGTGAGATATAAGACGCACCAGAGTCACTGCTTGGCTTTCCGAGCATTCCCAAGATGTCTGCATCAGTGTTCAGAACATCAGATAGATCAACTAATGGTTCCTCAGACGTCTCTGTAGATGGGGAAAAAGGAAGAAACAAAAAAGAAAGAAAACCAAACCGTCACAAATCATAATTGATGGTGATGTTGAACGGACATGAGAATGTGATTTGGAACCATTTGTTTGGATGCCACATGTAGAATTTGGTTTTGAGTAAACAAGAGAGGAAATTGTATGTAAACGACTGCTTCACTGGCTGGCCTCTGACGTGAAATGTACTTTACAGTGACTCAAAATGTACTACACCAAATGTATCTTCCTTAAACTGATGAAAGTGACTGTCAGAGAATGATTCCTACAGATGTAAACTGTAACACCAGCATATCAGCATGCTAAACCATACTGGAGTTGGAAAACACGGTTCTCCATCTTCACATTATGGATTCATTTAATGAAGTTGTTGCAAAATGCTCCTCATCCAGGCTCGAAGCTCGGTGCAGTCGGTTCAGCGCAACAGTCCCTAAAGAATTTCTCTCTTGTAGTCTGAAGGTCACAGTCGTCAAGGTTACACAGTTTCATTTCTTTACACTGTTAAAACTGATGGTTTATTTGACATTTCTCACTCTTTCATACTGCAGCACATCATCTTCATCTGACAATAACCAGCAGTAACACTCATGAATACCTATCTTTCTTTTTAACCACATTACTGGATATGTATTAGTGTCTCTCTGTATCTCTAAAACTCATCAACTCTACTTAACAATCAGTTTTAATACTGGGCTGGGTGTAACTTAAAAACAATCACGACATCAGATTGAATTTCAGTACCCTTAAAGTGATACCAGTAGAATACTTCATTCGATACCCATCATGTGAATGGAGTAGCATGTAGTACAGCCATACTTTCACACATTTAAATGGCATTTTGGCAGCACGCTGAACTGCCAACTGTTAATACACCGCATTCGACTGTGAGTTTGTTGGGACTGTTTGATGGCTCAGTGGATGGATGGATGTTAGACACTGCTGCTTGGATCATGGTAATCGAGCAGATGTTCTACTGACCGTTTCATTGGAGAGCAGTTCCAGAAACGGCAGCAAAGGAATGATTGCAGGGATTTGGTGCAGTCCAGGTCCTGGACTTTTAGATGTTATTTAAGTGTTTACCTTTTGACTGAGCTGCCGTTGTGTTCACATTCAAAGTGCACAGCGCAAAGTGCCTCATACTTCAGCGGCATTTAAAATACAACATGGTTGTTGAAGATTGGGATTAAAGGGTTCAAAGGGACAATGTTTCAAATACTTAAAAATAAATTGTGCTAAATTTGGACCACTTTCTAAGTGTGTTCCTGTTTTTGCGACTCGTCGACTAGTCTTAATTAAAATTTTCCTAAAGTCGACAGGGAAATTAGTTGCCAGGAACATCCCTAGTCCGTGACTGCAGGGATTATTAGATCGGAGAAGTTTCCATAGGGTTAATACCTTAAAGATATAAACTAGCGAGTACCAGCTCTGAGTTTTATGCGGACACACATTCAGGTGTGTAGAGGTTGTTTTTTTTCATAATTTCACTCTTTGCCAAAAAATAAGAGGAGGCAAAAGATTTTCTAGGAGATGTGTTGGAGTGAGTTTGGATACTCTGGATACTTTGGCAACCTGGGCCCAGAAATGGGACCAGCTACTGGACACAATACCTTGCAATTTTAAACACTCAAACATTAAGACAATCAGCTTAGCTACCGGTATACTGGTTTTCTACAGTTTATATACAGTACACATTGGTTTCAGTGATAGATTTTGACTGTGTTTAGATGTTGGTTAGCGGTGTGTTGACAAACACTCTCTTGGTGGTGGCTGTGCTCCATTTGGCCGTGTTGGTGTGCTGCATAGTACGCCGTGCCAAATCTGGAGAAACGCCTGAATGAGTGCAGGCGGCAGGTATGATGTGGAATCTCTGCCAGCTGATGTTAAAACGGTGACAAGTAGTGTGGATGAGGCTGTGAGTTCTTGTTGAAGAGGGGTTTCACTAAGTATACTATAACAGTTCACAACTATGTTCGGCAACATAATAAACATGTCCAACTGCTGTTAAACACAAACGTCTACTTCAATCCTTGGACAGCTTGAAAGTGCTGGCAAACACAACATGTTACCTTTTCAGTTTGAAATCAGCCTACAACAACCACTGTTACTATTCTGTTTGAGGCACGTGGCTTTTTTTTCTGGCTGAACAACATTGCACAACTAATGTCAGTCAGGTCAGCACAAGGGGCACGTGTCATTTCATGTAAAATTGAGAGAAAGGTCGAGAGCGAAAGACATAAAGTGAGTGGGCAGGCGAGACAGAGCGAGCTTGCAGAGTGAACAGAAACTGAAACTTCACTTTATGTGGTATTTGAGGAGTGTAATTCTGTGTAATTCTTTAGTGTAGATGTAAAATAAAAGGAGCTGCAGTTACATAAATGAGTCTGTGAACACTAATAACCAGAGATCCACATTTGAGACTTTTTTTGTATAATAGGGTGAAATGTTGTGTGGATGTGCACTCAGTGGACCTTTATTATACCCATTTACTCCTGTGCGAAAAGGGTTAATGCTCTCATTGGGTTACTTGCAGGGACAGGGAGGGAGAAATGCACGGAATAAAAGACATTGTTATGCAAGATGCCAAAATAAAAATAAAAGATACCCCTGTTTTGTCAGGCTTTTCCAATACCTCCATTAATTCCTTTCCAGGTTTAATTTTAGCCGTTCTCAGTTTAGTCCAACGCTTTGAATCAATGAATTATTACATTCCTCGTCCTGGAGAAGTGAAGTAATGTGTATACGTACGTGCTGCTGATGGTCTGGTGGGGAGGGATGTTGCCGAGGCACTGAGGAGAGGGTCTGATGAAGGGTCCAGGAAGCTGGTAGTTGGGTGCTTCCTCTCCACATGGCTTTGCCCTTCTTCCAGTAAGCCTGATTCGACCCCCTGCTGCCTGCTCTGCTTGCTTTTGTCCAGTAGGTCCTTTCCAAAGAATGCCTCCTGAACATGACAACACAAAGCACCGGTCAAGTCTCTGTGTTGCCACAAGGACTGTCAGTTTACCTTTCTTGACAGCATTCTTGGGAAACACATCACCATGTCACATGGATATTATCCAGTACACATTGAAGGCCCATGAGAACTGACCGACGTGAAACAGAGAAGCCCTGAAACTAACAGTCATGTTGCCGCTGACCTCACTTTTATCAGCACCTACCACCCCCAAACCACTTATACCCACAAGTCATCTACTATACTCAAAGACATGTAGCTGCAGCTCCCTGCAGCACCGAGACATTAAAAGCCCAACGTGTTGCTATTTCAATAATTAATGAAATGTGCTTCACTGTGTTGGACCTTCAGGTTGGACTGAGCATCCCCAGACTGTGGTAGGATAAAGAGTAGCACTGACAGCTGCCGGTGTCTTAATGCACATCACATATCTATGTTTTGGCCAACAAAAGGTGACACTGAGGTACTGGCTAGAGACAAGGAGCCTTGAAGTCATCTCCAGTTAAGCTTTTGTGTGTCAATTCGCAGCCCAGACAGGAGCCATTTAAAGAGCATGATCAGAGACGGGTATCCTCTGCAGTGAGTTCCTTTAGGCTGTTCCTCTTTCAAAAAGGCTCACAGAGGGGGCACCGTGCACCAAGGTTCTGTAAGTGGTTTCCAGGCAATGTACTTTGGATTCCCCAACCTTCCCAAGGGTGAGATAAAAGGCATTTTATGAAGATACGGCATGACAAGACCAGACAATCTGTGCATATGAACAGGAGGCTAGCACAGCAATAAAACAAAAATAGATCACAAAAATCACCTGATGAAATAAAACCTTTTAAGTATTATTTTTTCCTCATCAAAAATGTGTCTTTTTGGTTGTGTCAATAGGCTATGATCCCGGGGAATTGACAATGGTCAGAGAGCCAAAAGCCAATGCCTAGACGATATTTGGCTCGTCTTTCTGTTAATGTATAAAATCAATGTTATAGTGTTGTAATTATTATTACATACACACAGACTCCCTGACCAGCTGACAGTGTAGTCCCTGATTCTGAATGGAACAGAGGAGAGATCGACAGAACACTTAAATTTTGACTTAATAACCACTGTTATGGCTATTATGTTGTTGACTTTAGCAGTCAATTCTCAGTGGTTAAAATCGTTCATTACCGCTATTATTTTGCGTCTTATTATAATTATAATAATTGTTGTTGTTATAATTATCATTATTATATCGGGTATTGGCAATCTCACGGGGTGACAATGGGGCAATCAATAATGCAATATACAAAACATGATGCCTGTGCTGGCTGAATGAGCTGAATAATATTAATAAAAAGTTAATTTTACAAAAGCTAGTTATTTGTTGATATACGTTTACAAAGTAAAGGAAAAAGAATTCCTCATTGAATCGGTTACTTTTTGAACACAGTGATCATGGAGTTCCTCCAGGACAGTGGCCATAAGCTGAAGCAAATAGCCCTTCCTGTTTATACACAATGTAAGTGTATAATTCAAACAGTAAGAGTGTGTTATCAAAGGTGACCGACCTGCAGGTAGGCGGGAAAAGCCTCCTCCAGTTTTGTCTTCTTCTTTCGGTAGCGTTTCTTTATTTTCTCTGGGACCTCTGGTCCAGGGGGCGTCTCATCCACAGGAGTGTCGGGCAGAGCCTCCGTCCATCCTGCTACAAAGAGAAAAATGAGAAAAACATAAATCAGCAGATCAGGGGACATTCTACTGTTTTATTATGTATATTGTATGTATTATTGGTGTACAGACCCTCCTCTTTTCCAAAGGGATTCTCTGACACAGAGCCAGTGGAATCCTTTCTGCAGAGGGATCGTTTGGCTTTGCCTGGACCTTGACCTGGACGGCTCCTCTGCCGGACCATGAACCCACCAATGCCTTAAAAGGAGAGGTTATTAATTCATTAGCAATTAATCAACACAAATGCCCACAAAAGAACAATGTTTCCTCACAATCATGGAGGTGATGTGAGGTGAGATATATTGAGCTTGACTGTATGGTTCCATTAATTGTCCAGTGCGTCCAGCATGAAGGCTCAGAAACACTAGATAGAGCTCCACGTACATCAGAGGCCCTGAAATGGCAGTGCTTTGCTACAGCTACAACGTCGGGCCTGTACTGCACCATTTTACGCTTCAGAGGAGCTGTCTCCTTCAATCAGGTGCCCTACCCGGCCGGTACGGTTTCCTCTTCCTCTTCTTGCCGCCGTCCGCCCCCTTGGAGTCATCTTCTGCTGGCTCTCGCTCCAGGCTCGAGTCAGACTTCGCCTCACAATCTAGGAGCTCCGCCTCTGCAAGAGGGAGAGAGCACTGATGATGAGTGACAGCCCTGCGGCAGAGAACACCCCAGCCAGGCCCCTCAACAGCGCCAGGGTCAATTCTATCTGAACCGCACTCAGTGGCAGGACATTAGCCTGATTGAAATTAAGTTCACCAGTTCCATTACTGAGGACCTTCAATTCCAGTTAGACCTTTTTCTTCTTCACACACTTTTATTTTCTGTAAATGCAACTCTGACTTGTGAAAGAATTGCATTTGGGTAAATAAGAAATACACTAATGTTATTTCTCCTAATTAGGGCTATCCCAGGCCGATTAATCTGACTCGTACTAGGGCTGATCATGGCTCTCTTTTTATTTAATCAGTATTGATTCTATGATGCAGGACCCATTTCTGATACTTTTATTTATTCAAACACACTGCAGAGGTTAAAAAAATAAACAACACCCATTATATTCGTAAAGCACAGCAAAAGTATAAATAGCAGTTTCAGCTAATGATATTCACACTGACAGAAAATGTCAGCAAGCCTACTCTAGTGAGCAAATTTGCATTTCACTCTTCAGCATTTTATCCATGCTCTGTAAAACTGTCTATCCATCCTGTCCAAAACTTCCCACTGTAACACTTCCACACTTCAATCTCCATAGATATTAAACATAACAAAACAGGACAGTACACAAAATATTGCAGGGGGCCATTAAAATGAATTTATGATGCAGGCTACACTGTTAATGCTGAGCAAACTGTCAAACATATCACAATTGGCTCAGCCTCAGTAATTTTGTGTGTGAACTAAGCCTGCACAAGTATCGTTTCAGCATCGACATCACATTGTATTCGACCTAAAAAGTCACATCACAGGACGTGCGATATCTAATTAATTCCTGTTTTACTTATCGCTGCTTGATACAGAAAGGAAAACTTGCATGGTTCGAATTTACCATGACTAATGTTACCGGCCAAACCTTCCCCTTTAAAGACAGGTTACGCGTCTATGTGACGATGTTTGTTACGGTAAAGGAGACTCTCCTTCACGCGTGAGTAGGAAAGTACCACAAGTGTCGCAGACACAGCGAAGCACACAGCTACAGCAGTCTGCAGAGAGTCTAGATTCACTTCGTTTCCAGTGCAAGTGTAAAAAGGGTCGTGTTTTGAAGAAGAAATAAAGCACCTGTTTAATGCAACATTATCACAACATCTGTCTCCCTACCATTCTTTAGCCCAAAGTTGCCAGACTGTAAAAGCTAGTTACCGGCTACAAGGCAGGTTAAAGCTAACCGAGTTAGCCTAAAGAAACCAAAGGTCTCCCAGTGCTGCAGAGCTAAAAAGTCAACGTTAACACCAGCGTAAATTTACAAGATAAGTCTGTTTGACAAATAACTAAAGCAGGCACAACCTCAGAATGAGCAAGGAACAGGAGGGGAGGAACATATGGGAGCCCCCTTATTTAAGGTTAAGCGAAATGTATTAATAATATCATTATCATTGACTTGAGCCAGGACTGAAAGAAGACTATAAAATTATATGAATACAATGGAGTCATGGTAAGTCATTCAGTGTATTAAACTACCAAATTCACCCTCTAGAATCAATTCAGAAGATGGTTCACACTAAAAAAAAAAAGGCTTCAGAATAAAAAGGTTTTTTCCCCAGCTTTTTTAAAATAATTATTTTTACTTTCTATGCAGATGCACTCCCACACAAAATCCCCCAAATATTTCTAAAATATCAAATTCTTTCCAAACAGAGCTATTCAAGTCATCTGATGAATATTTCTGTATTTTTCTATTGCAATTTATTTATCACAGAACAAGAAAACACTGCAATGTCCGTTTTTTTCCAATATCATGCGGCCCTAGTTTGAATTGTGCAGCTGTGTAATGGTGAAAAACATTTAAAGTCAAACTGGGAGAAAACACACAACACACACACAACACACACACAACACACACACACACACACACACACACACACACACACACACACACACACACACACACACACAAGCCAATACTATTGCACTGCAGGCCTCTAATAGGCAGTCTGAGATGAAAGAAGAAGCTTGTGTGAGAAGAGACAAGTACCTCTGTTGTCCTCCATGTCTTCATCACGAGAGAGCTCTGTGAGGTGGTCTACAGGAGCCTGAAGCACTGCCACACTGTTCTGATTAATGATCTTCAGCTTCAGCTTCGGCTTGGGTTTCCTGCGCCGTGACGCTGTCGCAGACAAGCTCTGGAGCTGGCAGAGCCCTGACTCTGTCAAACAAACACCATCCTGGGTGTAGGTCCTCGACAGATCTGGAAAAACAATTACGGCTAGAATGAGCACACACTATATGAATTTAAGTCAAATAACGTCTTGTCGAGAGAAACATTTTTTCATGTTGCTAGTTTATAATCCACTGATTTTGCAGCTCTGAGCTTACCCATGTCTTTAGCCTTTGTGACAATCTGCGTCATAACTACTGGCTCAATGGAGTCTCTGGCCTTGGTCACAACTGTAGCAGCACAGGAAACACAAAAGCCATTAAAAACAAACAGCAGAAACAGGAGGATTAAATGTCAATAGTTGAGTCTATTCACTGTACAGCTGATCATGCGCACACTCAAATCACATTTAGAGGAATCGCTGCACTCTCACCTTTAGTGGTCTTGAAAGTTCGGCACATTGTGCAGTCGAAGCTGCTGTCGGCTGCTTTTTCTACATCTTCATCTGAATGGAGACCCTGGCAAGACGCATGGAACCATCTGTGGAAAGAGGAGGTTTAGATAAGAGCCAATTATGTTAAAAAAATAAAAATCAATAGAGACCAGTTCTCCTGCGCCGAAAGGTTTTGTAGAAACATTGCACACCTGTCACATTGGCGGCACTGCACAATTACGGTGCCTTCACTGTAGTCCACCAGGCAGATGGGGCACGTTGCAAGGCTGGCACAGGGGGCACACTGGGTGTAATTATTCTGCCACTCACACCTTAGGCCTGGGGTAGTGGCGCCACACTGGGTACAGGACACACACCTGCAGGAGACAGGAGGACAGAGGTCATTCTACCCAGGTTACTTCAAAGAGGATAATGCAGATTAACTATGCTGTAAAACTCCTGCCGACTCCCTTCACTGCCCACAGCCTGCAAGTATGAAATTCTTTGCTGTTTGTGTGAATGTTTTAAAAGCAATCCTTAATTCACTCTTACACCTCTCCTTAAAATATTCAAGACATTCACTTTACCTGCCTTTCTATAGCTGAAAAAGTACAGATCTTTTAAAAAACTGATTTTCAAACCGAGTAAAAAGAGAGAAATATTTAATAACTGGAGGCAGGTGGAATGTGGTAAATTGCCTGAGCTAGCTCCTACATATTGAACACTTATGTGGTGTTATTCTATCGCTTCCTAACACAAATTCAAATCTAATGTAAAAAGATATGTTATGCAGCATACCTATCTATTATCTATTTATCTTTCAGGTGTGTGGTTTTCTATAACATCTTGCCAAAGGACTGCAGTTGTGAATTAGCCGGCTGCTAAAACTGGCACATTTACAGTAACACTGTTGATGAATGTGTACTGTCCTTTTGTAAATAAATAAACTAAAACTGAAACGAAAGCATTTTCTTACAAAACAATGTGCTTATTTTCCTATGTATGCTTTGTATTTTACTCTCCATGTTTTACTATTTCTACATTCCTGGGTGTGTAGTCACCAGCCAATAATGTGTGCAGGTGAGGTTGGGACTTTATAAACGGTAGCGACCAGGTGCCAGACCATAGGCAGTATGCATTAAAGGGGAAGCTACGAAAATAACGCACAAAGTACCAAAAAAAAAAAAAAAAAAAAAAGCAAATAAAGCAAGGCGACATGCCAAAGGGACAAAGCTTGTTCCAAAGCAAGAGTGAATCTGGGGTTGGCTTTCACTTTTGCTGGCAAGCACTGACGGAGAGGACGGAGATGAAGAGCTATGCAGAGTTGGCCTGTTTTCTGTTGGACAGGCAGGTGCCAGCGGTTAGCTTAGTTAGCTTGCTTGAGTATCGGAATTGATTACAACAAAAGGTAAAGTTCCTACAACAGCAGTATGCAATGTAACATCACATACAAGCAGTAAAGGGAGGAGGGGTCTGTGTCATATACATCTAAATAATGCCTGTGTGGAGCAAATTTGGCAGCGATGATCATAAATGCACTCACCATTTGCACTTCCAGCTGTCCTTGGGCACATTCTGCAGAGGAGGGTCCAGGCAGTAGGTGTGATAGCTGATGTCACAGTCGTCACACAGCAGCAAGCGGCCAGGATCTGTGGCCTGGCCACAGGCCTCGCACACTGTACACTCCAAACAACGCCAGCCTTTACTCAGCACCACTTTGGTGATCTGTGAAAGTACCAATGAGACATTTATATATAGGCCTGTGTATGATAGGATGGTATTTCTACTATGTGCTCGGGTATCGTGTGTGCGCGTGGTGAACAGGCTCAACAACAGATGTACCTTTATGCCGACACAGAATGGATGGTAGCACTGGCCACACTGAGCACAGGCCAAAAGCCGGCCCTCTGCACCGAGGCCAAAACTCCCACACACCACACACATGTCCTGAGAGGGAATAAGACATCATTAGTTACCCCATTTCACTCAGGCAGTTCAGCTCAGACACTGACATTCTACAGCCAGAGGCCCATTTTTGTTATTCCTACTTTTTCTGTTAATATGTGTATGTTGAAAAAAACAAAACAAAGACAATGCACCACTGCTTTTAACTCAGGTTGCTTACTGCCACCCAATCGTATCAATGCGTTCTGCATATTCATTCCACGTCACTGGCGCTTTAAGTATCAGTCATTACCTAAATAAATACCGAAGGAATCAAAATTGTTTCTGCACCCTAAACCTGCACGGTCAAAACCAACAGTGCACTTGTCCTCCCTTCTTAAATATAGCTGTGCAAAATACATATTGAAATGCAACGTAAAAATAAAACACAACACTTTTGGAAACACTGGCCTTTAAAGACCTTTTTTTAAACCAGGATGATTGAGTGAGCCCTTTTCAGCGTGCATTCACAGCTGAGAGCGAGACAGAACGGTCTTTTACAGGATGAGTTAGTGAATCTGGAGAGAGATTGTTGATATTTGAGCACAACACCCAAACAAATATGTCGTGTGCCCAGTTTACTGTCCCTCCCGCTCCTGCTGCCTTTATACATCCATGGCCTTTCCCCCATCCTGTGCACGAGTTCAATATCATGATTGGCTGGAATAGTGTTGCGCGGCTTGGTCTGAACTGCTTTGTATGTTTCCCGTTTACAGAGCTAAGGCTGTTTATGAACACTGGATTTTATTTCAGTGCAGCCAAAACGGACAGCTAACGGAATGTGAAGAAATATAAGCTGAATTTGACAAAAAGGTGCCTCCAGAGAGAGCACTCCTCACTCTCACGCTGCTCTCCAGTACTGGCGGTTGCGGACCAAGACCCAGGGTAAGTCTAAGTGAGACGAGGGTAGTTGCCTGGAAGAAGAAAGTCTTTGCCTGGACAGAGTTTGAGGTAACATCATCTTTTGCCTTTTGCTTAGTGAATTTACAGCTCACAGCATCTTAATAAAATACAGTCTCTGGCTTTTGTTTAATCTGGTGTCTGCAAATAATGTTGCACATTTCCAATCTAGCATAGTTAGCACACATTAGCTCTGAGGGCTAACTTGGCTTGTTAACTATATTACGTGAATAGTATATTCGCATATTCAAACTGAAGAGCCAAATCCGATTCGACTGACATAATTCTCAGGCAGGTAAATCCCTAGAACAATTTCTCAAATAAGGCAGGATTTTATTACTATCCCACACTGCTAACTTCATAAGACAGCAGCCATCACTCAGTTATTGTTTATAGAATTAAATTCAGTGCAAAAACTCTAAAAGGCAGAAAGCAACAAACAATAAAATTCCGATGTGATCCCGTGTTACATAATCGACTGCACTTCCTGCAGGCAGTTGGCAGTATCTCCACAGGAATTAATGATCTCCAGTGGGAGAGGTCTTTAAGCACAGATTTAATTTCAGGCCATCTAAGTGAATGGAGAAATTCATGGATGAGGATTCAAAATGAAATACATCAGCGACGCGCTAAAGTATTAAATGAACAGTAACCTGTTTCAGTGTGAAACTGTCATTGCTGGAGAATATAACCACTGTGTTATGCATGGCATTCTCCTCCTCCTCCTTGACTGGGTATGGTGTTTCTATTGTGGTGATCTGCACATCAGGGAAGAAAGCACAAGACATAAACAAACCATGTGATGACATAAGCATTATTATCATTTCTTATCAATCAAGATCCAGTCATAGGAGTTAAATGACTCACTTTAGGATACACATACTATACAAGAGTAATTACAATCAGCAAGTGCTCTATTATTCACCACCGCTGAGTCATCATTCAGAGGTTTTGAGGAAATGAACCTCAGGAAATGTGCAGTCTTTACCATAAAAATGAAACTAGCAAACAGTTTACTTTGTCATTAACATTAATGCTGCTTACAATACATCATCCATGTCTTCAGCTGCAGGGAAAACAAACAGTGCTTAGCATAGAGTGTAATATTTGCCAAAGATGTCGAGATCTCACCCAGTTGACGGCACATACCCCAGGGTTTATGCTGGGACTCGCTCCATTCTTGCCTCTGGCCCTCCCACGTCCAGCTCTACCTGACAGACCAGCCCCTCTGGGCCTCCTCCTCCCAGGGAAGCCTGAGCCCCGACCCTGTGGACGACAGACAAAAATCAGACAATGTGCAGTGCGGCAGCAAAGGAGTGGACACAGACACACTGTAGGGGGAACACAGGGACGATGACCACTCCCCGACGTACAATCTGATATGGGCAGATGCAAGCTCCACTTGTTTGCAAAAGTTTAACCGCCGCCAACACTGAATCATTCGCGTCATAGTTTACTCAGCGGACAGACAAGAGATTTAAAGGCACGGTTTACTACAGAAATACATATTTTTCCTCTTATCTGTAGAGCTACTTACGAATCTAGATTGTTTTGGTGTGAGATGCAGAGTATTAGAGATATTGGCCATAGCGATGTCTGCCTTCTAACCAATATAATGGAAGTAGATGGCATTCGGCTTGTGGTGCTAAAAAAAACAAACAAAAAGCAATTGAAAACCTCAACAGCAAAGCCTCTTTCCAGAAATCATAACCCAGTTACTCGACGTAATCCACAGACCTTGCTGTGAGCAGCTTCATGTAGGAACTATTTTCTCTCTACCAAACTACACCCCCCAACCGTAACACCATGCAAAAGCAAGTGTGCATCTACGCTAGCTCACCTAGCACCACAGAGCTAGCTGATGTTACAGCTCAGCCGAGGAGGACGCCATTAACGTTTACATCTCACGGCTCCGGGGAACAAGATTCTCGTCCATGAGAAGATGCACGTTTTTTTGGCGTGATGATTCGTTTGGCTGGTGTAGTTCGGTAGAGAGAAAATAGTTCCCACATGAAACTGCTCCAAACAAGAGCTGTGGATTATCTTGAACAACCACGTCATGATTTCTGAAAGGAGACATGATGTTAAGTTTCTCAAATGCGTTTTTTGTAGCACCACAAGCCGAGTACCATCTAGCTCAGTTGTATTCAAGAGAAGGAAGACATCTCTACGGCCGATATCTCCAACAACTCACACCAAAACAATCTGGATTCAGAAACAGCACTACAGGTAAAAGGAAAAACGTGTTTTTTTAATCTTGGCGTAAAGTGTCCCTTAAAAAAAAAAAAAAAAAACTTTCACCACTTCCACTTTCAGCTTTTAGGTCTGTCTTGAACTTAGAGACTTTGCGACAAAAAGAGCATTGTTCATCTAGTCCTAGAGCGGTAATGTCATTCTGCAGTGTTTTTGCTTGTATGGCTGCAAGCTGCTGCTGCAAACACATCCTGCTTGATTTGTGATTTACTTCATACATTCAAGTATTTATGGAGACATTGCTATGGCTCTAGACCTGGTAATTTAAAAAAAAAAAAAGAAGGGGTAACGATTAAATCAGAAATCTTATTTTTTAAAGAAATAAATAATAAATGATAATAATAAATAAATGAACTTGCAAATGCTCTAATAGAAAAAAAATCAATCAACCTGACATTTTGATAGTTGGTGAAAATTACTGTTATTTGAGAGGTACACCACAATTTCTGACAGACAGCCAGCAAGAGTTGAGAAAAGGCCTCTGAGCTGTTGTTCTAGCAATGCGAGATCCATTGTGCCTTTGGCACATTTCCGACAGGAGGCCTCCGTCTAATCATGACTGTCAAACTTAAGTCTAACTGAATCTTCCAGCTCCTACCCCCAAAATCCCTTCCCAGTTACCCCACATTTGACACTGATCCCAAACCAAGGTCCCTCCCATCCACTGTGCCTCCTGACAGGCACACTGTTCAGCGGTGTTTAACCTGGACTGGTCCCCAGCCACAGCACATAAATTAACCCTCACCTTGCCTTTCCAAGAGTAATGACTGTTGCCATGGCAACCAGCTGCCACAGACTTTTCACAAAGTCAGACTCACAGAAGAGAAAATATATAAATAAATACGAGAACAGTTTTAAATACGACAGAAAAGAAGAGAGCGCAGCAGAGCACGGCTGACAAAGAGGAAACAGGGCACGTTCATTCATTAGTAAAAAAAAATTAGCCAAATGTTTATACTGTGGGAGACTAATTACACCATAATCTCTCAATTCAACAGCAAAGCCCATTTTAATATAACCATATCTTTCAGTTCCACTCCATAAAGTCATTAGCTGAGCCTTTCGCCTATGAATCTCCTCTTCTCACTGTAAGGTGATTATTGTTTGTGTAGGCTACGATATACATCACAGTGACATTCAGGAACACTCGGGGAGTGTGTGTCACGAGGGTAAACAGAGGGCTAACGGAGGGCAGCTGCTGCCCTGCCGTCTCTGGTGAGCCACAGTATTTACCACTCTGATGCTCCAGCCGGGGCTGCCAGAGGACTGCCTGGTCTTTGGGACGTCCCACCCCTCTGGCTGGTCTGGCGACCAGGACAAGGGGGAGCTCACACTGCTATGGGGGCTCCATGCACCCTAAGGTAAGGGGGGGCGGGTGAGAGAGTGAGAGAGAGGGAGGGAGGAGGGCGACAAAATGCAGCAACTTAAAAACAAAGCCAGCGAAGAAACAAAACATACAAAGAAAGATGTTAGAGAGATGTAGTGAGCTTCTAATGTAGCCAGTCGGGGACTTCTCAGTACAAACCCATCTACGCAGGGCTACAGTATTAGAAAGCATCTCATGTGTCAAATATGAACAGAATAAGTTATTAGGTTACAGTCTGTGTTAAAGCCAATCCTTAGAGTTTTTCATGCATATGAGTTTAAGTGTCAAGTTCTTGATAGAAAATTTGTAAAAGCACAACTGGAGAGCACAATTGTGTTAGTTGCATTTCACACAGCATAATATGCCAGGGCATCATGACACCATACAGCAGGAGAGAGGCCCTGCAATCGCTTGTCATGACAACCGTGTATGTTTGGCATGTTGACAAAACAAGGGGAATTGCATCAGCATGGCAGCACATGAGTGCAATCAGACAAAAGCGTGCTGGACTAAAGAGGAGCAACATTCAAATTTCTGGAACAGATTCCCCCGGGCCGTGTGTAACAAATTAGTTTGAGCCATATAATGTTTATTTAAGAGATGAGATATATCTGGGGGAAAAAATACATTTTGCAAACTAAATTAATCTCCCCTCACAAGCATCATCCATAATATATTATAGCCATGGGTGTGATTCTATTCCCATTATTATTTGCCTGAGACAGTCTGCATTCAGTGTCTCCATTATTATCCATATGTTTTAACGACACTGGGACACTAACATTAGGGGATTAAAAGTTTTTTCACAGTCACTAGTGATCCACTACGGTGGATGGAGTCACAGGGAGATAATCAGGACATGGTAATGGTAACGATCACTGAAATTTGTGACTTGATGAACACTCATTCTCAATGGCACAATAAGGTGGCACATATTTGTGACGTGGACATGAGATGAACATGAGTGAGAGATGGAAATGCCACTGAGGTGTAATATGTAGAGGTCTCTCAGGAAAAGGTGTTTTAGCCATTAAAAAAAAGCACAATTCCTATTAGAAATAATTAAAACTTCAACTGAGCTCAGCACAAACACTGTGTCTAACTAGTCATGTGGTGCACAGACGTGAAAAGGGCACAGGGAATTAAAAGAGAGCATCAATTGCCAGATTGTCCTCCTACTATGCTTGCAAAGTATTACTTGACTGAGGAAACAAATTAAAAACTGTCTGAAAAACATATCTAAAAAGTATAAGCTTCGTCAACCAACCACCAAGCAACCTAATCCACCATCACAGAGCAGAGCCCACAAGACACTTACACGCACATCATTTAGGAGTATATAAGATTTGAGCACCACGAGCCCGACACCGACACAAAACCAATCACTGGTCTTCCGTGACATGATATCAAGGTTCCTACCTGTTTCACTCGTGGCCTCCCAGGAGAAAACTTCCTCTTGGTGATGGCTGGCTTTCCCATTCCAATCTTCGGAGTAAGTGGTATGAGGGTGGTGGTGGGTATGACACTGCTGTGGTCACTCAGTAAAGGTAGGATTTGGGTCTGGGGTGGCTCTCTGGGAGATGTCCCTCGGGCCAGAGGGGAGGAGTGGCAAGGAGAGGAAACCATTTCCGCCAACCTTTCCACGGATGTCTTGAGTGGTTTCTCCTCTGAAGGCAGGCAGGGAAATGACAGATTGGGATTGCTCTCCGGTGTAGTGTACATCTCCTCTGATGTACTAGAGGCTGAGGGTTTAACAGTCTCTGCCAGGTTCCTGTGAAAAATACCCTCAATCCTCTCCTTGTTAAGTTCTTCTGGAGCAGTTTCCAGGAATGAAGCCCTGACTACATCCATACTCGAAGGCTGGGGTAGTGAGACTTCCATTGGTTGGTCCGTGAAAGGTACTGATGCAGTACTTGGTTCTTTGGTGGTTGAGATGATGGCCTTAAAATCCTTTGTGCTGGGGTTGGCCGTGCCCTGCTCGGGGCAGGCCTCTGTCTTTGCTGGTTTGATCTGTGATGTTGTATCCTGTGTCTGTAGTGCCTCCATGGAGAGCTGGGCTGGAAAAGACTCCGACTCTTGGCTGGGAGTCGCTGGAGACGCAGGACTCTCTGTAGATGTAAGCTGGGCTCTTGCTGCTGGTTTTGTTTCTGTAGAAGGAAATACACAGTGGTCAGGGAATGTATTTGTGCAGCTTTGCATCATACACTAGGGGGGTAATGGTACGTGTATTTCTTCATCTGATCCGTTCAGTACTGGACGTTGGGTTTGGTATACAACAAAAGCTCAGTATGCCTTGTGACCCAAACAGTCAAACTGGTATATTTATGTGTACTACTCACACTCGGAAAAGAAATTCTGGCATCAAACTAGTTGCTATCTATCAGCTTTAGTATTATAGTTGGCTTTGCCCAATGGGCTGGATTAGTCAAGCTAAATGGACAATGATATATCTCTAAATCTCTGCATACTGACACTGTTCAACTGATGCCAGGTATATCTGTGGCAACATTCCAATTATTTCATTTACAGTACAATTACGGCCAAGGTGGCACCATTGACTGTTCACATTTTTCAGAGTTAAAAGGAAAAAAGTGTCTTGTTTTCCCTGCTGTACCGAAAATGTACAGAACCATGATCCCAAAACCAAGGTACATACTGTACCTAACCATGAATTTTATATACCTTTACACCCTTATCATGCACATTAACAGATGAAAAGAGACCGAGGTGTACACCAATACAATCATGGTTTTAAGAGACAAACATCACTAAAGAAATGACAGATTTGGTGAGGAGAATCCATGTCATGGGCGTTGCGTAATACTACCTGTAAACATTTAAATGGCATCTGAACTGTCGTTACGCTCACAGTTGATTCAAACCAACACAAACTTTACAGTAGCAATCACTGTTACATTAATGCAAGTCAATAAGAGGTTCCACAGTGCAGATCAGATTGTGTGTACAAACCTAGTTTGAATTCTGTTAGGATTTTGTTGACAGAAGGTTCAGTAACCTGCTTCTCAACGTCTGCTCCCGCTGAGACTTCTAAAAGAGAGAACATTCATTATCAGAAAGATTATAGACACAGAAATTGATATTTGTTCATTAATAGAGAGAACAAAGAGTCTGGAGAGGTTGTGAAGACACTTAATATAAAGTGGTACGGGAATAAAGAAAGTGGATTGTAGGGAAATGTTGGGCTTGGATGCCTGGCAGTCAAATTGACTGAGAGAAAATTATTTCTGTTTCCGGAAATTCTTTCCACACATTATTTCAAATCTAAGGGTAAAACCAACAAGAATTTACAATGACGTAAATCCCAAAGACGAGGAAACTCTTCTCCCTTTAGTAAAACCACTGAAACCTTGTGTTGCAGATCACCAATTATCTCGAGACAATAAGTAAATAATGGGGATTCTATATGGTCTTATACGATATATATTAAGTAAAAAAGGTTATACATTATATATGGATGTAATTTTATTTTCACTGTTTAGATTTAATGTTGCATTAGCCTTGAAACGGATGTGCTACTGAAAAGGACTCGCTTTCAAGTAACAATGCATGAAAAGACAATGAGGCAAGCCTTTATACACTTCATATGCTATTTTAGTATTAATCTAGTGTCTCTTATCCTCTCTCTCCTTTTGGGTTTGTAGAGTCTCCTTTCCTCTCTCTCTATTTGGTTTCGTATTAAAGACATCAATGCGTTTGACTAGTCTGGCATGAATAGAACTAGTCATTCCTGGCTATCAGGCATCCACACATCGAGCCAATATTCTGCCAGACAGCCTCTGACCGTACAGATAGCCTAGTCTTAACGAGGCACCCACCATTTCAATCCACAAGTTCCCATGTCACACTGATCCTGACACACACATGCACCTGCTAAGCATCTCTGCCAGGGAAGGGAGTAACCATGACAACCAACATCCCAGGGTCTGTGTGCTCTGGGCTCATGACTGTGCAGCTTGCAGGTGCTCATCCGGTGCCGATGCCAGAAAGTCAATTAGGAGATGGGCCTCCAACCATCTCCAGCCTTCAACTATTGACCAAGCTGAACACACATTCTCATTCATATTAACACCCTGCTTCCTATATCTCCTACAGTGAATGAGGTGATGGTGAAGATAAATACACGGCTTTGATTAATGCAGCAGAGGCCTTAAGTCAGGTCTAACTTGCAGTCGCGGGATGGATCTAACAGCATCTGTCAGCTGAGTCACGGTAAGCCTGCTGTTAAACCCTGAGTGGTGGAGAATCCTGGCAGGTGATAAACAGCTCTGGTTAATGACTTTAATTACATTACATGTAGGCGCAGTTGGCAGCACAGTCATGATGTCACATAAAGTAAAGCTAATTTTAAATATCTAAGTCAATTTAAGCATATTATAAAATACATTTCCTCCTCTTATTTGGAGCTGTAATATCAAATTCACTGCAAAAAAAAAAGAAGCAAAATTTAACCGTTTGTCTCTCAGGGGTAGACAGCACTACGACGTGTATTGAAAAAAACAGGTAAACTTGACCGAGTCTTTTTTGAGGTGCTTAACATAAACCTCCTAAAGCCTCTCTTAAATCAATACACAGATCACCCAACACGTCTTTAAAACCACAGTGGGAGACGCATCGCCTTGCCAGCTAAATCCAATGATGAAGCAGTTCACGACCACAGGAAAAAGCTCGTAAAATGAGAGCACATGTGCATGCAGAGCAGAGCGAGCCAGCTCGTGAGCGGTCATGAATGAGCCAGCGTAGCTCCAAGGCAGGTTTGCAGACAGGGGATCTAATATCATCACCATCATGCTACTCCTATCCATTCTCTCCTGCCAGTGGAGTCTGCTGTCTAGACAGAGTGGGCAGCGTTGCTACCACTGGCATCCCCAGCTCACCGTTAATTTGCCTGATACTCCACTCCACTCCGCTGCTGGCAGAACTCACACGAAGCGGAGATGTAGCTCTGAGCTTCGTACAGGCAGATACCAAAAATCATGTAACTCAAAGCGTTGGTACAGCTCGCACCACAATGAATCACAGAAGCACCGTGACCAGCAGAAACAACAGACAGATGTTTTGAAGGAAAGGGTTTACCAGGATAATGGTGCTGCTTCTACTAAATGGAATCTAGCTAGATGAGCTCATATGTTCAAGAAACCCTTGGGTTAGAGTTCAAGTCACATCCACACATCCAAGTCTCCATATTATTTGTGACTTCAAAACAGTATGGCTATTTCACTGTAAGTTATATCCTATTTAGTTACTGTTCTTGAGTATGAAAGGAACCACTATTAAAACTTCTGTATGTGACTTTTAGAGCATTATAGCAGCAAATCACTACTTCCTATGTAAAGATATAGTGGAGTAATAGCATCTTGAGCACACAATGAAGTCACACTACCTTTGCTGTAATCTGAGCTTCTCTGTGGACGTTGTGGCGCGTGTATCCTGCTGGCAAGCTTATCACTGCCACTTTGCACCACACTTATATGGCGGTTACCACTGATATCGGGACTGCGTCATTGTGAAAGTGTAGCGCCCACCCTCTGGTCCCGCTGGTTAACACTAGGTGCATTGAAATAGAGCCTAAGAATCCACTAATAGCCCAATCAGAATAAAAATACCTCATGTAACCACCTCGATCAGAAGACACTGGCCCAGTTCAGCCAGATCGGAAGGAATTTTCAATCAGATTGAGATTTGACAATCCATTCAAAAGAAAAATATAAGCTCCTAATAACCATGTAAACACTAAACAACACATATATTACCTCTGCTCATTGTTTGCCTCACATGGAGACAACGTCAGTTCACAAATATAAAAAATATGTAGTGCTCTGATGAATTAATATATTCTTTGATTTAGCCTTGTCCATGTTACCACATCTACAGTTAGCTCTGTCAGCACTGTTGCCACTGTTTAGCCCTGTTTATGGAGTTAGTACCGTTAGCTGCTTGAGGCCAGCTCAGCCACCTCTATGCTGAGAATTGTATCCAGACAACACAGTTCTTCTGTTCTGCCGGAGGTTTTGAAAACCCTGAATCCAATGACCATGACTTGTAGTCTGAATCCCATTAAAGCCCCTACACAACTGAGACAGCATGTTGTGTTTGATTCTGTGTCACACACACCTGTTGCTGGCAAGCATACACACAGCGATATGACAGACATCAGACATGGCCACAGTGCCTTCACAACCTCTCCCTCTGTTTGGTAGTATCAAAAGGTCTGGCTAAGGTTAATAAAGACGAATATTAAGTTGAGCAACCAACTTTGGTGCCCACCTCTGCTGCAAGTTGCACTGTGCAGTAAACTTAGCTGTGTATTAAAGTGAAATTCTACAAAACAAACACTCTTAAGTATCAGTTTCTCATTTCCATAGATTAGCAGCACAGGCTACAGCCCCAGGAGACAGGAGGGAGAAACAAAGTACTTCTAATTTTCAAAACACTGAGTTACAAAGACAAAGGAGTCGCTTTAATCTGTCGCTAGTAGGACACCATCTGGTTATTGGGGAGCCCTCAGAAAATCCTACACATAAAAGAGGTGGCGCCTCTCTCTGGTCTTAGTCCAAACAACTCCCAAAGCTTTCATCTGCAACAACTGCAACTTCCAAAACTTCATCAGCGCTGACACTACAGCCCAATTTCGTGTTGCATGGCCAAAACTTTCAACTGCTTCTGCATGGCTAGAGGCTGAGTAAATGAACCCTCGACTACAAAGATTCTCTTTCATTTTCAATCGTATAACCTGGTGCTTGTGTGTATGATTTTGTATGATCAAAAGAGTTACATTCCTTGGCTTGTCCTTGCAATACCAAGACATGATTAATATGCTGATGAAGCAGATCAGACTCTCAGGAGGGACACTTGGGCATTAAGGAAAATAAAGACTTTCAGATTTAAAGATAACACAAGAAAGGAGATCAGAGCAGTTACCCTCCTGTGTTTAATCTAACCTTTTTGGAACAAAGACCCACCAGGCTTCGGGGCTGACGTGGCCAGCTTCTCCTCCTGGACGGTAGCCTGAACAGGCTCTGGATCTGAGTGCAATGGAACAGCAAGTAATTCCGGTTTGGGGTCATTGTGCATTTCAGGAGATCGCTGAGTGCCAGGTTCTAGGTCCGTGTGCTTTTGAGCCAGCTGTAGGCCAGTCTCAGAGTCTGTGTGCATGGAGGCTGGCTGAGGGCTGAGCTCTGGGCCGGTGTCCATATCCTCTGCCTGTAGCGCCTGCTCTGCAGCAGGAGTCTTACAGTTGGAACAAACATAGTCCTCTCTGGGGTGGATTTCTGCTTGGCCTGAGTTCTGACGCTCGCACTCCAGGTGTAGCCATCTGAAAGGAGTGCAGAGGAATTTTAGGCGATTATTCGACAGGGATCTCTGTGAAATCCTAAAATATGACATATTAATTACTGTGGATTTCCTTAATGTTACCAGGGAATATGCAATTGCCACAGGGATACAACAAAGACCAATATAAAAAACCCACAAGTGTGCTGCATTTGAAGTGTTTACAGTCGGCTATAAATAAATGTGCCGTACCTCTTACAAGTCTGGCAGAAGAGTAAGTCTTTGTGATGCTCAGGGTCCAGGATGCAGGCACACATAGAACAGCACAGAGCAGGGTCCTGGTTTTGGATGCAGTTCTCACACAGCAGGCTGGTGTGGTGCCATTGCCCGCTGGTTCGTGTTCCACATTGGATGCATACTCTGCAGTTCTGAGGAGCAAAGCCATTGAAAGCCAGTCAGACCCAATACAGTGTTTCTGCTATATAAATTTGGCTCTTAAGTCATGGGATGGGAAACAAGCATGGAACCTGTCCAGGCCCACAGTGAATACGAGTATATTTAACCATGATTATTTTCCAGCAAAATTTGAGGTAGAGCCGGGGAATATGACTAAAAAATAACATCAGTATTTTTAGGCCCTGATGAAATGGGTTTTCAAGGCAATTTTCTAATCAGCCGGATCATTTACACTGAACAGTTTTCAGTAACTGCCAAAAAGAATAAAACTTTTAAAAACACTGGCATCAAATAAGGTAGGTTCTGGCTACAAAGCTGCATGACTGGCTGCAACATGCTGCCAAGTAGTGTTACAAATGGCCGACACTTAAAATCAGAGCAAGTTGCCAATAATCAAAACATGGAGCAAATCTATGAACTTTTTATTTCCTGCTTTGTCTCAAACATTTTGGGATTTTTTTTTATTTTTTTGAATGGATTAGTATCAGCTATATAAAGCCCACTCCATTTTCTATCTTTTATTTTCTGGGTATTGCGTGCAGACAAAAGTCCCACTGCTTTTCAAAAATGATTGGAACAGCGAGCACAGTGTTGTGAGCGACAGAACGACAGAGTGGCACACGCAAATAAATAGCAGCCAGATTTTTTGATGAAATATCCACAGTGACAGCGTGCACCAGCAAGCAGTGTTGCTTTGAGTAAAAAAAAAAAAAAAAAAGTGGCCATTTGGCTTCTGTTTCAGCAGCATGCCTCTGAAGTGCAGCTGTTCATTTAAAACTGCATTCAGACTTCAGTATTTTGCTCATGCTGGGAATGGAAAGAGGCTTCCCAAATTTTGACAAAACCTTCGTGCCCACAACTGCACAGAGATTACTGTCACACACAAAACATCATAAGACAGTATAAAATCCTAAAGAAGAAAAAAAAATCCTTTGTGTTATCTAGCATATTCAGCTTTAAAACTACTAAATTAGTATATACATTTTAAAGAAGGGCTACTTTAGGCTTAATACTCTAAGCAGGCCTATTATGAATGCATAAATGTTAGGACGGTACCGAACAGTTTGAATCATATTGTTGGCGCTCAAAATCTGAATCAACATTTAAATGCTGTGCTGCTTTTTTGGCATGGCTATTGATTCAGTTCAAACCCAGTATTTCTTCACAGTTGCAGATAAATATTAGGCTACACTAACATTATTAGTATTATACTAGTTGTAGACTAGTGGTGGCTGGGTAGGAATGTTTCTGATATGTGTGATCCAAACATGTCCAGTATCTCCAGACCAAGCAAAATGTATTGAGAAAGATAGATGTAATCATTTCCAAACTTTACAACATGTTTTTATCTAATGAAATATTCTCCTTCGCCCCGTATTTGCTGACATTTAGCCTTTAAAAAATAATGTTTCTGTGGTCGAAAAACAGTTCTTGGCTTCTTGGCTTTGGAGCCTATCCCAGCTGACACTGGGTGAAAGGCGGGGTACATGCTGGACAGGTCACCAGACTATCACAGGGCTGACACATAGAGACAGACAACCATTCACAATCACATTCACACCAACAACCAATTTAGAGTCACCATTTAACCTTATATGTAGGTCTTTGGACTGTGGGAGGAAGCCGGAGTATCCAGTGAAAACCTATACACAAACCTATACAAACTCGGCAATCGCTCACCTCTTGGACCCCCCACCCCAGGTTTGAACCAGCAACCCACTTGCTGTGAGGCAACAATGCTAACCATTGCACCACCACAGTTTCATGATGGGCACCAAATATGAGGAACATTAAAATGTCACAATCGGGGCGTTGGTGGCTTAGTGGATACAGCAGGCTCCCCATGTACAAGGCTGTTGCTGCAGAGGCCCGGGTTCGGCTCCAGCCTGTGGCCCTTTGCTGCATGTCATTCGCGCTCTCTCCCCCCCTCACGCTTGACTTTCCTATCAGTTAAAGGCAAAACTGCCCAAAAAAAAAAATCTTTAAAAAAACAACAACAATGTCACAATCAAGTTGACCTTTTGGATATAAAATGTCATCACTTCATTATTTCATTCTATTGAACATTTGTGTGGCTTTTGTCACAATTAGTGTATTAATTCTTAAATTATAGCCAAAAACATGCTGTGTGAGGTCACAGTGCCCTTTGACCACCAAAATCAAATCGGTTCGTCTTGTCTCCATTTGTTCTTATTTTCAACAAGACATGATCACGAACCTTCTTCATGAAGCACTTATTTTTTTGCCAACACAGTGACTTTGCAGCGTAGTCGATTAGCTAGCCACTCAGCTTGAGAAAGCTTTTGTCTCAAGCGCGGCCTGCCATTCTGGTGCTCGGACATGATAGAGGAACATGACGGAGCATTGAAAGTGGAACAATGGACTAATTCTTCATTGATCTCTACTTCAGTCAGACGATTGCACTCAGAACAAAACTACCATGTGAGAGGGGACAGGTTGGAGGCGGGCGCCCAAGAGAAGCAAGCGCAAAGGATGTGTGTGGGTTGTGTTCCTCCTGTGCTGAGTCAGACAGAGAAGCCAAGTGTAGAGACCTTCCATCACCTGCTGGCTCTATTACTGCAGCCTCCTCCAGCCGCTGCAGAGAACTGGTTGGTGTGTTAACCCGCCATATGAGTGACAAGCACAACATTTACGCTGCTGGAGGATGGCAGGCGGGGCTGCACTGAGGGATGCGTGTGATTAACACGCACATGCATGTACATACACATACACACCATGTTATCTTAACCGCAAAGAGACTGAACTGAAACCTTTCAAAGATCAGCTGGTGTGAGTCATTTCTTAACCACAGGAAGTGCAAATACAAACCACCAAAAAGTCATATTTTTATACATGGTAGACTTTTTACTGTGTGCCACAGCAATGATTTATATCTTTGTCCACAGTGGGAACGTTGTGTTGCAGTTTGCTGTAAATTTATACCTGGTGGAAACAATAGGTTGGCGCTTCAATAGTGGAATGTCCTGAAGTAATTTCACATAAGGAGGCGATGTTTGTGCATTTCCTTAAAATCTGTGGTTCAACCTTCCGTTGGGGAAACTAGATTATGTATGTTACTAATACAAAACCCAATTGCTGTCTAATACGGGAAAAATATCAATGGGGGACAGAACTCTAAATACCCCTGACACCTCCACCGCAGAGCGGACTTTTCAGATCAGAGAGCAGTTTGTATTAGCATGGTGAAAGTTTTAACAGCAAATATGATAGAGGAAGCTAAAGGTTCAGGTTCACATCCAAAAGCTACACACTAAAAATCCCAATGCAGCAGATGTACTGAATGATTCACAAACACTAACGCTGTGTCAGCCACCGCCAGTTAGCCTACCAGCTAACAAGCTAACAAACAGCATAAACAAATAAAAGATGCTAACTACTCTTTCTATTCTGATTCATCTGCTAGTCTCTGATTTTTTTTTTATAGTGTGAGTGTGAGCGCTAGCCAGCTTGAAGGCCAAGACGCACCAAACCGACATCAAAGAACTAGTGAGGCTGCCACCTCACGTCACCTGTGTTTCGATCAAAAAGTTGCACTTCAACACACCACAAAGACCACAGCTGAAAACCAACTAGCGCGAATGTTCTGCACCTGCATGAGAGGAAGTAACTCTAAATACCACAGCTTATTCAATATGCTGAATCAGCTAAAAAACAGCCTACAAGAGCTGACAAGGGCCAACTCGTGCCAATGGTGACGGACACAGTGCAAAAACTAACGCGACAAATGCTCACCAGCAGCCCAATATTTACCAATACCTGACCGTCAGCTATGTATGTAACAGCCCTGATGAGCAGTGGTCTTACACCGCTCAGCCTAGTGCAAGCGTAGCTGGGGAAAGCGATAGCGAAACTTTCCGCAAGCAGCGGTGGTGAGTGGGGCAGAAACCAGATCCAGAATTTCTGAGGGTGGAAAAGGGGATCTGCTTCCAACCCCATTTCAGAGTTATATTATGTTGGAAAACCATATTAAACAAAATATTATTATAAACATCATACTTTAAATAATGTCTGGAAGGGGGACTTTAAATAAGCCATCCAGCCACATGAGGTCTTTCATACCTTACATCTCCATCCATTGGTAGGAAGAGTGTCTATAGCAGGTTGCAGACAGAAGGTATGGTATCCTTTGTCACACATGTCACACACCAGCATTTTAGTGTCCTCTCCTGGATTCCTACAAAGATAGAGAGAAGGTTGAATGAAAAGGGACAGCATAGGACTTTGATGTGCAACATGAACTGCAAAAGGTTTGGCAGGACTTTAAGTACAGTGGTTACATGGATGATCATAGCTGCCTTGTTTCTCTTTTTGCAACAGCCATCTTTAAAAGATGAATTATTTTTTATTTCTATTATTTGATTCCATTGATTCTCAAGGCCAGGTTAAAGTACAAGTGTATTTTTTAGGCTTATTCCTATTGATACTGGATCTACTGGTTTTATGGCAAATATCACTTCCATTTGTTGTCGTGTTAATTAATGAATGAATGTAAGAATCAGAAGAGAGAACCAGCCTCCTACTGCCAACATTATTAGGAGCTCTCTGTTCTTATTGTTATTTATTTATTTATTTATTTACTTATTCCAAAAAAAGGGAGGAAGAACTATGTGTTTTAATTTTAGTGCACGATTTTGATCAACTCTTAATAATTTAATTTATTTTATTAAATAATTGTATTTTCAAACACTTCCAAAAATACAACAGTCGTTCACAATAAAAATAATATTTTTTTTCCAGACCAGCTAGAAGACTGGCTGAGCACACCAACTCTCCTCTGTGGGCGAGGACATGCAGCAAGTTATTTTGAATATGCTTCATCCAGTGCTAAAACATTTAACCTGTGAGGGACATTAAGTGACCTTATACATTGAGCTAGTAAGGTTTTGTTTTTATCTATCACTATTGCGTTTATATATATTATACACATATACGTTTGTGTGTTTACAGTTCCTAAAGGTGGTGAATGTAGCTTGTTCACAGAATGAATACAGGGACTATTGATTGCTGTGCATCAGAATGGTAAATGCAACACTAACACTTGGTCCTGCACAAATTATAGTATGCAAAAATATTAGCCCAGCTGATACACAATAGCTCTGGGCATATAGCTGTGCGTCACGGTGTGTGTGGGTGCTACATCTCTAATTGTAGGGTTGGCAATGAGTAAGGCAAAAAAAAAAAAGGTTAATAAAAAATGAGAGAGAGACTCATGAATGGCCTTTTCCTGTTGCTCACACTGGCTGAATTTCAATTATCTTTTACTTCTATAAATTTGTGTTGTCAAAATTAAACAATTCGAAGGAATCAGAAAATCTGAAACCATCCTGCCCATTACAGTTTGTGATGATAGACTCATCTTGAAAACACCATGCAGTGCAGTAATAGCATGGTACTAGGGTTTCTATGTAAATACGGCACACAAAGCTCAATGGACAGTGTTCACCTAAGGCAAACAGTCCTGGTTGCTAGCAGAGCTCCTGTGCTGTTTAAATAAGGTCAGAAGTTACAAGACTGAGCTTCAGGGTACAACATCCAGTTAGCTCCTCACAAACCACAGAGGTAAACAAACCAGCAGTAAGCACCATGCCTGGTAGCTACGCAGAGAATTAGTAAACGGAAAAGAGAAAGAAAAGATAGACAGGACAAAAACATTCAGTGTGAGATGTGTTATTCAAATGGATAGAAGGGGACTTACTTGCATGTCTGGCAGATTTTGCACTCAGGGCACTGCCAACCTGCCCTCCTCAGAGGGGTCACAGCCATGTCCAGGCACATCCCATGGTAATGCTGACCACAACTGGTGCAGAAGAGCTGGTCCAGTAGGTCCCCTGGACTATCACATAGTGCGCAATTTACATCATCTACAACTATGGGCAGGAAAAATAAAAAATTCCAGTCAGAAAAACAGCAGTTTATTCAATTCCATTTCATCAAATTTCTAATTTTCACTTGAAGAGGACCTACTACGCATATTTCATGTTCATGCTTGTACTTCGGGTTTCTACTAAAACGTGTTTACATGCAGCTGGGGGAATGACCGAAGAAGTATAGCGGCACTTTTTACTTTAAAAAAAATCACCAATAAAAGCTTCTGAATCAAAATCTTCACAGCTGGACATGTTCCAGACAGAATATGATCCAAAATCTGATAAATTAACAACAACAACAACGGCAACCACGATTACATGTTTCCCTCACGTTAGCATGTAGCTACATGTAGCAGTGTAGGCTACATAATAGAGGTGGGAGGAAAAAAATTGATACAGCATAGTATCACAGTATTTTTGTGTGGCAGCATCGGCAATATTGTATCGTCACACAGCATTAAGTATTCATTTTTTATTATATGAATTATCAATATGACAAATATGAATTAAACTTTAGGTAAGCTACTTAAATAATATAAAATCCATTGCTTTTTTTAGTCCACTGGACACATTTTTCGGCCACAAAAAAATGTCTGAACTGAGATGAACAGACTGAGAACTTTGTCTTCTTAGATAAAACAGATGTTGACAAAGTTTTCCTTTGGCGACATAATTTACATTTGAAAAAGGGAAATAAGCCGCAATATATTCTATCGCAATACTCAGCATATCATATCGTATCGATAATATCGTATCATGGATCTTCTGGTGATTCCTACCCCAGTACATAATGTAAAAACTTGCAGTAAGGTGCCTGGAGCAGATGACCATACAAAGAATCCCACCATGAGCTTAAAAGTAGGAAAAAAAAGTTTTTTGCTCACAGGAATTACTTTCACATTCGTTCACCTCATTATCTAAACCTAGTTAATATGAACATCTGACACTGTAACATTACACACATGACAGAAATAAGGAAAAGCATACTAGGTCCCCTTTAAGTAAACCATTTTACAGTAGATGTCTGTATTTAATACTACTCAACACTTGCATTTGTGAATGGCCAGTTCAATGTGTTCTGGGCAGAGGAGCGAGAGACTCCTGATATCCTGAAAGGTCCCAGCTGCCCCCGCACAGGGGAAATGGTAGAGTTGAGCACATCCTTCAGCACAGCACTTAACGGATGCTCCAAGGCGCTTACAGTATGCACAGTGCTGCAGAGAAAGAGAAAAATATGCCTGAAATGTCTTTATCTGCAACTAAAATTAATTCATTTCATCAACAAGTCCTTGGCATTTTGTTTATGATTGATGTAGCTTATGTAAGGACTTCATCTTTTAATGTCTCTTTGGGAAAAATAGTTATGTGGTTTCTCAGCTTGAAGACGACCCCTGTTTTAGCCCTCTGATGGTCACATTCATGACAGAACCTCATCCATTCCCAATTCCTCTCAGTCCTATGAGTGTGCACTAATAGCCACTCTGGAGATCAAGTGCAGGTCTTGCTGATGGGCTACGCGACCAATGGGCTGCAAATGCAATCGGAGAGCTGTGAGCTGTGCCACTGCTAACACTAGGAGCTAAGCTGCCATGAGAGCTCAGCCCCGTTGAGTGGCGTGACCTTTTCCATTTCACAGCTGAGAGATCCACGCTGCCGGGCCGACCTTTACCAGCCAGCCTGATCCATCAGCTTTGCTGTGCCTCACTGAAGCAGTCCCTCCCTGCTGCCCCAACACATTAAGATGGTGTTAACACCTATTAGTCCATGGATGTTCTCCCTTGACTCACCTTTGTGCTCCCTGAGTCAATGGCTCTGTCCACATTAAGCAGAGATTGTCCCTCGCCCTCACAAACACCTTCGGACCACAAGGCACAACTCTGATGTGCCCAGCATTGCCCTGAAATTTCGAGATATAAAGGATGTGATGAGAACACAGGTAAAGGTCACAAACTAATTATTGTCTGGTGCAGATTCTGCTTCATATTGAGCATTCATGAATAAATGTTAACTCTCCATTAGAAGTGCCAACAATGCTTTGTAAAAAGGAGTAAAAATGTTCAGTCTACTTGTCTTACCTGACTCGAAGAGAGACTGGACGTTAAGATCTTGTGGAAGGCCGACATGAGAAAGTTCATCCCAAAATCGACTGGCTGGGTCTGGTTCTTCCTCGCAGCTTTCAGACCCACTGGAACAAAGGAAGAGGTTTGCAAAAAAGCGGGTCAGCACAAGTTTTTTTTAAAAGAGGACAGCTAAAAGATACGCTACACAGGAAGAGGACAGCCTGAGTGAATTTAGGAATGAATCGAGAGCAGAGACATTAGGGTAGAGGACGATGTGCAGTTTTTACAAAAGCAGAGAGATGAAGACAAGAGAGAATGAGCTGGGGGAAAAATGCTAGAGAGCAAATAAAAAGCTGTGGGGGAGGAGGGAGAGTAGGAGGAGGAAGAGGGCCATCTTGTTTGGCGTGTGCACAAGAGGCTGGCTGTTCTGTCTCATAAAATCTGTTGAAAAGGATGCGTTTCCCCGAGTCCCTGGCTTGAACTAGTGAGCTGCATAGCATGCGGAAAATGTTGAGAGGGAGCATTAGCATTTAAAAAGGACCTTAGTTCCAGTAAACAAACCAACGGCCAAAATCTAGACTGGTTTCTGGAAGCATGATGGCACACTCATGACAGCTTATTGTTTACAACCAAAGTTTCATCACCAATTACCACATTATCCCCAACCTCCTCACATTTCCAGTTTTGCCCTTTGTCCACCACCTCTGCCTCTCTGACAAATCAATATGTAATTTCTCCTCCTGCGCCTCAGTGTGGCACAACCAAGGACTGGTCCCAGTGGCCAATCACACAGCAGCAACACAACAGCTACTGGTTGGCTTGGCATGCAGCCAGACCCATACTGCTCCCACTGCCCATTACGTCACTGGGAACCCGGAGAGACGCACAACTGGTTCCAAAAGGACCAAAACAAATTAGGCAGTTGTCCAAAAGAGTCCGAGGAGGGTCTTTTGTTGCAGCGGTGCACAAATATGTAGCGCTCATAAACACAGGAAAGTGAACCCTTCACCTGATGTGACGTTCTTGGGCCTGAGGCCACGTCTGATAAGTCAGTATTTAAATGTGTAGTGACAACACAACCTGCTATCTGAGAGAGGCCCTTTAGCTTGTGAGGTCTGTGGTTTTGTTTTGTGTGCATGCTACTTTGTGTAAATGAGTTAGTGCATAGGTAAATACATATGAAGAGGTGTGACCATTATTGACCATCACCATTGCTCTCCTTCACCACCATAATCCACTGAGTGTCAATTCTGCTTTCTAAGGAAAGGGTAAAGGGTAATTTCACCTAAAACTAAAGAATTAACGTTCACAAAGATTTCCAAAAGAACAAAGTAAAAATTTTAGCCATATCAAGACATCAACATTGGTTATTTCCCTACCATTGTCCAGTTTGAACATTGAACGTACAACAGGGGCTCTTTACTTTACAATCCTGGCAAACACTGACAGCCAAGCCGTTTGTGACAACAGTTTTTCAGCCAGGCCTACTTACTTCGTCTTTTCCCTCTGTCCTGAGGTGGTCTCTCCGGCCATTTTTGGCTGAGTGGTTTTATCACCATCACTGCTTTCGCTCGGCGAGCCTCCTCCACCCATGCGGCTGAAGAGTGCTTCGAGCAGAGGCGTGGTGCTGAATGCTTGCAGTTCCCCCTGACCCAGCAGGCTACGGCCACCGCAGTAACAGAAGGCACAGAGACGCTCGCTGAAACAAAGAAAATGAGTGGTAGGGGGCTGTTTAATTATATATACCTACTGTGACTTAATATAGTGCCACGCATGTCATCATGAATTAAGGCCTCCCTCTTCTGGCAGTGGGAGTGTCTGGGCAGCAACATACTTACCGGTATGAACATATAATGCATACATGTGGGAGGCGGGCGCACACGCAGTCTCCACACACACATTCACTTAGGTAATTAACCACTTAGGAAATCCACAATGCTTTGCAAGTAGCAGGCCAGACCCTTTCTCACACACATACCTTGACCTGTAACCTTCAGTGTGATAGTTGGCAGATATTTGCACTTTTTATAAATACTGCTAGGGCTGTGCAGTTTATTGAATTTTATTTTCAGTTGTGATTTTGGCTTCCAACGACTATGAAAACAAAATGCCATAGTCCATTTCGTAACTAAGCTCTTGTTTTGTCTTTTACAGCAGTGCACTCAATGTTGCCAACCTGGCGACTTTCTTCATAGATTTAGCGAGGACGGCTGCTAGCATTTCATTTACAACGCATCACCCAAACGTATCGACTGGCAGAACGAGACAAAAACTGACTGGAAGGCAAGTCCTTCTCCGTGCAGCATTTAGGCAGCATTCTACTGCAGATTTGGACTGTGCCAAGGTAATAACTAATGCTACGGAGTGTTACTCACTACAGAAATAGGATCACACTTCCATAGATGTCGTAGAGAATACCAAATTAAAGCATATGGTTAAAGTGCTTGAGCTTCTCTACAATGGGCCCTCACACGTGCATTTTAGTCAGTAAGTTGTGCCTGCTCTGTATAAACCAGCGCAAGCTACCGTCCAGGAGATATCAACAGGTCTGAGTCTTATGATGGAGAATTACATCACTGACATTTGTATTATTAATTTTTCCAACTGAGCCGAGCCGCCTACAGTTGAAATATATTTAAACTTCAAGAAAATCCAATGGTAAAAAGGCGAGCTTTTTAAAGTTCAATGAATGCATGATGTTCACAAAGTCAGTGAGTAATCATGTTAAATAATCGTGATCTTAATGTTGACCAAAATATTCATGATTATGATTTTTGCTACAATCGAGCAGCTCTAAATACTACACAGCTTTGCTTTTAACAACATTTTAACAGCATTAAGCAGTTAATTCAGCATGATTTCTTTCAGAAAGAAGTCGAAAACAGAAACTATCACCTTGGACATGGAAGTGTTTGGGACTGAATGTGAGGAGGGCGTTTTAGAGACAGCGTGGTAAAGAGACAAAAGACAAAACAGCAGCCAAGAGCTGAAAAGTTAAGAACTAAAGACGGGCGGTAAATATTTATCACATTTTTAGGGGATGAGAGGGCCTTGTTAATAAGATCCCAGGAGATGCTGCTGCTCTGCCCTCCATCACTAACATCGATAACAGAGACAGGCCAGGAGATTGATTACAACCTTTAACACAGTGACACCTGGGAAGAGAGTGCTGCCTCTAACAGCTGATGACTCCATTTCAATTCATCTACGCATGTGTACACAGCAAGGCAAACAGCATGTCACATTGCGACACACATATGCACCATTGCATACTAATGCCGGTGCATGTATACACTCATATAAACATTTACAAAAGCACAAGGGTCTTCATTTCTCTAAAAGCTGTGGTTCAGGAGAAGTTTAGTGTTTCTAACCTGCTTTTGACTTCTCTACTTGCTGGGACAGATGGTCCTGCTGGATTCTCGGCTGGAGGGCTCTGGGCCAGAGGGGAAGAGGGCTTGTCCTCCTCTGGCACCTCAGTGGCCACCACTTCCACAGTTTCCACTGGCTGGATTGGTGTTTCTGATGGTAACAAAAAAATAAAATGATCAGTTAGTTAGCAAGAAACGACCAAGCATTTCAGATACATTATGCAACATTTTCCCATTAAAATGACTAGACATTGACATTGAAGTGACTAGAGCTATATGATATATTTTGTTGAGTTGTAAACTTTTAATTTCCCAAATGTTTCCTACAATGTTCAAATCAAGAGAAATCTGTAATTTTATTCAAGAAACAGAGCATTTCATTTGGTCGCCTGTCAATGGCGCCATAACCCCTTTACCCTCGTAACTGCTCTAACTTCCAGGGAAACACAGGAAACACCATATGATGCGTTATTGTAAATCATACGCTGTCACATAATTTTACTTAGTAATACAGCATTTTTTTCTGCTACACAGCATTTTACTCATCAACTGCATGCCATTTTGCAACACAATATTCCAGTAGTGACATAATTTCTGGATATAATATTCCAATATCTGTCCAGCTTACTATCGTGTGCTACTATGTCAAGTGGCTCATGCCAGCCACTGAGCTGATGTATAATGTAATAACAGCAATGTTATGACGTTATTACATGACTTCTGTGTTTTAAAGTGTTAGTTCGGATTTACCAAAGCCACACACTAGCACAAACTAACCGAGCGATGCAGATGTAGACCAGACACTCCTTGTGATGGAAGGTAAAATTACTGTTTTTGTCAATGGAGTCTGGTGGCTTTAACAAGAGCCTGGATAATGGCTTCAGTTCCCTGAACAAAAGGGCCATCTAAGAGCAAGGAACAGCAGTGAAAATAGTCTAAATATAACATACAATTAAACTGAAACTGAAACAATCAGATTCTTTGTATTGATTTTCTGGAATTATTTCAAAGTCATAGTAGGACCAGTGCGAAACTGTGGTGAGCTTTTGCTGCCCTGCTGAAGGCGTACTATGCTCTTCTCAAAGCCTCCAGACTCATTTGAGAGAAACTAATTTTACCTCACAAGACACGGGAGGTACTGGTGTGCCGCTGCCTCGCTCGGTTAGTTAGTTTGTGCTATTGTGTGACTTTTTTTTGACCACGTATATAGCGAAGGGATACTATGATGTTAGCTACAGTGGTTGTGCAGAGTATGGGTAGTCGACATATCCAATGTTTATGGTAAGTTAGCACGTTTGTAGCCATTTCACTAGAATGAAATGACAAACACAGTGACTTAACACTTGAATCTAAGAACATAATTTCTGCCAGAATCACGTCAAATAGAAATGACTAAGATTAAGACAACTTCCATGATTCCACAGCACTACTTCACAACATCATCAATGTCCCTTTTTTGAGAGAGACCCCTAGTAGTAGAAACTACATACTGTGTGTTTAAATCCCTCCAGAGCATTTATGAACACTGCAGCCCTATTAACACCGGCTTCTTTGCTTTTCGCTGCTCCTCAATTCATTGCCAATTATGACTGTAAAATCAGCATGCAGCTTCTGACAGGTACAAGCTGTCATAGGGCAGGCTGACTGCATTCTAGTCAGCTTCCTCCAGGTCAAAAACACAGCCTTTATTAGTGAGATGGATGGTAAAATATGGGGACCATATGCTCAAGCACTGATTACTGTAAACCCTCTGGGAGCATCAAGCTCTTGTACAGAATAGCAATAACAATGGAGGCAGGGAGAATAACAAGAATCACGGATGCCAAAATGTCTCAAGAAGTGGGGTTTAATATTAATGGGGAAAATTATGCCTGTAACACAACTAAACTCAATAGTGTTGCTATCGTGAGTGCTTTTGATTTAAATTACAAAAAAAGGGCTCAATTCACTGTGCTAATCATACAAAACAACTCCCAAAAGTACCTCTCACTGAGACTGTGGGCCATGCAGAATTTTTATTAACATTTCATTGAGATGTAATTAGGCTAATACCGCAATGATTCGGTGTCATCCAATGGAATAACACAAGGACAAAAATCGAACTCATTCCCACCTCAAAACTGAATGCACCTGTGGAAGACATCTTACAGTCTTCACCTTTGTTTCTGTAACATTTCACTATAACCTCTCGCTGTTATGATTAGCATTTAATGTGTCACTTTGAGACAATTTTCAAAGTAAACCTGTGTTTAAGTATGTGGTTTATGATAGCTTCAATTATATTTGAAATGTTTTTAAAAGGTGTTTGCATTAAGTATTTAAGTTACATTGTGCAAGTGACATAAAACAAGATTACGCAGGGGATTTTAAGCCCATATCTTGACTTTTTCAAAGCACAGACATACAATGCTGCACACAAATCCCTTTAGGGACAAGACTGTAAAGAAACTGTACATTTCATTGTGGCGCCTAGAGGCAGACAAAGCCACTGAGGGAACCACTAGTGGACATGGAAGTAGACTGAAAAGCGCATGCTCTGTTTTTTTTTTCTCCATAACACAAATAAGAGCAATACCAAGCCAAAATGAAAATGATACTGTTGGAATTTTTAAAAATTCCTAATAATTGCCTAATGCCTCTGTAACGTTAAAACCATAGCTAATAAAAGAAAAGCTAGCTAGTGGCAGGATTTCACTCCCCGATATCTCCAGCACAGCAACAGGGCAGCGCTGAGATGTATGAGAATAGGAGGCTTGGTCACATGATGTGATGTACACACATAAAAAAGCACATAAATGGGTCTGGAGAGACTGATGGGATTTTAAAAAGCTTTTAGAGGGCATTAGCCTAGGGCTCTTTCCCACTGCACCTCAATGCCAATCTCGAAGCGGGAGGAGAGATGGAAGCAGTAAGGGGAAGAAAAAAAAAATACACACCCACTGCAGCTTCACAGCTCAAGCTAAACCCTTTCAATTATAGCCCTGAAGTAGAAGCATGGGGTGCCAAGGAAAAGCTCTCATCCATCCTTCTCCAGGAGAGGGAGACTCCTCTTCTACCTTGAGTGAAATACCCTTTTGAAGCATTCTCTGCATGAAGCTGACTGGATGTGCAAGTTCAAGTCTTATATCACTCCCCGACATAACCGTGTACATAATGGATCAAAAAAGGGGATTGCAACGTCTCACCTGTGTCCTGAGGGCCAATGGACTCTGTTATCTCAGTCCCATCCATGCTGTCCTCCTCATCCACAACAACCCTCCCTCTGGTGCGACCCCTAGGGTGAGGAAGAGACACAAACAAATAAACAGAGGCAGTGAAAAAGAACAAGACAAGAAAAAGTGCCTGGGTTTGCCTCAGGAGGTGGGGGGGTCGGCGGTGCGGTCATGAATTAGTTAAATATAGTCACAGCTGTCACTGATTTTTAATGGAGGCACTCAAGGCACTGGGCAAAGCAGAAGGGTGGTAGTGGGGGGTGTACAATACTGGTAGCATGTGGGGTTTAAAAATGGAGGCAGTCCAATCTGAATAACTCAGGTAAAGAGACTGGGTATTAAAACGAAGAGGCAATATGGAATTAATCATCCATAAATAAATGACTACGTCCATGTATGGTGCGACAGGGTTACAGTGACTCAAAATTTACTGTCGCACGTTCACTAAAACTGAGATGTGTGTGTTCATCTTCAGAACGCAGAACAAATACCTTTATCATTTACAGTCCCCGGAGGGATGACGACTCATTAGTGTCTAACTGAACACGCTCGCGTTGAAATTCAAATCAGAGAGCAGACATTACTTATTATATGATAATGACTCTGTAATTTAAGACAGCACAAACAAATATCTAATCATGAATGTGCATGAGTCATGTTTGGTATCCTGAGCAGACATATCCTGAGGGTTGTTTGCGTAATCATTAGGGGCCGTGATGTATATCACATCCCTGTAAAGTCCAAATAAAACTGGCGTTGTTTACGGAAGCTTTGGGTAAAACCAATGATGTAGAGAATATGCAATTATGCTATTACTCCAAAATTACAGTAAGGGAAACAACTATTGAAGTAGGATCTACTTCCATTCTACGTCTGGCACATTTAATTTTCATGGTGCTTTAATGGACGTCCTACATAGGGTACAATAACAGCCCTACTGTATTAACGATTACTCCCAAGGGACTAGAATTACCATGCATTCTACATACTAAGATAAATCTCTGAATGCATGGACATGCCAGCCAATAAAAAAAAACCAGCTACAACATCTCATTATGATATGTAATCAACAGCTACTCTATCTGTAAACAGCAGGCTACTGGAGCCAATTTGAGTGCACAACGAGGCACTTTGAACCTCTGAAAATAAGGCTTGTTTTGTCTCAGTTTGAGGTATAAGTCACAAGCGTCACAGCTGGGTATGTACGCATATTAGTAATAATGTGATGGTTATGTTTTCAGAACTGCGTGTTTGTGAAAAGGTCAATGCTCTATTTAATTCACCCCAATGACTAGTGCAAAATAATTTGTCGTTAGCAACATTCAAGATCATCGTATTCAACACATTTCTAAAAGGCTTGTTTGAGATCACAAATTAGTTTGATTTATTTCTAAAGACTAACAATTTATTGCAATAACAGAAATATATTTTAAAAAAACGACAACATCAGGCATTAAGAACATTAAATTTGTCCTATTGACTTTTTAAGGTCAAACCAATTGGAGATGCTGCTCTCTGCATCACCACCACATAATGGTTCTGCTCTATACAAATGACACTGTTTTTAAGCGAATAGCTGCAATAAACAAAATGAAGGCTGCCAGGAAAAGAGTGTTCCAATTCATAAGTCGTGATGTCCTAATCCGCCCCGTGTAATCAGTACTGGGCTTGATTACTGCTCTTGTTTTTTATTATTCCATTAATGTACAAAGCAGGATACAATTTCCATCACTTTAGGGGTGTACGTGTTGTTCAAACTGGTGCATCACTCTGAGTGAAACATTTTATATCTATATTTACAAATTTATAAATAGGCAGAGTTATTTTCAACCCTTATCAGCACTGACCAAAATGTGTAGCACAGAGAATCTTGCCAATTCAGCCTATTATATTGAGTCAAAAGTCTTGGTACAGCTGCGTGTGTATAGGTTACATTTTACTTTCGTTGGCGAACTTCTGCGTCTGAGTTCATTTGCAAAGGCAGATATCTGCGGTTTTGCTTTGCACAATCCGGAAACCGAATATCAGTCAAACTGGTGTTGGTGTATTCATTTCAAGTTTAGTCGAATTTATTTATATGGCACATTTAAAAACTAACCACATTGACCAAGGTCTTGTACAGACTAGATCAGGTAGCCAAAATTACAAATAAAAGACAAAAAAATTAAATAAAATATAATAATAATAATAATAATAAAAATAAAATACAATTAACATCAATGGACATAGCTCATACGCACAAATAAATATTGAAAATGGCTTTCATCCATTTTATCAAACAAACTCTTATGTTAAATGGTTTATATTAGGGAAGAAACGGTTAACAGTTTCACGATAAACCTTAATAAAATTCCAGCCATTTAGTATTACCATTTCATGTTTTAAATATTATTAAAACTGTTAACTGTGCTGTAAAAAACTCACGGTAAGTTACAAACAGTCTCCCAGGTGCAGCATACAACATAGGTTTGTTCTGCATTAATGAAAACATGGTGGAAGGTAGTGACAGCACTCCTGAGATTTTTGACCAAATTTTCCTCGCAATAATCATAACAAAGGCAAACATAGCATATCTGTTTCCAAACAGGCGCATAGGAGAGGGACGAGGAGAACACAACTTGTAGAAAAAACTCCCGCACACTGCTGTTTGCCTGATGAAGGTCTACCCGCCGATATGTTGCGGCATTAAAATCATCATTTTAGATTTTTAGACTTTAGTTTGACTGTGTGCAGGAGATTTTTCTACAAGTTGTGTTCCGCTCACTATAATCATGAAATTCAATTTTTGTATCCGCATCGTTTCATCTCTTTTGTACAAAAAAAGTTCACATACTTCTCAAAAGGTGTCTCAATCAATTACCATTTTCATAACTGTGTCAAAATCCAGGTAGTGTGTTAACACAAGTATCTGAAAATTGATGATACAAAGTCCTACTTGTATGTGAACGCATTGACACGTTGTCAATGTACGCTTTGTAATAACACTACAACACATTCCTTACAAACACTGTGGCTAACATGTGGACCACAGCGCAGCACGAGGAAATAAACCGCTGTGGGTAGTTAAAACCTGCATTCAAATTTTAGCATTTGTTTATGCAGGGGACCAACAGAGACTGCCCAAATTCTGTCCAATTCTACCTACCACAACAGCTACTCACTGACACTCGTCTCTACAGGACACAATGTAAAATATTATATAAAACTATCGAGAGAAGCCTTAAACCTAATCACATCCTTGAATTCAGTTGTCAAACTTACTGTGCTGTAGTGAATTGGACTGCACCATGCAGCTACAGCTTGCAGGTAGAAAAAGAAAAGTATTGGTTCAGAATTATGTTTTGGCAGATACTCATTATTAAAAGAATTGGACTGAGATCCAAGGCAAAAAACTTGATCAGGATATCCCTTCCCGTGTGTCTACCTCCTGTTGAGTGACCCAAAAATATCTCATTACTGCTCATGCTCATGATTTTCTCTCTGGAGTGCCGTGTTAAATGGAAGTTTAGCCTTTTCCCCACTCCCTTCTCTCATCTCTTAAAAGACGTCATCACAATTTTAAAAGAATTTTTTTAAAAAAAAAGCTATTATAAAGAAAGTGCAACCCTTGTCATATCTTACCGAATGTGCCATGTCAGCAAATCAGACAACCATGTGTACGTTTTCCAACCACATGCCTGTGTGCCAGCTCATGCAGATGCACACACACACCGAAACATACCCCCCTTCTACATACAGTATAGAAAGATCTGTCGGTGTCAGCATCCTCCAATGGGAGCTCTGTTAAACTAATCTTGGAAGCGTCGTGTGGAGGGAGTAATCGTCATGGATACAAATTAAATAGCAACATCAATTGTTAGCATGCTAAGTGGGGAGAGAGAGAACGCAGGGCCAAATGAGAGCAGCGTGTCTCATGGGTACTCAGGGGGATACAGGGGGTTGGAAGTGAGGGAGGAGATGGAGGGACGGGGGGGTTGGGGTAATTTTCGGTGCCACTGGAGAGAAAAATCACAAATGGCTGGATGCCAAATCAACCCCTCCCTCCAAATGACTTCCATGTCAAGATAAGGAACAACCCTAAAATCCTAGAATGACAGTAGAGGCCTCCAGCAAACCTTGGCTAAAAACATAATTACCTGTATGCTTCAGTCAAACATAAATATCTTAATAAGGTGCAGACTAATTCTAACAGGGAGCTCTTTCATGTTATTGTAAAGAGGCACACAGTAATTACTGAGCCAAAGATGGACTGTCTTCTTGTAGTTTTGGATCACACAGAGTCTTGTGCATGACATAATCTTACCTTAAAACTCTTACGAAGAACAATATTTTTCCAAAAATAATAACTCTAATAAAAATGATAAAAAAATATTATATTATTATCATAATTTAAAGTAAACTTGGCGTCAACAGCTTAGTTATATGTAATATGCAGTTACATTATAATAAATCTTTGATGCAGTTTATCAATATTCTAAACATGGGTCTAGACCTTAAAATTAAAGATGTCCGGTTATTAAAATTTTCTCCCAACAAAACATCTGAACCTCATAGTGTCTAAATGTGTCCGACAGCCAACCCTTACGTTCATCAAATAAAGTCAGCAACATGCATTTCCCTATCATTTTAACAATACTGTCAATTTTCAATACTTACTTTATACATACACACGCAATTGTACCTCACTTGTATAGAAAATAAACAATTATCTTTACCATAAATAAAATTGGTCCTAGCACAATGAACTTAAGACCTAAATTTCAAGTAAAAGAAAACAATACAGAATCTTCTGTTAAATAAATGAAAAGTACTTCTTTGTCAGAGGCATGGGCCTGCGACTGCCATTCCAGAAGGTTGAATGTTTGCTTGAATGGAGTCAGTGTCATTTTTAGGCACATGTGCACTGTAAGTGACATGCCCTATTCGGACAGGATTAGTTTAACATGGACACATGGGGTACAGTAATAATTACCAGGGATTTTAGTCTCATCCGAACGCGCAATGTCTGTAATCATTACGGATAATGTCAGTAAAAATTACGACGACTACCTTCTATAAAGGGTTCGGAGAAAATACCTCAGGTAATATTAATCATGTGTGAACGCAATCCTCTGTAAAAATGTATGTAAATATTTCGTCACGTCCCGTTTACAACCATTGTTCCGCGTTTTTTTTGATGATGGAGGTACTTGAAGAAGCATTCAGTGTTGTCGGCAGTCGTGATAATGGACATTCTTCTAATGATTGCATAGCCCTACGTGGAAGACCAATCAACAAGGTCGGGAAGAAACACTTTTCAGAGCCACGAGACTTCTGGTTATGTTAGGTAGGCCTAATATAAATCCATATTGCTAATCGTGAACACACAGTCCTGATCATGGGCAATATTTCATATTGGGTTAATCATTTATTATTATCATCCATCAGCTGATGCTTACAGGAAGCAATGTAGCAAACACATGCCAACAGGAAGGTGACGTCAGAGCACAAACCGAGTTACCGCTCCCATCTCTGGTAGAATTACGGAGATTTCTTGTCCTGTGCGAATCGGACATTTATATTACAGACATCCTGTGGTAAACTGACATTAGTCCACATCCCTAAGTAAAACTAATCCCGTCCAAATAGTACTATAGACTGTATAAAACAATAGGCCTAGCTCCTGTGATGTCATCCACTGGTTTATGGACTCCCCTCCTTGAGTTAGGCATTTCCAGCTGTCGCCATCTTGCTTTGTTAGAGCCAGAAATGATCATATTTGGACGAGAGAGTGGAGCTCTGGAGAAGTGTGGGGTGGATCTGACAGCCCATCACTGAAGCGGCCCCGCCCTTAAATGTGCGTAACTTTAAGCCTTAATAAAATGTGAACAGCTGAGCTGTTATAAACTTCATCCCCCATACAGTTGTCGTAAACATTAAAATTAGCTATAGAGATCAAAACTGTTTTTGTACCAGGCTGTTAACATTTTTATTTCTGCTGTAAAGTCGGGCATTCTAGCATGGGGGTCTATTGAGATTGAACTGCTTCCAGAGCTAGCCTCTAGTGGCCATTCAAGGTACTGCAGTTTTTGGCACTTCTGCCTTTGCTTCATTTTCATCCCCAGAGGTTGCCGCTTAGTAAGTGCTCACAGGTGAGCCTGGAACAGTATTTGGCTTTAATAAGGTTGACAGTTCATAGTGGAGAGAGACTCCAAACTGTAAATTAATCCAAACATGATCAAGGAAAACACGGAAAACAGTTTAAGAAACCGCTTGTAGCCAGAAAATAGCAGGGTCATTCACATCATGCTAAAGCAGCAAAAAGCATGCACATCCACGAACAAAATTGTGCAGGTGCTGAGCTCAAAAATGTGGAAAGCTAAGCAGGTAAAGAAAGGCACACACACTGCAGGGCTCCTCTTCAGCGCAGTTTATTCACTGAGTGAAATCCCCAGAGGTTGCCGCTTAGCTCGACGTTTCGAGCTCTTCATCATATCAAGGTTGACCTGATGAAGAGCGGTAGCTCGAAACGTCGTCATTTCACTCAGTGAATAAATTGCACTGAAGAGGAGCCCTGCAGTGTGCGAGCCTTTCTTTACCTGCTCACTCACATTATGCTGTCATCGCACACTATCTTGCGCAGTTGTTCTCTCAAGAAAACTGTCCATTGATAATAGATATCACTTTAACTGGCTCGATTGAGTGAAACTATTACCATATTAACTGGAATAGCTGCACCCATGGTCTATAGACTTTTATAGACTAGATTATGATTTATTCTCATTAACATATCAGATATTGGACACGGGACCGGTAGTCTCTCAGTTCAGGTCCAGACCACAATGTAGTGGTGCCCAGTCTGAACAGACAAGACTATAATTATATACATTTTCGAAAACTACTCTTCACCTGATCAGCATGACACAAGAGGTCTGAGGTATGTAAAGCTACAGACAGCTATGCACCAGGACCAAGCTCATCGTGTTTAAAATAGCAGCAGAGCAACAAACCATTTACATCTTTCAGTCATATATCACCTTCATGTTTGAGTACCACACCTTCTGTCTCACAAGCTTTTCTTTACACGTCCACAGCAAACACTTTTACCGTCTATAGCAAATGACATTTAAGTGGGTTTCGATTCCAGAAGGCAAATCCAAATGATGAAGCTGTGTGTGGTATTTTCACCTATGAGCACAATCTAGTGTATTGCACACAAAGTAGTCGGTGGTGGTGACGTCTTTACATCGACTGCTACACAACATTCATGTGTAATTACACATAACTATGCTAAAGGCATCAAATTTCAGCGCTGAGATGGCCAGCTATTTCACTGACAAACGCTCAAGACTAACATTCAACCCCATACCCTGCACAACTTATCCCCCCCACAGTCCCACCACAGGGAGAAAGGGAGAGGAAAAAAAAGAAAAGGTGAAAATAATGCTGTGGTAAGTAGTCCCAGCTCGCAGCCAGCTGCCTGGAAAACCTGAAAAGGATCACGCTGCTCTGAAATGGACTGACTAGCAGATGGAGCGTGGGCAAATCTAGTAAATTCCAACAACCAGGTCTACAAGAGCGATTTCTGACACATCTTCCTTTGTCACAAGCAAACTGGCTTTTAACACTTAACATTGGTAATTTTAATATTTATACACACACTGCTTATATCCATCAGAAGAGGAAGCCAGTTGGTCTGAACACAAGATTGTGCTTTGAGGAAAATTCACAGCTCTGTGAAGTTGTTTCCCTCTAAACTGTTTGTAGTGTGTCACTTACGATCCTTTTACAGTTAGTACAGGTTTAAACCAGGAGGACGCCTATTGTTTTTATGACCAAAAGTGACATTAGAAATCAGGGTGTTTTGAAATGGCTGAAAAGCGGTACAACCTGAGCTCCATCCACAAAGCTCTGATCATTAAGAGTTGGTGGAGGGGGACAGCATATCAGCTCAATGTTGAGCTTTCTAGGGGTGTAGTGAATCTAATTAATGAAATCTTAGATGGGATTATGGTATAAATACTGAGCTAAATAACTCTCTGCAGCCTTAAATAAAAATCTATTTTTACTCAAGCAATTAATGTCTTAAAGGGAAACTTCTGTATTTTTCAACCTGGACCCTATTTTCCCACGTTGTCTACGTGACAAATGGAGACAACAATTTTTGAAATTGGTCCAGAAGTGAGAGAGACTGCTGCAGTCACGACGGCAAAACAGGCTGCAGTGCTGGGCTCCAGACTAACTATTTTTTTCCAATGGTAGCACTGATGCTACTTTCTTTCTTTGTTGCACCAACACATGATTTGGTTGCACCTCTTTTAAAAAAAAAAAAAAAAAAAAATCATTACAATTCTTTTTAAAATTGAATAAACTTATTGAAAAATGTGCTTCTCTCTGTCTGCAGTGAATATGTAGCTTTGCTCTAGGCCCCGCCCACAGCTCTATCTGACTGGTTACACGTCACGACTAATAGCCTATCAACAGTGAAGGCTGCCGTGCCACTGACAGCGAAGACGAATGCAAACTGAAGCTGCTCCAGTGAGGGAGGGGTGCTACGTATCAAATGCAAGACAGCAGATATTACTAAAACTGTAATAAATATCACAATCTCTTGCACTGAAGTTAGAAAAACATCCAGTGTATTTATGCTGGTAGCATTCCACTGATAGTAATAGTAGTTACTGTATGTAACTTCAGTTGTGAGTATGACAACTGCAAGTGGAGGAAAAGGGAATGAGATGGCGCCTGGATAAAGCGAGAGATGTGACTGGATGATCATAGTTTATAAAAATGCAGCGCAGTGACGATAAAAACATCACATACACCAGACTTGTAACCAGAACCTGCCGGTGCACATTTAACCTGCATTAGACCCTTTTATATGAGTCAGCTGTCACTGTCAGTGTTGGTAGAGACTTCAATCTGCATCATGCAGTCGCGTGAATGCCACAATGTGAAATTTTAACTTGAAAACCCATAAACATGGTTGCATATGCGACCAATCTGGTTTCCGTCTGGAAACTGGCAATTTTATCCCTAAGGGCAATTGTGCACCGTCAATTTACGTCCAGTAAAAGTGCTTTTTTTTATGTGGCCGACAACATTACGAAAAGGATCCTACAGAAAAATTAAAAGTTTTTCCTTTCTTTATGCTGGTCTGTTTATTATTGTGGTCAAATATCGCTCAAGGAGAAGTCTTGTCATAAAATCTCACGAGAGGTGACTTATTGCAGGAAAACCAACAATGGAAACGATAGTGAGAGTTGGAGAGGGGAGTGCCAAGAAGCGTTTGTTGTGTTGGAGTACAGTGTGTTTGTGTTACCTAAAAGATCTTTAATGTCAATAATATAGTATATATATACACAATAATGTAGAAAAGTCTGTGAGATTTTAGATTGAGACTTCTCCATGATAAGACTTGGTTACACACACTAACGAGCAGATGTGTGAAAAGTAAAGAAAAATGTTTAATTTTTCTGTAGGGCCTTTTACATTGTCAGACACTTACAAAAACAACCTGAGCGTGTCAGTGGCAAAAAACAAGCACCTTTAACGTTAACTGAAGGTGCACAATTGCCTGTAGAGATCACAGTGCAGCCCTTTTCACTGCTGTGACAGCAGCGGTCTGTCTCAATACAGGACCAATCTTAAAATTCTCCACGTCACTTATGGAAGATAGGCTCCAGGCTGAAAAATAAACTTTCCCTATAATTCTGACAATGACAACACTGACCATTACCACAGTGTAAATAACTTAAAGCAGAATAATAGGAAAAATTCCTGCTGATGCTTTGTTCTTCACTGGTTCATCAACATGATGCAATTCAAGTGTGTACCAGGTCATCCTTCCACTGTGGCATTAACGCATCGTCTGGATGCTTGCAGATTAAACGATCCATTGGGAGCAGGGTATTAAGATTGATTGAGAGGACAGACTAAGGAGTTAAGAACCTTGCGGGCATTATAATACAGAACAGCTCTAAGCTGCATTATATGTTGCTATGGAAGTCACAAAGAAGCCAGGCATCTTGTACAATGCCTCATAAGACATTTCTGTGCTGCTCTTACCTGAAATCAAGCAGCTGTGAAACTGTTACATCATCCCTATATGACAACAATTTCTCATTGTAGTTCCATTGGGACGTTTTAACAAAAATCTAATCCCAACTAAATGGCCAAAATATGACCACTTCTCAACAGTAACAGCCAAGCTTCAACAATATTTGGTATTTTACCAAGGCAACATCAAATTTTAAACTTCGTTACACTAGTTCTCAGAAATGATGACAGCCATTCATAGTGATTGAGGGCCTTGTCTTTTGAAATCCTCAATTGCAACACTTGAATTTATGAAATATACTTCTTGATTTGAGCTTCTTGTACAGAATAGGGGTTTGGTTGACATTGCTTTTGTGTTGAAATTAAACGATCTCACATTATCGAGATTTCATGATATGGTTTTGGTGCTGCTTCATAACCACGTCTGCATTAAGACTTAGTTTACTCACAGAGGATTTTTTATCATAAATAAAACTAGAGACCATTTTGCGGCGGGATCACACTAGCCATGATACAGCGATTCGTTATTTAAAACGAATGTTGGCCAGAGGGGGAAAGTGGAGGGGCAATGGCCTTGCTTGGACCACACCCATCTTCAAACTCAGCCATCGTTGTAATCTCAACTCCGCTTCAATAGGTGTCGCCAGAACCACATTTTGCCACAATGACACACACACACACACACACAGGCTCACAAGTTAAAAAACACAGTGAAAACAATAGCACCCATTGTGACGGCAGCAAATGATTAAGTTACTGATTTGTTGGGGAGCTGGAGCGGCCCACTGGCTGAATTCAAGATGCTACAGCCACTGACTGAAGGTCTGTGCCTGTAAAGCCCTTAGAGATGACATATGAGGCTCTGGCTAGCTACATAAACTTGAATTAGCAACAGCTGGAAGCCTTTGGCTCCAGTTAGCAGAAGGCTACACTATTAGCAACAGTTTCTCTTCATCTCTGAAAGGCTTTGACGGTATTGACACGTGTTTCCTTCACGTTTATTGTCAGCCTCTCTTTATGATAAGTCTGTCTTACTTTTTGGGTTGCTTTGCAGTGTAGGCAACTGTTGCCAGTGCTGGCATAGCAAAATTATTGGCGTGATTTTCCGCCACTTAATCAGGCTTGCAGATGCATATGTACGCTTCCCAGAAGGTCAATCTGGGAAGTGTACGCATATGCATTTGTATAACAGCCAATAAAAACGCGCTCTCTCTGAAATGACCAGTGATTGGCCAAAGGCTCCCGACACTGGCTAGATTTTCTAAAGCCTGAAAACAGAGCCAAGAGAAGATGCAGGGGATTTTAGCCCATTTCACCAAAAAACCTGCCTAATCCAGCTTCAAAAGACTGACAAGAACCAATGTCATGATAAATCATTAGAAGGGACACTGGTCTCCTCTCTCTTTCAGGGCCATTTACCAGCTTCAGTCATGTCTCACCCAGGAGAATTGTGATTTTTTTTTTCTTTTTTTCGTAAAGAGGAAATAACTTTGAAAGTGTCATTCCACGGGGAGTGTTTTCATGACTCCATTAGTAAATAGGCCTTCTCATTGCTGCACCACGGCCTACTCCTAAATCAAAAGAACCCTAAATTTGGAAACAAAGTGTTATGGACACGGCACCTGGCTGCAGGACCATTTCTGAAAAAAAAGTCTTGAGTAATAAATGTTGTTTTAATGCTGTATTATATTAGCAGCACCAGCAAGTTGCATCTAGTTCAAGGAATGAGTAAATTTTCTATGGCATAATTTTTTTTTAAAAACTACTTTCTGTGTCCAAAAGTAAAAACCTACTTCTTTCTGTTCTTAGACGTGGACGAGGGTGGCGCCTGGGGTAGGATGGCAGCAGCATCCTTGCGCGGCCTGCCACGTGGTCGCTTGTCTGCGTGGGCAGGACTTCCTGTGGACGTGGCCCCTACACTGCTGGAGGGCGGCGAAGGTCCCTGGTCAGAGGGTTCCACAGTCTTATCCTCTGATGACATTCTGAAAATAAAAAAATCATAAAGGGTGTTACATGGTTACCACCTCTGTTGTCTTCAGACTGTTTAAAGGGCTTTCAAGGAGTGGTACAGCACCATTATTGTAGCAGAGGTATCCACAAATGTGTGTGGAGGGTTGTGTTACTGTATCTGAATCTGTGTGAGTAATGTGATTCGTGAATGAGTAAAACAATCTCAAAATGCTTAAGAGATTTGTGACTGAACAGCAATTTGCAAATGTGTTTTCAGAAACCGAGTGTGTAATCGGATTTGTAAATGTGTAAAACAAAATCTCCAATATATATCTTCAGATTTGCAAATGTATTGAGATTTGTAAATGTGTAGACACATCTGCAAATGCATGCAGAGGGCTATAGTATTAGCCTATTAGATGTTAATGGCTATGGGAAGGAAATACGGACAAGGCATCAGTTACAATCAGGACTGGACAATATATCGATATCGCAATGTGAAACTAGATATCATCTTAGATTTTGGATATCGTACTATCATAAGTTTTGTCTTTTCTGGTTGTTCTACTATTTGCCTTTACCCACTTTGTCAGTATATCCACACTACTCATCTCAAAAATCAAAAATGCAAAGTATTTTGTGAAAGCACTGTCAATCAACCCTACAGTGTTGTCACAATATTGATATGGAGGTATTTGATCAAAATTATCATGATATCTGATTTTCTTCATATTGCCAAGCCCTATTTTCAACCCAGGCAGGTCTCTTAATTGGCTGTTCTTATAAGTGACTTTTGTTCCACTTTTACCATGGCAGAGATCTGCAAAATGTATGTGGGGATTTACAAAATGTACATGGAGATTCATCTGGACCTCTCTGCCTGCACTGTGCTTCAGTAGCTGTAAAGCCTACGTACCACCAGTAGTCACACCTTTGCTTGGGCAGTATCCCAATACCACGATATACAAAGGTTTTAAGAAATCTGGCTGAGATGCTCTATTTTCACATCTGACTCAGTGAACTGAGGGTTTAAGGGTTTATTTTGACCAAACTAGAGCTGGTGATTGGTGGATCAGTAGACTAACTAAGACAGTTTATGAGTTTAGTTTTGTTTCTTTTGAGGTTGAATGAAGTGTGTTTTATGATGAGTTAACAAGGCAATTAAGCTGGTCTTTGTTCAGTAAAAGAGAGAATCTTGAATTCAGAAGGTGCGCGATTGTATTTCTTTGTTTCTCTGCAAAACAGGTCTAAGAATACAACTCTCCTTGACATTTTGTAAGTGGAGAGCTTGTGGAACATTGCAAATTTGCCATTTGGGATGTGGGGGTCTGAGGTTTGGCGGCACCACACACAAATACCGTCATGTACCGTATACCCTGGTGAAATCTATGGAAGGTATGAAAACACAGATACTGCCCAAACCCGATGATTTTGAGCATGTTGCCAACTTGGCAACTTTCTCGCTCAATTTAGCAACTTCTCAGATCCTCTGAGCTTTCTTAACAACTTTCAAATTTTGCAACTTATTCAGACCATCAGGAAAAGTTAGCTGTTAGCTTGCCCCCAGGCCTAACAACTATTTTGGGGGAAACCCTGTCAGCGATTAATATCTATGTATTTACATATTTGTTGATACATTTACATATTAATGTATGCATTTACAGACAAATCTCAACAGACTTGTAAATCTGAAAACAAATTTGGACATTTATAATTTTACGCATTCACAATTTTGATTAAACGTGCACAGATTCTGAATACAAATTTTTGTCCTGTACACATTCACATATCTCAGTATGCATTTGGAGATTGCTTTACACATTACTATATCCGATTATGCACACACAAATTGAGATACCATTACACAGCTCTTCACACACATTGGCAAAAAAGTTCTGCTAAATAATGGCCCCACAAAGAGGATAGGAAAGGGAGCTGATATGTCACAGGAAGCATGTAATCACTCCACATCCAGCTGCTCGAGGGTTTTCTATTTGCTACAACCCACCCACTGAAAGAAAACCAACCATGGTAAATATGGTGAATACTACCTTTCAGTTGCATTTTACAAAATGAAGTGAACTTCAGAGATGGTCTAAGTGCACTGAAGATACAAAGGAAAACAGTTTGGGATTTGGTATATATTGCATAAACCTAAGGGTTGGGTGAAATGACAATTATACCATGAGACAGTTTGTTGACTGCCAAAGATTGCTCTATACCATTTTTACTGAGGTATTTATCGCTCAAATATCTCTGGAGGAATCAGGCCATTGTCAAAAATGTTGCAAATCAGTAACCAGGACTGCTTTTTGGCAATACTGGATTTTCAGGGTTTTGCAAGACTTGTTGGGTACTTAACGCACTGGACAAGTGAAAAACAAGCATGACCATGTCCTTCTGTTATCTAGAAATAGTTTGGCGATAAAAACTTAAGAAAATGTACTTTACTGTACTTGGTGTTGGTCTATAAAAATGTCATATACCATGATTTTATCCATATTACCCAGCCCTAAGTTGAAAAATTATTGGTTATCTTGTGCTGTAGCTGGAGAGCCTGGAAAGCTTGAAATCATATGAATAGCTGTACAGTTGGGGTTAAAATATCCACTGGATGTTTGAATCCAAAACACAAAAATACACTGAATTAATTTGTGCTGCCTGTGAATGTAGTTTGGACCCTGGAGTAAGAGAAAATGGGCAAAGCCACACCACTGCTCCTCTCACACACCCTGGTCCAATCAGATGTCTACAACACAAACAGACCTTTCTTCCATTGGGTCTTTTGGGGTAAAAAAGGAAAACTGAGGAAAGGTTTCTGTTTTTTCTGACCACCCTGTTTTGTCTGTGAGATCGCCATACACTGATAACATTGTGATTCTCTACACTTAACACGAGTTCTTGAGACAAAGTGTTGTTGTTGACCAAATGATTTAGTTCTTGTGGTCAAAAGAAACAACAAACTCATACCTCGTACTAAAACATGTTGTGCAACTGCTTTGCATTTTCAGCCACCAATTGTACAGATGGCGGGGTAACACCACTTTCTTTTCACAACGAGTTTCATCCAGCACGTCTCCAAAAAGACACCTTACTTTTTGACTATTAGGTACTAAGGCTGCATTCACACAATGCACAACACTCTGCAGATTGAGCAGAACAGGAATTCTAATGGGGGAGGAAAAGAAATTGCAAATCTGCAAATTATTTTGACTGATACTGTAACTGCAATATATGTTGCAATTTTAGTGGTATGATAATATTCATTTTGAAAAAATGAATAAACAAAAATTATGCTAATGTGATTTTTGCTGGAATTGGTGCCAAACAAGCATGGTCCCTTAAAGGTCTAGTGTGTAGGATTTAATGGGATAAACTGTCAGAAATATAATATAATAAGTATATTTTATTTAATTTATAATCACCTCAATATAAAAATCATTGTGTTTTCATTACCATAGAATGCGTCATTTATTGAATCCTTGTTTCAGAGAATGCCATGTTGCCAACCATGTTTCTACAATAGCCCAGAACGGACAAACCAAACACTGTTTCTGGTAACGGACATTCGCATTTTCGCGTCAGCCACTATAGTTAGGAGCCCATCTGCCACAACAGCATTGGAAAAACACTTATTTGTAACATGAAGCTGCTTTATTCAGTGTTTTTACCAGTTGTAATCACCTGGTCCGTTTGTTTCCAGAGAGACAGAAAGCTCTGAGGGTGATTCAGCTCCTGGTTAAAACCTCCTGAACAATGATCACTGAAGAAGTTATAACCAGGAGAGGTTTCAGCCACGTCGGCTACTTAATTCCCTGAATTTAACACACCAAAACTTTAAGTCTGGAATATGATATTTAGGCTGGGGCATCTCTGTACCACCACATTGTTCCATTTATAATGGTATATTGCGACACATTTTTACCTTAATCAAAAAAAAAACGCAGGTCCTACAATTTGGACATCGCATTTAGCCACATTGCTTTTTCAATATTTTTTCGATTACTTGTGCAGACCTTTGTCCCACCAGATACAAATAGTATATAGCTCCAATAAGATTAGCTGAATCTATTGTATTTGTGTCCATTTTGGATTTTGTTTTCATACAGCTGGTGGTGGTGGTGCCTTTGCAGCCATTCTGTAAGCGGTTTGTTGACATGTCTGTATTGCTTTCCACCAAGTGGAAAATATTGTCAGTTTAAAAAATTCACGATATATGTGACTTACAATTAAAAGTTAGAGTCTGATGTGAATGTTTTTCTCCCCAATCTGCTACTAGTTACTTTTAAGTAATGGTCGACTTGTGGCCATTGCCATGAATTTCTTTTTAGTTTATGCAATTATGTTGTGAAAAGCTTCAATCCTCCTTGGCATAGACGTACAGGTCTAGAGCTGTACTGGATCTATTGAAAACCATTCTTCCAAAAGATATTCCACCATTTGGCATTTTGAAGACAGCGTTCAACTGGATTAAGATGTGGCAACTGCAGAGAGCTCAGCGTATGATTCATATAATTTTCACCCTCAAACCAGACCCCTCGTGCCCTTTATGACAGCATCTGCATTCGGTGTGTTTCTTCACTCATTTATTCGGCTTTTCCTTTAATTTGTCACCTGTCTATATGCTGCCTGTTCATGCGCTGCACAAGCTGCTTTGAGAAGTATGTTTGCCTGCACATGTGTGTCTCGTGCACATCAAGCCTTTCTCAACAAGGCAGTGCAGAAAGGCTTTTACTGTGCTGCTGGCAAACAATGCAGCACAGCAAATGTTTTTTAATCATTGCTGAGAGCTCAACTATTGCATGATAGAAGTTTGTGTCAATAAAGATTTGCACTGATTTTTTTTTTTTTGTGCTGATAGAACTGTAACAATGCTAATTTCACAGCAGTACCATGCCTGAACACATCTAGTGTGGACAGTGATGGCTATGTGCAGCTGCTGCTGTTGTGCTGGCCAATGTAGACAAGGACAAAGGTAACAAGTGGCTGGTGAAGACATTTGAGTAACAAGCAAGCTAATGACCACATATTTTTCGTAGCAGTTGGTGGAAAAAAAGACAGAGCTAGTATGGCATGAGAATACAGAATATACATCCCTCGTGTAGTCAGTAGCTTTCAATGGGACACTCGTGTTGGTTTGTGTCTGCTGGACATGAAAGCAGGTAACAGTTTGTTGCGTTCATCATTTGATACATCCGCAGCACTGTATATCACAGCTGAGTTTATTTTTAAATCTGAAACCTTGCTGGATGTTTAAAATTAAGAACGTACATATATAAATACAGTGACAAATTAACCATATTCGGGCCATGATTTCCACCTCACAACCGTACAGTAGCATAAGAGGTTTTGTGGTTCATTAAGTCTAAGGCAGGCCTTTCAAAAGCAAACTACATCCCAACAGCAGACATGTTTTTACCCACCAGTAATTTCAGAAAGAAAAATGCAAAAATACACACAACGCACTTGCCAACTTGCTTTTCTGTAGAAAAATACAATTACATCAGACTACATTATGACTAATCTTTAGGATGAGTCATGAGAAAGTCAATTTTGCTAGTTTTCATTATCTGTAAAGCAGTAAAAATGGTTTTTAAAAAACACAGTGGGCATTATTTGCCATTACATTTAATTTGTACAACGCAATGTCAGTTCAGGTGACATGTTGTTTGGTCCCACATTACATAAATTTGCTTTGACCACATTGAACAGCAATTTAAAATCACTGTTATTGGTGGCGTGGCATGTGCCATGGCTTGGAAGGACATTGTGAGCCTAAAAAAAAATATTGTGTAAAGTGGAGAGAGATTTGGGCAGGTAGATAATATGGGACTGACTACCATTCACTACAGATCGGTGGTAACTCTATTTCTCTTATGTCTATATTGGCCTCCAGGCTTGGTGGACAGATGGTGGTCCAATAACACCAAGCTCCACAAGAAATATTACTCATTACAATGGTTAGACTGTCAGAACAATTATTCAGAAATTATGAGTGTGAGCCTGGGTCCTTTGATAAGAAACAGGGGCTTACACTGTTTCTCGAAACACTGCAAGTGGTGGTGATGTAACAAAAACACTTGGATAAGGGTCATTTTATTAGCAGATTTACTACCTGTTAAACCTCAGCTGTGAGTAAGAATAACGTTGATTGTTGGAGCATCTGAGGTTGGGATCCGGTGACTACTAGGCAGTCACGACCACCACAGGCACAATTGGAGACATGCTAACGTTAGCTTTTGTTAACTCAGGCTTGGGCACAAAGCAGTTGCACACAGCTAACGATAGCTAGCCTGTTGTGTTGAACTCTGTCGCCTTTTCTCTGGCGACCACAGGCTAAAGTAACAATAACACCGTCTGAATATGGCTGAAAATGCAGAAGGAAAGGGGTCCATCTTTTATATTTAACTGGCAACAGTACAGTGTATTCGCCTTTGAGAGACATTAGCCTGTAAGATAACTTTGAAAGAGGTTCACATAGCAAACAGGTTACCTATGGTTGCAGTTAGTTGGCCAACTCATCGTACTAGCTTGTAACTAACGCCTACGCCAGAACAGCAAACATTAATGCTTCAGCCTTTTGTTGTCCCACAGCTACTGTACAATTTAATAGTCTGGGGTTGGTGGCAAACTTGATGTGTAACCTTTACAACGCTGTCCGTTAGCCAACTTACAACTGGGTACAAGGCGATGATGAGCATTTGAGCCCATCACACACAAAGGCTCGGTCTATTCAATGAAACGGAACTGTTCTGGGGAAGTACAATGCTACACAAAAAGTGAAAATGATAGGTTATACAATGACGTAAGCTGCGATTTCTGCTTTTCGATATCAACTAGCGTTAGTTATGTGTTAATGTTAGTAGCATATATTGTGTTTCACTGTGGTCACATAACGCTAGCCTGCTATTTCTGATTATATAGCCCCCATGAACAGTCCTATTGAAAGCTCCGTTCCGTTGAATAGTCTGAGTCATGAAAGCCAAGGCGGCGACAAACCCCCAACATCAGACTGGAGGTGGATGTTGGCTCAGCTTTACTTCACAAGGTGAACGCCAAACAAATCCAGCTCGCACGTAAGCAATTTAACATTTCACTGCGTCTTACCTTCCAGCCCTATGAGTAGCGAATTATCCTCTTCATATCCAAAATACTGGGGGATGAAACGTCGCACTTTTATCACCCAGCTAGCTAGCAAGCTAATGGAGCTAGCTAGCCTCTCTCCAATGAAGCAACACCGCAGTTCTCAAAAATGCATAACGCATATCATTATATTCCAACGTTGCAATGTTATTCCCAACTTTGCCCATTTGATGGACAGGCAGATGATGTAAATCCAACAGAAAACCGCTTCACTTGCACACGCATTTGTGGGGATCACTTTCCTTTCTCCAATGACAGCTGTCGTCGCACGAGTTCGGGTTATATAGCTAGTTGGTGTTAGCCACCCAAGTCTACGGCCAACAATCTTACCATTAACGTCTGAACAAATCAAAGCCAGAATCCAAGCGGCTGCAAGAGTCAACACCCCGGCAATGAAACTTTAAATGTGAATCCTCAGCGAATGTACAGGGACGCGCAGAGCAAACGTTGGGTGCCGACCGCTTGGTTGGCAACTGGTTCTATTTTCTTCAGCATCGACAAGCTGCGGGACCAAGCGGCCAGTTAGGAGACTCGCAGCCAGCCTGCCACGCAGTAACAGCCGCCTCCAAAGACATGAAAAAACAAACATTAGCTTGCCAAAAATAACATGTCGCCTGCCACAGTGGCCGAACTGCGAAATTAGTATGGAATACCACTAAATTAAGTTGAAGATGACGCTTCGGTGTACTCTGTAACGGTGGCCATATCTAATGATAAGTGGCACCGAAGCACAGCCCCTCTAGGCTCCTCAAAAACTAGACCCACCTCCCCCTACCACAACTACGGCACGGAAATCTTTCTAAATCCGTGTGGCTCGTCGAGGAATGGATGTGTCGCGAGTGTGGCGAATGTTTAACAACACCGATAAGAAGATAGGACATAAATACCACGCGAGTCGTTTGACAATTTCTTCAAAATACTCTCTGACCCTGCGGAGGGATATGGGCATTTAGTAAATAAAATAATGGGCTAGGGAGAGCGGGGAAAGATGGAGTCCGGATCGCAGCAGGACGGGAGCCGGGTTGTCAACCGTCGCTGCTCCAGCTCATGCAAATCGTCGCCAGCAGCAGCAGCAGCAGCTGTAGTGACTCAAACAGTCATCAGCCTCCTCCAGAGCAGAGCTGAAACACACAAAGATGGATTAACTTTAATACGCCAGTGTGCTGGTTCAGGGCTCGTGCAGCTCGCGCTCACATTCACATAAACCACGACCAAATGGATCTGCACGGGCGACCCCACGACAGCGTCTCCCTCCTGCCTCCCTCATGCACACACGGCTCTGCACCGATAAATCCAGTGCACTGGCTGTTTGTTAGAGCTTGCCTGCAAAATTGGCAGACATACTGTGCACGCAGGGGTTAAATTTCGGAAAAGCCCCCAGGGGTCGGCTTCCAGCAGCTACCAACATAATAAGTAAGAGAGCCAGTGGGTGTTCCGTATTCACGTGCGTGTTGCTTTTTAGGACGCTTCTAGTCACAACTTACTGAGTTTCTTCGAGTGAATCCTCAGCAAATTAACGGGAAATAAACACAGCTCTATTCCTTTAAATGGCAAACCTTGGCACAGCTTTCCTAGACTATGAGCTCCCCCTGCTGGTCAACACAACACACAGCACACAACATGTTTGCAATTTATTATTGTTTTTGATTAATATTTAATCAACTGGAAACGATTCAAACAAACCAAACAGCAGTAGACAGATGAGTGACAAATTAAAGGGAAAATCTGAATAAATAAATAGCGACACATTCCACAAATGACAGGAGAGGTCACTATTTTGTGTAAAGTATAACATTATGAATCTTATGTGCATCTATGCATCACTGCAGTTGCTCTGCAATAGTTGTGGTGGACTTATAACACCCTAACAGGACGTTTTATGTATTTTTATCATCACTCATATGAATTGATAATTAAATGAGCCTACCTGGCACTGGCCCAGGGGCCAAAAGTGTCAGGGGGCCTTCACTTGCAAAATGCCATGCAAATCAACACATACCAGTCAGGAAGAGACTCAAAATGACCACAAAAACATAACAAAGACATGCAAAGGAAATGCAAAAAGACACAAAATACTTACAAAACCTGGCAGAACAACCATATTGTACAGAGACACAAAACGACTACGCTCGCAGCAGGCCCCCAATGTCATCAGAAAAGAGTCCAACATTTTTCTGACGTGTCACTGATGTCCAGTGCCAGCTGGAGAGAGACACAAAACAACCACAAGGAGACGCAAAATCTATGCAACTCATCAGAAAATGAACAAAAAGGCATAAAATTACCACAAAGACACACAAAATATCCACAAGGAGACACAGAAAGAGACAAAAAATGACTTAAAAAGACACATAATCACCCCAAAGATTAAGAAAAACAACACTGATGTCTAGTGCCAGCTGGAAAGAGATACAGAACAACCTCAATTATACACAAAATGTATGCAACTCATCAGAGAATGACCAAAAAGGCATAAAATTACCCCAAAGAGACACAAAATCATTTCAAAGAGACACAAATGACGACCAAAACACACAGAATATCCACAAGGAGACACAAAACAACTTAAAGAGACACAAAATGACCCCAAAGAAACAAAAAAAAAACCCACAAAGAGGCACAAAAAGACCCCAAAGAGATCCGAAGGTATTGCAAAATGACACAAACTAACTACAAAAACTTTCAAAGCAACCACACAGAGACACAAAATGACTACAAATGCAGCTGGCCCCCAACGTCATTCGAAAACAGTCCAACATCTTTCTGACGTGTCACTGATTTTATTTCTTTTTTATTTAACCTTTATTTAACCAGGAAGTCCCATTGAGATTGAAAATCTCTTTTACAAGAGAGACTTGTCCAAGGTAGCAGCCAATCAAAGCACATTTAACATGCAACAAATACAACATATAACACAAAAATCTATAATAAAACAACAACCATTCAAACATAGTGGCCTCTCAAGAAAAAACGTCACCACATTCTTTATGATGCCCTTAAATTCATTAACGATGTCCAGTGCCAGCTGGAAAGAGACACAAAACAACCACAAGGAGACACAAAATCCATGCAACGCATCAGAAAATAACCAAAAAGACATACAGTCATCCTAAAGGGACACAAAATTACCTCAATGAGACATGAATTGATTTCAAAGAGACACAAATGACTACCTAATAGGAAACACAAAAAGACTTAAAGACACATAATCAACCCAAAGAAACAAACAAACGACAAAAAAAACCCCACAAAGACACACAATATGACTACATGCCCAGCTGGCCCCCATCTTCATTAGATGTTGATATGTGGTTGAATTTAGGTTCTGACATCAGGTAACCAAAATGCTAACTGCTATTTGATGTAGAATATTGACAATAAATGACGCTGATCTTTTGTTGTTTTTAAGTTGTGTTGTCAAATAACCAGAATCTTCCAAACATCTCATGCCAACATCATCACAACGTAGAGTAACATTTAATTGTAAGGTATGGAGATCAAAACCCAACACCTGCAAAACATCATGATGTTAATGTCGACACAATGTGGAATTCTATTCCATTAGTCATTTGAAATATCATCAACCTAATTTTCATTCCAACCAAAATCAAACGTCTGTCAGACGTAAGAGTCTAGTGTCTTTCTGACGTGTTACTGATGTCCAGTGGCAGCTGGAAGGAGACACAAGACAACCACAAGGAGACACAACACTGATGCAACTCATCAGAAAATGACCAAAAAGGCATAAAATTACCCCAAAGACACACAAAATCATTCCAAAGAGACACAAATGGCTGCCAAAACACACAAAATATCCACAAGGAGACACAAGAAGAGACACAAATGACTTAAAATGACACAAAATCACCCCAAAGAAACACAACATTTATGCAATGCATCACAACATGATGAAGTAGACACAAAGTTATCTCAATAAGACACAAAATCATTTCAAAGAGACACAAATGACCTCCAAAAGACATGAAGTAATCACAAGGAGACACAAAACAATTTAAAAAAGACACAAAATCACCCCAAAGAAACACACAGAGATACAAAATGACCACAGACACACATCCACAAAAAGACGCATTACCAGCACAAAGTCTGTGTGTCCTGCTCCGGAGTAGGAGAGATGGTGGGGCCCTTTGCATATCTGTGCCCAGGGGCCCATTGTCTCATAATCCACCCATGGTCACTCATCTGTAGGTTTATTTGCAGTAGTAATGTCAGAAATCTGTTGCAAATGGTCAAACAACTCAATCAGATGCAATGTGTCAGTTAAACTTCATGTTGGCCTTTTCCTTTAATATGTCACCCACCTGTAGGCCTGTGTAAGTCATGCACAGTATTACGCATGTTGTGACATAGATGAGACAGCTGCATTATAGGGAACATATATAAACCTAGAATGTGGTCATGGCAATAAAACAAGTAGCCTACATTTCACTGAGCGTAAAGGGCAAAGGAAGTAAAGTGAGCCCGGCTGAAACAACTAAAATACAACGGAGGTATCTACCAGCACGAAAATAAATAAATCCTCATGTGCAGTTTATTAGGCTATTTGTCTGACCTTTACAGCGAGCAGGATGGACCTTTGCTTGCTAGTTTGGAAAATTAAATTTCAATTTGTGTGACATTAATGAAAACCATTGTGCACTGTGGCCTCACAACTCTTGTTTCTGCTCAGCTGTGTCGGCTGGTGTCACTGATGTGTGAGACGCCACGCGTACAGGTGTCACTTTCTAAATTATGACCTTTGAGCCGGTGTACGTTTACACCACTAACCACCATTGACCTAATTACCCTGAAACACATGAAGCTGCTGTATAGTGTTGTCTCTGTGATACTCTTGTGGCCCTGATACAGACCTACTGACCTAGACCCAAGATTACGATCAGAGGTGACATCATGCTTAGAGCTGAGTGTTAGGGACTGAAAACATTTTATGTTTTACACTGGAACTTCATTTAGATCTGTTTATATACGTTTCATTTTCTGTCCTCGCAGGCCTTTTTCATGAACTACACCTGGACTTGTAAAGCAGAGCTGTTCTTTTCAAGTGACCCAGTAACCTACAACGGTGTGATGGTGAGTCAGCATGTCAAATATCAGGGTCGAAGCAGCTAAATGGAATTCAGCTTTCATTAATTTTATTATTTGGACCCCAACTTTGTGTCTTACAACCATCTGACCCTTGACCTATTTTAAATATTCTTGTTTTTACAATTATAAAACATGAAAAACTCCAAAAAGGCTTTTGTATGATGCAAGAAGTTCCCATTTTTTGCTGCTTGTTTAATTTAATTTAATTAAATTTTTATATACTTTATTAATCAGTGTAGGAAAATTCAAGTAGATTCAGTTGTTGTAGATTTAGAAAGCAGTCCTTTGTATATTATATATATTTCTAGAATAAAGCACTGGTTCCCAGCCTAGGGATCCCAACCCCCACTCTTGGTTTGAACTAGAAACCCTCTTGCTGCCTTTCACAGGAAATAATCTGCTCAAAATCCATCCAGCTGGCTTGTTTTACACAGACTTCCTGCAATTATTGCGTTCAGTTTTTGGGTTTATTGTAAAGTTTATCAGTTGTTCTGTACTGTTATTGTTACGCATTGAATGTAATGTAAAATCTCCGCAAAATATGTCACTTAATCAGGGGTCATCAGATAACTCAGTGACAGAAATGGGGTCTCTTAAGGGAAAAGGTTGGGAACCACTGGAGTAAAGGGTCTCTTTTTCCAACCACATAGTATTTATAAACTACAGTGTAAGACTTAGCTGTGTCTCGTGTCATTCACAAACACATGGAATCAAAGACTAAATCAGAAGTTTCTTTAAAATGATGTCAAAAATGTCCATTTGTTTTGGGTGGAGATGAACAATTCTGGTATATTACAGACAGAGGGCAGCATGGCTCTATTTTATACAAAACTAGGAGTCAAATCAAATTGTCCTTTTACAATTTAACATGACAAAAGCAGCCTGGCTGTTTCTCCGCCTTTCCAGCATCCCTCTTCTTTAATATATTTTTTTTGCAGTTGATCATTCAGTTATTCAAGTGACAAACAGTGCAGTCCATTGGTAAAATATTCTCTGTTGCGGGAGGTTTTAATGTCAGAGATGAGATGAGCAGCTCTGTCAGGAACCGTCAGGATTGTTGAGTCGGCAGAGCAACAGTACACCACGTGAAAGTTGAAAAATGCAAACATCTTTATCAAGCCGACACAGTGTACTAACACACGAGTGGTTAGTTTCACTATTTAATTCACAGTAGAAGTGAGCCCAGTGTGAGTAAGAGTAATAGAAGAGTATTCTGATCACAGGTTTCACTCCCTCCACGGTTATCTTCTCTTGACAGCTGTAAGAATTCTGGTCCTAATCATATCTTACAATCAAAATCTTTTCAGATGGAGGTCACTGAAGCAAAATCTTGTCAAATGAGGGTCCTAATGCGACCTAATGGGTGGGCCTATTAATTTAGGGGTCTTTGACACAAAAATAGGTTGAGAATCACTGTATCACACCAACAAAAACTCACAATTTTCCATGAAGTGTTGCATTTCTTGGAAGATGTTCAGGCATCTAGTCATGGATGGATTATTGAACAGCCCCACCAGGCACAGGCACATGCCCAGGGGCCGACATTCCCCTGGCATTTACTTGCAGAATGTCAAATGTCAAATTAACACAAGCGACAAGGAATAAACTCAAAATGACCACAAAGAGACACAAAAAGGCCAACGAGAGATGTAAAGGAACTGCAAAATGATACAAAATAACGTTAAAAAACGGGTAAAACAACCAAAAGGAGACACAAAATGATTACAGAGTGACACAAGATGATCAAAAGAGACATAAAAATATCTCAAAGAGACATAAAATTACCTTGATAAATCAAAATGACTTAAAAGAGACTCAAATGACCACAAAAAGACACAAAGAACCACAAGGAGACACACAATGATCACAGTGACACAAAGAGACCTAAAGAGACACAAACAACTACAAAAAGACACAAAACAACCAAAAAGAGACACAAAATAACCAAAAAGAGACACAAAATTACCTCAATAAGTCAAAATTACTTCAAAGAGACTCAAACGACCACAAAAAGACACAAAAAGATCAAAACAGACACAAAATGATCTAATCAAGACATAAAATTACCACAGAGAGACACTGAATTACCTTGATAAGGCAAAATTACCTCAAAGAGACTCAGAAAACTACAAAAAGACACAAAACAACCCAAAAGGAGACACAAAATGACCAAAAGAGACACAAAATGATATCAGAGAGACATAAAATTATCTTGATAAGACAAAATTACCTCAGAGATACTCAAACAACTTCAAAAAGACACAAAAGAAAAATGACTACAGAGTGACACAAAATGGCCAAAAGAGACAAAAAATATCCTATACAGACACAAAAGTATCAGAAAGAGACATGAAATTACCTCAAAGAGACATAAATTCGCCTTGAAAAAAAAAAATTACCTAAAAGACACTCAAACAACTACAAGACACAAAACAACCAAAAGGAGAGACAGAAATACCTTAGACATAAAATGACCTTGGTAAGACAAACGTACCTCAAAGACATTCAAACAACCACAAAAAGACACAAAACAACCACAAGGAGACACAAAATAATTACAGAATGATGCTAAATGACCAAAAGAGACACAAAAATAATACCCCAATAAGATGCCTCAAAGAGACTCAGACGACTGCAAAAGGACACAGAACCAAAAGAAAGTTGCACAATGACTACAAAAAGACACAAAACCACCACAAAGCCTTGTGTGTCTTGCTCCTGTGTGGGAGAGGTGGTGGGGCCCTTTGCATGTCTGTGCTCAGGAACCCACTGTCTCATAATCCGCCCATGCATCTTGTGAAAGGAAACCCAAAATCTATGCACACTTTCTGTATGAGACCCTCCCAACCTTTTCATGCTCATCTAAATCTCTGTGATATGAATTTACAATCTAGGCTTCTATAATTATTAGCAGACAAATGTGTTTTAATACAATAAGTCATTTCAGCAAAATAAAACATAATTACACGCCGAGTGGTTAAATGCTCAAGGAGCTCTTTTCTGGTTGTTGAGCTTAATTGATGCCCTTTGGCTATCAGCATTAAGGACTAATTTCCAAGAGAATACCAAGGCACTGAGACTGGGTGATAAAATAGGCTTTTTGGAGGCTAATGACCTACACTTTGCTAGCCATGCATGCCATCATGTGGGTGTTAAAGTCTCGAAATGCGGTGGATACGCTCTGCTATTCCTACAGAATAATTGCTTTCTGTTTACGTTGGTGGTTGTTTTCCTCGTGATTCTTCCAATGTGCCATACATACTGATCATTATATGCAGACTTTGACATTTTTATGTGGTGCATTCATAAAGCAAGGGACACCATATTGCAAGACAATCTACATACAGTATATAAAGATGTACAACGGACACCGTTACTAAGAGGTGATGCAAACGAGTCAGACTCTAAGTTATCCGAGGAAACATCAGATCATTATTTTGCTCCTGCGACAAGAATAAAAGTGCTGATAGCATCAGAGTTTCAGGGTGACAACCACCTTACTTTTCCATTTTCCCTGTATAGTTCTTATAGGAGGCTTTTAGACACAAAGCACTGATGTTGCTCGAGGTAGGGCAGGCAGCAGCTGCACCGACAGTCGCAGAATAACAGAACAGACAGCTGCCAGTGAGCAGATGGATCATATTAATATAATGGAGGAGACAAGAAACATGAAACCACATGCTGGCTGGGCTCTTTGTCTGCAGGAGAACAGGTATTGTAGAATTAAGCTCATATTAATTCACCACACAGGCAGATAATTATTCTCCATAGTTACATGCCGAACACATTTCAGAACTTTAGTATGTTGGAAGAATCGGGCTCAGTGTGAGCGCTGAAAACCACAGAGAGTACACAAACTTCAAAAGGCTCCAGGATAGGGGATCTGTTTTAATCTTTAATTTCAAAGAGATAAAATGTTTAAATATTTCAGGGACAAATTTGCATCATAATTTCCTCTGACAACTGGGAGTTTAAACTCAGTGTGGGATGACTGTTACTTACCTTTAAATAGAGAGGGGGTTTTCATCACAGTCTAATTAAAGAACAAAAATGTGAACTTTTTAGGAACAGAACTTCTGGAAGGACTTTGCTTGATTGGGAAACATTAAACAGACAAAATTGGAAAAGTGGAGAGAAAGAAAGATCCTCGAGTCCTGTCTCTTCTTCTGGCCGTATCTCAGAAATCAGGCTTTTGGTCTTGACAAGCTTTGAGTAAAGTGGAGAGAAGTGGGAACTGAAAGTTTGAGGTCTCGGTGAAATTAGGAAGTGTTTAGATGTTATGAAGGGATATTATTAAACTGCAGACATCACTAAGCCACACAAAGGAGTCAAGATCAATCTATTAATTATCAGCTGATTTATGAAGAGACAGTGGGTGGACTGAGGGTCAGGTAGTGACTAGAGGAGGGACCAAGTCATTGTTTTGCAAGTCACAAGTAAGTAAGTAAACTTTGAGTTTCGATTCCTAATTATTATCATCATTATGCACCGCTTTTAAAATGTGTTTTTACTTGTGAAAAGGTGACTTAGCTGTTGAGCTAACATTAGCTTGGCCTGTGCTACACCATATAGATGTGTCTGCTTACTTCCTATAACAGGGGGTCTCCCTGTTAAAGACTAAAATGACAATTTGTCTTCAACGTAGGCTTTTGTTTGCAGGCTTTACAGCTCAAAAATGACAGTTTTACAAATGCAGTACACTCTGAGTCTCTCTTTGCGATCATACTGGATGCTTTATCATCAGCTGCCCCACCTTTCTATAACCCCAACCTTGTCTGGTCATTGTATTTGTCTATATTTTTTGCCTCGACTCACAGGTCTTTAGTGCCACTTCACATGTCAGACTAAGTTGTAAGTTGTTGCATGTTGTTGAATTTTTGCATACTGCAATCCATTTATTGTTGACCACTGCATAGTTTTTGTATATGAGTGAAATCATACACAAATGGTACTTTAAAGGCTCTCTAAGTCTTCCTGAGCTTGAAATGTTTTTGTCACATACAGCAAACATCTCCTCACGATCCTCTAGCTTCATGTTCTGTGAATATGCTGTGAAAAAGAAAAAGAAAACTTTTCAAGCTTAGGAAGACTTAGAGAGCCTTTAACATAACGTTAGTTCTTCATGGTTTTCTCCTGCAGCTTCATTGGATCTTGTCGGCTTGGTTCAAACAAAGCAGAACATCTGGTGAATGAAGTGTTGACTCGCTGAGAATGAAAAGCGTTAACATTAGTTGATTCGGGAAATGAAGGGAAATTAATTAATTTGTGGAATACTTTTTATATAACGTACTTTTTAAGATGTGGGTTTGGGGAAAGGTTTCAAGTATTTTTAAGTCGCGAGCCTCTGGTGTCCAAGGCGAGTTGTGAGTCTCTTTTGACTGTGTTGAGTCTGAAGTCATCACACACCTTTGATATTGACCCTCATTTCAGTGGGTAGAGGCAGACCTAAAATCCTAAAAAGTATGTATATGATTGACTGTATTTATTCTTAACACCGTGAGTACTGAACTTCATTACTTTGTTCCACATGGGTGTCCTCTGATTTTGTATGACTTTCAGTCATGCGGTTGGGTTGATCTGTCGTAGTCCTTTTGAACCATGAGGGAAATTGATTGCACCGCAGAATTATTTTTGAACTGATAAAATATAGGAAAATTAATCCCTGCTTTGCAGAGAAAAAAATTAAATTGAGGCAGAGGGGATTTGCTATTCTTCTGACTTTTGCGCACGCTTTTATGTGTAAAGGCCTCTGAGTGCAGTCCCTACTTGATGAAGAATTCTATTGCCCATGGCTGGAGGAGCTAATTAGAATCTATTTATAATCATAGGGGAATATATCCACAGAGCTAAGAGAGTGAGTAGGATAGAGAAAGAGAGTGGGGGCTAAAGGGGGGGTTGGGTGTCATGAAATCTGTCTGCATGCTGTGATATCTGAAACCAAGATGTTCACATCCAAGAAGCCCGACAAAACTAAATTAACAGCTTTGCACAGACAAGACAGAGTGTCTGTCTTTTCTTCAGGGCGAAGAGGAAAAGGAGTGGAGCAGCAGTTTACGAGACATTCTTGAGTAACACAAGGGCATAAGCAAAGCGATGAGGAGGAATCACTTGATCTTAAAGTTTCAAAAACTTCTCGCATCAGCTTTCAGTAGTCAAGTCTTATGTAAAGCTCTCAGGGGCCAGTACAGAGAGACCCCTCTCCGGAGGACGAGAGGAAAAGAAAGTGAAGAAGCAAAATGTGTTAGCCCCATGATCAAACTATCACATCTCATCTTCCAAAATAATATTAAGATACATCTGCATATTAAACAGGAAAAGATTGTTATTCTGTTCCGTACGTCTCTCTGGCTAACCTTCATTTGCACTGAGCGGTTGCATCATCAAAGATTCGAGCGGGCTCTGCTCGACTACTTTGTGCAAAAAACATGACCATGCTGTCAGCTCTTGGCGGCCAGCCACTTATGTTTATGCAATGATGTGACCCGGAGCAGGTGTGATGCAGTGAGTTCAATGTGGACCACCCATCGTTGACTTACATGGAGGCATCAATAGAGTGTCTGACTGGATTCACGAATCACTGAAACACTCAGTCACATGCGCATGCACAAAATAGGGCACAGGCATGAGCAGACAGGTCGATACACCATGCTTTAGCTGCTATCTATGAGTTGTTTATGTAACCTTAGCTTAGATTAGCAACACATTTGTCCTCTTCGAAGCCGGTGTTTATTTAAAGGCAAGCATACAAAAATAGTACAAACTGAAATAGCCTCTGATCCACTTATTAAAAACCTGATCGAGCAGCCATTGATTGATGCGACAAGATGAAAACATCCGACCAGTGTATGAAATGCCAGCTTAAAGGGACAGTTCGCCTCCTAAACAAAGTATATATTTTTCATCTTATCTTAAGTGCTATTCATCAGTCCAGATTGTATCGGTGTGAGTTGCTGTCTGCCTTCTGTCGAATATAATAGGATTAGAAGGCACTTTGTTTGTGGTGCTCAAAGTGCGAAAAAAAATTACATCAAAAAACACTCAATAGCATCATCTCTCTCCAGAAATCATGACCTGGTTACTCAAGATAATCCACAGACCTTGTTGTGAGCAGTTTCAGGTAGGAACTATTTTCTTTCTCTATAAAATACACCCGGCAACCGTATCACCGCACAGAAGGAAGGGTGCGTCTTCCCATGGACATGAAGCTGGTGCCTCTGACAGCATGAGATGTAAACACGAATGGCGTCCTCATCGGCTAAGCTCTAATGTCAGCTCACTCAAGTGAGTTGTAACACTTAACTTGAAGGTATCTACATAAGGGTGACATGACACTGTCATAACTATGACATGACATAGTCATGAACTTGTCATAAACATTATGTACATCACATAAACGTTTATAACTGCTGTCATTAAGTGTCATTCAGTTTTTGTAATGACAAGTTGACATGGTTTGGATTGTCTTGATGATGACAACTTGACATTAATCAAAGTGACATTACCAGAAGTTGTCTTTGTCATGACAAGTTGACATTAACTTTGTTTGGGATGTCCTTATAATGACAACTTGACATTAACCAGGATGACATTAGCAGAAGATGTTTCTGCTACCGTGTTCAGCATGTTGCCTGGCACCTGCAAATGTGTGCTCACCTTATTCATGATCCAGACATTCAGAGGGTTTTAACTATGAGCCAAATTATCCGCAGAAGTTTTCTTCTCCACAAATCAGTTTTTTCAATGCTGTTTAGCATGCGAGAGACGGGCCGCTAACCTAGCACCTGCTAATGTGTTCTAACCTCTTTTCTCTGATCACTTGAGAGCCAGATGTTCGGGAGGTTTTTACCGGGAGCTGAATGGTTCGCAGAGGTCTCTTCTTCTCCAAAACAAATGGAATAGTGATTTAAACTGATAAAAACACTGAATAAAGCAGTTTCATGTTTTAAAAAAATATGCGTTTCTCCAACACCCTTGTCCCAGATGGCTTGCTAACCATGGTGGTCAAGGCAAAAACACAATTTGTAGACGAGGACCTGCTCCACAGACGATAAATGGCTCATTCTGAGGTAACAAAAACACTATACAGTTTTATTTTAAGGCGATACACACTAAAGAAAACATACCTATTGTAATATATTCAATTTCTGCCAATATATCTCCCTAATGCTGGACCTTTAATATGAGCTCCTTCACTATTCCTCTCTGTCACCTCATCTCCATGCTGCCATCCTCTCTCCCCCTTACTCAAACTCTCCCTTTCTACCCTTTTATATTCCACTGAGGAGAGACTCGGCCTCTCTCCACTTTCTCTTTTGGAAAAGCACCAAAGAGCTGCACGACAGTGGGCTCCCTCACAGGCACACCCCAGAGGCCTTATTAAAGCCAAGGTTAAATCCCACTCTGCTCTGTCTTACACTTCATACTAGTAACCCACTCTAAGAGTTCTCTAATATCCTGGATTCTGTGCTGCACTCTAACTCCTCAGAGACCCTCAGAGCACTGTACAAGATGGTACAGTAATCCCAGTAGTGTGACAATGAGCCAAGGTGAGATGCTTCTCTGTTGTTGCTCTGAGCACCCAGAGGAAATAAGAACAGTGGGTTATCTCAAGCTTATCTGGCTTCGATCGGAGATGATTTCACCTTATTATATGTTATTAGAAGTTTTTTCCTTTTTTACGCAGCAGTTTCTGATAGAAGGAGACAAACAATGTTGCTGCACTCCCATGTGAGCCTTGGACACTGTCACCTTTCCTGCAGTGATCTACTCACTCATGAAAAACTGCAGTAGAAACCTTCCATGTGAAATGATGTTGTTGTAGCATCATCTCCTGTATTTCAGAGAAATTTCATTTGGTGGTGTGGCACCATAAAGCAGGCTCTTTGCTGCATAAATCAGCCGTCTGACTCAGATAATGCCTTATGGAATTTCTCAAGCCTGCTGCAGCAATAGAGGAGATGAATTCACGGGGCTCAAGTTCCCATATAAACCCAAGAGAAAGGGTAGTGGGGCGTGAGACACCAGAAGTGATGCTCTGCCCTCAAGCCATATCTGGGGAGTGAAGTGAATGTGACAGAGAAGATTGAGGTGGGCTTTGCTCTGAAGATCCCACACCTATTCACATACAGGGCTCTCAGTCACTCCTAGGAGGGGGGAGTGGAACGGGGTGAAAACGGGTGAGGATGGGGTTATTTGAGGCATCACTTCCTGTTTTTCAACAAAAATTCTCTTTGAGGTCAATTTTGTGCTGAGGATCTTTATGTAATAGTATGCAGTCATCTTTATTTTTTGTCAGAAAATGATCGTAATTATTTTATAAATTGATTCCCACAGAGTTTATACTCCAGCTCAGTTTATAGTTTGACATATGTGAAATTCAGTGTTTCTCCCTTCCTCCAGTCTTTAAGCTAAGCTAGGCTAATTGACCTATGGCTAAGTCCTGCCCTCAAATGCGATGAGCCAATCACAGTGCGTATAGCCATTCCCATACACTCAGACATTCTCTGCCTGGACGTCCATTGAAATGCATTACAGAAAGTCAGTTTTGTTCACGGTGTGCATGGGGTACATGCAACTCAAGGTATCCTGAGAGGCTGGGCGACCAGGTGTATTTTTAACCCTTGACTATGCCACATCTCAACCGAGAAAAGTGTCTCCTTTGGATAAAGTTGTGCGGTAACGTTAGACCACAACATCAACTCAACATGAATAAGATTAACAATGATTTCACATCTATTTTAAGGTAAGTCAACATTGTGTTTGAGGCAACATATTGTCACTTTGCTGGAAAGAAATATAAAGTTAGTTTTAACATCCTCCTGCGAAATGCCGTGTGCTGTGACACCTGCCATAGCGCCGCTCACTGAATGTTGATAGTTTGTCCGAGTGAGTGGAGGGGGCGTGGCTTAGCCATAGGTCAATTGCCTCCAGGCCTCAGCACCACAGTAAATGCATTGACATGAGAGTGGTGTCAGTCTTCTCATCCGACTCTTAGCAAGAGAGTGAATAAGCCTGTTTTCCAAAAGTAATGAACTATTCCTTTAGTGAAAAGAAAAGTATAGTGGACTTATGAATCAGGAAGTGCTGCGTAGAATATATTTCATCATTATGATGGTCAAACACGACTTGAACTTTAATTTTGACATTCTTGGTTTGTGTATTTTCTGGTGGTGCTTAATATGAAGAGTTTGACTCCAAATTAAATGATCCCTGCTCCAGTATAAGAGATGAAAATACAGAGAAATTAAAGGCGGTCCATGTGTTTTATTATTCCTCTCATTTGACAAAATGGTGGAGAAGTGTAAAGACTTCATCTTTCACAGTTGATGGATCATGAATGATGAACCTCAACACATTCTCGAATGGATTTATAAGGTTTATGTTTATAAGGTGGACTTAAGCTTTCCATACACTTCAGTCCGTTTTCTCTTGCCCTTTGCTGAAGTGTTGCTGCAGGTTTATGTGACAAAATCCAAGAATCCAGCTTTTGTTATTTTGCTCTTTCTTTGTTTTACTGTTGAATTGTGTTTATTTTGTCACACTCTCCCCAAGGTCAAAGAATTAACTTCCAAACTGGGGTTTTATTTTATGAAGTTTATTAAAAGTTTACTAAAAACATCCTGCCTTTTGGACTTTTAAAACATTTCACTTTAATTTAGCATATTATGACAACCACCTGAGAAATTTTAAGAGAAGTTGGGACATATTTGTGTTTACAGTGTCTGTTTGACAATGACAATGACAGTCCAAATGCATTGAGTATTCACTGCACAGATGCTTGTTGGAACAAGGCTATAACATTGCAGCACAGATCACACTTTCTCCAATAACAGTGTGCCAAAAATGTCAAACCATCCTTCAATTTACTTCCGTGATATTTATTTCTTTTTTTTTTCTCCCCAGAAATATGAATCCCGGTAATAAGCTTGTACTGAGGGGAAAAATCTATGACAGTTTGTTGCAAGTGTGATACTGAATACTAGACAGGAAATACAGCTACTCATACTTTGTGTTATCAAGCTGTCATGCTGTTTGTTTACATAGCAATGAGCTATGATGAAGTGTGGGTGGTGTTCGGGAAGTGATTTACAGGCACTCATATTCCTGCTCATTTCTACTCTAGACTGGACACAGTGTCAGAAATCATAAAGATTGATAACTAATAACTAAAAATAGGGAGGAGAGACAGAAAAACTAATTCAGCGATCATCAGTATGCACACTGCTTCAGATATAACTGACAGGTTAACTTTAATCTAATACATTTCCTTGAGAAGTGCAGCATAAAAATTGACGTAAGGCAATCCCTCTCTGTTTGCTGATTTAGGAAATGCGTGGAGAATATGGAAATGCATTTTGTGGGTAGGACAGTTAAAAAGATGTCAGTATCCGTCCACCCATCTGGTTATGGAAGCTATCCCAGCACACATTGGGCGGGAGATCCTGGGCAGGTTGCCAGTCTACCACAGGGCTAACACAGACCTCAGTAGAGCCAATTAAATTCTGTGTTTCAGTGGTTCACCAAACCTCAACTGAGAGCTGTAGCCACAGTTTTAAAGATGCCCTTTTACATTTGAATAATCTGCAATTGTCCACACGGCTCTTGCTTTCATTCAGTTATTTGATGAAGTGGTTTTCCTTTTGTGTCTGTAAAAGAACATTTGGATTTAAGATTGTAAAGTACTCTGTGGATGTTCCAAGTAATAAAATGTCAGACCCCAACTGATTAACTAAGTGCTCCTTGCCAAGCTGCAGTATTTAGTCAATAAAACTGCTCATACTGAAGTCAGATAAATGAAATTAGTAATGATATGGCTCTACAGCAAGTCCTATATGTTGTGCACTGTGCAGCATCATGTCGGAGGCCAGTGATGTGGAATGAGATGCCATGGTAAGCAAAGGCAATCCAGGTTTGGATTCATTCCAGGTTTTTAGCCACACTAATAACATGACTCTTGGGATGGCACAGTCTGTCTGTGTGTCGGTCACCACGTTGGTTTTGTTCAGTATTTATATACCTGCAAAACTAAAGACATTTCTGTAACACTTTACTTGAAGGTATCTACATAAGAGTGACATGACACTGTCATAACTATGCCATGACACAGTAATGAACCTGTCATGAACATTATGTACATGTCATAAACGTTTATGTTTAAGTGTCATTTGGTTTTTGTAATGACAAGTTGACATTGTTTGGGTTGTCTTGATTATGACAAGTTGACATTAATCAGAGTGACATTACCAGAAGTCGTCTTTGACAAGTTGACAATAAATTTGTTTGGGATGTCCTTATTGTCCTTATATGTTAACAATATGTAACAATAAAACACAGAAACACAATGGCATGAAATAAACAGTGAAGTGAATTAAGAATAATCATCACAAAGATGAACAGATGAGAATACTGCCCTCAGTACTGTAGGGGAGTGTCAACAAGGAATAAACTCAGTAATGCTTATATCCATTATTGCTGCCCCAATGCACTCAGAGGGTAAACTAAAGAAATGCAGGGTGGTCCCTTAGCAGATGGGTCAGAGTGCTCACTGTGCTCCTATAACACTAACAATGAAAATTCAGACGGCACAGCAATATAACTAATTACCTAAAATAACAGCTTTAAGGTTCATATACAGATGAATAAACAGCATCGGCAGCAGTTAACTGTGTTATGTGACTGTCAAACTATCACAGGGCCGAGTGCCATCATTATCCAGATAAATGCAGGAATGATAAAAGTCTGCTTCAGTTCAAGCGTGCTGTGCCTTGAGTTTTATAGATTGATGTAGGAGACTTGTGATTGGTGCAGCAGATAAACGGATCTTGGCTGAAGTGGGCTGAAAAGAAGATGCCTGTATTGTAAACCGTTAAAGACAGGATGACCTTCTGAACACACCCATTTGGGATGTTATCGGCCCATTAAATGTCCATTATCTGTGGTTATATGTCTCATACATACGGGTCAGTAGGGGCTTGCTGCATCTACTGGTAGGTTCAGAGGGCAGTCAAATTGCACTTTCACTTTCCAAAGGTTTTGGCGACAAAAAACTTGGTTAGGTTTAGAAAAGGATCATGGTTGGGCCTACATATTGGTTTCACACGGGACTCAACTCTGGTTTCCTGGATGAAAGTCTTGTGTTTGACCCATTAAACACCCCACCTACCTTCCTTCCCTTTCCTAAATGCAGACTGTCTTGTATAAGCAGACTTTCTCGCACTCCAATGAAAGCCCTTTTCATGGCCTGATAATGGCCCCTAATAACCAGTATCTATGACACTTATCACCACTGACAACAGTGATTTAATGGCTTGATAACGGCCAAATCGACTGCCATAAAAATGTCCTTGCAAAGCCATGTGTGGCTGCAGACTCATAGTCTTTTTATACACTCGACCAAACTAAAGAGTTTCTCTTGTTATTGAAGTTATGTCAATCAGTGAAATCTTCTGAAGACTTTGGTTGCACACAGACCTTCACAGACTCTTCACTATCCCCAGCACGACTGCCTGTCCTTGCCGTAGGTTGCTGAGACGTTCCTGTTTTTGAGGCAGGACAAATGAGGTAGAAATTTTGAGAGCATTTTTTAAAGTTCTCATACAGTTGCTCTGTCTGGCCAAGCGTCTGGTCACAGCAGTGCCCGTTCCTGTTCGACTGAGGGTTCAGAGCACACTAATTAGCCCAACCTTCCACTGATAAGTTGACAGTTGTAGGACCATTAGGGTCATGAGTGTTAGATTATGTTTTCAGCCATCTCTTGTTAGCCCTGTCTCTCCTTCACAGTCAGGTTTAAGGGTCCAGATGGATTCTATCCATGTGGAACAAGGCCACCTCTCAAAATAGGCCAGTTTCTTGAAGCAGTGCATGCATCTGTCCTAAATCTCTCAGCTGGGCAAGAGCGTGAAGAGTCTATCTGTCAATAATTAAGTATGTGCTCATAGGAAATGAAGTTTGCAGGTAGTATTTGGGTTACTCAAGTGTTGAAAATTCCATTCTACATCACAGCCTTCCTGTTACTGTGATCTAGTTGGAGAAAAATCACATGGCATTAATTTCACGCATGGTGAAAGAAGATTTCGTGGGTTTCCTAGTTTGAGTTTGTTGTTTGTGTTACCTAAAGCTTTTAAAAGTTAGTCAGGGAGAAGGTGCTGAGCTCAGCAGCCCAACTCAGACATCCTTATGAAAAGGAATAGATGCAGCTTTACCATTCCTGCTGGCTATACGAAACATGTCTTTTTAGTTGACATTAATATCTACATACACTCTTAAAGGTAACTGGAATTGTCAAAGAGACTTAGGGCCGAATTCACAAAAGGATTGCATGGCTTTTGCGGCCCCTAAACCGGTAAAAATGGAGCAAACAGATACTGTGTAATTCACAAAGCACACGCAGAGGGTGAAATGATCCACTAACTGCGCCGCCAAGCAGATTGCGTCTCGGTGCTCCGGTGTTATTTGCACATATTTAAATGAGGTAATGTGCATATATTTGGTGCAAAAATTGCCCCTTTCTATGCAAATGAGCCTCATTGATAAACAACGTCTAATTCACTAACACCAGCGCTAAGCCACACGCAGTTTGAGTGAAGTAAATGACGTCTTTAGAAAGCTGGTGCAAACTGGGTGCTCCTCTGTGGAAGCTTCTTTGCCAGACTTTCCAGTGATCGTGGCAGCAAGTGAAGTGCAATTCAAGGTGCTATCAGCAGCCGCAGTTCATTCTTTGTGAATTAGGCGCTTAGTAGGGTAACACACAAGCTGTCTAAATGAGGTCACTTTGGATTTTTGTGCAACCCTTCCAAAAAATACAGCCAGAGGACCACGGCGCAGACCCTTCATGTTGTCATGTATTTTAGAACAGGGTCTTTGACAGTCCAGGGAAAGATGCAGTGAACCAACATGAAATGGGTGAAAACTATCCCAAATTCAGTTGATGGGCTGAATGTGAAGCTGCTGAATAAATCATGGCGTCCAGGTCCATTAGGGAATTGCCAGAATTCTCTTTGTTGGCTACCAAGGGATCGCTTCAAAGTTTGATGAGGCAGGCGATGAGACTGCATGCGCCACAAACCTGACAAAGGTTCTGCGGTGAAGTTATCTGAGATCACAACTGAGGGAAAAAAAGCATAATGACTGTTTTCTGTTTCATTTTTATCACCTTATTTTCCTCATGTGTTGAATGACATAGTTAAATTTAGATGTAGTAAACAAGGTGTTGGTAAAGACAGCTTGGTACCTGTGTGGGCAGCTGTAACACAGACAGAGAAAGAGATAGGGCTTCTCAGATTCTCCTGCTGTGGTTCTGCATGTTGTCTGGAAGCAGCCAGGGGAAAAAAAGCCCTGTAGTTTGGCAGATCACTGGCTCTTTGAAATGTTAAATATAATCTCAGACATAAAACAATAAAGGTCTTCTCTAATGCTCAGCCAAACAGAGCGGTTATCGGGCCAAAAATAGTGCACGGAGAGTGAAGGGAGTAAACAGTCTGTGGCTGAGGAATATACAAAACCCAAGACAACTGACTCAGGTGAAACATCTTTGTTCAGACAGCTGGGATTTAGAACACTGGCCCAACTGTTTCGACTCGTGACCCTTGAAAATGTCTACTCGCAACCCTTTTGTCACTGTTGCGTAAGTCTACCATTTGGGACAAGTTCAAAGAGTTTTATTTTCATTGTTTTATTAGAGCATTTTTTTGCAAAAGAGGGGGAGGCATTCTGGATTTCCAAAACTGAGTGCTCTAAGTTAGAAAGGGTTTAATGAGAAATTAGACTTACAGCCTTATTTGTAGTCTACTAAATCACATTTGGTCTCAAAGAGCATGCATTTTCTGAGAATAATTGGAAATTTAGTTAAGGTTTGAATGTGTTAGGGTCGGACTGATGTTGAAATTAATTAGGGTTATTCTTGTCTCACAACACCAGAAATTTCTCCACACTTCGTTTTAGTGCCGTGCCAGCGTGGAGAAAGGTCTGGCTGAACCCATCATAATTCCACCCTAATGGAAAGCCAAGGGCTCTGGGTAGTGTTGTGTTGTTCACAAGCATTTCAATCAAAAGAAATAATATTTTGAGGGAGCAAACTTAACCGAATCGATCCGTTATGGTTTAGTTTAGCGCTTAGTCAGATGGGAACAAAGAGCCTTGATTTGTATTTGTACAGCAAATGTAAGCTCTGAATAATAGACAGCCACTGAGTCACTCAAGCCCCTTTCACTCTTCATCCCTGTCATGTCTTTAAGTCTTTAAGTAGTGCCAAATATTTCATATAATATTTAGGTATCACGAAAATTGTGCTGTACAAAATAGTGCAGTGTTGAAGTATAACAACAGGTAATACGTGAGAATATATAGAAATAGAACATTGAGTCAGTAGTGGACCGTACGAGATGTAATTTTGGAAGGACCTGGCCTGTTGTTATGTTTCTTTTTTGTATTTTCAATAAGCCTCATTCAGCCTTTTCCCTGCCTCATGAGTGGGTGAGTGAGTAATGTGGATCTCCAGAAAACAAAGAGAAACACAAGTCAAAGCCGAGACACGTCACAAACTATGTGGCCTAGAAACTTCGATCTGTTGAGACGGCCACTACAGTGGAAATAATTGCTTTGCTCATCCCTAGTTCAGGGTTGTTTGTATTTCTTTAAACAAATCACAATCGTCTTTGGCAGTGCTAAGCCCAGGATGCGGTGATAGTGCCCTTTCAAAGTAGTGTCGGGAGATAGCGGAAGGGGAGTGTCATGATCTTGGGTTCATATTCTGTTATCCTAAGGACTTTGTTTCGGAGTTTTCTGTTTAAGTTCGTTGTTTCATATTATTCATTCATGTTTAATCTGCTTCCTGTTTTATTTTGTGGATTTTTTTTTTGTTTCTTGTGTCGTGTCCGGGTTTACATCCTGTCTTTGTGTGTTTTCCCGCCTGTTTTCTGTTGTCTCATTAGTCCTTCCCTGTTCCCAGAGTCTTCCCTTCACACCTATTGTGTATTAGTCTTGTTAGCCAATCTCCATTTCCCTCCTTTTGCTGATGTCCTCCTACTCCAGCTGTAACTCGTCCTTGTGATCAGTTTTCTGTGTATACCTGTGTGTTTCCCTTTGTCAGTTCATCTGTGTTATTCCTGGTGTCGTTCCATGCTCCGTATCCTGCCTGGTATCTTGTGTTTGGATGTTTTTTTTACCTGAGTTCATCGTATTTTCCCGGTTGGCTTCCAGTTTTTTTTGCTCAGCATTCATTTGGACTTTCAGTTACCTGCTTTATCTGGATGTTTTTTATTGGCTGTATCAAACCTTGCTTTTTGTTCAAATTTGAACCTGCCTGTTAATCTGCATTTGGCTCCTCCTTGAACTGATACATGACACCCATCTGAAATGGGCGGCCAATGGCACTCTTATATGCACAGTCTACTTCCTGTGAGTCAGACTAGGGTTATCCTTAAGATGGGGAAGATTTGAGTACACTGTCTTCTGAAAAATAAATCTGGAAAAAAAGGAACACATAATCTGGTGCTTTGTAGTGAAAATAGATATTTAATCTTTTGTACATGATGATGGATCAAAATGACAGATGGTTGTAATGTTGTATCCAATCTACGATGAGGTATAGGTCACATGACTAATCAATGGACTGTACATAAGAAAAGTGCCTTCGACACCTCCCTGATAAAGATGTAAACGATAAATAAAGCATGGTGAATTGCGGATTAGTGCTGTTTTAATTTGATGGACATGCCCTCACACTGCTCACACTGGTCTGCACCTCGCTGTGGGTGTGTTCTCAATTTTAAACACTGTGGGTTCCTGAAGAAATAAACATTATCCAATTATCACAAAAGCCAAAGAGATTAAGAGTCTGAGAAAGTAAGCATAACTTTCTGTGTGTTTTTTCTGCTTTTCTCTCCCAGTAAACATCCCCGACCTCTCAGATTTATCTTGCGACCCCCACTGTATTAGAACACCCTTAAAACTTGTTTGCTTATACAAAGTGTATGTGTGTGTGTGTGTGTGATGTAATGTAACAGGAAGAAAATGTGGTGTTGGGGTGCTGACCTGTTAAACTAACTCAGCGAAGAGAGCACCAACTTTTATTTTTTCTCCTCAGTGAAATATTTACACATGCAGGACAGGTTTGTTTTCCGAGCCCAAAGAGCCATAAATCATAAACCACAAATCACCACCGTCTCAAAGCCAAAGATCCAGCCGCGTTGACTGTGGCTGAATATGCTGAGGTACAGTACCGTGAAAATTCACAGTGTCTCCCTCCATTCATGGTGATGAATGGACCCCCTCTCTTTGTCAAAACAAAGCACGCGGAGACAAAAGGCTTTGATGATGAGTAATTGTTTTTGAGCAGGAATATGTAGACCTTTGTGTGTGCAGAGTATTTCTGTCAACGTGAGATATTTGGCTCACTTTTCCCTTTATAATCCCTCTTCATAAAGCATATAAGGCTTAATGTGCTGCCAGGGTGATGCATTACGGTGGGTGTCCTCAGAATAATGCGATGGTGCAACAGTATCAGAGCGGTGGTTTCCTGACTGCGCGGATCAGATTGGAATGTAGGTACGACATCTTGACCTCTTGACATCTGAGAGCATTTTAGAGGTATTGTAGCTGCGGCACATTACTGGCAATGTGGCTCAGATGAGAAAGTGGAGCGCTTTATCCGTGCTGCATGTACCTTACATGACAGCCACTTACTCAGAGTGTGTGCGCGTAATGTTGTTTGCTGAGCTCTTCAGTGCAAAACACAAAAGCCCACACAAATGTGTCCAAATCGAATCTCTCACGGGCTTATTTTGTGTACTATCTGTCTCCTCTCATCCTCCTGTAGACGAATTCTATAGTAAAATATGACGCTTTGCACATAGGCCATGGAGATATTGAATTGTTGGCTCATTTAGTAGATTAATCTGGGCCAATACAGTCCTTGTGGCATTGCAAAACAGCACAGCCACTAATGGCACGATTTATCCCTCTAAAACAGCCACAACATTGACTCTGTGTTGGGAATTCCTCACATTGATGTAGTCATATTACACACCATGTGATGAATGTTTACGATGCTGTGAACCCATGGCAGCTCGGATGAAACCCCATAAAAAAGTTTGACTGTGTCTCACAACAAATGGCCATACTGCACGCAATTGAGCATCGCTAATATGCCCCGAGTGGCACAGAAACACTTCCACGTTGCAGAGCACATTCGTTTGTGCGAGCTGTGTTTCTTATTCTCGACTCCTAATACAGACAAGAAGTGCTCATTTTAATACAGGCAGTCACACTTTGTATCTCCCAACAGCCCATCTTCCCATCCACTCTGCAACAAATAGCTTAGAGAAGATGAGAAGAGGTTTCACTATCTGCCCGGCGCCAGAGAAAGATAAAGATGCCCAATTCAATTTTAATATACAGATCGGATATATATATATATATATATATATATATGTATATATACTACCTCCTGCATGCAGTCTGTAAAACTGTTTTAATGTAGGGCAAGAGAATTTAGTCTTGCTTGGGTTACTTGTAATTACTGTATGTTTGTCAGTGGAGCGGTAAACATGAGCTGTGTGGAACTGCATGTCTGAAAGACAATCTCATAGGAAGTCGCTGTCAACCACAACCTGAGATAATGTGGCTGGAAGTCTGAGACCTGCCCCTGAAAGCTGATGCAGTGCAGTAGGTCTTTGTAGGCGAGTGTGTCTGCTCTTGTTTGTACATCTTTGTGAGGACCAATGAGACCTGGGGAATGAGGATAGTTTTGCAAAGTGAGGACAGTTTTGGCTGTTTTTGTTAAACCTTTATGTAACCAGGAAGTCCTTTGAGATAGAAATCTCTTTTCTGAGGGAGATCTGGCCAAGACAGCACACCAGGTACAGTTTGAAAAGAAATAAAAACACAGCAGACAGGAAAACACAATCATCAAACACACAAGGAAGAGGCTAAAACCAGCTCAGATAAAACAATTGCATTTGTCAGTACTTGGACTTTTAACAAGGCTTTCAGTTTTTTGGTGGAGAAAAATTTATGTGAATTTATTTGAGGGTTGAGACTTGGTTTTAGGGTCAGGGTTAGAATTACATTTAGAGTAAGGGGTGGGGCTAGTCGTAATGGTTAGGGATATAAGCACGAAGGTTCTGTCTATCCATATCTAATCTCACCTGCTACTGGACCAATTAGCCTAATGAATGTTTTTGCACATGTATGACTGTATGCTCAAGGACGGTAATTTATTTATTTATTTTTTTTAAAAAAAAGCTATTTTATTAACAGTTTTATACCGCCATTGACTGCTGACTCCTCTTAACCGGCCGATACAGTAGCAAATCACACAGTGAAAGGCAGTTCTGGTACTCTGGTGGGCTAAAAACAAGCTTCGACAGCAGAACATAGTTCAAGTTTGGCGTCTAGATTCCGGCCTTCACTGCTCCTCGCAGATATGTTTACATTAGATATTGGGGAGTGATGATAAATATCCCTCCTTAGCCAGAGCCTGCAGGTGGATGCTGGGGCGAGGTGGGGCTGAAAGAGATACATTTTATTTATAAGCACCTTTCAGAACACGCAAGGACACTGTACAGCAATAAAACAAAACAATAAAAAACACAGATAAAAGCTACACAGAATGAAATGGAACAATGCGATTACAGAGAGTATGATATCTTCAACAGGTGGGTTTTGAGTCTAGATTTGAACAGTGGAAAAGAGTCGATGTTATGGACGTCCGGTGGGAGTGAGTTCCAGGGTTGGGGAGCAGAGCGACTGAAGGCTCTGCTCCCCATGGTACTGAGGCGGGTGGAGGGCACAGAGAGGTGGATGGAGGAGGAGGATCTGAGGGAGCGGGAGGAGGTGGCAATGTGGAGGAGATAGGACAAATAAGGAGGGGCGAGGTTATGGATGGCCTTGAAGGTATACAGAAGGACTTTGGGAAGGGGAAGGAGGTAAGTGATGAAGAGGAGGGGCCCCAGGACAGAGCCCTGGGGCACACCTGAAGTGACAGGGGATGGCTGGGATCTGAAGGATTTTAGTTGGATGAACTGAGTGCGGCCTGAGAGATATGAATGGAACTAGTCTAGGGGGGTGTGAGTGACGCCAATGGAAGATAATCTGTTGAGGAGGATGGCGTGAGAGATTGTCCTGATGAAGGACAGCAGGGCAAAGGGAGAGCTGGGAAGATTTTGCAGCTTAAATAGACCGCCAAATTGGGAGGATGTGTTTTGTAGATGACATGCAGAGTGAGGTATGACGTGTGTGTATGAATCGGTGCAGCTCCAGTTGTCCGCCTGAACTAGCTCGCAGGCGTTGCTCCATGTTTGGAAATTTGCAAGACTAAAAACAAGCTTTACCTCGTCTGTCTCGGGACACATTTTGGCCTTCGTCCTTTTCACTTGCAGAGTAATTCTATAAAGCTTGGATACAGATGATTACACCCTATATTTTATCTCTTTTAACACTGAACTTACATAGTCTTTGTACCCGCTCACAGAGTTAGGTGTTGGAACATATTTCATTGATCAGGACAATTTGAATATAAAAGCAAGCAGCTGCGTATCATGCCGATGTTAAAGGATGCCTTTTTATGGTTGGTTTTTGACGCTGCAAGTCACTGATCCTAGGCTACTGTAACAACAACATGGCAGACTGCACGGAAGAGGACCTGCTTTGTATTTTCCCCTTTAAGTGCAGTGGCCGTGTGGGTAGCCTGTGAGGGTGTGATTTGTATTTCAGTGTGTTGATGGAGGGAAGCTGCTCTCTCGGGGTTGCATGATGAAGACAGCAGGCGGCAAAGAGTGATGACAGAGGTAGAATTAAGAGTCTCGATAAGCTCAGGGCAACATCTTAACCTTGGGGGAAGGCCATGTTTATTGTTTTGTGGTGAAAACTGCAATAAAGTCTTGTTAGAGAGCGGTACCCGAACGTCTCGCCATCCTTCCTTCTGCAAAGTGGTCCGGACTGCTAGAAGCTAGTTACCAGCTAATAATGGGCCAAGCTAAAATTGATGTTAATAAGCCAGCGTGCCAACTATGGTTCAGCTGTCAGTGAGAGAGGTACATTTACATGGCTCATTCTAAGGTCACAAAAACACAGTGATTCTTATTTTTAGATGATTATAAACTAATGGCAACATAGTTATGAATATTAAACATCACTTCTGCCAACAGTTGCCCCTAAACCCTACACACTGTACATTTAAAGGATAAATATCAGGCAATAAAATCCCACAAAAAGATCAAGGATGAGACATGATGCTGGTTTGGGGTTTTTAAGAGATTTGTTGACAATAAAAATTTTGGGTATCGCCAGTCTTATACTTTAATGTAATTCATTTATGTTCTTATTTCTCATTGCTGTAGGTTTTTATGTGGATAACGCACATTTGAATAGTTGCAGCCTGAACTTTTACAGTAATATGGCTCTTTTGGCTTCACAATTGTTCTACTTCTCTGTTACAAGTAGGTTTTTGGAAAGTGGCTCGCCCTCTAAAGTGCTCCTCACCAAGTCAGGCACTACTAATGCATTTTAGAGGCGTCATGTGACCCATGTTCCTGCAGGCAACTGTGTTAAGTAATTCCAGGCAAAGTGGAGGAGTGTAAATGAATGTCAAGGGCAGCGGTACCGCTGATGCTGTCTGTATGCAGTCTTGTGTCACTCCAACCTCATGTCAGCCCTTCAGCAGCCCACACATCATTAAGTGGAGGAGGTTTTTAAGCTGATAGTGCTGCTTCCCCTGGTCATCCAGGTCATTATCACTACAGGGCCTGGCTTTCCACATGCCGCCAGTGGTGCCCAAAATGTACACTTGCAACCCCTGAGATCTGCGGGTCCATTAAATCAGTGGTGCTCAGAACACAGATTTATTTATCGCCCCGCAGCCCATGTGGTCAACTTTGTTGATATTCTAATGAGGAAAGGGGAAGGCCAACTGGGAGAAAAATTGGATTTCCAGCAAGAAGTCTATGATTTATTCTGCGTCGAGATTGCTGTTTCACTGATGGAATAAATAAGTCATATGCAAATCCATGAAGCCCATTTCGAAATATATTCCCTTTAGCAGACATTTGGGGGTTTCGCCTTGTCAGTATTAAAACTGTAGGAACTCTGGATGCTTCAAAGGCTGAAATCCCAAAATCATGTTAAATCAAATCAAAGACTTTAAAATTTGGAACTTTTTAAAGGAGATACAAAAGCAATTGCAGTGCTGCACTGTATGTCTTTTTTAAATGCCCCCAGTGTATTAAGCTTCATCTAAATAAAGTGATAATAGGCCACAGGGACTGAAACAAGATCTGGGAATGCGGCACGGGATTCACAGCACTCTCACATACCATCAGAAAGTAATGTGATAACAGATGAACACTGATACTTTGCATTGGTCAGCTGATTTCTTGCTATAATGATGAAATTCAGTACAGATAATCAATTCAGCTGACATGATGGCACAGGAAACAGAGGGAACATTAATTATGAATAAAGTCTTCTTACGGGAAACAGTTCAGCCATGTATATTTTGGCCATGTTTTCCAGAGAAACTGTGGAAATAAAGACTAGTTTCTGAACATTTCACGATTGTAGATTACTACAGTGAGATCAGAGCTCGGTAAAGTTCCTCTCAAAGCTGTCCCCTGTGCTTCATTTATACCTAATGTTGTGATAAAACTACAAAGCAGGGTCATAAACACAGAGAGAGACAAAACGAGAGGAGCATCTTCAAACGTATTTGTTATGCAGATTTCCTTCATACATCCTCCCCCGCTATATTTCATCTGGATGATTTCCAATTCATTTGGGTTCAGTCTAAGTCACTTCCTGGCCTAAAACCTCTTCTCCACTTGAGCATTTCCACAACAGTATAACAACTGTAATTGGTCTCCTGTGGCTTTAGAGCCCCTTGCCTGTTCTTCCATTAACACCACCACAGAGCTGCCTGGCTGCTGTCCATGGTGCTGATCTGTAAATCATGGCTTTGTGATGGAGGATGCCTCCATGCTGCTCAGCCCTCTGTCACACACACACACACACACACACACACTATACTCTGTACTTTCTCCTTGTCTCATGCATGACTGCTTCTCTGGAAAACACAAAGGCATGTTACAAAACCACCATGAAGTGTCCTTTTTGAAGTTACAAAATGGGAGAAAGCAAGTTTCGCCTGAAGGTGATGCACAGGCACGGCAAACGAGAATGACTTTGGCACGGCTTTCACATTCAAACAAAACAGACGTTGCTATAAAATTTGAATTATTTTTGCATAAAATGTGAGTTAAAATTAATTCGCAAATGGGATTTGGAGCTTACAACAGTCTCCACACCAAGACTGTAGAAAGGAGTCAACATTGTGGAGGGCCAGATCTGCCGGGGGGGTCTGAGGGTGTTACCAAAGAAAAACAATTCAAAGTTTAAAAACTTATTTGCTGCTATGTTACATCATTTCTCATGAGCAAGCACAGCTAAACAGTATTCCACTCAACATAAATGATTGACACATATGGGCTATCTGACAAATTTAACTTAACAATAGACAATAACATTAGTTGAATATTCCCCTGAGCTGTGTTCTGCTGTACGGCATCACCACTTGGACAAACCACATGCAGAACAACATACATCTTAATACTAGAACCGTTAATAGTGGTGCTGCAAGGATGATGTTTTTTGTAGGCTGATATGAAAGTTAGCATTGTCCACAGACTGTTAAAATTATGGACGTAGCTACCGTGATGTCAGCCATTGGTTTGTGGACTCTTTGAATTCTCAAGTTTGGCATTTTGGCGGCCCCCATCTTTGTGTTTTGGAGCCAGAAGTGACCATTTTGTTGGTACTGTGGAGGAGCGAGGGTTGGACCTGCACTTTTCTACTTTTCCGACCACTCAAAACACTTACACTACATGTCACATTCATCCATTCACACACACAATCACACACTTGTCACCGAGGCTACTATACACGGTGCCACCTGCTGCTCAGTAACCATTCATATGCACTCACACAAAGATGAAACAGCCATCAATTTGGGGTTTCAGTAACTTGGCCAAAGATACTTCAACATCTGGAGGAGCCGGGGATCGAACCACTGATCTTCCCATCAGTGGATGACCCACTCTACGTCTGGCGATCTGACTGAGAAGCAGAGGACACTATCAAAAAACTCAATAACAGTCCTGCCATCATGAGTTGAACAGAAAAAAATGCAAAGGGATCTTGCTTATTTAACCAGTATTTTGAGGTGGGCTGGACTTTGCACATGCTTGGTCTATCCTCCTGAGATCCGAACTTTTGTTTGGTATGCATTTTTAATTTCTCCTACTTATTTCAGATCAGTAGTTCCCAATAAGTATAAAAAACCAAACACTGTCATGATAATTAAGTCCCAATGTCCTCAAATGAGTACTTCCTAATTAACAGCGTCTTAGCTTTTGCTCAAATCTGTTGCCATATCAAACTATGAACATTATCAATCATAAACAAGTTTCAATAATAAAATGTGATCAGGTTTTGGACCTTATCCACTTTTGTGTTGGGATCGGCTGCAGACTGACTTGGCAGAGATGGCTGACATCTTGTTTTTACATGGATTAGTGTATTGTGCAAATGATCCTTTGGCATGTTCACCAACGGAAACCTTGGTACGACTTTTACTTCTCTCGATAGTCAAGTTTGATGGTCTTCTCGGCGCTCTGCCAGGGCCACTAGATGGGTCAAAAAAGCATCCACAAACAAGGGCAACAGGTCTGTTAAGCAGAATGACGTATGAGGTCAAGTAAACCCAAAATGTGATGTCATCATTTGAGGACACGGGGTCTCTGACTGGCTTCTGGAGCCAGCCTCAAGTGGCCATTCAAGGAACTGCAGTCTTCCATGTTGGCCTCATTTTTTAGTCTCCGAGGGTGCCGCTTGTGTTGCCCAGGTTGCCTTGACAAAAAGCCACTGGAACTTTCCCACTGGATGTTGGATTATTGCAGAAAATATACTCTGTAGTCAACAAAGTTTTATGATACTTAAGCCCCACTTTTATGACTTTTTGAGGGTAAATGTAGCTGCTAGAGGTAAAAAGATAACGTTATGTTACGCTATAAAAGAACTGCACCACGGTCGCATGATTTCAACGTCACCACCACAACGAGGCTGTGAAGCCGTGGTCGGCTTGATGACGTTATGTAGTTTCATTTAGCCACTTGTTAGCAAACGCCTTTTTTACGACACATAAAGGCTTCAAAATTTAGTTTGTGGGGTATTTACCGATGTATTTTATGTCGTAGAACAAAACCTGAAAGTCTCTTAAGCTTGTGTGAACCATAGACCTTATTTCAGACATCTAACCAAAAATCTATAAACCATTGACTTTGAAACAGGGAAACTGGAAGTACATAAATGTATTTTTTATCAATAGCCTATATTGGAGGGATATTTTTTTTAACATATTATAATTACTGCTTTGCTCCACACCATAAATGTTCAACAAAGAGCACAATTTGTGCTTGGCTTTGTTGTTCCTTCTTTATAATCTACCTTAAAGGAGATGTTTCGTGTTGCCCTGTTACTATTTCGCCAACGCAGCCCAGTTGGGAATTGTCATACCTAAACTGCGTTTCTTTGGGTATAATAGGCCTACTTCTACTGTTCAATTATTTATGGCCCAACACCAGTGCAATGCGGCAAAAAATAACAGCAAGAAAGAAAGTTGTGGGGTTACAGCACCTCCTGAGTTCCTCACCTCTCCACAGAGAGCAGTATAAAGGCTGCCTTTACTGGCCGCTGACTGTAATCAGTCATCTACCTCAGAGTGACTGGTGGTTTGTGATGGCACCATCAGAAGTCTGCAGAAGAAAAGACAGATGATAGAAGTGGAAAAACACAGCCATTCCCTCACTGATATCCTTAAATAAATATCAATCATATCATTCTTGTTAACAAAAGAAAAGTCTGTCCTTTGTTCCCTCTAATTAGCTGCAGCTGAAGTTGGAGAAAACTCCCCAGCCCCGGATCATTAGTATTTGCAGAGTGCGCCGCCACTTAGCTCCCTGTGGTTTCACTAAATTCACACTTTACGCTCAGTAATGAACTCTTTTGCATCCCTTGCTCATTAGACCTATGGAAAAATATTAACCGCTGTGGGACCACAGGGTGACACAGTTTCGCCTTTGATCACCACCCACCGCTAAAAGCCTCTAATTGCTGGTTCTGTCTGACCTGAATCAGCCGCCGAGGGCAAAGGACGCGCAGGGTTCCGCTGTTGTCCAGCTCATAACGGGATCAGAGAAACAAACCATTCAGCAGAGTCAGATGTTTGAACCTCTTCAGATAAGCAGAAGCTATAGATGCTGCTTTCCCCCCCGCGCCCCACAGAAGCGCTCTTAACTTGTCACAAACCATCCTCAATATGTTCTGACATACCAGATGGGGCGTGAACATTTCAAAAAGGTACAGATGAAGCGGCCAACACAGACTCCTATTCAACTAAGTGGATTCACACTGCACAGTTGAACGTTGGACACTTTGAGGATTGCAGCGGCGCCTCACTCCTGAGACGCATATGCAATGTGCTGATAAAGCGGAGGCTCCACTTCTCCTTTTCTCCTTTCCTTTGTAACGGCATATTCTAACTCAGAGCGCCAAAAACTGGCCGTGGACCAGCTCATTTTAAGCAACACCTCTGCAAAAGAAACTCCACTTGCTGAGTGGGAATCGTAGTGACTTGGAAACTTTCTGCTGATCATCGGTCTCGGGTGTGCGCGCAGGCAGAAAGCGCACACGGCACAATCCGTATACAGTGAGGCTGCGCCTATAGCGCTTTGATTTACCATTGGACAACACTTTAAGACATCATTACTACAGGTGGGTGGCGTTTAATCTCGCTCGGTGCTGGAATAGCTGGAGCTCAGCCGCATGTAATTATCAGTGAGCGACTGTCGCCATATGAGGCTGTTTCAACTCGCAGGTTCCAAGAAGGAGAGAAAACAGATATTCTCGTGGTTATTGGCTGTGTGGCTGCGTGCGTGCGTGCACGTGGGCGAGAAAGTGTGTATGTGTGTGTGACAAAGAGAGGGAGAGAGAGAAAACAAAGTTGAATGATTCAGGTGAATATTCTTGTATTGCAGACTATTGCTATATGGCACCATGAACTCATCAGCAGGTGCTGGAAACTACCGCAGGGGATCCACCAAAGGAGAGAAGGTAATTTATATTTTAAGCCTCATTTTTTCCACTTCTTGCTCACATCCAGCCGGCATTTCTTTTCTATCCATCAGGCTTAAAAATCCACCGTCGCCAATTGGCACAGCGTCGTTTAAGTACTTTTGAAGGCGCACTGGTGCGCAAGGAGACGATGTTGTTATGTCTTCAGCTGTAGACTCGCCCTCAGCAGCGCGATCAGAGTCGTGGATGTTGAGGCGGTGCTGTCTCGCGTCTTTTATCTTGATTTTAAACTTTGTCAGATCAGATTAAGTTTCCTTTTCCTATTTACTGAAATGCAGGATCATTTACATCAAGCTTCTTTTTGGAGACAACACTGTTTTGCAACAAATCCATCTGCTGGTATCAAGGCAGAAATACTCCATTAAATGTCTTCTCAGTGGGAGTTTTCAATTTGCCTTTAGAAGTCTAGACCTGATAAACCAAATCATTTGATAAGACTTGTTTGCAAAGTTGGCCCAAATGGAGTGTGTGTCCACAGCTTCTCCATGTGAAGCCAAGCTAATTAGGTTGTCCTGATAACAGTCTGGTTATTTCCTTTTCCCTTACAGCCTATACCAACTTTTACTACATCTGCCAGATTGTGTCTCACCTACTTAGGTTAGCTGACTTCATTTCTCCTTTCTTCCAATACTCTCACAAACAAAACATCACAAATCAACCCATGGAGGGAGGGATAACATTTTTCTTTCAGTAATGCCCCAGCAATAGCACTCCCTCAATACCATTTCCGAGCAGCAGAGTTAACTTGAATTACACAGGGGGGCGCATTGATTGTGGTTTGAATGAGGGACAAAAATATGTTGAGGCATGAATCAGTTGCCCTGCATGTGTTACTCTGAGGAGTTTTTGGATTGTGACAAATCTGTGTGCCTCTAGGGGGCATGTCATCCCCAAAAATGTTTCCAGATCACAGGCTGTAGTAGGCTATTTTTAGGTGTTTCTGTAAGCTGTAGTGACACATGCAGAGTTTTTAAGTTTTATATTTAAGATTTCTTACTTGTCACTGATGTATTTTTTTCCCCTACATATTTAAAAAACCTTCAGAACAAGAAAATAGGAATAGGGAAGCTAAGAGTTTTGCACTAGACTTAGATCTCTGCATGTTCTGCTTGATTTGTTTCATGTAGTCTTGTCAGATGTGGATGTGTGGCTGCCTTCTGTGGCGATTCACTCATTTGTCAGTGCTACTGTAACAGATCAGACTCTGAATGACTCTTGATATCATCCAACGTCTTCCTTTCAGCCGAAGCTGGAGTTAGTTTGCCCTCTGCTGGAGGCACAAAGTCACACACTGACTCCAGATCAAGCCTCCTTGCCAAGTTTTTTCCAATTCATTGGCATCGTCATAGATTTTTCTCTTATTATTTAGGCTTTACAAGCCTCCAGTCAAGTTCCTTTCAAACTAATTTCCACCACTTGCGATGAGAAGCGCTACCTCTGTGCATTTCGATTTTTTGCTGACACCACTTACTGTACAGCTCAATGCTATGAAAACCCCCAAAGTCCTGAAGAGTAAAGTTTCTGTGACCAGAGTTTGACTCTTTAAGGACTCCCGGGCACAGCCTATTAAATTTTACCATAATCTGCTGTCAATTTGCATAGAGAGGAAATCATTAAGTCTGGCTGTGGATATCCGAGCTGCCCACCACTCTCAGAGGATAGAGCAAATTTGGAGAAAAATGCAGACATGATTTCCCTAAAACTCATTACGCCTGATTTGGTTATTATGATCCTGCACTAAGAATGAGAGAGCTCTGTCTTAGAGAGACTTACTAGCTGTATCTACATGGATACATTCATAAGCATTATTTTCTTTTTGCATTTGGCCTCCTTTCACCCCTTGTTTATCTCTCGTGAATGTATTTAGTGCTTAGGGTACAAGAATAAGTCACAGCCGGGAATAAAGCCGCTGCTCTTCACAGACGAGTGTTAAAATAACAGGTCATCAGTCACTGCAGCTTGGTGTTTCAAGCTTTTCATACACATTTGTAATCACATCTTTTCAGCGAAAACATTTCAAGCCTTTCTTTGGGAGTTAATAGGAAGGGTTGGTCATTTCTAATAAGAAAGCAGTCTAGTCAGTGTTGCCAAATCATAACAAAAGTTATCACAGGACACGTTTCATGTGGAGCAGGTCCAGACCATACTCTTAAATGAATTCCAAACAAGAGCAAGCACTCATTATTTTTCTCTGTTGTGCGATAGTGGCAAAGAAAAACTTTCTTTTAAAAGGCAGAAACCTCCAGAACAGCTTGAGACTCTCTGCTGAGAGAGAAGAAAGAGACAGAGAGAGGAGAGAGGTGCACAGCAACAACAATAATAGCTTTAACAACTGTTATAAGAATAGAGATATGACTAATAGTATTTATAGCAGTGGATATAATAGAGCACTATCAGTAGCAGTAATAATAGCAGTAATGATAATGGAAGTCTGACTAATGACGGTAACAGTGGCAGTGGATATGATAGACTAATATTAATAGTTGCAATAATAGCAGTGATAATAGCAGTAATGAAAATGGAAATATGTCTAATCATCATGACAGTTGCCGTGACTGTCAAGCAGGATCACAGCAGCAGGTGCAGCCACAATCCAAGAAACCTTTGAGGTGAGAAAGCACCCTGCAGGTTTCGCAGAAGGAGCCAAGTTAGAAACCTGCATTAGCGGGACATGAATTCACACAGATGGAGGGAGAGAGGAGCTCAATGTGTCAAGGGAAGCCCCCTGGCTGTCGAGGCCTAAACAGCAATTTTACTAGGGGCTGGTGCAAGAAGAGTCTGAGCCAGCCCTGACTATGAGCTTCATCAAAGAGAAAATCTTAAATCTACTCTTAGGTGGCAAGACGGCGTCTGCCTCCTGGACCTAAAACTGGAATATGGTTCCACAGGAGAGGAGCTTGGTAACCAAGGTTCTGGCTCCCATTCTACTTTTGTCAGCCCGTATTCTTGGAGCACAGTGTTCTAGTGGGATAATGAGGTACTATGAGCTCTCTAAGCTATGCTGATGATGCCTGAGTAGTAAGAGCTTTGTTCTTGAGGACATGGATGTAGTTTTTGTTGGGAGATACATTATGCAGAGCACAACTGAAGTCCCGCCCCTGACACAGACTGGCCAACCATAACGTAACATTGTGCCGGCTCAGACCAGGGTCCGAAAACAACACAGCTGTGCTCCATTGACTCTAATGCAAGCGTTTAAGATTTCCTTCATTTTCAGGCTGGTTTTGTGGATTAGGAGCTAAATGTTGTGCCTGGGGCACGTTGTGTATTAATGATACTCGTTACCTGGAGAGGTTGGAAAAAGATAAGTTTCCAAAATCAAACCCTGAAAAGTGTAGGGTTAGCTAGCTAGCTACTGAAGATACAGCCTACTGAATGTATACACATGCTGCTTTTGCTTTTTAATGATTATAACAGTGAAACAAAGACCGACCCTGCTGCACAGGAACCAGTGAAGGGAAGCAGGGAGACTTTGCTGATATTCAATCAGCTCTGTGTCATCACATTGTGCGCAGATGAATGTTGTTTAACTTCCCCCAGAGATCCCTGTGTGTCCAGCGGTGGAGGTCTGGGTGCTGGCAGCAGCACGGGGGTGAAGCCAAACCCCGTTCATCTGCACACACTGCGATGCCACACAGCTGGTTCAATATCAGCGAAGTTTGTTTCTTTAACCTGTTGTTGCTGCTGAGTCAGTTTGACATCCTGGATATATCCTTCAAACACAGACTGTCGACCCCTATTAGCACACTACTTTTAAGCAACTCACAAGAGGAGCATGCTCAGACTTGCTAACTTGCATCTTCTAGATGGAGAAAACCAACTTCTGCCGTCCAACAGGTGATTCAGTGTCCCTCCATTTAAACACAACAGGCTGAGAAAATCAGTTATAAATCAGTCTGTCCTCTGCTAAACCAAAATCAGTGTGCTGCTAATTAAGATCTGAATCTGAGGATGGGCAAGGCAAGGCAGCTTTATTTGTGTGGCACATTTCACACACAAGGGCAATTCAGAGTGCTTTACAGAGCAATAAAATGAAGAGGTGCAAAGATAAAAAGATTATTTAAAATTATGTTTGGGGTGCTTTTTATGTGTATGTTCTGTTTGTGTAATCATATGTCTAATTTGTGTTTGTCTGAGGACGTAAAATTAATTTCAGTGTAAACGTACGATAAAGCCACATCGTATTGTATCACATCACATCGCATCGTATCCTAATATATCATATCATTTTTCTGGTCGATGACACTATACCCACCTATAGGCCGAGTAGCCACTGGAATATATCGGATGGTATACCCACTTCCTCCTCAGTAACCTATCTATCTACCTAGTAGTACACCCATTTCATCAACTACCACTACACCACTGGGTGTTTATTACGGTTCTCCACAACTGCACTGCATTAAGCTTTTTGCAGTGTTTGTTGTCAGCTGCTGTTGCTGCCTCTGTGCTGAGGTGTTTTGATGTTTTCTGTGGAGATTAAATTCATGACTGCTTTTATAATGAAATGTCACCCAAGAGGATTCAAAAAATCCCAACATCCAAAAGCGCTCTGCAGAAACCGGGCTGTTACATGGTCTTGCTTATTTGCTGTTTCTAGTATCTTGTGGTGAGGACACGGCACATTATGTTTTAATGCCACTGACTTCCGTCAACAACCTTTTATTCATCATTTTGCATCTTACGTCAACAACTTTAAATGCATTTCATTTAAATCAGATGGAAAGGTTACTCAGCGTGATTTAATCATATTCAGACACGGCCCAGATTGAGTCGTTGGCACCCATTTGTACCTCCTACACCATGGAGCAGAAAAAACATTTTAAATTTTGCCTCACAGTGTCTTGTCTCATCTGCTGTGCTGGCTGCCTCTGGTGTTGCCTGACGTTTTCGAGGCCAGTAGCTTTCTCCTGAGTCTAGACTTCCATCATTTGCATTTGCTGAGAGAGACTGAGAGGCAGTCAGTCAGCTGACAGCGCTCTCTGTTTCCAAGATACAAACGTTATTGTTCCACTCTCGGCAAAAGGTCGCAGTAACTGTCTCTAATGCTCAGGCGCACAGTTAAAAATGTTTGTGTAAGTCTGTCTGTGGGGTCATGTTGCATGTTGTTATTCAAGTATATTTTTTTTCGGGGAACATGATCATAACTTTAATCTGTTTGATCAGGTTTGAGAGCAACTGTATCAGAGCTGTTTGAAAGCGTGTGTCAAGGATTTACTGGCACTCTGAGCTGAATGTTAAGGTTCCCTGGAGGAGAATCGTACAGACAAACTTTCAGTGCAACGATTTGTATGCAGCAGGAATATGTACGGATGAAATGCCTTTCAAACACATTCTGTATTCATCTAGTATCACCCTCTGTATTTCTGCATTGAACCATTGCACTTTGAATCGCCTGCTTAAAATGTTTGTATTGCTGCCCACAGCCACTATTAACCAGTACAAAATGACTTTCATTCTCCTGGTGTGCACGTATACACACATGCTACGTGCCCATCTTGATACCATCTGTTTATTTTACCCAATGACCGCGTTGAGAGTGATAATGCGGTGGCGTACAATAGCACATTGTTCAATGAAATGAAATCCGGAGATGGAGAAACAACCGGGGGACAGCCGGCAGCAAGGGACAACACCATTCAACAGCAGTCATTTGTCATCACTAACTGCTGTGCCGTGGGTTTGGCTTCTCTGGGGAAGGTTTGCTGCAGATGAGAACCATGTTTATGAAAGCTTCCTAGATTTTTCCAGCTCCTGGCCACCCGCGAGCACCGCAAGCTCTTCATCCTGGTCACAGTCTTGCTCTTGCATTGCTCCCCGGGGTGCAGGGTTCATCTGTAGCTGTCACCTGAAACAGATGACCTGATAGAGCTCCGTCTGTGGTAGGAGCCTCTTGCATGTCGCTGATAAAGACACATCATAGCCTGATATGCACATATTCCTGGACTCATTCCTATTCTGACAAACAGCATTGTGTTCTCTATTCATATCTTTGCACCACTGCCCTTCCCTGTGCTCAAAGAGAAGCTGGTCTGAGAAGCATACCAAGTGCAGCGGTGTGAATCTTTGGGATCCACAGGGAGGAGCGCTGGTGGTGGATGCTCGGGGCCTCTGAGTCGATTAGCCATGGATAGGTGCTGCGGTCTGGCTGAAGGTCAAGATCAGAGCTTGGCTGAGGACATAAAGGTTTGACGGCATCATGGGGCACAAAGTTTTGAAGTGAGCTTAGATTATGCTTTCATGCTGCATATTAGCACACAGAGAGAAACACTAACACATATTCACGCAGTCACATAAACCCTTTGAATGTCCCTTTGGGTTTTAACCTTCGTCCTAAGGTTGTCAAGCCTAATCTTTGCAGCAGTGTTAAAAACATTGCAGCTCATAGGAAAAAACAGCAAGTAGAATACGTTATTAGGGATGATTTGTTTCTTTCGAGCGCTGTTTGGTATTTACCAGACTTATTTATTGATCGGTTTATGATTTATCCATTTAATTCAGCGGCTGTAGACATCAGTTAGGTAAACACTGTTAGACAAGCCAAAAACCTAAACTGATGATTTCATTATCCCCGTGGTATTTGGTTATAAATCCAGGTTTCTCTCTGGATCTAGAGAGCCGTGCATGCTTCAAAGCAGTCATGTCCAAAGTCTGGCCCGGGGACCAGCTGTGGCCCTCAGACTGATTTTCAACAGCCCTTAGCTTGTCTTTCAAAATATAATTTATGATTAACACAATGTTGATTAATCAAGCAAGATCACTTTGAATTTTTTTTCATTCACATCACGATTGCAGGACAGTCGCACAGTTTGTAGACATGCACCTAGTAGGAACCACGAAGATTAAACTAATGTTTCCATCAATTTGGTCTCACTCTGAAGTCGTCAAAATCCGGCACTTGGGCAGTGACTCACAGCGTCAGACTTGATGAAAAAGCAGTCCTTTAATGTCGGCATGATACGTGGCCAGTCGTTGTTATAGTTTAACAGAGCTCAGTGGCGTCAGGGGGGAACGCGGCGGGAAAAGAATGTAAGTTAAGGCAGTGGAAGTCTGAGTAGAGTAGGGTGGGTTGGAGGGGTGATGGATGGGTTCAGCAAACAGACTTTCACCCAGGAGAGCGGTGTTCACACCTCAAGCCAAAGCCTGTTCTTTTTTCCTAAACCCAACCATGTGCTTTTGTTGTTGGAGAAAAAAACGCCAACTTACATTGTTGTACTGATGTTCACATTCTAAAACTATAGCTTTAATATGAGATCATTTGTTCCTAGCTGGCTGCTCTATCGTTTCCTTTGTCTAAACGTAAGAGCTCGTAATACATCACCCAACAGCAGGAGTATTTTTTGGTCCAGTGCAGCGCAGTGCATCATGGTAGTTGTAGGTTTTCGACCTCTTGAGCAAAAGCGAATTCCACAGCCCCTTTTTCTCTGTTTCGTCTGGTCATATAGCAATTTAAAAACTATTTGCATCTTTCCAGCAGTGAAATACTTCCTTAAACATTTCCCTTGAGCATGCTGATTAAGTGTGATTTAATAAGACCTAAATGCACACTGTTATTGGGATTTATAAGTTCTGATGTAAACTAATATGTCTTCAATTTCTCAGTGCCATGGATAGATTACACAGATTTTATTAATGATTTTGTTTTGACATCCGCTCTTAAAATGCTTTAATGGCGGCTCACATTATGCAAAATCAGCAGGAGGTGACAGACGGAGGAAATCAGTAAATGAGTGTAAGTAAACAAGTGCAAAAAAAAAAAAAAAAAGTAGCTGTACGTTGTTAATCTTCTGTCAGTGTGATAAAACACCACATCACCTTTGTGCTTTACAGCAATAACGGCGCTGACCTTTTACACTAATTGCAATTACAGTGACTTACTGTGAGCCGGCGATGTTCATAATCATAGGAGTGTATGTCACGGCTGTAAATGTGACAAAAATGAATACGGAAGATGACCAATCAGAGGCTCGTTTAAAGGACCCCGGGGAAATGTCATGGCACAAAATCAGCCTGTTAGCAGCAACGGCTATAACTACAACCACCATGTCTTGTATTAACTCAAAGGACTTTATTATTCCCGCTGCAGTCATCGGAGCAATTATTCTCTCACATGAAACCCCATCTCCCGTGGTGTGCTGGCAAAGATGAACTTTAGCTCGTCTTTATCCTTGTCCTGTATGGCTTTACATGCTTCCTTTACAAATATGAAAATTTTTTAAGTGTGCAGCTGTTCCCTATTGTTTTTATGCTTTTTATTTGATCTTTTATTGTCTCATGCTCTGTGGCTATACTGCCTACCTTTAACAAAGTACAGCTCTTTATCAGCTGCTGCTGTCAACTGGGGTTAGTTGTGTAAATCAAACATGTAAAATATGAGCCGTAGCCCTGCAGTCATTAGTGATAAACTGCTGCAGCTGCAGGGGGAAGAGTCTCGCTTTAAGCAAGTCCATGAGTCACGGTCAAAAAGAAATCGGCTGACTTTGAATATAAGTATTTATGAAGCACCGTGAAACCTTTAAACCAGTTCCCACCACAGGGTATAAAACACACCGCCGTCTATGAAATAAGAACATCGGCGTCCCCGCTTTATTTTATTCACTTCTCCAATGAATAATTGGCAAGGTCATATTAAAATAGTGCACATCTTGCTCATGAATGTGAAATTAGATACCAGCCTCCGTAGCCGCGGAGTGTGAAAACTTGAGGCGCTGTTCTGCAGTGCGATGGCACCTTAATGACCCCTGCACCATCTGCAAAGTTCACACAGCCTCAGCATTTTGATTTCACACACGAGCAAAACGCCGGACAGCCGCATCAATACGAGCCATGATTCAGCCCCCGAGTCCATATCTGAGCGGGGACTGACTGTGTGTAGCCTTGTGATTCACCGCTCTTGAATGAGTTATGAATGCTTTGCTGTGTGTGCCGTCTGCGCTGGTCTTCTCAAGGTACGGTGCCTCTTGCCTGCGGCTTTTGTCATATTCACTTGAGCAGATTAGATTAAGAAAAGAGAGTGGCTTGGATTTTCATTGAGAAATGTGACTACTCCTAGTTGCACGAATGCCATTTCATTCCCTTCTTTGCCATGGCTCCATACTGTGGTTTGGGTAAATAAACATGGTTACGCACACTCAGCCCTGGGACTCAATACACAAGGCACACAAACGCTACATAAATAAAGCAGCAGTGTGGCTCGTGCCAGGCTTCTGTCCTGTTAGCATGGCTTGATGGGTGTGTGTGGGGGGTGTACTTTATGATGTGGAAGACAGGCAGCATAAATATTACTTGCACTTAATCATAACCAAGCTGCAAAGAGGGCTGAATTGATCAATTTCTTGGTAATATGAACACACACACTCAGATTGGAAAAACACACACACTTGAGGGGTAAAATGCCTCGCAGGCAGCATTGGTGCTGATATGATGCAAAACTGTTTGTGTTTGTTGTTTACAGTTTACGCGTGTGTCTTATTTACTTATTGGACTCGCCACCTTCGCTGGGAAAAGTCTTGTTTCAGTGTGTGTGAGGGAGGGAAAGACGAGCAAGTGAGGGAGTGAGCCAAGGAGTGAGGGAGGAAGGACGGGGAGAGATAAGTAGAGCTTGGAGCAGCCTGAGCGGAGTAGATGCGCCCCCTCCCCTCCTATCCCACCCCCTCGCCCCCCTGTGGAGGCGATGCCAGTGTCTGTGTGATTGATTCACCCTGCGAGGAGAGAGGGAGGCGTTTTGGTCGGGCTCCTGGACCCCCGGGTCATCCTCTCCCTTAGCTGGAGGGGAGGGGAGGGGAGGCAGGGGAGAGGAGGTTAGGGGGGGAGAACTTCTCAGACACCTCCAGCAGCCTCAACTTCACAGCACAAAGGTGCGAGCACAGCGAGGGGGGAAAAGCAAGTGGCACTTTTCACCATGTCTGTCCTCATAGCCACCCAGCTGAAGATAGACACCAGCACTCCTTCCAGAAGGGTAAGTGGGCCCTTTTAGCATGCACGGCACACTGTGGGGGAATGTCTGTGTTTATGGGTGAGTCTCCTGCTCCTGACAGAAAAGGCTGCTGGCTGATTTTGATAACAACTGGACAGGCAGGACGGGGGTGGCTGGTCCCGACGTCCCCTCTGAGGATCCTGATGGACAAACGCTTCCCATTTAATTTTCTTTCAAGTGCTGACTCCTAATGAATGCTTGCTTACATATGCTGTGGAGAATTCTTAGCGCCTCATTGTTATTCTTTGTGATGTGTTGCCATCTAATGACTTCGGTGGGAGCTGGCCAACAGTTGGATTGAAGTACGTATGTGTTGTTGTATGAGATATCTGGATGTTTTTTTTAAATGATTGGCTCGCTTTCCTGGTTGGCATGTTCTGAATTTAAATATTTTGTTTTCTCTTTGTTTATGTGGAAATCATTCAGATGGCTGTGAGATCAGCTAATTGCTCAGCTTTGACTAAATGCAGACTTTATGCTGCTCTCGTTCTTGCATGCAAATGGGCTGCAAGGGAGATTGATGAAGAGCGGAAGTTTAGGATAACTTTTGTTGTTTTCAAGCAATTAAAATGATGCGAGAAGAGACACAATCTGATTGTGATTATTAGAGTCTTTTGTCAGTAATAGATAAAATGATGGTTTGTATCTCTGGCTCCAAATGTATTCCCAGCAGAGACACACTCAAGTATACTCCAGTTACAAATACTCTGACTTTGCGCAGTGGTTGAGATGCATAGATGTATGTGGACCCAGAGGGAATATTACATTATATTTGTAGCACCCGAAAAATTATGCAACAAATATCTGAGTGAGAAAAGAGCGGGAGAAGCAGGGTGGTTTAGGTTATGTCTCACACTTCCCATGTGATAAGCTCCCTCATTTCATTCAACCCGACCCTTCTTTTCAGCCCTTGTTTTGCTACACACACTATCTATCTACCCGCAAACACACGTGTGAAAATAAATTCTTAGTGACACGTTCTCTTGTTCGGTGTCTCTGCTCCCCGGCTCCCTGCTTCTCCTCCTCATCATCTGCTTCTGTCACAATCCACGACTGTAGTCTGCTGCTCCCCTCAAACGTAGCCACAGTCTATTCTACCACATCAGCCAGCATTAAACTCCATTTCCTCTGTGACTTATCTGCTGCCATTTCAATTTGGGCTCAGTACATAGCTTCCCTTCATCCATAATATACTGGAAGATTCAGCACTTATTCTCCGTAGAAGATAATAATATGGCAGCTCCAACAGGCGACATGCTCGGCTGGTTTCAGTGCCGGAAAGTAGTTAACAAAGTTGAATTTTACACGCTGCATGGTGAAAAACGAGTTTAGAAATGACCACTTACCAGAATATTTACCATAATGTGAATTTATAGAGGGGTTTTTATAAAAACGATGCGTGAATTGTAATCTGCACGGGACTCTGTGTGGGTTTACGCCGGTTGTCGTTGAATATCATCAAGTAAATTTGACCCGACCTGAATTCTGCGGCTGCCTCTGTGATTTGTGGTGTCTTGTGCTTTCGTGCAGCGGGCCACAATTGTAATAAAGTGTCCTGACTTGCAGCACACAGTAATTGAATCCACCGTCGTCGTTACATGGGGCCTGAAATGAGCCAAGTGTTGTAATGTAGTGTTGGTGTAACTCAGTGATAAGCAATGTATCCCTCTGCACGCTCTTATTGACTTTAGCCTTCAGTGAGGCGTAATTAAATTTTGATAAACAATGACAGAAGAAGATGTTTCTACCTTGGAAGTGATGGGTATTAGCCTATTTCTAGACATATTCAATATAACGTGATCCTGATGGGACCCTGAGTTAAGCCATTATTCATAGTTCTATCTATCTATCTATCTATCTATCTTTCTATCTATCTGTCTGTCTATCTGTCTGTCTGTCTGTCTATCTATCTGTCTGTCTATCTATCTGTCTAAAGCAGGGGTTTTCATTTTCTGACCTTGTGACCCCTCTCAGTCAAAATTATGTGAAAAAATTTCATGATATATCAATCGTGAAACAAAAAAAAAGTTAATACTGTCACTCCTAGTATTATTCTTTGTCTTAATATTAACTGGAGAAAATTTGGGGAAATTATTTTTTTGGGTCTCTGGGAACAGGAAGTAGTCTATGAAGCCGCAATGGAGTCAGTAAGCCGCGGGGAATAGCCACAACGTGAGCCCCATTTGTTGTAGCCTGTATTTTATTTACATGTAGGCAAATTTGCATCATTAAAAGTATGCCGAATTAGTCATTAGCACTTCCTCTTTGCAGCGAAGCCATGGATATACAGTCAGCTGTCACTGGAAAACTTTGAAACTGAGGAAAACCTAAAAACGTAATAAATCTCAAGGAGCTTCTGGAGTTAAGAGCAGCGTCTTTTTCTGTGATTTTTTAAGCGGCTTTTTAGACGTTTATTCAACGGTGAATATTGGAGGTAGCGATATCCCCGGGAAGGGTAAGTCACTCTGAGATTAAATATATATGTGTCATGTGTGTGTGTTTAGATATGTCTGTGTTGGGGCTTGGAGAACAGAGGAAGAATTTTGACGCGGCAACCAGGCGCCAACCTCCGTTGAGTTTTTAATGTAACTTTACCAGAGAGCTGTGTGTGTGTGTGTGTGTGTGTGTGTGTGTGTGTGTGTGTGTGTGTGTGTGTGTGTGTGTGTGTGTGTGTGTGAGACAGCCGCTGGTGCTGCTGCGTGGACCGTGTTAGTAATTGGGCCTAATTACAATAACTAACTCCCAGTTGCTTTTATGACACCTGAATGCAACTGTCTCTTTCTCCTCACACACTATCTCTGTCTTACACCTTTCCCCTCCCATTCCCCAGTTTGATAACCTCATAATGATTTATGATGTGTGGCTAATTCCTGCTTGAAGACTGGCTCTGATAATTGGACAAATTTAATGCATTCAACTCTGTTTAAGTGAATTCATGATGATTTTTTATGTAGTGTGAGGGTGAACTATTTACAGCCCAGTAATGGACTGTCTTTGAGACAGCTTTAATATAAGATGTGTCCAGCAGACTGCAGAGCAGACGCATGTAATCTGACACAGGCAGCAGGATGATAAAAACTAAAGCATGTTGCTGCAGCTCAACATCACGGGAAATCATTACCAAAACGGAAGATAGTGCAAAAATGATGTGATTGGGTGGCTGTAAATAAATCCATTCTGTAACATGCGTGTAGAGAGGTGCAGTAATTTCCTTCTTCAGCTGAGTGATGTTCAGAGGAAATTAGATATTACTGCACTCCCACCAGACATTGATTGATTGATCTGTTTGCTCTTCCATCCAATTAATTTGTGAGTCATCATGTTGTAGCAGAGTGCATGCTGATGGAAAGTGGTTAGCTTGTGGTGGGATTTTAGTTAATGCAAACACATTAATGTGTGCATCATGGGTGCATTAGATGATATATATATATTATGAATCATGTATGACATTGAACCTCGAGCTATTCACCCGCTTGACTCTATTTACATATTTATGAATAAGAAAATACTATAAATGGGCTTCAACATGCAGAAATTGATTATAAAATATTAAATATGTTTTTTTGTTTATAATCATCTGAAAACAAGGACTGTTGTGTTTTCGTTGTCTTAGAATGAGCTGTTAATGTCTGCATAGGGAGCTGGTCCTTGTCTACTGAGATTCCCATCTTGCACTGCCATGTTTCTACAGTACCCCATAGTGGACACAAACACTGGCTCTAGATAGGGGCACTCACATTTTCACATCGGACACCGTAGTCAGCAGCTCCTCCGGGATGAGCAGCATCGGAAAAACACAGTATTTTATAATGTGAAACTTCCTTTATCTGTGTTTCTATCAGTTTAAGTCACCGGGTCTGCTTGTTTTGGAGAAGAGGAAACATCTGTGGATAATTTGGCTCCAGGTAAAAGCCTCCTGAACATCTGGATCTTAAGTTATCAGAGAATAAAGGTGCGCACACATGAGCAGGTGCTGAGCTAACGGCCATGCTGCGATGGAGAAACACTGATTTGTAACATGAAACTGCTTTATTCAGTGGTTTTACTGGTTTTAGTCTGTTTTTCTGGAGAGGAAGACACCTCTGTGGATAATTCAGCTCCTGGTAAAAACGACTGAAAGAATTTTAACCGGGAGAAGTTTAAGCTTGAAGCAATCTGTAATCCTCTCTGCTAGACACCACTAAATCCCCCTATAGCTTACACAGTGTTCCTTTTAAGCTAAAACAGAAAAGTATGAAACATTAAAAAGCCTTGTGGGTTGCATTCATATACTTTTTGTTATTTTTTTTCTGCACTGGACGACAGTTTGCCCGCCATTTCTGTCTCTCAGACTTGGTTCCAGTTCAGTCTTTCTTGCCATCAAAACTAAAGTGACTATCTTTTATGCAGTGGAAGGATTTTACCTGCAGGCTACCTCAGAGTGTTCCTGCACCCTGTGGAGCATGTGAGCACCAGTGTTTTGGTTTCATTTTAACAGTGAATAGAAAGCAAATGACTTCCTTCCAGCCCATATATAAAAAGATAACACCTGTGCATTTTCAGTTAAATGATGTGGTAACTTTTGTGTATAAATCCCTCACTGGAATCAAAAGTAAATTCACCCAGGGGAGTTTATTGAGCCTCATAAAGCCATCACTTACGGCATCATAAAGTGCACAGAGGTGCATTTTGGATTCGGATTAAAATGCATCTGTTATGAGCTTGAAATATAATTAAAATGTCCCATATCGCACCTGAAGTAACTTTTAGCATGCACAGGCTCCAAAAGCACCATTAGCTACCCGCAGAGGTATTAGGTATGCTGCAGCTATCATCATCATTATAGCTGTTATTACATGCCTCTCCACATTTTTGCCTCTAATAACGCAGAGCTTGACTGCAGCAGTGATGTTTACGAGAGCTGTGGGGAAGGCGTAGCTCCAGTCAGCTGCTGTATCTGCGAGGAGGCGATAGGGGAGTCAAGCCGAGCCCGTTGCTCCCGGCACGGTCCTGAGGGGAACGTTAAAGCAGCCAGGCAGTTCACAATAGCTCCCCAACAAGGTGAGGGAGATTGGAAGACATCTATCAGACAGGCTCGGAAGGATGTCAAGTGACTTGGACCTATTTCCCCAAGGGGTGTGCAGACCCAGGAAAGGCATTTATGAACTAGAGAAACAAATGATGACAGCGACCAAGCAGGCGAGCCACTGTGTAAGAGGAGGCTGCTGGAAGCCCAGATGTTCAGCCCACTACATAAATCTCTGCCGCAATTAAAAAGCATGCAAAAGCATCAAGCAAATTTATGATTCAGTTCATTTGAATCACACTCAGAGTGCAAGGAAAATGGATTCAAACTGAAGTGAAAGGGAGGGATAGGGACTAACTTTAATTAGATAAAGGCAGTAATGTCCCGGGCTTGTTTTTGAATGAATGTCCAAACCTTTTGAAATCAATACTCTGTATTCCAGATACATATCCTATTAAAGAGGTTACATTCATAATTCAAGCCATGAATCAATGAGCCTCCAGCAGTTCTTTGAGAGCTGGAGATGACTCACCATTTGTCAAAAAAGAATTAATTGAAACTCTTTGTTCAAAGTCGAATATAGAATATTTTCCTCTGTTGCAGGCAGTCCACCTCGAGTCGCAGGCAATTACAAAATGAGCTTGATTTCAGTTAATGGAAGATGCAAAACAGTGGCATTCACCAGAATGTGTAAGGGGCTGTTTGGAGTTTTAGTGCTGCTTTGAAGTTGTACCCGTGTGAAGATGACCTATTTCCCAGAAATAAAGCTCAGCCCCGGTGGAGTGATAGTTTGAGCTGTCACAGTGAGAGGCTGAGGGGTGTTCGCCTGTGGCATTCACGACAGGGATGGCAGAGATTTTAACACTTTGACTCGAGAGCCTTTCCCTCCCCTCCGCCACATATAAGCCAATATTCTGCATTTACCAGAAAGCTGCATTTCTTTGGCCTCTGTGAGCATTTCAAGCATGAAATAGTGCATGAGCTGAATAACACTTGTGGATGTGGACTGACTGAAAATGTAAGATAGGAGGAGGGAAAGTGCATACAATAGGGGGGAAACGTTTTAATGGTTTGAATTATTACTGTAAGGGATTTATAAGACTTAAAGATGCTGCAGGGGGAAATGAATTATTTGCTCTTTATTTGGTTAAAATAAAGGGGGACTTCCAGGCTGCATGTAACTGGGCATTTTAGGAAAATTGGAAAAATGTATAGGTTTATTGATCTCGATTTAAGCTGTACAAGATGAGCTCAGTTTTTAAACATGAGCAAAACCAGGAATAGCAGTTGCTTTACACCTGAAGTAGAGGTGTGTGTGTGGTCAGCCTGCCCTAATTCAGTGCGCCACAGAGAGGCACTCGAGCTCCGTCCTGGGACCAAAGCCAATCATTTGGGAGAACATTTTATGAACCCGTTCATGATAACACAAATGAGCGCGACTTGTCAATCAGAGCTTTTAAATCAAGGTTAATTCAGGTGAAAGTCGCGCAGTGCCGGCGCATGTTGGTGCGTAAATACAGCACCCGGAGAAGTGCGGCGACAGCAGCGCTATACAGTACACGCTGCTCTCTCGGTGCTGGTCACTTCTCATGCAGAGCGCGTCTGCGGAGAGTACCGCCGGGGCTCTCTGCGTCCTTCACACTCCTCATGCGTGAGGACGGTCCGCCAAAACAGAGCCCAAAGTGTCGAAACATTATCTTGTGCTCCTTTATTTTGTGGACAATCACCCGGAGTCTGGTGGGGATCGAGTATCTGATCGGAAACTCAGCGCATCCGCCTGCTATCTCGCTGTAAGGAGGCATCAGGAAACTGAAGAGGGGAGCCAACGTGTTGTGAATACAGATGAGCGCAACTATTGACACCTTCAGCCCACCAGTCTGCCGTGCGCCTGGACAAAGCTAAAAGGACACCGCTGCGAAGGATTCAGCTTTTATATCGGTCTATCACTTCTGCTTGTGAGTCATCCACAATCCATAGATGCTTATTTACTAACGCGGTATCTTCACCTTATCTTTTTTGCTCCATCCCGGAGGTGAAAACTGGCTGCCTGCCATCGGTTCTCCTCGAAGCGCACAGAAAACCAATAGATCTGCTCCCCCCCTCCAAAAAAACCGACTCAGGCGAGACCCCTCTGTGGCTCTGACATGCTGTAAGTTGTTTTTATCTGGACTGGACCTATAATATGGCTTCGCTGTATCAGAGATTCACCGGGAAGATTAATACGACCAATTCCTTCCCGCACCCACCTGAGGCCAGTCACCTTCTCGGTGGACAGGTTGCAGACGAGGACAACGCGACGAAGACCCCTCAGCAAGTCGTCGATGGCAGACCTCACGTCCAGTACCGCAAAAAATGCTCGAGGGAGGATGAGGATGTAAGACACTTCTACTTAATATGTCAAGATAGCCCTGTCTTAGGAAAAATATCCAGATGTTTACTTTAGATAACACACACACACATACACACATGCATATATTATATAGGCTATACACACACATTTATAGGCCGAGAGTGTGTGTTCGGAGATATGGAAACTCAGGGGTGGTCAAGAAAGTTTTAAAATGTTTTTCTATGGGAGCTTAACTCTTGCTCGAATGTGTGTTCGTCTCTGTTGTGTTTGGATGCACTGTGATGAGCCCTCTTCAGATTGTGTTGGATAAACATCTGAGAGGGCCTGTGAGAGCTGCCGTAGTCTGTGTCACTGCCTGTGCCTTTTTTTCCTCACTGTGAAATCAAATATCAAATCTGATCCTTGGCTTAATATCTAACAGATGAGGATGATGTTAAAATCGTCACCATCTGATGTGATTCTCTGTAGTTTCTGCGTCTGTCTGAGAGCCTGCTCTTTCCCCCGCCGCTGTCCGTGGTGCTGAAATTGCAAAGAGCATCATTCGGCCGTGAACTGTGGAAAAAACATGGGGTCATGTAGACTGTGGTGTCACCCACATCTTTTTGGATTTATCATTTTAAAGCTTTGATTTGGGGTGTTATGGATTCACCATCATGGTGGTTACTTTACTGGAGACATAAAATCTAAATTTAGTCTAAGGGGAAGATGTCTAAGGGAAAGTTTTGCCTCTTGGATGAGTTGGGAAATTGTTTTTCCCAGACCAAACACCAGCTCTAGTTGCTTTTGCCCTGCTACTGATAGTTATTGAATTTGTATTTTGAGAGATAAGTCGCTTAAGACAGTCGGCTTTTTGCTTGGCTTGCTCCATGTCAGGGTGTCTACAGGTCCTTAAAAAGTCTTAAAATGTCTTAAATTCAATGTTACAACAATAAGGTTTAGAAGGATCAACAGGATTGCACGAGCACTCACAGGTGTGCTAAATATACGCGGGTCACGTGACTGATTATCACAGTCATTTCACTTCTTTTTCAATAAAAAAAAAACATTTTTCAAAAGATAATTTTCAATTCATCCATCCTGCGGGCGACCAGCACCTGATCTTGAGACTGGCTGTCTTAAATCTGAATTTGTGAGGTCTTAACAACTAAAAACATTTTGTCTTATTTCATTTATACATTTTTTAATTTCTTTTTTATGAATATGAGTGAAACCTTTCTATGTAGAAGTCCACATTTCTAATGTTACAAATCTTTAGAAAACTACAATACTGTCATTTTAATTCATACAGTACCTGCACTTACCTGTTGGCAAAATGTAGACTGGCTTAACTCACTCCAATATTCATATTCCTACATAACACTCTGCACAAGATACTACTTGCCTGCAGTGCTTACCTATGATTCTTAAATAAGTAATAAAATTTGGTTCAAATGTGTCGTGAACGGGACTTAAAAAGCATTAAATTGAACTGTGGTACCTGAAGACACCCTGGTGATGTTTGGTCACGTTCGTGGCTGTTGTAGCTGTTGAAACATCTGTCCTCAGCTGGCACAAAGTTGAATAAAGTTTCTTCATATGAGGCATAATATGACCTTTAATTTACAAATTTGCCTCATAACTATCAGATGTGTATAATGAAAATAAGGTTTTGCTTTTGTCTAGTGGACAAACAGATACATACAGTAGTTGTACTGTTTTGTCCAGGTTGACTTTCTCATAGTTTCTTTCTCTGAGAAGGCACACATTAGATATGTTACTGTTCAATTTTTTTTATTATTTTTTTGACAATTTGGTTTATGTGTGGTTAGGTTTAGGCACAAAAACCATTTGGTTAGGGTGAGAAAGAGATTAGAGTTTTGGCTTGAAATACCGATTTGGTTGTTTGGTCTCGAACTCTGGCCTGCAGCTTGGCAGCCATCTTGCCTTACCTACGGACAATTTAGACTCACCAATTAATCTGCATGTCTTTGGACTGTGGGAGGAAGCTGGAGTACCTGGAGGAAACCCACACTGACACGGGGAGAACATGCAAACTCCGCACAGAAGGGCTCCCCCTCCCTGGGGTTCGAACCGGCAACCCTCTTGTTGTGAGGCAATAATACTAAACACTGCACCACCGTGCCAATAATGTGAAAATACATAGAGCCAGCTGTTTCTCGCATCATATGAGTTATTACAAAAAAATATCACATAAAAATGAGACAAACATAAGTGGTAAAGTATTTACCCTTCCCCTGCTCCTAGAAGCAGTGGCCCTCACCACACATTGCACACCTCCTCTCCAACAGATGTGCTTTATTCTCCAAATGCTTTTGATTATTTTGCCTTCGTCTTTGTCGTTGTTGGTTGTGGTTTCTTAATTTAGTCCATTAAAGACGTCAATGACAGATAATCACTGATTAGCCCTCCTTGAACCAAGAGGGGAAGTCAACAAGTGAACGCAGCTGCTGTAGCCTTTTGTTCACCTGAACACTCTCAGCCTCTGCTGAGGCCCGATGAAGTGACTTGTTGAAACGTCCTCTTGCCTGTTTGCAGATGACACCAACTCAAACCTACAGCAAACAGCAGTGTACTTGCCCGGCCCTTCATCTTTAAATAGCTGCCAACGCTGTGATGTTCCTCTGAATTATTGATGTCTGTCACATCAAGAATCAAGTGATAAGGTTGGCAACAGGCTGAACACTGACACTGCTCGGGCTGTCAACAACAACACTCAGGCTGGACACAGCGCTCGCCACATTTCCCCTACTTCCTTTAAGAGCCCCTTTCTTCATTTTATGAGATACTCCACTGCGGTTAAATTCAAAATCCTGATTTTCTCTAGCAATTAAACCTTGGGATTGGATTTTAGGAGTGTGACCAGGAGCTGTTATTGTGCTGCTGGATTTTCCAACATATTTATTAGGTTTGCACCGTTAACCTTGAGGTCACCTTTAGTCCTGATGTCCCCCTGAGTCGTGCTGGAGCATGAAATTGCCTTTAGCCTCGGGAGATGAGGAGACCATTTCAAGAAGTGCTATTTCCAACCCCTTACCCCCCCTTAGTAAAAGTTTTAACGCACCATTGTTGCTTCCATTTATTTTGCGGAGGGAAAACTTAGAAATGTCAAGAATTTAATGTCATTCATCCAAATATTTACCTGCGCGGTTGTTCGGCTTGTGTCTAAAATCCTTCAGTTCCAGATGCAGGTTAAGCTGTTTGTACCAGAGCTGGTGAAAATGGAAAAATAATTAGTTTTTTGTCAACAACTGTTTAATTTGTTTACTGCAGCGTTCTTCTGAGCTCCTGAGCTCACAAACTGCAGGCACTGCATCTTTGTTTGTAGGAGGTGCATGTGTGTGTGTGTGTGTGTGTTGTGGGATTGATTAATTGTTGCTGTGCTCAGTGTGTTAGCATCAGTATTTTGTGGCAGTGTTTGACTCACCCGGGGAGACATCAGCAGTAGTTCTTTTTCTTGGTGAATACCCTTTACTGCAAATAGAACCCCACAAGTGTCCTTAATTAATTGTTGTTATATGTAAAGGTAAAATCCGCTGACATTTCACCTTCAGACCGGAGCCCTGGGACTCTTTTATGGCCCGGCCTGTATTGACTTTTTCTTTATGCGTGGACAAAAGCAGAGAAAATGCAAATAATTCACTCTGTTTGCATTTTACATTGAAAGAGGACACGTGACTCTGCAGGGGGCAGGGTCTGCACATATATATATTGAGTGGCAAAGTCATTATTCGTGCTCAAGGCTCTGTTTTTGCATCCATCTTTTTAAATAGTGCCAACTCTGGCATTATTGAGTCAATCTTATTGAGTCAAGATGACAAACTCAGTTGTCCAACCAACATGATTTGCTTTGACCTCAAAGAGCCTAATTAAGTTAAACCAACTTAATGTTTATCCAGAAGTGGTGATATTTAGTGATCAAATTATTTTATGTAAGGTATTCTAACTTATTTATTTTAATTCCTTCCTACTCAAAAGGCTTTGATTTTGACCAGCTTCTTAGAATAAATTGTCAACTGACTATACGTTATAAACCAGCCCCATGAATCATTTTTTAGAGCGTAGTTCGACTTCATTTTGTATTTTTTTTACTAACTTTATCAACATATAACAATCATAATGTCATAATAAGATGACACCTTGCAGAAAATCACTGAGGAACAAATGAAAGAACAAATCTGTGCCCATGATAGCAGCCAATACCAGTAAGACAGACTAGTAAACATAGAAATACAAATGAAATGTGATGTAAGTACAATAAAAATGGGACAACTGCACATCTAGTGGGTATTTACTTTATGTTGCATTTCCTTCTTTATATAAACTGAAATATGAGACCAAACTTAAAGCCGAGATGAAGAATATCTACCTTCAGTATCATGATATATCTCCGATTGAAACAGGATAGCCAGGCAGGATATATGATTCCATGGTCTGCATATATCACTGGGAGAAATCTGATTTAATCTTTGAAAAGTGGGCATGTCATAGCAAACACAGAGAATTACAATAGATGAGGCCCCGGCAGTGCACACTGACAGGAGAGCAATAACCATCAGGAAGACAGAGACAAAGCCCGTCGTATGTTAAATGTAACATTAGCTTCTGAAGCAGTCCAGTATAAAATGCACTGCGCATAATCTGGAGCTGCCATAGATATGACCTTCCTCAAAGTAAATAGATGTCTTTGGGAAACCGAACAAGGTTTTTAGTGGCGAACACTGGAGACATACTGACATACCGTGCTGGTGCTGTCGCTGACTAACTTAATCTTAGCTCTGTGTGGCTAAAAGTTGCAGCTTGATGGGTGGACGGCATGATATTATTGGCTGAATTTGTTTGGTACAAGCCTAAGTGAGCTAGGGCTGCCATAACTAGAATTTTCCCAGTCGACCAATAGTTGTCATTTAGGGCCATTAGTCGACTAGTTGCCCGCATGTTTATGGTATAAATATAATTGGGCACTGGTAATTGGTATAATTAATTTAACAGCACCCCCTGGGGTAAAGTCCTGAGACCGTCCTGTGTTGTTTGACCCATCCACTGCTCCAACCTGCCTCCTTACATGGGCTTTCACTATTCGTACTTCTTCCTTCTTTACTCTCATCAGCACTGATTACATGTTTGCAGCCTTCCCAATGGATTCATATTCATATATATATGTGTGTACAGTGCATGAGAACAGCCTGCATATTTTGTTTTACAGGAAGAAAACATGATTAGATTTTGATATAAGAAAACAATAAAATGTATTATGGCGGCATATATTGTTGTGTTAAAAGGGCATTTTTAAATTTCATTTTTGCTTTGAAACAAATTCCCTTGAAAATTATTACTCACCATAATCAGAAATTCAAAAGGGGTGATGCCCTTCAATGAGTCAGTGTCCATCTGATTCTTCCATGGGCAGACACCAATCTTTAAAGTGCCTCTAAAAATAGTCTGACTCCTTGTTTTTTCTGTCAAACTTCCTTCATCTCAAAGTGAAGCTTCTATTTTTGGAGTCCTGTTGTTTTTAATTTGGTGATCCAAACACTCTCCGCTAGAGGAGTCTGTGTGCTGTTCGAGTTTTGGGATTTAATACTCGTCAGTTTCCTAAATGAGTTTCACATTTTTACTGATTATAATTAAGGCACATCACAGGTTCCCGCCTCGAGCTAGAACTCAGAACACTTACTGCACTTTAATCACTGATCCAGCCACTGGCTTGTGTTACGATTACATTGATAAATTTGTACTTAATCACATTAATCTTTGTACTGTTAAGCATAACATTTTTAATCACAATACCTAAACCATGCTGCTTTCTCACTGTAATTTTGTGATGGCTACAGTGATGTTCAACCATAAGCACTAGTCATTAGTGAAAAGCTCATTTCCCACAGGGCTACCTTAATCCGAGACTGGCATGCTGCTCTATAATGCATTAGTCATTTTTCTCTTCTCCTAGGCTACAGATTTTTGATTAAAAGTACACTAGAAATGTGTTTTTATATTACTTTTAATGAGCTGCTCCTGCTTGAAATTTACGTGTGACAGAGAGAAAGTGTGATATTCTCCCTGCTGAGGCTGCCGGCAAAGATGTGGCTTTGAGGTTACGCTGGCTGCATCTCCGGGGATGAACACAAAGAGCTGCGAGCTATGAGATTTCTCTTTCGAGATTACTGTTGTTATAGCGTAACCGTTGTATTTCAGGGTGTATTCTTAGCAGGGTACTGTAGAGTTCATTCTGTAGAGCGCCATCACGCCTGCTTGGGTTTCATCTTTAGATTAATTTGCTTACGTTTCACATAAGTAAAATCTGAGGTAGATTCCCCACCTGTGTGATTGTGTTAACCTGTTTGGAATCGCAGGAAGTTCAAAAGGAGCAGATCATAAATCACTCTGACTGTGTGATTTAAGTGTAAAATTTAATTCAGATACCAGTGCCCAGGGCTCGCACACACACACACTCACACTCACACATATACACACACGGCCTGTCCTCATGTGCACTTAACTGTGTCTTCTACTTAGAGATACTCCAGATCTGAGTAAGACAGTTTGGCCCAGTTCCCAAGTCTCTCAGTTTAGCTCTGTGCTTCCTTTGAGGTCCGGAAGCTCAGATAAATCAGCCAGACGGAGCTCAACAAGACCAGCCAGATAAAAGAAAGAGAGCAGCGAGATGTGATAGGCTGTCCTCATTATCTCTCTGTGGCCGGCCGAACTGTGTATGCTGCAGGTGATGGCTGCGTACTGGTGGCTGCCACTGACTTCATTACACGCTGCACTCATCCGAAATGATGATGGCGTCCTGAGATGACCCCTCTTGGAGCACGGTCCAGTGCAAAAAGCCAGATGTGAAGTCAGAGCATGTGTGCGTCATAGGGCTCGTTATCATGTGGAAAAACTGCAACAGCAGTACCCTTAAAGTGATACTGGTACCAACAGAGTACGTCTCTCGCAACCTCCATTTGTATTTTGGGTGGAAATCATTTGCCAAAAAAAAGAGGGAAAACACACAATAAGCAAAGTTAAAGATGAATTTGACTGCTGTCATTTAATCTATAGATATTGATAATATCGTTACCCTGAACTCTTGGCCACGATAATTGTGTGGTGAAATTTTGATATCGTGCCAGCTCTATTTATACCTCTTTTTTTCTACTACATTTAATATCAATCATGTTAATGGAAGCATTCAGTTGCATAAAATGGTTCCACCGCTCCTCTCCATTTAAATCATTTTTGCATGAATACATGTGGGGTGGCTGTGGCTCAGAGGTAGAGCAGGTTGTCCACCAATCAGAAGACAAGCAGTTCAATCCCCGGCTCCTCCAGTCTGCAGCATCCTTGAGCAAGATGCTGAACCCCAAATTACTCCAGATGATACTTCCATCGCTGTGTGAGTGAGTTAAAAAACAACAACTATGGCAGGTGGCACCTTGTGTGGCTGCCTTGGCCACCAGTGTGTGAGCAGGTGAATGTGACACACAGTGTAAAAAGCGCTTTTATTGTTTGAATGACTGGAAAGGTGCTATACAAAGGCTTTTTGCCTTTATTAGATAGGACAGATTTAGCATGAAAGGTGGGGAGAGACCCACAGCCGCTGCAACAAGGACACAGCCTTTGGTACCTGGGGTGCCTGCTGTACCAAATCTGAACAGGTTATTATTTGGGGGAAATTGTATGCCTTTATCAGATTGGACAGTTGAGCGATGGCAGAGAATGAAAGGAGAGGAACATGGGGAGTGACGTGCAACAGCGGCCTCTACCTGGATTAAAACCAGTGACTTCCTGGTCAGCACCTTAAACCTCACCAGCCCACCAGGGAACCCCTTTACTTTGTATTTTTAAGTCACAACTGGCAGTTTATATTTGAGGCATGACAGTGAGTTGTTGTAGGCGTATTTTACCTGCTTTTTTATGTCAGTGGCACACACACACACACAGAGATATAGTACACTGTTAAAAATATAACTTAATCCTGGGAATTTTAAGCACATACTCTGAGCAGCAGGAGTGGCCCAGTATCTGACACCAGCACACCGTGAGGACGGAAACACAGGCCTCAGCAGGGATGATTGGCTGCGGCTGTTTTAAAACCAGCCGCGGGTGATTTGGACCAGCTGAGTTGCGGTCAAGTTGAGACCGGCCAGTTCACACCACTGCAACTTTTCTCTGCTACGTTCTTATCGCAAATCTTTGGTCTTAACTGGGCTTTATCACCCCTTATGATATCACAGAAACACACATGGTCAGTTCTGAAACCTGCATTCACTTTTTGGCCACTTGGGGGCAGCAAAAACGATATGAATTTTTCACATCATACTAAAAACTGTACAGGCAATATTGTGAACAAGATGATACGGCACACCCTGACCCTTACATAACATGTTGTCATTTGATCCCTTGCAGACATTTTGATTATACCAGCTTTAAAGTCTTGACTGAATCGCAAAGCTCATCTCAAAACTTACTGTAACAATAAATTTGAGCTTAAATGAAAAAACAATAGTCTGATTTTTAGAGCATTTTTCAGAAAGGGCCTCACACAAGGCAAATAATGTAAACTCAGTTATTAAATGCAATGTACAAGAAAATAAAAGAAATCACAAGAGACAAAAGACAATTAACCATTCAAAGTTGCATGTAGGTGCACAAGGCAGGAGCGCTGTCACCCGGCGCAGCTCCTCCCCTCAGGACAGCACAGCATCCTCGGCAGGACCTCTTGCTCGGCGTTGCCATGGTTGCAAAGGTGGAGAGGGTGAGGCTGTATAAGCTCTGGGAACACACACGCTGCTGCTCGCTAGTGACTCCGACTGCCATCTGGAGATGACGCAGCTCCCACATTGCACACTGAGCGTCCTGTGCTGGTGTCATGAAACATGCTACGTCCACTGTAACGAGCATGGTGTGTTTTTATTCCCTTCCCTTTAGCTCGCAATGAATATCAGCCTCCTTTGTTTCAGGGGGCTCGGGCGCAGCTGACAGACTTATTCATTATCGACCTGTTTTTTTTTAAGGCCTCTCAACAGGTCATCCATCCCCCACCCCAGCACCTCTGCACTCTGTTGACAAGACATCGATCATCTCCCGCCACACTGCCCTTCCCCCACCACCTCCACGGACCTGTCAACAGTACGTCAGCAGGCCGGTGCCTCACTGGGAGGCTGCGTCTCTTCCTCTTGATGATTTACTGTATTATTACACAAGCTGACAGTGGATATTAGTCAGTGTTTAAATACAGAGGAGCCTTATTACTCCCTGATGAGAAAAGGATCCTGCAGAATGGTTGATGCTGAGCTTCAGTCTCCTGTGATAGATTTTCTGCTCCGAGGATCATGTGAAGTAACAAACACATCATTGCCTGTCATTAAGCCTCCACGCAGGCATTTTGATTTAAGTTTTACTTATATCACATTTGAAAACCCTCTTCACTTGTCACTGACATTTCCATTTTCGCAGTAGCTGCAATCAGTGTGGTCAGAATTTAGCCGATTAAATATTCACGCGGTGAAAAAATCACTCCTTTTTGTCAGTTTTGATCTTGTGCTTCTTGATGGCAGTCACATCCCCTCCCTGCTTCTCACAGGAGATTAGCTCGCTCCACAGATGTAACTTCACTGTGGATCTTTAAGATTTCTTTTTAACTTTATGCGAGTGTGCCGCTAAATATAACTCCTTTTTAACCCAGCCGGTTCCCATTTCCTCTCCTCCCTGTGTTCATGTCTCCGTTTCTTGTTTATAACTCCGGGCTATAATTTCAATGTTGTTCTTTTGAGGATTGGCTTTATTAGTTGTGTGCCTGATAAACAGCAGTGCAGCTCCTCTGGAGGGAGGAAAGAGCACGTTTTGTAGATCAAGCGTTAGTTTACTCCTTCGTCTGCCATTTGTTGAAATGACAGTGTTTTTATTCGGTGGACTTTGTCATTTCATTGATGTTTAAAATGCCAAGCACATGCAAGGGAACTGTTTTTTTTTAATAGCTTTTCCATGCACTGTTTCAGTTCTGCCACTAGAGACTGTTGTGTTCCAATCAATGCACCAACTCTACACCGAACTGTGCACATTATCATACAGTACAGCAGGTGAGCTCAGGCTTTGGCTCCGGTTCGCACAGATTCACACAGACTATTTGCCACTGCTGTGCCACCAGTACCAATAAAGCCTAGAAATCCTACCAAACAAACAGAAACCCAAGTTGCTATGGTTTCCTACGCAGCTTCTGTAACAAAAACCGACCAGCTGCCGCAGCTGAAAGTGTCTCATCCTGATCCAGGAAGAGGAACATAATGTCACCTCTCATTAGGATTGGAAAGGTTACACCGTCACCTTGCAACATCAGCCACAGTGAGGGATTTCTGACCTGCAGACGCAGACAAAGGCCTTTTTTTGGCGTAAACACACGAGGAATCATCAGTGGCATCGCCTGATAGCCACATTTAATTCAAGAGGGGTAAAAGATCAAATTATCATATCGGTTGCAGAGGGTGTGTAGTGAAACCAGAGAGTGCATTTCAGCTGCCAGCAGTCAGTTTATCCTGCAGCAGAAATGTGCTGCTGCTGCTGAGGTGTCTTTGAGCAAGGCACTGGATCCTCCCTTCTGACTGAGCATCTCCATCTTCTGTCACTGCGTGGCAACGTTTCATGTCTACAAATGTTTCTTTTTCGAATCAAAAGAGAAAATAATCCCGAGTACATCATTAATAATGAAGACAGAACTTTGAAGCAAGTGGAGGAAATTTCTCCCACAACATTTCTGTCAGCTAGAATTAGGGCAGCAGAGCGGAGCTGCCATTTCTCCCGAGCCCTCTCATAGTCTTTCTCTGGGCTGAGACCAGGCAGCAGTAATCCGGTGTGTCACTCGGGCAGATTCGCTTATCGACCACGCCATGATACAGCAGTGACACACCCCTGGGAGGCGTGTGCACGCAGACGCACACGCAGGCACTTAATTGAACTGCTACATAAACACATGCAAAGATACAGAAAGGGAAAAGAAAGGCAGAGCTGCAAAGTCAACAGGGTCGTATCACAGTGTGGTGAATCCTGCAGGGAAACAACAGCAGCAACAAGTGACTGTAGAGATTGTACATTTGTAGGGGCAACGTCACTGCAGAGGGACAAGCTTGTGTTAGTGTCAAGATCTGTGTCCTGATGCAGGTGCTGTGCTTAAATATTGAATCATTCCTGAGGCTGGGAATCAGCTGGTTAGCTCCGTCAGTATTTTCATCTTTTTAGCAACACCATTGGCCCCATTCGCTCAGATAGAGATATGATAGGCTTATTTGGAGAGTTCATGTCTGTCAATTATAGCTACAGTTGGTAACTCAATGTTTTCAACGTTTGCTAATTCACCACGGCTCACCAAAAACATCCAATCAGAGCCAAGGAGTCAATCATTGCTCAAACTGTCAAACCAGGCAGTGCTGATCAAATATGAATCTAGATTCTGTTACTGCGTTTCCCATTTTTCACCTCAGATGTTTTCAGAAACTATTTTAGTGTACTGTTTAGCTGTAAAATGAGAGTTCGCTCTGGTCAGTGGGCAGTGTGTTGTTGTTTTTTCCGTTTTGTCCAATAGACTTTCCAACACAGGAGCCAAGTCACAAACTTTCTAATTTCACAGTTGAACAGTACACTAAGATATGTTTCTAAAAAACAATTCAGGCGAGATATAGACAATGCAGTAACAGAATCTAAATTCCTTCCAAATTTGATCAGCGCTGCCTAGTTTGACTGTAGTTCACGAGCTGTGATTTACCTGATTGACAGATGCGGTACTCCTCAGCTCTGATTGGTTGTTTTCGTTCATGTGCTGCAAAGCCATTAGAAATGCTACAAGGTAATAGAGTAGGCAGAGGAGTATCTATCTAATTTCCGTGCCGTGTGAATATAGTGTCAGTTTGAGCATGTAGGACAATTGTTTTTTAATTTTTTTTATAAAAGTTCCAAACTACAGCTTTAAGGATTAGCTTAGCTCCGACTGGAAACAGGGAAATAGCTAACCTTCCTGTTTCCAGAGGTAAGAAAAGGACCCTGGCAGCACCTCTCAAGCTCACTAGTTAACACGCTTTAACTCATTTGTTTAATTAATTGCAACTAAGTTACATCAATCACAAAAGACAGCAGAAAATGGGCTGCCCCTGACTGAGAATTTTCCTAGTCGATATTAATTTAATTATGAAATTATATATTTTGGGCGGGGCAACACAATGGTTTGAGTAGAAGATGTGAGAAAGAATAGTATCAGTAACATTGTTAACACTGTGCTACATTACAGAGAAATACAAAACCGTACTAATGAAGCTTCATTAATATAGGCCTATATTTTATCTACAAGTGCACGTCACACACTGAGCGAGCCGCCTGTTAATGACGCTGTGGGCTAATGGGCATGTAGCTACTTCCATGTTTCAGATGATACGTCATGTTTGTAGTCGACCAATGAAGATGAGTTTACATATCACCTTGGGTTCGTCCTTCACCTTCTCAAAATGATCCCACACTTTGGATTTCCTGCCCGACATGTTATTAACTAGCCTGTGGAATAACAGCAGGTACCAGTCCTGGAAATTAACGCTGAAAGTGGCCACTTCCTGTGTCTGTCCTTTCAAATTAAACTCCCACATGGTCCAGTCATATAGGTTTTGATTAATTTTGACAAGGCACAGCTCCTAATGTAGTTCCACATTTGTTCTTTCTTTCTTTTTCTGCGTCAAAGCGACCAATGAAATCTTGACAACTAATGACCTCTCGGGTAGACTTACGTTTTGTCGACTATTTGGGCGCAGCCCTAGATTCTAGCTTCTTAAATGTAATGTTTCTTTATTCCTTTATGACAGTAAACTGAATATTTTTGGGTTGTGGATGAAACAAGACCTTTGAAGACGTCATCTCGGGCTTTGGGAAACACTTATTTTCATTTACATTTTATAGACCAAACAACTCATTGATTAATCAGGAAAATTAACGACGATGAAGACAATCAGTTGCAGCCCTAGTCAGTGATCAACATGCACAACACCAGGGCTCTGAAGCCACAACACCTTATTGAAAAGCATTAGAAGTAGTTCCCTGTGTTTTTAAAGTCAAGACGTGTGCTGTGACAGAAGTCTGTTGTTATTGGTTCACTCACAAATGAATGCCACAACTTAGTAGGCCTTCTCCTGCCTCCAGGCTGTGGTTTAGTCTTCTGATGAATAACACATGAGATAGGTTTTCATGTCACATCCTCCCCAGACCTTTCCGTGCATTCTGGTGTTTGTGAGGAGCGACAGCAGAGAGCTCACTGCAGCGATGAAGGTGGGTTTGTTGCTTGTTACTTCTGCTCGGGAGCTCAACAGGAAGGCGGTCGGTCACAAGTTGTTTGCTGCGTCTTAGCTCTGAATTGGAGGTGTGTTGTACAGCCACATGTGGGTCATTGTCATTGTGAGGAGCTGCGTTTTTTTCTGTCAGGCACATTCTGTATTGTGCAGCGTTCCCTACATCATCATCTCCAGTCAATATTTCTCTGTGTTCCTCCAAGCCAGGAGTCAGGAGTCTGAATGAGACCCAGAGCTCCGGGGACGAGGGGAAGAAGATTGCTTTTCCCTGAGCTGGGAGTGGAGCGTTGACTCCTGTGATGATGTTCAGTGTGGAGCTCACATGGAGCAGAACAGAGATGGGGGAGATAATGATTGTTTGGTGTAGCGGAGGTGGAGAGAATGGGGAGCGCTATTGAGTGATTCGCTATTCTGGAGCTGGCAGCCTGTCAAATCGTACCCGACCAAAGACAGGAAAGCCGAACTGCGATGATTGATGTTCCTCCCCTCACCAGATTGGCTGTTGCATCATGGGAATACAGAGACTTTATTGCTGAATGTGTTGAGGGAAGGCATCTTACTGCGCTGACATTATGGCTCATGTGTTGAGACAAACATACACACCTCATCAGCTTCACAGAGAAAGCTGCGCGTCTGTCCTTCTGTCAGTCTGTCTCACTGTCTGTCAGCTAGATATCTTACAACTAGATACCCATGATGTTTTACTGTTAGATATACCTGTATCTGAACAGCTGTTGAACCAATTTTTCTGGAAATGAGTTGTTTTTTTTTGTTTTTGAAATAATGTAGATTTAGTCATGTTTGTCCAGAGTACACAGGTATATTTTAGGGTAAACAGTTTGTTGTTTTAAATTTGCATTAATTAATTTTTTGGCCTCTTGGGGGCGGCACAATAAGGTGTAAAATTGATCTCTATCGCCTGTTTAATCAAGCAGACGTGGAATAAAATTATCATCTACTCAGAATCGTGTTTCTGGCCGCCTGATTAAAGTCCAGTATTGACAATCTTTTAGCTCATTTTTCGGTCTCTACTGTCTGCTGAGGGAAACATCTGGCTTTGACGTACCACCCAGGGCAGAGAGTGGTGAACCTAATAGTGAGGTTGTGTCCTGACTTGAAATAGACTGCCAGAAAAAATGGGTTTCATTTGTAGCAGATATGCTGGAACTTTACGTTTTGTGTTCCATTTTGTGTTGCGACTGCTGCGGTTCATGTGTGGTCAGATTAAGGCACAAAAACGGTTTGGTTAGGGTTAGGAAAACATCATGTTTTGGCTGTAAAGGTCCAGTTTGTAACAAATAAGGGGATATATTGGTAGAATGGAATATAATTAAGAAAGTATATTTTCTGTATAATCACCTGAAAATAGAAATCGTTGTGCTTCCCTTACCTTAGAATGAGCCCTTTATATCTATCCTATATGGGGAGCGGGTCCTTGTTTATGGAGATACGGCCATTGGCATTTTGCATTTTTTGTGTAGGCCACCACAGTTAGTGCTGTGAAGTGTGAGCAGCTGTGGTGCATTAAACGCAGCGGCGCAGAGCTACATGATGCGCAATAGTTGCTCTCCCACACGCTGACGTTGAAGCCTGTCTGTCTGGTAATATTATTTTGGGACATGAATGATTGGTTGACTTTAAGTGATTAAAGATACTGTATTTGAGCCAGGGAAGCCAGACTGCTGAGGCACACAGGGGGAGCATCATTTTTTCCCCCTTCCATTTAAAAAAAACAAACAAAGTCGGGTTCAGTCGGGCTCGGACCCAGTGATGCATGTGATGATGTCGGGCTGGGCCGGTTTCAGGCTTCAGGTCCCTCGGGTCGGAATTTTTGGGCCCGTTGAGAACTCTAGTCCTTAGCTCTCGTTACAGAAAACCTGCTTTTGTTGGTCTTGAGCAGTGGTTTGCTTCTTTCTGTTGCTTGGCAGCTGTCCCACGTAGGTGTCATGCCATCCGCCATGCCCTCTGCCTCCTGATGAGAAATTCAGTTCGTATAATTGTAACCTGAACTCCGTCATACGTAAAGAAATGTAACACATCTGTTGTTTTCAGAAAAGTACAATGCCATTTTTTTCTAGCAACTGGGCTCTGAGTTATAGGACTGACTTCCATGGCTGTAATATAGTTTAGAAAAGTTTGTGGTTCCTGACCTTCAGATACAAGCATTTTCTGTCTGCGTTATTTTTTAATCAGTCACGAGCAAAGAAAGCTTCACAGGGAGAGAATCCTGCAGCCGTCACGTTTCACATTCCTGCAAAGCTAGTGTGTGCATTTGGTGACGCCTTACAGGTATTAACTTCACTGGTCACGGTCTTGGTCCATTTGACCTCTCAAGTGTTCATGGAATTATAGCCTGCATCAGCCTGTAGCTGTATGAGCAGAGCTTTTATCAGTCCAGAACACTGGTGTTGTGGGAAAATTGCTCCTGGGAGAAAAGTAGAGGGGAGACAGGATAAACAACCCTGGGTAAAAAGCGCCATAAAGTGGCCCAGCTCTGCGTGTGGTGTGTAATGCTGATCTGTGCTGAACGGCAAGATGCAGCTAATGGCTCAGGTAAAGTGGTTCACTGCTGATTGTTGTGAAGGGGGCCCGAGAGCTTTGGCTTCATCCCTGCTCACTCTCCTCTTCTGGAGTTGTGTTTCAGAGATTAGCGCGGACATCAACGCCTGTCGGACACCCTGTTCTGCCTCAGGGCTCGGACATGACCTCCTCCGGTGTGACAGCGGCGGTGTCGAGTTTTCGTTGGCATTCTGGGGTCCCCTCGTGTGACGCAGTTTTTTACTTGTAGAGCAGGGCAGTGTTTCAGTTTGAAAAAGTCCCTGCCAGCGTCCACAGCCACACGCACACACCACACCCATCCACGTGGGCACTCACTTCAACTTAATGTGTGGGACTCAGTGCTGAGATGCTGACTCTGGAATTATTCTCACTGAGAGCTGAGGTGTGTCTCGTTTATGACCCGGTCATTATTCACTTCTCCCTCTGCATCTACATCACTCTTCCTTCGCCCTCTCCATATGCAGTCACTCCGTCACAATGAAATCGCGCAAGCTGTCCCGGGTGGAGAGACTGTGGAAGGTGAGTGTGTCGAATCTTTTCAGGAACACGTGTAACCAGTGTTTACTTTTGTTTAACGTCTGCCATGCGAGACATTTTAGGGTCTTCCTTCTAATTATGCTTTTAATCAATCTGTTGATGAGCACTTGAAGGACATTTTCAAAAGTAATTACAAGCTGTTTCAATGCATGAGGAAGTGTCAGGGCTGCTAATTTATTTATTTAGCTTTCAAACAGTCTGATGATATAATGAGCACTTCAGATGACAGCCTGTGTTGTAAGTTGTTGTTCGTTTGCTGCGAAATCATAGTCATGAGCTGGTAAATTTAAACACAAGGCTCTCTGGGGACGTGCTGAGGGGTAACTTGATGTCATAAACATGTATGAAATGGTTCTGCGTAGCAGTTTATGTGAAGAATTATGGAGTGAATTTGATTTGTGATTGTTTCAGTATCACAGTCACTTCTTTGTCCTGCATCTCCATCCGTACTCGTGTGTTTAAATGGAATCTAAAATGCTTTTGCTGAGCGTCTTCCTCGACTGCAGCAGCGAGACATAAAAACTAAAACCAGACACAGCGGTTCCAGCGAAGATATACCTTAATGCACTTTCCTTACAGGCATTAATTGTGGTTAAGCAAAGGCAGCACTGTGCTGCATAGAGTGCTTCCCCAGTCCCATCGTGCATTATCAGCTTTTTTACGGAGATACATATTTATTATTCACCCCGCTGGACCAAGTTAAACCTCGACAGCACAAACACTTAAGATGAAACAACTGATGATGGGAAGAGGTAATTAGACTGTTTTTGAATAGAAATAAACTTTTCTCATAAATTCAGTTGAATCTTAAAGCATCATTATTCATTCTTGCAACAGGTTTAACCTTTGCTCATGATTAACTGAATCCAGCTTCTGTGGAAAAAAAGTTGAATCATTTCACCCAAATTGCAGCTTTTTTACTTGTTTGAATATATGTGTGGTGTCCTGGCTGCCAAGACGTTTAGGAAACTGACCGTGCCGTTACAATGTTGGACAAAAAAACTCATTCATTTCTTGTTACATGCTAAATATGTCATTATTTAGTATTTTCATATGATAATCCGTCTCTTCTCTTCTTTTGTGATGACTCATCTTGAACTTGTTGTGAAAATATATCCAATAAAATGTGATTTGAAGCGTTTAATTAACCCTGCCTGTCATATAAAACCACAACTGACCACTGGGGTCTAATTTATTAATTTGAGGGGCAAATCCATTTTTTTTTTTTTGAATGTTTTTTTATCATTTGGTAGCTTCCCAGTAGTGTTCCACATGCATATGAATCTGAACATTCAAATTTTGGTCAAAGTAGTAAGTGTTTAAGCATCAAAATGCAAATTTCACAAGCCCCTCTTAAAGCATTTTCCCCTGCGACACGATATAGGTTTCTGCACGGTGACGTTGCTATTAGGGATGCACCAATGTGGATTCTTTCAACTGATACCGATAATTTCCTGCGTCTCATGGTTGATAACCGATATGATAACCGATAATTCCACATTTTTCTATTTTAAAAAGAAGTGTATAACCTGTAGTGTATGTACATCTGAGGGTCAGTAAGGCTGAGATGTAGTGAGAAAGTATGGATGATTTAATATTCCCTAGACCTGACGTCACCAATTCATCATTATTGCTACCATAACAGAAACAAAGAACAGTTCTGACAATACAAGGATGTGAATGTAAAATGACTTTTAATCAGTATTAAATTTACAGTTGACAGTAAGAGAGAGGGAAATGACGAAGCCCAGTGTTACTGTGTAACTCTCTGATGTGTCATTAGTGTATAAACTACACTGCAGAGTGGCGTCTCTACTAACAGACGTCTACACAGTGACATGTTTTGCTGCAGTTGTCTTTTTCGCAAATTAAGTTTATCTACCGCAACCTACTGTGTCATGTGTAGATGCTGCCCTTGTTAAATCAATGAAAGTATTCTGACTTCGTATTATTAGCACTTTTTATCACCTGTGATTTTAATTATCGGAATAATGCATAATTATAAAAATGTCCCATTATTGGCCTGATATATATCATGCATCCCTAACTGCTACTGTATGTATAAACTAGCTAATGTGCCACTTCCTGACTGAGCCAAGCCTTCTTTGATAATTGTGTGATATTGATCGTTAGTTAGTTATAGTCCTCTAACCTCCTAAGGGGCATGGAATAACACAAATAAAGTAACCAATCGAAGCAACAGTAGACAAGCAACCCCCATGCTCTGCAAATTAAAATTGCTGTTTTTGTCAAAGGAGTCAGGAGTCAGAAGGCTTCCTGACAGTGAGGTAAAGTGGTGGAAATATAGATAAGTGCCTCATACAATCCCTCTTCAAAAACCCAAACTAACCCAATTATTATTATTGTCAGCGCTCGTCGCTCTGACCTACGCCACTGCTTTTTGCTGACGACTGAGTGGGTGCTGCAGAAGAACGCAAAAGCACCCGCCCTTTAATTCTTATCCTTCTCCTCCTCCTGAGCTCACAGTGTGGGTGAGGGAGGTGTGTGTGGAGGGAAACAGTCCTCATCTCTCCACAGCTCCGTATTACGCAGCACGCCACATGAGCTAAGACATGACAACTTTGTTTTGCAACCCTAAATCCCACCCATTGTCATTTCACTGTGACTTGAATAAAAGCAGAATATGAAACAAATGTCAACTGACTTTCGTCTACAAATAACAGTTTCAACTATGATATCTCATTTAGGACACTAATACATATATCTTGGTGTCGGTAGCCACTTTGGAGCTCAGCAGGGCAAGATGTTTCACTTGATGCTATCAGCGTCACAGAGGGAGCGCCAGGCAACAATGAGACACTGTCTGGCTTTGATAGACTCAGGCTACAGCTTAGCAGCTGATACTGATCTAGCCGGGTATCCTGGGGTTTTGTCCTTGTGGCTGCCTTGATGCTTGAAATATGCATTCGTTTTGACGTGATACGAGTTTGACACGAGTTTTTCAAAACTGCATCCAAATCCCCTGAGAGGCTGAGCTCTGGCAGAGAGCTGACGGTGTACAAGCTGTCACAATATTTTCATACTTTTCTGTGTTTCAAGGACACTACAGATATCACTGTTACTGCTGCTAAAACTACTACTGCTATTAATAATATAATGCCTAACATACACTACAAAGTCTGACACCCTCTCACATCTGAAGACAATGTGAGTCTTTTGATTTTGCAAAGACTGGGGTTCTTGCAGGGTCACATTTGCAAGACTATACCTAGATTCCTTTTGAGACTGTTTCCCATCCTGCTCCTGGTGGACAATGTTACACCAAACTCCCTTTAAGATGTGATATTTTAAAGGAATACGCCAACAATTTGGGAGTTATGCCCTTTCTCTGTCATTTCCATATTGAGACAACATGAAAGATATCTTTTTTGTGTCTGTACGTCCAGTGGCTGGGTCTCAGCGGTTAGCATTGCATTCCTCCTGATGATATATCTCTAGCCTCCCCAACGATGGTAGCACCGAATCCCATTCTGTGCAGCAAAATAATAACCGAGCAGGCTACTGACCCCCTATAGACTTCAATTGTATTCGCTAAGCTAAGCCGCAATGCTGAGCGCTTGGACCCAGCCACTGGACATACAGACAAAAAAAAAAAAATCAATCATGTTGTCTCAATATGAAAATGATAGAGAAAGGGCATACCTCCCAAATCGTTGGCGTATTCCTTTAACGATTTCTTAAACCTAGAACAGGATGCAGGATAAAATACATCATTTGTTGACACTATTCTTGAGAATTTGGCATCAATATAATCTATACAGATACAGTGTATTCACTTTACAGTTTGGATTTTAGCGCCTCAACTCACCACCAGCCACTGTTGGTTATCTGCACTATTGATGGGGAAAGAGACTGAGAGACTGAGAGGCAAACCATCTCAAAAGTTAAGATTTCTTACTAAAATAATGGCCGGTTGGTCGATCACATACGCGATAAATTAAACACCAACTCTTGTTCACTCCACAACTCCACAGGTTTCTCCTCATTTTCCAAAGTTCAAGAGAACCAAGACTTGTTCATGTTCCTGCCCCTCCCCAGAGTCCCCTTTCTTATTTTCTGTCTGCTCTGTTTGCTGCTTCTTGTAGAGCAGCTATTCTTCATGATCTGCACGAGCCAAGACTAAAAACTCGAGATGATATTAAACATGTTTGATTCTGTCGGACGGAGCTTGGACTGAGTTTCATGATCACCTTACACCAAACAGCGTAATCACAGGAGTGCTCCACGCCTCCAGCAAAACTCTTATGACTTTATTCTGACATTGGAAATTTGTCTGCAGCATCGAAATCGCTTGAAAAGTGGTTTGGTGAAAGACCCGCATCAGACGATTGAGACCACTTTGGGGAACTGACTTTCCTCAAGTGCTTCCATGAGATTGTTGGTTTTGACTTAAGTGGCTCAATAAAACTTGTCTGGAAGACCATGAAGTTTGATACACACGTTCATATCCCTCTCAGAATAACCTATAAAACAGGAAAACTATTAACAGAATGTTTTGGAAAAGTTTTGGAAAAGTTTGGGCTATGTTGTTAATGTTCATTTGTTTGAAGGGAGATTTTCACACATCCAACTGTCTCAGATGCAGGTACGTTGGAAAATATCTTTGAACGGAACATCCTGCACACTGCTCTCGCTCAGTCTCACAATTTATAAGCTACACTAACGTTTCCGTCCTACTAGACCTTCGTCAAGAGTGTTCAGCCCTTGACTCTTGAACACTCCTCAGGAAATTGTAAAGCTGAGCATGGGCAGTGTGCGGGATTTTCTGTTCAAACACATGTAAAATACTTTCTTTGTACAACTACTTTAAAGCCTAGTGCTATGCTGCTGTCTTGTAGTACAGATAGATCAGACCAGCTTCTTCTCCATCTTTTCAGGAAAAAGAAGCGTGTTGTCACATCAGAGGAAAAACAGGATTTTTTTTTTTTTTTTTAATTAATTAATTTATTTTATCTTCATTATTCTTTGTGGGAGTGTTTTCTATTTTGGATTGCTGAATCTTTACACCCTCTTTCTGATGATTGCCTCAACAGGATTGGTTAATTTCCCTTATCCTCATTTACCAATGAGAGACCGTTTGGGATTCAGGATGTGTGTATTTAACTGCCATTGTTCCATCAATACCTGTTTGACTCTGAAGAAGACAGTAGTGTTGAAATGTCAGTCTGTTTGCACCTTATTAAAAGCTCTGTAATTTTATCGAGGGCTCCAGCCTCCTTTCATTTGGGTCAGTCATTTTTTGAAGTGGCCCACTTGATGTAGTGTCAACTATTTTGTCCTGTGCTGTGAGCACCGATCCAGTTTTTGTTTTTTTTGTCTGAAGCGCAAGAGTGCCTTTCTTTATTATTATTTTAATGTTAATAAACATGGTAATTTAGAAAATAATAACATAGTCACTATGAGTGGATACTGTGTTTTATGGTCGCCTATTTTGGCAGAAAACAACTGAAATATGTTCAGTACCAACATTGGTGCGACTTCCCAGGTATCCTTAATTGGCACTGTTTCCTAATTATGTTAATAGAAAAGTAATTTGCTCTGAATTACGTTTCCCTCAAAACATATTTGCTGTTTCAAATTAGTTGTATATACAGGTAATTTCCAGGAGAAGAGCTGGAGACGGACATCTTAAAATCTGGGCAAATAAGATGTTATTCAGGTGAAGTGGTCCTTCAAATCAAAGTCGATGAAGGTTTAAATTACAATAATAACACTAGAAAGGCTTTGTGCTTGTTCTGGCTGGGCAGCGTCTTGGATTTCTTTATCTCTGTGTGTGCAAAACAGAGATACAGGCTTGTGTGTGTAAATGTCTCATTTGGGTCTGGAGTACTGATAGAGAGAATAATAAAACATAAACTAGATTGGAATTTTTTTTGTTATTTGGCGGGGGTCCTTGGAGACGTGGAGTAGCGGGATGATGAAAACCTTTTCAAACCCGCAGTGAATGGGTAACGATGAAGCAGTATTCATTCAGATGCTTCTAATTTGCTTTTAATCACTCCCCTCGGTGTCTCTACTACTCCATTCTTAAGAAGAATAGAACAGCGCTGATATATTAATTATCCTATCCTTGTATGTGATTCATTATCACTTCCTCTCGGCCCACTGAATCACATTTTTTACTTTTGTTTCTTTGTTTCTTTGATGATTTGTAACTCCCTGATCTGAATATACAGCACACTCTGCTGCTAATGCCTTGTTTATTGCCCTTGTGGCTGTGCTTTATCTCTAACAAATTTCTATAACAACTCACCAAAATGCAGTGCTAACTCTAAACTTTGTTCTTCTTTTCATTTAACGACCCTCTTGTAAGCCATTGATGAGCACACATAAAGTTCATGAGGCTCGTAAGTCTGCTTTACGAGAACTAGATCAGCAGATGGGTTAATGCTCTGTAAATGCATGCTGACTCACCCCGCTCCGCTCTTTTTGTGTATGTATGCGCCAGCTGCCCATGTGCCATACCTAATGAACAACTTTACTGTTTCCTTGTTGACATAATTTTCTCACTGCTGTCTTTTATTATCAGAGTCATATCCATTCAGCACTCAGCTTCTGTTTGCTAATTTTTTTGACCCCAGTTGCATAAAGGTGCCTTTGGGTGCTAATGAAAATTACTGAGATCTTCAAAATACACTTTGATGCAATGAACTCATGAGAGAGATGTTCTTTTGGAGTTGTTGCAACTTCCCATGCAATGGCATTAATCATTTACAAGAAATTGCACTGCAAGGAACAAAATACAGTAGTATAGTAGCTACTTTATAAAGTGTCCAGGTTACCAGTGCAGGTGCCTTACATAATAAAAAGAGTAAGTACAAACTGCACATAACCTCGCATTAACCACACCATTGTTGAAAAAACACAAAGTTTCAGTTTATCTGCTACATAATAACGTACAAATGTAACATATCTGTGATTTGCAGAAAAGTAAATGCCAACATTTGTTCTGACAGTCTGGTTCTCTGTGCTCACATTAAATCCAAGTGGAACGTTGGTGACTTTGAAACTAGTTTGGAAGCCTGTCACTGCCCAATATGCAGTCTACACAAGTGTGATATGGAAACTTGAACTTGGAAAGTAGAAGACATTGTGTTTCCAGCAGTTAAACTTTTGAAATGAAAATATTGGCATATTCATATAGAGGAAGAAGGAGTAGACAGAATTTTAGTAAATAATAACAATAACCCAAAAAAAAAAACACTCATCAGACAAATTATTATTCAAAGCGAAGTATTACAACATGTCTGGAGGGGATCTTTAAGGATAATTTAAAATAAACAAGGCATGATTTGTGAAATCCGCAGCCAGGTGATGAGAGTTTGAGAGTTGCATGCTCTAAAACCTGTTTGTGGTAACATAGTATGACATGTTGTGTGAGTAAAAGATAAATCAAACACAGTCAAACCCCCCCAAAGCCTGACCTTAATTAAGCTAACTTTAAGCATAAATAAATAGTAAACAGGTGAGTTACATAAAAATATTAACTGTAGAGACCAAAACCGTTTTTAGTAGCTGTAAACACGTTTATTTCTGCTGTAGCGTTGGACATTTAACATGGAGGTCTGTGGGGATTGACTCACTTCTGGAATCCGCCTCAAGCGCCGTTCAAAGAGCTGCAGTTTTTGGCACATCAGCGTTGGCTTCATTTTGTGAGGCATTCACTTGAGAAAAAAAAATCTGTTCTCTTTATCTGAATTAATGAGATTGTTATCTCAGAATTATGAGAAAAGTTTTCTTGGAAAAAAATAAAAAAGATTAGTGTCGCTTATTGGAAAAAAGAGCAGAAATGTTTTCATGAAATTTTTTTTTTTTTTTTCAGAATTCTGAGATAATGATCTCATTAATTCAGAAAAACACCACACTTTTTTCTCAAGTGAATGCATCACTTCCACCTTAGGGTGAGCACTGAGACTCTTTTTATATCTTATCTTTTTTCTTTTTGTTTTTTGTTGAGCAGACTGCATTATCATCTTGAAAACGTTGTGGTCTACAGTGTGCCAGTGTCTGGTTCTGTGTAAGGCGATTTTGGTCCACCAGCAGTCTTGAGTTTATGTGTTCATGGGAACCTATTGTAACATTGGCAATAAATGAAGGGTTGTGAGTTTGGACGTCCTATAAATGGACTACTGAGATCTACTGTGGAGGCCAAACTGGGACCACATTGTGAGTCTCCATTATTGGCAGCCTCAGCACAGTAATGCTGTTTTCCTCACTGTTATTTTCTCCAATGGTGCAGTTTTCCCTTGGAAGAGTCCCATTTTGGTCCCTGAGGCTGTCATTTTTGTCAGACAATGATCTGTATGGATCTTTTATTTCTGTTGGAGTTTGGAGGCATTCACCGAGAAGCCTGTTCGGCGCTGCTCTGTTGCCTGTTGTGCAGTCGAGATAATCCTTTTCCTCAGGAGAGAGTTTGTGAGTTGTGAGTGCAGGTAGTGGAGAGTTAAGGGGATGTTGTTGTTTTGGGTTCACAGGAGCGAATACTTTGGGTTACTGTATAGAACATACATTTAATGGAGCACACAGCGACACAGTAGACTGCAGAGCGTAAGAAACTCCAGTCATGAGCCCGAGTCTGTCAGAGGAGGTGATGTGAAACTGCCATAATGCAAAGTGAATAATGAAACTGGAAAGAAGCAACACATAACATAAACCAATTTCATCCTCAGTGGTCTCATTTTCTACAGACATTATACAATGCTGTTTGAATAATGAAGAGTATTCTGTGCAAAGAGTCTTTTAAAAACGCAAGTCAAATACTGATTAAGTCCAGAGAGAAATACAGGAATATTAGAGGAATACTGGAAAGAGCAGGGCATCTCTGTCATCCTCTCGCGGTGACTACACGTAGCTACTTGTCACTTTTGATCATCAAGGTAACACTACTCTGTTTAGGGCACAATATAGTGTAGAATTAAGTATTTAAAGTTTGAAGTTTAGAGCAGTATTTCTCAGTGTTTTCATATCAAGGACCCCTGAACAGATACACATTAGGTCACAGTTTTGTGTCACTTAGAGACAAAAAACAAATAAAAAGGGACTCAACATGACCACTTAGAGACACAAACTACAAAGGGACTCAACATGACCACAGGAGACACAAACAAACTACAAAGGGACTCAAAATGATCAATTAGAGACACAAACAAACTACAAAGGGACTCAAAATGATCACTTAGAGACACAAACAAACTACAAAGGGACTCAAAATGACCACTTAGAGACACAAAACAACTACATAAAACTCAATGGCCATTTAGAGACACACACAACTACAAGGGGACCTAAAATGATCATGTAGGGACTCAAAATGACCACTTAGAGACACAAAACAGCCATCAAGGGATTCAAAATGACTACACAGAGACATGTAAACATCTGCATAGAGACATTAAACCACAGAGGGATGCATAACGATTACAAACAGAACACCAACAGAAAGAGGCTAAACAACTCTAATGTCTGTGATATGTGTCATGACCAGTATGTACAAACCCCCACAGGCTCTGTGTCATTGAGTAATGTGAACCAACTGGTTCTGTTGTTATTACTTAACAAGCAGGTTGACCAGCGGGGCAGCCTTCCCAGAAAAACTGTTAAGTATTGATGGGGGTCAAGGAGTGAGGTTCAGAGGCAAGGGAATGATACAAAGTTAACGTAATTTTTTATAGTGTGTGTGTGTGTGTGTGTGTGTGCGTGTGTGCGTGTGTGTGTGTGTGTGTGCATGCGTGCGTGCGTGTGTGTGTCCAAACAATTCCAGACAAGACAATAGTAGATTAATTGTTTCCCCTGGAAAGTCCTCTCTTGGTAAAAGACCAATAATGAGTGTGATTAAAGACTTGTGGACTTGTTAATTACTCCTCTGTAATGTCCAGGCAGTGAAAAACTGCCTCTGTCTGCAGTCTGAAAACTTCTCAGCCTTTTGTCACTCCACGACACACGTGGGCGTGCTTTCTCAGGGTCGGACTGCTGACCTTGAAGTGTACAGTAATGATCTGTGATGAACTCTGAAGTGCGGCCCACTCGCCTGCTCTGTCCTTAACTTGTGATTTACAGCCGCAGCTCAGTCAGCAGACGGGGAGTGGAGATGCCAACAGCAGTATTTACACTCTGTGAGGCAGGTGTGCTGCTGGTCGGACAGCTGAAGGAGTCACGGAGGGCCAGAGGGCGAAAGGGACGTGACTGATGATTGAGTTGGCCGAGCTGACAGCAGGCAACACGGCTGAATGGAAACAGCTTGTTCCTAAACCAGCAGCTATTGTTGATTGATAGGATTTTATTGGCATTGTGCATGAAAACAATTTAAACTTCCTGCCATGCTGTTTTATTTTCATTTAATTTCATTGCAGAGTTTCATTGGCGTCATGTCAGCGGTCCAAATGCTGTCTGAAAGGCAGGGCTGTCGCCAAGATATGTGAAACGCTCAAGTCCAAGTCCCCCCAACAAATTAAGTCTCTACAATGTTTTAATTATTTGTATTTGCCATGCAAACACATTTGCCATTATCTATTTAAAGTTGTAATCCTGAAGGTTGAACAGCATGTGCAGTTTGATGCCACAGCAAACACACACTGAGCTTACTCGGTCAGAAATACAACAAAAGAGCAACTGGTGTATCTGTTCACAGGCCAACCAAACAAACTAGTGTTGTTTTATTAAAGAAGTCAGTCAATAATAATTTCAACCATGATCTGGTTCCATAGTGCACACGCTGCAAATAGTTTTCCACACAACAGCAGGGCAGAGTAAAGTTTGTGACCTTGCTGAAGAGTTGGAGGTGTGCAGCCTGTTGCCAGCAGCTCTTGATCCATCAGCTCACTGTAGCTGCTCCTGACCGTTCTTTTACTCCCTGATATAACTGTGCCAGAAAAATGGCAAAAACGTCGGTTGTCTGTTTGTAGACACATTTTTCTTGCAAGATAGTTTATTTAGTTTACAATTTTAGTGTCAAAACATGACCCAGCAACAACAGAAACAAAAAAATAAACATGAGAGCAGAGATAGAAAAGAGCACATCACAGACCTTATGAGATTGGCAATGAGAAACAATGAGCAGCATTGCATAAAGGCATACACATTACATGAGAAATCATTGTACAAAGATCACAGAGCCTAGGTAACAACATACACAGGAGACAACTTTAGACATTCACAGGGGTGCCAATCTGTGGTGCCGTGTCCCTTACATACTAGGTCTGCAGTGCTATTTGGAAGTTAGTTCAGGAGAGGTGCCCACGGCTTATCAAAAGCTCTCTCGTGCTCCTTTAAAACTGAGCTCAGGCTCTCCATCAGCAAATCTTTAAAGATTTTTCCATGCCACTGTAGACACATTTTTTTTCAACGCTGACCGCAGTGACAAACACGTTGCATTTTCTGTGGCTGCTTCACAATGAAAGTCACTCCATGTTCAGAAGTTCGGGGATGGCGGACTCCGCCACTTCCAATAAAAAAACTAAGATATAGAGAGATAATTACTGAGTGTAAAATACCCAAGGTTACCTTTTTTTGGTACTTTATTTTCTCTGTAATAACAAAATTCAGATTTTAGTAGAAGCTACAGGGGTGATGTAGAAGAACTGTACTTACCACACAAAGAGCTAATCTTCTGTCTCGGTCTGTCTGCTTCTGTGTGCTTTGTTTCTGCTCGTCTGGCAGTAAAAGTAGGCTATTACTAGAATTATATAGAAGGGAAAATAGACCAGATGCTGAAATTATTGCAACAGACCGGTGCTGCAGCGATAGTTTTGGCCTGCTGGTAAGCCGAAGGAGTAAACGTGGAGCTCCTTGGTCGACCCTTTGGCTTCTGGGTGCTTCCATCTCATATCTGAAGTTGAATTGGGAAGATCAGCAGAGATCCATTGCTGTAGACCGTTGCCGGCCTTGGAGCCCCTTGGCTAGCCTCCAGGCTTTGGGATGTTTTGTGTAACATTGTGTAATGCTAGTTTGAAGCCTTCTCCATATTGCCAATGAGAAAATTCTAGCAGGGAAATGCTGAATCTTTTATTCAGCCGGTCTATTAATCGGCTATCATTTTTTTCCTACTCCAAACTATCGTTATTGTATCGCCCTTTAAAAATCCACTATCAGTCGACCTCTACTCCAGACTATTGCAGGGCTGACACATAGAGACAGACAACCACCCACACCTACGGGCAATTTAGAGTCAACAATTAACCTACATGTCTTTGGACTGTGGGAGGAAGCTGAAGTACCCAGAGAAAACCCACGCTGACATGGGGAGAACATGCAAACTCCACCTACTCCACCGTGCTGCCTTTATTTCATCAATACCCTTGAAAGTACTGAGTTCAGTAGCTGGGTTTAACTAAATTGGGGTTTGAGTTTAATTCAGGATGCTAAATTTTAACTGTTTAGTTGTATTTTCTGTCCAATTTATTTACATTTAGACCCAACTTGGTTAAATGCTAGTTTGTTAGTTCTCTATATTGCCAGTGAGAAAACTCTAGAAGGTAAATGCTGAATCTTTTATGTATGTATTTATTGCTTGGCCTACAAGGAGTCAAATTTTAAAATACTGGGTTTGAAAGCACTGGAATCAGCCTATAATAAACTGTGCTCACCACATTGGGTTTTTTAAAATTGTACTGTGTAATTGTCCTCGGCTGCAGTGCTCCCAAATTCCCAGAAAAAATACAGAGGTAATTACCTCTGTGTCCTCGGTGGTAAAGCTCTGCAGAGAGGTGTTCCCTGCCAGGTATAAAAGGCACTAAATACTCTGTCAGAGGGTCAGATTTTAACATGCTGACTGTCAGTACACAGTGCTGACCAATAAAAGTCAAATCGAAAAACATTGGTTGCTTTAACATCGCAACAAAAGCAAAAACGGTTTAAACGAAATGTGAAAATTATAACCTGTGCAAAGGTGGTATGTATTGCTAAGGTGCTGTATTACATTGAATTAGTTTGCACAGGTGCTGATGACATTATGTTCATCACAGCAGCGATAATGTGCTGTCTGTACGCTGGAGAAAAACCCCCACAGGGATGCATTTGTACAAAAACATGGTGGATAATGGTGTGCTGCCTGGCATTGTTGGTTTTAAGTGGCTGTGGCTGTGTGAGGCTTTTCTGCTCTGCTGTTTGGTCTGCGGAGAGAGTGCGGCTGATAATGATCGGTTATCAAACAAAACTGTCCCGGCCTTTGTTCGGCGTCCTCATTTCTCTCTCACTCTTTTCCATTTCAGTGTGAACTGATGACGACTGTAGGCAGAGTTGGTCACGGATTTTTACGTTTTCCCCATCCATAATTTCCCTCATGAGAAACACACTTCCTGCCGTTAACAAAGTGAAATGATCTGCATTTTTCACTAACTGCACACCCCCACCAACCTACACGTTAATGTCTTCATAATAAACTCTAATTTGTGCTTTTGTTTCTGTAATGGAATAAACACAAGCCCCTGGGTGAACACAATTAAAAGAGGGATTTTCCTGTGAGGAATTTGTTGAACATATATTTATTTTTGACCAGCACAGAGATGTCAGACATCCAGTGATCACTGGGGGGAGCTAGCATGCAGTTGATGACGTTCACATTGTTTACTGACAGTTGAATAAATGACTGTTTGTTGGTCCCCGAGACAGATAAAAAGACGCTGTCAATAACTTCAACAACACTGCACATTCATAGCTTGGTGCAAAGTGCTTGTTTAAGGGCTTTGGATTTATTTATATGACAGGAGCTGCCTAGAGATGCTGTCTCAGGAAGCACATAGACCACTAAATGATTAAACAGAATATAAATGAAAACGATGTCAATTAGCTGATAAAGACAGGCTTTAAAGGAGCACAACAAAGGCTCTGCCTGCTCGCTCTGACCCCACATGGCTGCATTTTCTTTCACTTCTCCAATTAAGCCTGATTGTCTGTTGTTTCTCTTTCTGTTGTTGCTGCTAGGAACCTACGTGTAATGTGTTGTGATGATCAATAGTTGCACCCCTCACTGTGTCTGGGTTTCTCCTCTCGTTTATTAGAGCTCGGCTCCCTGTGTTTGCTTTTTGTTTAATGCAGTGTTTATCTTGTAAATGCTGTCCTGTTGCGTTTCACCTCTCTTAAAACTTTGTTCAGATTTTTGCACGGCTAATTGTCTGGAGCTCGCGTCCTCTGACAGCGAGGTGAGTTTAATCTGCCACAGAGCGACTGTGGGTGAGTGAAAACAGATAATGGGGAGAGGAGAGACACTGTCACACATTTCAGGATTAAACTGTAAGCTTAAATGGAGAGATTTTAATTTGTGTTTTTATTTATTGTGCTATCTATGCAAAGCAGACCCAATTACACTCGCTTTTTGTCTGAATTTGACGGTTGGAGTGTATTTGGGTGAAAGGTAAGCAGGCTTTCTGCTCATGTGTCAGTGGAGCTGTCCACAGCAGTGGTGCTGAAATGAGTCCTGGCAGTGAGCTGGTCATGCAGCTCCCTCGGGCCATGTGTGGAGCTGCGCAGTGACACCGGTGCCAAATGTTGTGTTTGGTATGCTGTAGCCTTTTAAAGTCCTCTGTCGGAATCATCCTGCCGCTGGAATGTTTCATCTGCAGCATGAGGAAATATTTTCTTTCCATCCAGATCATCTATATTTAGTTCTATATCTGATTAATTTCTTTTAGCTCTTCTCTTTCTCCCTTTTTATCCTTGCCTTGTAACGCTCAGAGTGATGAATGATGAAGGCCAGAATTGAGCTGAGTAGGGTTGTGACCTCTGGTGGTAATATGCTGCCCATTATTGTACCCTTCATCTTATCTGTAGTATTATTGTTTGTTATTGTGCTTGTCCCTGGGCTATTTATATATACTATATATAGGATTGGGAGAATAGAAATAGACATTTCATAGTGGGAGCTATGAGGGGGAGCAGGCTGTAGAAAATCAGAATCTTGGGATCCACCTGCCTCCTTAGATAACGTGATTCGGGCAGACATGGCTAGGGATGGGAATTGATGAAATCTTATTGATACCAGTAACACTATCGATGCTGCTTCTCAGTCCAAACCCTAATCGATTCCCTGAAGGATTCCTGATCAATTTCCTGTGTGATAAAAAGTAGATCTACACCAGTTTTCGGCAGAATTATAAATTAGGATATTTCCCCTCAGTAATGGATGTGCATCTCTTTTTGGAAGCAGGCACTCGTGTGTGGAGTATCAAATACATGGCATCTGCGGCATTTAAGCCCATGTTGTGTGGGAAGATGTTTCAGTATATTTCTGGTGTTTCCACCTTTACACCTTTAATGATCATTTTACAGACATTACAGCAGCACTGTTGTCATCTGTCTTTGTGAAATGAAGTAATGCTTTGGATCATTTCTTCCTCACCGCCATGACTTCTTCCTGACGCAAGTCTTCAGCAGCGTAGACGCATGAGTTTTACATCATTGCTTTCCAATGAGCAACTGTCAGAGAAAACATGCCGGCATAAATAAAAGGAAGTGGAGGCATACAATTCTGATGGATTGGACAATTTGGAACTGGTTCTCCATTCCCATCACATGGAGGAGGAGAGTGTTGCTTTAAATACAGAAACCTGAAACACTTGAAATTATTGTTCTCAGGATCCTTAAAGCTTCCAGTATGAATTGTTTTTAACTCAAATGTTGTTTCATGTGAGGCAGCTGTTTGTTGATTGTATGGAAGTTCCAAATAAAAGAAGACAATAAGCAAATGAGATGAAGTTTGGTATTAAATAATTGTTTTTATTAAATTTACAGAACAGTAACTGTAACTTTTATATTCCGTTATCGTGATACAATAGAAAATACGTTTTTTTCTAGATTTTTCCTCAGGTACAGATTCCAATACGTCACCTCAGATGATCCAAGTACTGATCGCTTCTCTTTTAAAAAACAAATCCATCTCTCATCACACACGCTCACAGGATTTTTATTTAAATTAGCTTTGAGTTATTTCGCTCCACATAAATGGAACAAGTTATAAGAGGTATTTAAATTAGACAAGTATGTGTCGTTAGATCATTTCAAGTGAATGCTAGATGATGTGGTTGTTTTACAGTGTTGCTGCTTTGGCTAATTGATGGACATGACTTTCTACATATTGCTGTTTTTATTGTTGTTGTTACGTATCTGTCCTTTGTTAATAATTATCTAACTTTTTCATCTTTTTACTGTTTTTATTACTGTTTATCATTCTTGACAGACATTGCTGCGACTTATTTTGTTTTTAGCTTAATGCTCAGTCAGTGATCAGGCTGATGATGATGATGATGATGATCTGATACCAGTGCTCTCTTTTTCACAAACTTTAAATCTGTACACACCTCACTGCATGGAAGTTAACAAGGGATTGTTGTGCTGGTCAAAACTGAGTCATTGCCCGGAATGACTGAATGAATGTAACTGATAGATCTTTTGATGACATTGTGGAAGAAACTGATATCAATCCTGTCACTGGCCGACACCAGATTCTCTTGATCATTTCTGGTATTGTTGCAGATACGGTCCTGGCAGAATGGATCAGTGCATCTGTAGCTACATGGGCGTTTCTGTGTGTCATTAATTTTAATTTAATTTACAAATTGGCAACAAAATAAAGAGAAACACGATGTGTCTCTGAAATATGCAAATCTGAGAGTAAGCACTTTGTTACGGTGCCAAGTAGGCTACACTTGATACCCTAACAGAGATGATGATGTTCACAACGTGAGAGCACAGACAAGCTGATCCGTTAAAGATTTTAGCCTGAAGAAATATTTTCAAAACAGAGGGGGGGAAAAACAACAAAATGTTGTTATAATCAGATTTGTCCTCGTTTAACTTGGGCTGATAACACTGACTATACATTTTCCTGATCTAACTAAAAGATCTGGCAGAACTTCACATCTGAATGATCATAATTTAGAAGTAAGTAATGGATGAAGGTGCGATCTGAGAATTTTTTTTTTTTTTATTTAAACCTTTATTTAACCAGGTCGGTCCCATTGAGACACAATGGCCTCTTTTTCAAGGGAAGCCTGGCCAAGACAGCAGCAGAAAAGTTACTAGACATACATGACACAGAAATCACACAACACAAAGATAAAATACAATACAAGATAAAAGCAACAGGACTAAAAGTTCGGATTCACATTAAAACAAGAACAAGTGCGATATGAAGCTGCTCCAATTTCTCTCACACAAGATTTCAAAGATCCAAGGTTGATCAGCTCCTTTAGCTTTAGAGTTTTCTGCAGTGCATTCCAAGCAGCAGGTGCAGCATACTTAAAACAGTGCTTACCAAGTTCAGTGTTAACTTTGGGCACGTTTAATAAATAAAACTCATCTGAACGTAGGCGGTAATTGCTTTGAGATTTGGAGAGATAGTTACATAAATAGAGGGGGAGCAGACCCAAAATGACTTTATAAATAAAAATATGCCAATGTATAAGGCGGCGTGCTGCCAGAGATGGCCACTCAACTCGGGCATATAAAGTGCAGTGGTGAGTGAGGGCTTTACATCCAGTGACAAACCTTAAGGCACCATGATACACGGTGTCCAGAGAGCGCAGACAATTTGCAGGGGCATACATATACAAGAGGTCCCCATAATCAAGTACAGGGAGGAAAGTGGCAGCAACCAACTTTTTCCTGGTAGAAAAAGAAAAACAAGATCTGTGACGGAAAAAGAATCCCAGTTTCAGTCTTAATTTTTTTACCAGGTTTTCTACATGTGGTTTAAAAGAAAGCCGATCATCGATCAAAATGCCGAGATACTTGTAACAGGTCAGAAGTTCAATCTCACAACCTTGTAATGACAAAATGCTGGGAGGTGACACAGGTATTTCCCTGCCATTAGAAAATATCATCAGTTTCGTTTTGACAGCGTTTAAAACAAGTCTTAGCTCAATGAGCTGACTTTCCACAAGGTTAAAAGCAATCTGTAAGTTACCAAGGGCCTCAGCAAGAGTGGAGCCACAACAATAGATAACCGTGTCATCAGCGTAAAAATGAAATTTGGCATTTGGAATGTTTCTGCCCAATGTATTTACATAAATAACAAACAAAATTGGTCCCAGAACTGAGCCCTGAGGCACACCGGTAGAAACATTTAGCAGATTGGATGAACTGCCTTCAAAGTGAACACATTGTTTTCTATTTGACAAATAATTATCAAACCAACCAACGGCCTGCTCAGATAAACCTATGTCGAGCAGTCGTCGCTTCAGAATAGAATGATCGACTGTGTCGAAGGCCTTAGAAAGGTCAACAAAAAGAGCTGTGCAAAATTTCTTATGATCCAGCCAGTCTATTATGTCATTGGTGAGTTTGAGGGTGGCCGTAATTGTGCTGTGTTGTTTCCTGAAGCCGGATTGATATGGAGAGAGAATGTTGTAAGTATGAAGGAAATCCTTCAACTGGTCATTTACTAGACCTTCAAGGACCTTCGACAGGATGGACAACTTGGAGATAGGTCGATAATTATTTAAACAAGTAGGGTCCCCCCCTTTCAAAAGGGGAAGGACGTAAGCAACTTTCCAAATTTCAGGAATACAATTCGTAGTGATAGACAGGTTAAAAAGATATTGAAGAGGCTTGGCAATAAAATCAGCTGCAAGCTTTAAAAAATATGGTTCCAGGCGATCTGGGCCTGCAGATTTAGTAATGTCAAGAGAGAGAAGAGCTCTACGGACCTCTTCCACTGAGAACAACCTAAAATCAAAGGAAGGTTGACCAGCAGAAATATGGCCTAGAGATGTGTTACCAACATCTAGGGCAGAGGACACAGGATTAAGGGCAGGCATAGCAATTGTGGAAGAAGACCTAGAAAATAACGAACCCGACGCAGAAAAATGATTATTAAAACAATCAAGTATAGTAGCCCTGTCAGTTACAGTGGTAACGTCATTAGCAATACAGGATGGGAGTTCACTATGATTATCAGTGGCTGAGATAGATTTGATCACTTTCCAAAATTTCTTAGGGTCGTTTAGGTTTTTCGTTATTGTAGAAAGATAAAAACTGGACTTTGCTTTTTTGATAAGAAAGGTAAAACGATTTCTGAGTTGCCTAAATATAAGTTTATCAGCCTCAGACTGAGTCTTTCTGGCTTTAGCCCAGGCAAGATTTCTATTATGCAGTAAATCGGCTAAATCAGGCGTGAACCAGGGATTATCCCTACCCTTAACCCTATATCCTCTGAAGGGAGCATGCTTATCAAGCAGGGAAGAGAAACCCTCAGAGAAGAATTGCCATGCGGTCTCTATATCATCAATCAATTCAATACGGTCCCAGTTAAAATTATATAAATCATGGAAGAACCCCTGTTCAACAAAGGCCTTCATATTACGTTTTATCAAAATACGAGGTTTGGATTTTGGAATTTTGGCATTTCTGACTGCAGCAATCACACAGTGGTCACTTATATCGTTTGCAAAGACACCTGACATAGAGTACTTGTGTGGAGCATTAGTCAAAAACAGGTCAATTAAAGATGATTTTTCTGGACACTTCAAGTTAGGGTGTGTGGTGCTTTCAATGAGCTGTGTAAGATTTAATGAAACACAGGAATCCTTGAAGGCATCGGATTTAGAATTTAGCCAATCCCAATTTAGATCACCAATTAATATTATTTCCTTGTAATTCAGGTCAGCTAAAAGCTGATTCAGAGAAGTTAGCGCTTCAGCAGTAGCTGATGGGGGTCTATAACAGCCCGCAACAGTAATAAAAAACCCATTTGAAATTTCAAGATTTATGGCCAAGAACTCAAACTGTTTACTGATTGATTTGGACTGCAGGACATTTACATTAAATTTTGATTTACAATAAATTGCAACCCCGCCCCCTTTCTTGGGGCGGTCGGCCCTAAATACATTATACCCTTTGATGGAGATGGCTTTGTCAGAATAAGATTTGCTAAGCCACGTTTCAGACAAAACAATGACATCTGCATCAGTTGATTTTGCCCAGATGTGCAGCATATCAATCTTTGATGGCAGACTACGAATATTCAAATGAATTACACCTAGCCCGGTTCTATCCTTAAATTCAGCAGGTGTGTTACAGATAGCAGTACCAGGACCAGGGTTTGGCTGAATACCAGAGATCAAAAGTAAAATAAACAACAGAAATCTTTTCCTAGTAATTTCAAGGTTGCTAGGTGTTTCTGTTTTGGAGTGTAGTCTAGCATGCAACATGACAAGAGACTTATCAGACAATATGAAGTTTGATTCTAAGACAGAGGTGCAAACAAGACATAACCATTGTGCAAAAATAAAAGAATCCATATAAAAATGAATCAGCACTTGTTCACTTCGTTCACTAAGCAAGTTATTGGTTTCAGGGTTTGGAATAATTGGAGGAGAAAGCACAATAGCTGATGTGCACTCCCCATGGTGGCTGGTTAACCCAATGTCCAAGAGAGTCACAGTAGCGATGAGGACCGTGAAAAAAGAATGCATAGTACCTGCACAGAGTCTAGTCCCAAGAAAGAAAAACGACGTGCAAGGAAGCGGTGTATCGCAGAGCAGGGTGGATGGAGCAGGCCGCAGGCTGTAGAGCAGGGTGGATGAACCAGGCCGCAGGCTGCAGAGCAGGATGATGAAGCAGGCCGCAGGCTGCAGAGCAGGGTGGATGAACCAGGCCGCAGGCTGCAGAGCAGGGTGGATGGACCAGGCCGCAGGCTGCAGAGCAGGATGATGAACCAGGCCGCAGGCTGCAGAGCAGGGTGATGAACAAGGGTTCAAGCTGCAGAGCAGGGTGGATGGAGCAGGCCGCAGGCTGCAGAGAAGGGCGATGAACCAGGCCTCAGGCTGCAGAGCAGGATGGTGAAGCAGGCCGCAGGCTGCAGAGCAGGGTGATGAACCAAGCTTCAGGCTGCAGAGCAGGATGGTGAAGCAGGCCGCAGGCTGCAGAGCAGGGTGATGAACCAGGCTTCAGGCTGCAGAGCAGGATGATGAAGCAGGCCGCAGGCTGCAGAGCAGGGTGATGAACCAGGCTTCAGGCTGCAGAGCAGGGTGGATGGAGCAGGCCGCAGGCTGCAGAGCAGGGTGATGAACCAGGCTTCAGGCTGCAGAGCAGGGTGGATGTAAAGGCCTCAGGCTGCAGAGCAGGGTGGATGTAAAGGCCTCAGGCTGCAGAGCAGGGTGGATGTAACAGGCCTCAGGCTGCAGAGCAGGATGATGAAGCAGGCCGCAGGCTGCAGAGCAGGGTGATGAACCAGGCTTCAGGCTGCAGAGCAGGGTGGATGGAGCAGGCCGCAGGCTGCAGAGCAGGGTGATGAACCAGGCTTCAGGCTGCAGAGCAGGGTGGATGTAAAGGCCTCAGGCTGCAGAGCAGGGTGGATGTAAAGGCCTCAGGCTGCAGAGCAGGGTGGATGTAAAGGCCTCAGGCTGCAGAGCAGGGTGGATGTAACAGGCCTCAGGCTGCAGAGCAGGATGATGAAGCAAGCTTCAGGCTTCAGGTTGCAGAGCAGGCCGCAGGATACAGAGCAGGGTGACTGGATGGAAAGGCCTTAGGCTATAGAGCAGGATGGATGGAGCAGGCCTCTAAAGCAGTGCAGGATGGGTGAGGTGGATCCCGAGCCCCAAAGCAGTGTATAAGAAACTGCTGTGTGCTGCTGTGATTTAGGACCAATCTCAAGCCCCACCACAGCAGCTCCAGGCAGAAAGTCAATCGCACCTCACAGTTTCAGAGAGCTCAGAACAAGCCACGGCTAGCAACCAGTCCACAAGCAGAAGGAGCAGGCCGGAACATAAGGCAGAGCAGCCTTCCAAAGCAGACAAAACATGAACAATCCACAGACCTTTGAGAGTTGGCCATTTATCGGCGCAAAATCCTTAGATAAAAATCCTTAAAATCCACTAAAAACACTAAAACAGACAGACACCTGACAGAGACAAAGGACATGCTGCCATCTTGGATGCCATCTTGAATTGACGTGTGGCATGGATACTAATGACGTCAGATTCTGGGTGAGTCGTTGATCTTGTCAGAATAAGTTGGAATGCACAGTTTAATTTCCTGGAGCAGTCAAAAGATTTCACTGTATCATTTATGATAATCCTCATTATGAATTTAAGATAAATGGATATTTTACTCTGAAGTTTAGCATTTGGTCCATTTATTTCTGTTAATTAATAGATCCACAAATGGCTCAGAGAAAATGCACCACCACCACTACAATAATAATCACCCCTTAAGATGATAATAAAGGCAGTGTTGCGCATTTTACCAAACACATTATTGTAACAAGGGAATCTTTCGATGCCAAACACATTCTCCTCTCTGCCGTTGACTCACATCACGGACTTTCTTTCTTATCTGAGATTGTTCAGTTCCTTTCCCTCCAACAGATGACTGGTTCAAAAGGCCAGGAGCTCTGCAGAGACTGTGCATGACTTCTGAAGAAAAGCTCTCTTCAGAACGAGAGGGCTGCATGTGTGTGTGCGCGTGCGCGTGTGTGTGTATGCAGCACAAACAGTCAGACAAGCTGTGCTAACAAGAATGTGGATTGTGTGTGCACAGAGATGTGACACACGGTGAGAGAGTTACAGCACAAACAATGATTTGTTAGGAACTGGAACTATTTCTGCTCTATGTGGGAGGACGGTAGCACTGCTTCTCAAGAGCCAGGCCAGCAGCAACCCTTTGTTTTATTGGCAGACAATACAGCAGCATTGGCATGCAATATGGTGAAGTGAATATGAATTTTATGGGTATGGATATGCAAATTTTAACTCTCCTCCTCCCTAAACGCCAATGCACAGAACATTGTCAGTCATGCATGTACTCCTAACTTAAGGAAGTATTTCACTGCGGGGAAAAAAATGGTCTTTATAAAACTAGGCTGCTTGTGCAGAAGAAAGATGCAAATACTTTTGAAATGAGTGCTATATGACCGGAGATAACAGGAGAAAAGGGCTGTGACATTTGCTTTTGTTCAAGAGGTAGAAAACCTTTAACTACCAGGATGCATTGCACAGCACTGGACCAATAAAGTAGTGCAGGAATGAGTCCTAAAACAGGAAGTTAATTAGCATTTTAGCACTCTCAGTCCCCTTGTGTCAAAGTCAGTGGGTTTTAGATGTATGAAATAAGGTCTGCTGTTAACACAAACTTAAGAGACTGTTACGTTTTGTTCTACGACATAAAATACATGAGGCAATACCCCACTTGTGAAAGCTTTAATGTATCTTAAAAAAACAACAGTTGCTAAGAAGAGGCCAAAAGAGACTACAGAACGTCATCACGCCCAACACGGCTTGTTGTGGTGGTGCAACACATTCTCACTTCGACCTCATCACATATCGACATATTGTCAAGTTCTGCCTGCGTGCATTGCCTTCTTTTAAAATACACTTCCATTTTCATACAGTCTCTTTCAAAATTGACACTACAGCGGCACAACAATGCAAATTGACGTGTTTTTTGTTTTTTTCCCCCTCCAGCACCTAACGCACGTGGTTAGGTTTTGGAAAACAGAACAGGGTTTGGCTTTATAATCTAAGGGGAAGCGAGCGTGTTTGTTGGACCCATACACCACTGATCCCACCCACCCTACTCTGACTTTCACTGCCTTTACTTTTGTTCTTGTCCCGCCGCGTTCCCCCAAACACCACTGACCGTGTTAAATTGTAAAAGCGACCAGCTGCATATCATGCCGACATTAAAAGACAGCTTTTTCCATCAGTGTCGGACGCTGAAAGTCACTGCCTAAGCGCCAGATTTCGACAACTTTGGAGGTACACCGGGTTGCATGGTGACATTAAGCCATGAGGCAATAATGTAGCTTAGTTATAGCCCTTTTTACTTTTGGCAGTTACATACACAATGAAAAAAAAAATCATAAAAATGATACTCATTTGTGAAGATAATCTTGCTGGACAAATTGTCGCAGTGCCGCAGGGCTTTTTTTCTGCAACAATCCAAAATCCATTGGAAAACTTCCCTTTGCTTTTTGATAAAAAGTATCCAGGGCAATGCTGAATTTGTGTCAGGCTACACATAAATGTCGTCCTTGCAGCACTCTGCAAATGCTCCTGCTGGTGGGTGACGTAACGTGAGCTTGGTAGTTTTTCCACATTAAACAATATGGCAGCTGGCTGTTGACAAACTCAAACAACAGCTAAACAGTGCACTGAAATATGTTTCTGAAAACATTTAAGGTGAGAAAAAATAAATGCAGAAACAGAATCTCGGTTTATATTTGATCAGCACCGCCTGGATTTACAGTTTGATCTGAGTTTGGTGACTTTGATAGGGGGAGTCTCACTACTATACTCTGTGTCCATGGTGGCTGGCATTAGAGAATGTGGAAGTACAGCAGTTCCAGTGGATTTGAGCTGGAGGATAAGCAGGCAGAAAAGGAAGATAGGCTTAGTATCCCTTTAATTTAAGCAAGATAAAGCAAAAAAAAAAAAAAAAAGACCCTCCGAAAAGAACTCCACTGATACCTGAAAGTATTTTGTTCTTCTTGCATTGATTCCTGTTTCCATTTCCTGTGTAATGGACTTGCCAGTAATGAGTGCCCCCAAAGTGATCTGATCCGAGCTGACAGGTCTCCATATTATCAGTTGCTGCAAGCGTGGAGCTGAGCAGCAGGAAGTGGAGCCTGGTACAAAACTAAATATAGGTGCAGGTGGAAGGACAAAACCTTGAGCTCTCCTTTATATTATGGTGGAAGAGAGGAGGAGGGGGAAAAAGGCAAGGCAGAAATGGAAACGGTTGCAGTTTCAGATTGGACTGCAGAGAAGACTTTTGCACCGCCTGGAGCTGCCAAGTTTTGCTAATGAAGTAATTTTACTTGAGTTTTTGCTTCTTTTTGGCTTCTACTTGGGTCTAATTACTGTGCTCTGCTGTGAAATACACATTTTGAAGATAATGAAGAAAATAACTTGCAGTTGCATTTGTTTATTATTGCTGAAAGCATGAATAATCCTCCATCTCTCCAAATAAAGTGCGTCTGAGTGCCAAAACAGCGCAAATTCAAGACTAACACCAGGTGTGAGTTTTCCGGAGCCCATTGAGCTGCGGGGTGGTGACACCGCCACTCTGCAAGGCAAACTGAACCTCCCACATCGCAGCCGTCCACAGTTTCCAGCACATCAGCTGAACCCTGCGCTGTCTGCACCCACGGTCTCTCCATTATTCTGGCAAATCACTTGATATCCTTGAACACTTTGTACGCCTCTCTCTCCCTCTCCTCCTCTCTCCTCCTCTCTGTCTCTCTGCGTCTCTCCCTCCGCTTCATTATTCTGCACCTGTCAACAGCGGACGCCGGCGCGCTCCTCTTCTTCCTCCTTCCTTCCTTCCTCGCTCCGCTCTTTTATTTTACCGTCATGACTTCTGGAAAAGACGCGAACGGGCCGGTGAAAGCGGCTCAGCAGCAGGATCAGGTAGGACTTCAGTCGAGCTGTCGTGCCCGCTTGTGTTCGTGTAATTTCCGCGCGCGTTTGGCGTGATGTCTCCTGACGCACGCATGTAGGAGCAGCTGATTTTACACAACATATTCACAGCTTGGTTTCCATTTTTAACACTCTGTCTGCTCGACTTTTGCGTGTGTGTGTGTGTGTGTGTTTCATTTCCTGTCTTGAAATATTGCAGTTTGAATGTATGCACCAACTTCTAAACTTGTGCCTAAATATTTAATGAACTCCTATTGTGAGCCAGAGCCCACAGGTGCAGCAGCATCTATACCATAACAGCCTGTGTGGTGTCCTGTTTTCAGTTTGACTTTGTGACAAGTCTGATAATAAACATTGTTTTTCTGTTTTGGCTTAAGGGGCAGAATTTCTTTTTTGGTGATCAAGTTTGCAGCCACAGCAAAAGACAAAAAAAAACAACCAAGCTTTGTTTATGTGTATGGGAGAGAAAAGACAAGAGAGTGGGTGTTAATTGCTCTGCATTGTTCTGTCAACTCATTGGGTTTAAATTGTGCTCCATATGAGGCCATAGGGAACGCTGCGAAGTGATGTAATGGCACGATCCACTTCTGGGTTTACATAACCGAGCCCCCCTGGCAGCAATACCATAATTTAGGTTGAAAGGTGCTTCGCAGGAATATGCTCATGTTTGCTTGCATGAAGTGAGAACATCTTGACAATAAATCTGGTGACATAACAGGTGTTGATTGTTGAAGTATTAGGCTCTAACCGGGTATTTTTTCACAGGCTGCAGTGAATATGTGAGAATTTTAAAGAAAAAACAGGTCATTTCATCAGTTGAAGCGAAGGTTCTCTGCTATACATATATTTGTTTGCATGGCCAGGTTATAATTAAGTTTGATATTTCTCAAAGTGGGAGGAATGTGAAGAGCATCACCTGCATTTCAGTGTTTCTTGCCTCTTTGTGCACTTTCTCGACTGCACGAGGATCTCTTTCTTGCGCCTTGAATGCAGCCAGCACCTTTTGAATATTTTAAGTTTAAAGTGTTTATTTTTTGTGTCCTATTCATACATTTATGAAAGCGGGAGTGCAGAGTCGACAGCAGAACAGCAGATCCTTAACCATGTTCAGATCAGGGGGAGAAAAAAAAACAAAAAAAGGAAGCATGAGCATCTTTTGAAGGCTGAGAGGAAATTGGATGTCAGACTCGAGAAAAAGGAAGCTCAGAACGAGTGAAATGCACATATGCTCATCATAATGCACAGCATAATACACAGTTATCATGACACGCGCAGCAATCATTTCATCTTTGACATGAAAAGGAAGGAGCGCATCTTTATTCGCTTTTCATTAGTGGCCAACATCGACCTCGTTTCTTCTTTTCACTGTGCACACTTTATACAAACAATGCTATTTCCTGTTGGATGTGGAGGTGGAAAATATACCCCCCCCACCCCCCCCTTCCCTGACGCCACAGCTTCACCAGTGACCTTGCTCGTTGGTAATATCAGTTTCAAATGCAAATGCCAGCCTGTGCGTCTACTCTTTAATGATGCGGAGACAGAGGCAGAGAGAGATGAGAGTATCAGAGCCCAGGAAGTGCCGTGCAGCTAAGAAGCACATCTGAGATTTGAACTCCAGCTCCTCACTGCTGCTGACAGTGGAGGTTTTAACGCAGTTGGGCAATGTGTTGCACTTGGCTTTTTATCCGGCTTGAATCTGAGAATATAGGCGAATAAATTCATGCTATCTTATCTTCTTCTCCATTTAAACACGCTGCTGTGTTCATTAGGGCAGTCGTTACAGGCTCAGCAAATGCACCTCCATATTCTCTATCTCATATGGCATCACTGTCAGTCTCTTTTGTTTAGCACCACATCAAACAGCCCGTCACATTGTTGCTGATCGTGATGCTAGGCGTATAGAGACTGCCACCACGCAGTGTTTTGTTGCTCTCAGTTTGTTGTTTATGATCGTATCGCCTCCATTACTGTACTCGCCGCTTTTCAACTCCAGGTCATTGTCTTGTTCAAGGTAGCATCCACTTTTACTGTATCTCATTCCCAGCAGCAGGGGAGTCTGTCATTTAAAACATGAGCACCTGAAGCAGACTAACGGGGATGAAAGGTGACTCCTGCAGTATAAGAAGACTTGTTATATAAAGGATGAGATGGGGAGACTCGGCTGTGATTAAATTCAGTTTGAACGGTTTTGTGATTGTTATGCTTCTGCACTGGCAACAGCCGTGACTGGAGCCATTATGTTTTCAGCGGGCCCGTCAGTCCCATTACTGTGAATGTGATATCTGAGGAAAGCCTGAAGGGAATTTCTTCAAATGTGGCACAAACGTCCACTTGGACTCAAGGATGAAGTGGTTAGATTATGGTGGTCAAAGTTCAAGGTCACATTCATATCATTGTCATTAGTGTGATGTCAATGCCTGGGGGGAATTTCATCCTGTCTGGCACAAACGTCCACTTGGGCTATGGTCAGATAGTCGAAAAGTTACGTCTGATGTCTTTTCCTAAAGACTTATTTTTTTTACCTCCATGGAAAACATGATGCGATCAAGGACAAATGTTAAGGAGAATGAATAAGAACTAGGCATGTCACAATCCCAGAAGTTTAGTAGTTGAACTTGTTTGGTACGAGCTGACATGAGCAAGGGCTGCTCCCCGACTAAGAATTTTCCTAGTCGACCAATAGTCGTCATTTAGGGCTATAAGTCAACGAGTCCCCTGTATGTTTACGATATGAATTTATAATGATTGAATATATTTTGGTGGTTTGAGTTGAAGGTGTGAGAAAGAATAGTATCAGTAACATTGTTAACACTTTGCTACATTACAGAGAAATACAAAACCGTACTAATGAACCTTCATTAATATAGGCCTATATTTTATCTACAAGTGCACGTCACACACTGAGCGAGCCGCCTGTTAATGACGCTGTGGGCTAATGGGCATGTAGCTACTTCCATGTTTCACATGATACGTCATGTTTGTAGTCGACCAATGAAGATGAGTTTACATATCACCTTGGGTTCGTCCTTCACCTTCTCAAAATGATCCCACACTTTGGATTTCCTGCCCGACATGTTATTAACTAGCCTGTGGAATAACCGCAGGTACCAGCCCTGGAAATTAACCTGACTTCCTGTCTGACTGCTGAGCGTGAACACTTCCTGTGTCTGTCCTTTCAAATGTTTTGTTTTGTTTTTGTGACTAAGGGACCAATGAAATTTTGCCCACTTTCTGGTCGATGATCGTTTCGTTGACTCTTAGGGGGCAGCCCTAACTGCAATGTTCCAAAAATCATATCTTAGATACTTTTTATATTACTTCATTACCAAAGTTGGAATGAAAATAAAAAGAGGAATATAAGCTATTTAAGTGAAAAGAAATGGTTGTCACATTGATACTTGCTCAGGCTCACCTTCCTGTCCATTCATATTTATCCACATGAATCCTAATTAGAGTGATTACATACAAATAATTGTGTCACTTATGCAAGATAGGCATAGCCTTTGTTTTAATGAATGGCTGAAATAGTGTGTCACTTTCAATGTTGCTGCTGCAAGGAATTGTGGGACGCATTTTCTTCAAACAGGATGGTCAGTGTACCCTATGCTAAAGGAGATAAGAAAGGAAGCACTGAAGCACCTTCCCGTAGAATTTATAGAATCTGACCAGCTTTTATCTCGGCTGCCACTTACATCCTCTTTGCTTATTTCACCCAGTTAGGAACCTTCCTTAGCAAACGACACTATTGGACCGCAGCCCTGGTCTCAAGGATGAGCTGATTAGAATTTGGTGGTCAAAGGTCACTGTGACCTCACGAAACATGTTTTTGGCCATAGCACAGGAACAGAGCTGGAGACATTTGGTGGGATATCCTCCTGAGACCTGAACTTTGGTTTGGTGTGCTTTTTCAATTTCTCCTTGCTATTTGGGATCATTAGGGCCTGATAAGTATAAAAAACGAAACACTGTCAACAATAATGAAGCGCCAGTAAAGACCCTAAAGAGGATCAGCTGTTATGAAAATGGATGGATGGATGAGTACTTTCTAATAAACAGCGTCTTAGCTTGTTACTGTTCTTGTGCTGTCAGGTTTTTGTACCTTGCTCACTTGTGTGTCGCGGTCGGCTGCAGACTGACTTGGCAGAGATGGCTACCATTTTGTGTTTACATTGATTTCTGTATTGTGCTTTTACTACCACTACACGGCACAGATCTTGTAAAGATCTTCTGTGCTGCTGCAGGAAGATGTGTGTGAAGCATTTTTTGTAGCTTCTGTGTAGCAACATCTATATGTGAAGCATTTTCTACTGTCAAGGTTACAACTTTGTTTTCTATCCACTCTCTCTGGCAGTCAGCCTCAAGCTCGTTGATGTTGCTGACACTGAGCTTCGGGTGATTGTCGTTGCACCATGTGACGAAGCTCTCCATCAGTCCTCTGTACCGTTCTGTAAAAAGTCTCTAAGTGCAGACAGCGTGTTTCTCGTTGTATTTTCTCACGTGTTAATATAGCGATAACTTCCATTTCACCAATTTTCACTTAATTCCTTTTATTAAATCCCCCCAAAGTCTCCATTACATGTATTATATGAATGTGGACAGACATGGATGTTAACTGCGACTTCACTGGATTGTGTTGGAATACAACAGTGAGGCAGTAATTCTGGTTTCCCCCGAAACTTTAATCATTCTCGATGCATTTGGTCTGCACATAATTATTCTGAAAGGATAATAGGTCTCTTATCTCTCCTTTAACTCGAAATGGATTTAATTTTCAGGGACATTTTGAGAGAAATGTTCAATTTATTTAAAGAAAAAAAGGAAGGAGAAAACAGTGGCGAGGGTTATTTCCAACTGATCCATTCTTGAGTGATTCAACTTCAGTCACGTTGTTGTGCGCTACAGTTCCTCTGATGATTAAAAGATACTGTGCCAGTTTTGTCCAGAGGCAGGCGGTAATTCATATCCTCCTGAGAAAACACTTCTTTTCCTCAGCCTTGTCTTTTTCCTGTCGATAACACAGCCTCATTTTTTTCTTTTCTCATCTTCCTCCCAGTTTCACACACTCAGTACGACATGTTATTAATTCTTACAAAGACCAATGAAAAGCTACACAAAGCCTAGAAAACATCTTCTGATAACTTCATCTTTTGTATTTATTTATTTTTTGGTCACAATGACACACTTCCCACTTTTATGGATCTCCTCCCGCAGATTCTCACTTCTAATCTCTCGTTTATTTATTCACAGATTGCAATGGATTGTCTCCCCATCTGTTTTGTGGATTCTTTTAAACCATTAACTTCAGGAAGGGTCGCCCAGGAAGTCAACACGCTTTCAATTATGGCAACATACTAAGCCTCTCCATAGTTACTCTGTTGCAAAAGCACTAAGTCACTTTTCTATGGTTTCCTTTGTTTTGATAACAGATGAATATTTACCAAATCACAGGCTCATGAATGTGTGTGTGTGTGTGTCATCGCTCAGTCTGTAAATATTAAACAAAGGCAATATTGAAGAAAACAGCTACTCTGGAATTTATTAGTGACTCAGTGATCGCTTCACTAAACAGTGACATTTCAAACTTCTCAAACTTGCTTCTGTTTTGAAAGACTCTTGGAAGAGAAACTCCTCATCCGTCACCCCCACCTGCTGCTGAATGTTGGAGGACAGAGCTGTTACACAAATGAGCAACAGGATTTGGAAAACATTTTGTTCCAGTGCTGCAGAGGAAAATGACAGCGCAGTGTTATATTGTATTATTTTGTAAAGTGCTTTGCGATCATGTAACTAATTGTTTTTTGTTGGCTCTCTGCTCTAATGGCAGAATTAGTCCCTTCTATTGTGAGACAGCGAGTATTTTAAATGTCAAACAGAAGATCTATTAAGCAGCCTTTTAGCTTTGATCCTGCTGTATTTGCACATTTATTTCAGGTTCTTGCAGATACAGAATGTGTGTGTCTTGTGACGGTTTTAGCCACAAGGTTGACATTTGTGGTTTTGCGGTGAAACGTCTCGACAGTTATCGGATGGATTGTCATGAAATTTGGTTGAGACATTTATGTCCCCGCGGGATGGATTATAATCACTTTGGTGATCCCCTGACTTTTTATCCACCCCCATTATCAGGTCAAAATTTTAATTTGTCTTTCATGACCCTTCATTAATAACCAAATGCCTGCAAGACCATCTCATTAGCCTCAATTATATTTTGTGTTTGGTGCTTATTAGCAAGTATTAGCATGCCAACACAAACAACTAAGATGTTAGCATTGTCATTATGCGCATGTTAAAATGTTGATGGTAACATTTACTACAAAGCCCTGCAATTACAGCCAAATTCTTGGTTTATAATGGACACGAAAGCACCATGAATTGTGCTGGTTTCTATGGAGTGCTGCGGCCCTGAGCTACGCTACCAGCTTGCGATCTGCAGTGATACTTTAGCTATCTGCACTATCCTCTCTGCGAGCCATGAGCCAATCTGGCAACAAAACACACTGATAATCTCTGAAGAATGATATAAAGGACATATTGCAATACTGCAATATTCTGTGCAATTATTTTAACGTCTTGAATGTATATTTTAACTCAACATACAACTTACTCTAATTCTGTTGTTGTTTATTCTACTGATGTATATTGTAGTTAAATTTTCACACTCACAGCCTCAGCACAGTGATGATATATGTTTTATTTTATTATCTTAATTTTTATATCTTAAGCACTAGTGTTAAACAGGGTAGCATAATGCACATTTTATTTTTATTTTAATGCACAGTTCATTTCTACTTTATTTATTGCTCTTTTATTTCATACTTTTAGTCTTACTTCTTATAATTCTGTTCTTTACATCGGCGCACCTGTAACGAATCTTAATTTCCCCTCGGGGATCTATAAAGTCTGCCTCTGATTATATAATCATATAAATGATCTGATTTTTTTAAGTGATAAAATACGCATCCCATGCTTACTTATGATACATATTTGTCAGATGTGTCTAAACAGAGAGAGAGAAACAAGCATTCAGAGACAGAGCTGTATGTGGTATTAGAAAAAGGCAGGCCGGCACGGAGAAATACTCTCCTGGTGTGAACACTCAGGTGACGGGTGTGTTGTACTGCATCTTGTGTGTGTTTTTGTATATATTTTGTCAGTTTGTACATCTAAATGTGTCCACATGTTGACTTTAATGCATAAAACGCCCTTGTTTTAAGACATCAGTGTACATGTTAGAGATTAACACTTGTCTCAAAGCCAAATGTAGATGAGTACACACATACAGACAAATACACACACACACACACACACACACACACACACACAAACACTCACAGAAGATATAGAATAGATCCCCTGGAGTGCCTCCCTCTCCAGTCTGGTAATGTATCTGTTCTGACAATAAGACAAATGCGACGCTTATTGTATTTTTAAATGAAACACGCCGACTGGATGTAATTTAATTTAACATTGTCAACATACAGAACTCTGTAGCTGACTGGAAGAATTTAACTGTGTGAGCCATGGAGGAGAAAAGGCATCTCATCACATATTGAATAATTTATTTCCACGTGAAAACAGATAATGGCATAAAAGGCAGCGGTCTAAATCATTTAATATTATTTTGACTTGTGGTGAAAAAACAACATAATGCACTTCCTCTTTCTTAGCTCAACTTTATATCAGTGGTGCAGCTGGTAACACTGCTGCAACCAACACCACCACTGTTACTACTATTTCTCATTCAAAAAAAGTTCATATGTTTTAAAGAAATATATGTTTAAATTTTCACTAATCACTATATTATTAAAGGGGCTGAATGCGACATTTAAAGCATATTATCTGCACACAACCCTGCACATGGAGGTGGCTAGCAGCTAACAGTGCTAAATCAATAAACAGTGCTAACAATGGCAACAGTGCTGACAGAGCTGATGGTGTTAACCTAGGGAAAATGGGAGGATTTACGCCATGCCTCTGCAACAACACTGTGCCGGTATCAGTGGTGACCGCCGTATGAGCAGTTATGTCACCAGAGGAAAATGTTGTAAATTTCTGCAATACCATAAGTATCATATCTGAGGTGATGTCGTATTTGAGCTGACTTTGTCATATGGAGGTGGAGGGGATGGTGTCACCAGGCTAGACAAGCTGTAGACCACAGTTCACGACCAACACAGAACAAAACCAGTTGTTTTTTTAGTGAGTCATTGCTTTGTTTCCAGTGGCTCCAAACGTGGGTGTCCTGTAGCGACACGTTGATGTTTTTTCAGCGGGGATAGTGCCACAAAAACTGGGTATCCTTTTCCTCAACATAACTATCTGGTTTTTGTGCATAAACCTAACCACAGATCTACCAATGCTTTTTTAAAACTTAAAGTTTCAACATATCCAGCCGGTCTCAAAACCCAACCCTAGTCGCAGATATAGTTTAAGGGCACTCAGCAGCATCAGGGGGAATGCAGAGGGTATGGTGGGTGGGAGGGGTGATGGATGGGTCGAACTAACACTGACCTTCACCTGGGAGAGCGGTGCATAAGATTATAAAGCCAAACCTTGATATTTTTCTGGAAACCCAACCATGCGCACTAGTTGTTGAAGGGAAAAAAGATGTCAATTTGCGCTGTTGTGCCAAAGTAGTGCATGTAATTTGAAGAGACAGAATGTAAATGGTAAATTTCCTGAGAAAACGGAAGTGTATTTTGAAAGAATATGTGAGGTCAGAGTGAGAATGTGTTGGTGTGAGCGCTGTGCAAAGTGGTGGTGATTAGCTAATCAATGGCATACACACACGGGCAGTCACATGCACTCACATGCTCCACGGACTGTCCACCACAACAGGGAGCAGAGAAGCTCGGATTAACGTTACATCACACTGAGGGAGCATGACTTCATTCTGTTCTCAGGACGCCATTACTACCCAATATCTTTAAAGAGTAATTAGTTGTTTGCTGCTATAATAATGCTCTGAATGTTGTTTACAGCTACTTTAACAATGAGTCCAAACAATATGTGTGATGTGATAGGAGTTGCTTGTGGTACGAAACCCACAGAGAAGTGTTATCTGACTCTCCAGATCCCCTCAGCTCTGTCGAGAGTTGTAGCGTCTTTCAGCTCATTGTTTTGGTTTTACAGCCTGTGACTTCACTGTTTCATTAACATTTTTCCAGCAGCAGCTGTCTTTTTAGTGAAAAATAGCCTGATAGATAAATCCACTGTAGCTGCTCAGCACCACAAAGTAAGCAACTTGCTGGGAAACATAGCGATGCATTTAGCAGCTTAAGAGCCAGATATTGTCCTCAGGAGTTTGTGGAGACCGAAACACATCCAGAGGGAAAGCAAGTGTTTGACTTTAATTAACAAACATAACTCCAAATGAATGCTAATGTCGCTTTGTCTCTTCTGGATGTTTAAATAAGCAACTGTTTGCGACCATGTTCATTATATTAACTCACAGTATGTCAGAGTTGTGTTTTCAGCTTGTGCTGTGGCCAAAGAAGCAATAATGACTCAACCATGAAACTTTTACATCCCCTACAATTAATTATAATGTGGCTAGAGCTGGACTCTCTCTGAATTGCAGAGTTGCTCAACTTGCTCGCGACCAGATGGAGCTTTGCAGAAGCTTTTAGCTTTTAGAAGAATTTTATAAGTGCTCCACTACTTGTGAGCCGGTGATGGTGCTGTGCTGTAACAGCAAACTTTACTTGAAGGTGATGATAATATTTCTGAGCCTCCTCATCCCTCTTCTGTTAGACAAGTGTTCAGAACCACTAGAGTCAAAGAGTCAACTTACACATTACGTGAGCAACAGAAACTAAACTCTGTCTCCTCTCTGCTTCTGTGCCTCTTCCTACACTTCTGCAAATTACTTTTACAAAGAATATATACCAGAATACATTTATTATCTTACAATACATTTCCTCAGTGTGCTGTGCTGAATAGTTTGAAGCTGAGTTTATACATTTATATTTTATTTTATTTATTCATTTATCTATTTTGCATGTCCATTCATTCTGTTTAAAGCTGGTATTTCTACACAGTTTCAGATGAAGACTTATATTATTAGCATTATTTCCAGAGCACTGTAAAGTCCAAAGAGATGTAAAGGTATAACCATTTCTAAAATTCACAACATGTTTTTATCTAACCACATAAAAACAAAATTTTCATTGCTCTCTTGCTTGCCGTGCACAAAGGGAGGAACATGCCTGTATTAAAGCTGTTATTGCAACACATTCTCACTCTGACCTTGTCACATATTGACGTTTGGTCATTGACATTCCACGTCCAGATATGATGTGAAAGCTACCATGGGTGCGTTGGTTCTTGATGTTCTGGGAGGCCTCGTCAAGTTCTGCCTGTTACATGCATCGTCTTCTTTCAAAATACACTTACGTTTTCACAGTAAATTTAAAACATGGTTGCGTGGGGCGTCGGTGGCTTAGTGGTAGAGCAGGCGCCCCATGTACAAGGCTGTTGCCGCAAAAAACAAACAAAAAAACGTGGTTGGGTATACAAAAAAGAACAGGGTATGAATTTAGAATCTCACTGGACACAAACACTGCTCTCCTGGGTGAAAGTCGGTGTTTGTTGGACCCATGCACCACCCTTTCTGCACACCCCAGCCAGCCTTACGGTGCCTTAACTTTCGTTCTTGTCCCACCATGTTTTCCTGTGACGCCACCAAGCATTGTTAAACTACAACGGCAATGTATCATGCAGATGTTAAAGGACGGCTTTTGTCAGTGTCTGAAGCGCCGGATTTCAACGACTTCAGGGTAAGACCGGGATAACCCACGTGAACAAATACAACCAATCAGAGCCGAGAAGTCTCGAACGCAGCTGTCAGTCATGTTAATCATTGCTTGTGATTGTCAGACTAGGCAGCGCTGATTGAATATGAATTGATTCTGTTACTGCATCACCTCAGATGTTTCCAGAAACATATTTAAGTGTACTGTTTAGCTGTAAAATGAGAAAGTTTGCGACCTGGCCGCCATGTTGAAAACAGACAAACTAAAACCAGGCTCCACCCAATGGCTGGAACAAGCTTCTCATTTTACAGCTAAACAGTACACTAAAATATGTTGGTGAAAACATTTGAGGTGACAAAGAGGCAATGCAACAGAATACAGATTCATATTTGATCACCGTTGCAGAGTCTGACAGTTTGACCGCAGTCCTCAAGCAGTGATTGATTTGAGTGACACTTGCGTTAGAGACCAATTAGAGACTCCTCGGGTTTGATAAGTTGTTCTTGTTCACATGGTGTAATGCCGTAAGGAGTGCTGCAAGGCCAAGAGTAGGCAGAGACAGATTTTTTGTCTGATTCAGTACTGTGTATTGTACATATGACGGTTTCAACAAATATGATGTTGATGTTTTTTTCGATGTTTTTTTTAATTTTTTTATTACCAACTACAGTTTTGATTTAATTTAATAGAATTTTTAAAAAATATTTATTTTCGGGTGATTACAAAAGAAGGCTGTGCCATTGGTGTGTGAGTCCATGTGAGTGTTCAACTCATGAGCATGCTGCACCTTGTCTGGTAGCCTTGGCCACCATTATATGACTTCATATGTGAATGAGTGAATGTTACATGTAGTGTGGAAAGACACACAAAGGCACTATACAAATGCCAGTCCAGTTACCATTTACCATGACGACAGACATTCGAAACTTTTTCCAGAGCCTTAGTAGAAGCTTTGAATGTAAAAAATGTATGTTCAGTACAGCCACTGTGTTTTTCTTCAGGGGTATCGATGTATGTGATTTGGTTTACAGTACACTTCAGTCTGTAGAAGAGGCTTGATGTATGATTCATCCACAATGTTGTGCGTTCCTCCGCTTGTCAGATGTGATCTCTCATCAGCAAATACATCCACAGGTTACAGCATTTCATTTGACAACGTTTTGTTTTCTTTGCGTCACCTCAGTTGAGTGTAAACCTCGTGCTCCACATTTTCCAAAGTGGACAAAGACAGGCTGGATAGACAGAGACAAGCTGATGCCCTACTATCCATGAACCAAAAGCCAGCTGACATGAATTCTTAATCTCACTCATGAATGCCCATGATTTATTGATGCGGTTCCACAGGAAAAGTTTACCCCCATGTCCAAAGGCTACTGCTTCACTCTCGCATTTGACTCATACTCAGACAGCGACTACATTACAGTGGAGTGATATATCGTATGTCAAGTGTCCAATGTCTCTAGACCGCTGAAGTTTGCTTTCGTTTCAAATGTCTATATGTTCTCTCCTGTCGTATTTGAGTGTCTTGTTTTCAGAGTTAATTCAAACGAGCCCCCGGTCACATTTCCCACATGACGCTCAGTGGTAATATTAGTCCCCACTGTACTGCACAGCAGCCAGCACCATCTTCACTGCAAATCTGACTCAAATGACTCTCTTGGTTCCCTTGGAAACCAGGTGCTCAGAGATCAGGAAAGATCCATTTCACACTTCAGCAGCGAGCAGAGAGACAAAGAGATGGTTAGACAAAGAGAAAGTGGGAGGGAGAGAGGATTAGAGAGAGAGAGTGGAGTGGGATAGAAGAAGCTTCACCTTAAAAGATGCTTTATTCTTATAGCCCCTTTGTCTGGAAATAGAATGAAAATAGTAACAAATGGATTGAAAAAAATATGTTGCTTCCCCTCGTGGGATTTTCTACCCTTTAGAGTCGTCAGTGCTGAGATGCACAGGGCTTGTTTAGATGCAGCATCTGTGGAGAAGAGGGTGAAAATGGCTCCAGTTCTCATTTATTGATGCAGCTTTTATTGTTATCAGCTGTACGGCATGCATGCCTGCTCTTCACACAGACTAACAGAAGGAGATGGCTTAACGCAGACAGCCAGTAATATCTTGCCGTGTCTGAAAACGCTGCCAAAGGTCAAGATTTCCTTTCCGCACACAGACGAGCTTTTGCCTCGTTAAGAGCTCTTCATAAAAAGGTCAGCATCCAGGGAATACAAAAGTTTATAGCTGCTGCTTTGTGATACACTTTAACAGGCTGAGCATCAGGGAAATCTGAAGTTGGATTCTGAGTGTCTCTTTAAGGTTCGGATTAGCTGGAAACAACGGAGGTGTTGATGATTTTCATACATTTTATGTGAGTGGATTCAGCCTGAGTTTGGAGCTCTCTGTTCATTTGTGGTTGAGTAGGTGGGTGAAATGTTCCACATTGCACAAAGGGATAAAGCAGTCTGCAGGGATAAAGCAATCAGAGCTAAGACACTTTAATAACAGTGGATTGTATGAGAGAACAGAGCAATTTTCAAATGTACGCTGCTCCTTTTGAGTCTACATTTTGAATACATGGATTCAGTCTGGGAGCGGGTCGTTGGGTTTCTGAAGAGACACACATTAACCAAAGTAATTAATAAAAAAGAAATAAGCCTCCACCTAAATCTGTGTACTCGGCAGATGATGGTTGTATAAGGAGGTTTAAAGCAGCGGAGCTTCCTAAAGATTGTACTGAAATTGATGGGGTGTTTCATCATAAAAATCTTCCACAGTGTTGACACACCAGATTCATTTTCAAACTCAATACTTAATGCTTCAACAGAGAATATAGTGTGATAGTTGCTCCAAATGGCATCACTATTAGAAAATCTGATCTTCACTACTTCTACTCCACCAACCCAGTCTGTGATTATTATTATTTTTTAATTAGTAATGTAGAAGCCTGTGGGCTATGTGGAAATGATCAAAACCAGGCTGAAAATGGTGTTAAGTTCTGGTCTTGTAGGATTCAACTCCTTGTTAAAGACAATAAAATGCATGCAGACACAGCGGTGGAACGTAACTAAGTACATTTACTGAAGTACTGTCAGTGCAGTAAGTACAGTTGTGAGGTTACTTTCATTTTGTGCTACTTTACACTTCTACTCCACTAAATTACACAGGAAAATTTACTCCACTAGACTGGGGCGGCAGTTTGCATGTTCTTCCCATGTTAGCGTGGGTTTTCTCTGGGGTCTCCAGTTTCCCCCCCACAGTCCAAAAAGGTTAGGTTAACTGGTGACTGGTGGGTGTGAATGGTTGTCTGTCTCTATGTGTTAGCCCTGCGATAGTCTGGCAACTTGTCCAGGATGTACCCTGCCTCTCGGCATCTGTCCTGTCAATAAAGGCAATAAGGGATTGTATTTTTTTCCATTAATTAATTGTAGGTGTGTTTTGGGCATAACAGTGTAACCAGTCAGAATGCCATCTCCCATTCCCTTCAACAGACAGATGTGCCTGCACCTGACACACTGCTATATACATGGTGGATCTGGCACATTGGAGGAGTGAGCGTTTTTCTCCTGAGAGTAATGAAGTGAGAGCAGTAATGTCACTGCAGAAAATATCGTGACATTTAAGCAGCAAAACTAAAAACTGTAGTTTTAAACTTGACTAAACTTTTAGCTTCTGAAATAACCAATGAAGCTGCTCATCAGCACGTCCCTTTGTGTGTAACAAGCAAATGTATGCGCTTTGTGAACCTTCCTATGTGGACTCATCTTATTATCTGAATCATGTGCCGCCTTAATAGCAAGAAAAAAACTGAGCTACTGATTTTAGAACAATGCACCTGACCACAACTCATTCTACGACCTACACGGACATGGGCGCACAGATGGACATTTTTTGGACATACATTTGCTGCTTACACAATGTGGGCGCTGGCTGTGTAAATGACAACTGCAGCAGTCGGTAACTAGACATGTCAGCTGTGCCGTGTGTATAATAGGGCTGTAGTATTATTATAGATACCCATCAGTATTTCAAGTAGTGTAATTATCCATTAGACATTACAGAGATGCTCACATTTAAATCCATCAGAACTTATAATTACTGTAATTATATAATACAATTACACAATATATATTATTCTGAAATGGGACATTCTACATAATGTGTATTTTTACTTTCGTTACCTGTAACTGCTAATATTTTTGCACTTCTCCTGAAGTCTTGAATGCAGGACTTTTATTTGTAACAGAGTATTTCTACACTATTGTATTGGTACTTTTACTTCAGCAAAAGGTCTGAGTACTTCTTTCACCTCTGCATGTACAAACACACATTTTTTTGTTGGTTTTCTTTGTTTTTTTTGTTTTTGCTCAGTTTGCATTTGGTGTTTTTAGGAATCATTGGGTCTTCTTACTGAATTTTTTGTGTTTTATAGTAAAGCAAATTAATCACACTGTTAGTTGACACAAACATTGACAGTAGATTTACTGTACAATCAGGACTGGGAGCTCAAAGTAAACACAGCAGTTCGAGCTGGGATGATTCCAGTTTCCAGTGACAAATACCCTCATGTACTGTGTGTACCCTGGTGAAATGACAGGACGGTATGAAGGTGTGAAAAGTAGATAGCACCCAAGGCAATAGTACACAGTGCACATTGTGCTTGTTTGCTAAAAAGTTAATGTGTTTTTGCATGTGACGTGACGAGACATGCCGAGTTGGTCTCAAAGAAAACTAAAACTGTGCCAGTGTGGCAACATTTTGGATGCGAAGCCGGCGAAAGAGGTGAACCAAGGATCAGTAAACCAGACTGCTGCTTCACTCTGCTTCCTCTTGGCGACCAAGTGGACTGGAGTCGCCATATTTTTATTCTCGGGCTCTCACAGTCTGATTATGTTCCACTCCCAGCAGCTGCTGAATGAAGTGTGACACCTAGTGGTCAAATTTGGTGCACTGGTCGAGTCTGGTTTTGGCTAAATATCAAATCGGTTTAAAGATTTTCACAGGCCCAACCCTATTGGGAGAAGACGTAACTGTGCTGTCAGAAAGGCAGTATCGAGTCAAAGCCTGCAAAGATGACACTGTACGGTTTTGGCATGGCCCCTTGAAGTCAGATGAATGTCCCAGCCACACTGAGTACAGTCAGCAGAATCATAATGGAAATTTGTGTATGTTGTGACTGGCAAAAGCAATACGCAGCCACGAGACGAGTATCTCTCTTGGATAAGTAGTGATTGTGGAGACAGTGTTCTTGAGCTCCAAAGTGATACAGCAGTCTCTAAAACCAGTCAGTGGCGTAGGTTGAGCTAAAACCATGCCAAGCTATTTGCCCTGTCAACGCCTAGACATGTCCCATTACCTCTTCTACCAAAAGTCAAGAGAAAATGAGCCCACATGGAAGAGCCTGGAGTGATTTCCACAGTGGAGCCGCCTACAGACTGGTGTAAAGGAATGGTTCCAGTGCCAAAACCTCATGACACTGAGGTTTGTATATGTAGTACTGACATAGTCGAAAGAGAGAGACACGTGCTTCCATCAATGGAGCACACGCTTGGACAGCTGGAAGGCGCCAATATATTCTCAAAACTGGATGCAAATTTGGCATTTTGGCAAATACCCTTTGCAAATGAGTCTGCTCTGCACACCAGATTTATAACTCCATTTGGGAGATATTGCTTTAACAGACTCTGCCTTGGCACCCCCGTCTGCACCAGAACATTTCCAAACGAGAATGTCTCAGCTGCAGGAAAGCCCAGACGGAGCGGTTTGCCAGATGGATGACGTTTTGGTCCATGCAGAGACTCAGACTCTAAGTGAATGTGTGAATTGTCTTAAACCTCTGTCAAGTCTCTGGTATAGTTCATCAACAAGGTGAGAGCTGTCACCAACATGGAGGAGCCCACTGATGTGAGTGCGACTTCTGGGGATGGTTATTCATTCAGAGGAGAAGACACTGCTGCTGAGGAGAGCTGCCGGGAGCAAAGAAAGTGTGGACCCTGGGAAATTCAAAACAGCGCGCTTCTGACAGCCTCAAATGAGAAGTGAGCCAACAGCCAGGTTTGGCACTTTACAATCCCAGGGCACAGACAGTACTCTCAGCTGATGCATCGTCATACGGACTGAGAACTGTATTGTTCCAGAGACAAGAGGATACTTTAAAACCAAATGCCCGTTCTTCACAAACACTGAAGAAAGATGAACAAATGAAGCTGTGAGTAATTCTCAGACTTTCTGATTGGCATCTTGTTTTACATAAAAATCAGTCATTACGCTCTGGTATGCCTCTGGGATCTGAGACACTGAACAAGACTGAGAACAAGAATGATGAGATACTCATACTCTGTTTCACATGTTCCAGGCACACAGCCACAAATGTGCTGTCTGGTACACCTAGAGAGTGCTACAAGTGACAAAAAAGAGACAAAAATGAATCTTTATACACAGTGTGGTGTCATGTCTTTCAGTTGCAGAGCAAAAACTGCAACAAATTTAAGGAGCACCTAATCTTTGAACCCATCGGCTATCAGTCTGACGATGATAAGCCTCTGGGAAGCAATATTTTGGGGGTTCCAGTGTAACAAGCAGATGTTTTGGCTAATCTCTATAAATAGATAACTGCATATAAATGCAGAGTAATGAAAAAAGCTAATAAGTAGCTAAATTGTTGTCAGATGATAGCTGATGGATTTCACGATTGCATTTTGGCCTAACTGCGACCATTTCATAACATTACCTACGTGTTTTAATGTGCTTCAGCTGTGCTACACATAAGCCTCGTTTCCACCAAGCACTTTCAGTATGGTGCCTTTGGAGTCAAAAGTAATCATTCAGACATGGTACCTAGACCCTAGTGTTTCCATCGCAAACAGTACTCTTAAGTGTGGGCGGGGTTGTTGTCACTCACTGCTCCGTCCAGCACTCACTGTATTTCCTCACCATCGATGACACAGATGGAAGTCTGCACCTTGCACCACGCCGACATCTTCAGAACAAAATAGAACAGGCTACAGTGAGAGTCTCTCTCCATGGGATATTTAAAAACAGCAGGTTTGTGTATTTAGTCCTTCACAGGCAAGCTCAGGGGTTTAGTGTTGCCAGAGCCACAGGAACAATGTACTACAATGGGTTTTTTTCTCTGAGTGAGGATTAGAATATATGCCCTTCACATAATCCGTGCGAAATTAATACATTTGAAGATCCACTCATTACTTAAAGTGTATGTCATATAAAAACTAAAGTAATGGTCAAGGTTGTTAAAGTGAAATTTTTACTCCGACTCCAGCTGCTGTGAGAGGCAGCAAAACATCCTGTCATTTTATAGTTTCAGTTTACTAATAAAACTCTCCACAGTATGAGCAGTGGTTACATGAGCCTCAAAACCAGCCAGAACTCAGCCCTGAGCAGAGTGACCGTCCTCTACTGACCAATCAGACTGCAGTGTTCACAGCTCCACCTTTTAGCACCACATCTGTGTGCTACAGAAGGTACCCCAACAGAGGGGGGACCAAAAATGAGGACGATATGGAACGGTTCCATTGGTACCATCCACAACTTTTCACAGTGGGAATGGAAAAAAAATCGAACCGAACTGAACTGTACCGTACTGCTAAGAAAGCATCTGTATTAGATGACCCAGGAATGAGAACGAGTTGATTCTACTTGCAGGTATCTGTTTATAAAGATTAAGGATCACCAAGACAAAGGTGCTGAAACAGATGAAGCAGTTCAGTATATTACAGGAGGATGAAGGAGGGTTGTGTTCTCACCTTCAGTATGCCGGGGATCTCACAGGTGAAAATGGCACACGACGAATGATCCTTAAGTCACTATAAAAGGAGCCTGTGGGAGAGCTGCATGCTGGTCACCAAAGCATAGCAAAATATAGAGAGCGGGAAACAGTTTGGCGGCCTGGACTGAACGCACAAGACGGAAAGAGTGACAGACCCGCAGAGAAACACGATTGCCAAGGGAATTTGTTTGACTGGAACAACAGTCAGTATTTAGTGGTAATCCTTAACCATTGTGTAACAGTTTAATCTTCTCTCTCCAGCTCACTTCTTACATTCTTGACACAACCATTTCTGTCCCTTTCAATGTGAACACAGAATGTGCACCATTAAACTGCATCACATCTCCACCTTTTCCATGATGGGCTCCCTCCAGTGCGTTTAAAACCACTTTTGGTGTCCTACATGGTCGGACTACCCGTTCCATTCGACCCCTCGACAATTCAACCACCTCTATCTGCCACTGATGGGGTTTCAAACCGTTTGATTCAGCAGTGAAAGGGTCGATGACAAACATTATTTGCAGCCGTTTTGCTTGTAGAACATGGAAACTATTCTCCAGACTCTTGGAGATTAAGCCGTGTTGCCCACAGGACAGATTTTTCCTGCGTTTTGAACTGTGACTTCTTTTTGGTGGAAACGTCTCAACATGACACAGGAAATGAATTAGGGCAAATAAGGGTCATTAACATATCTGAGTTCTGGTGAATCTTCGCTTTAAGGCCCGACGTTCAGTAAACAAACTCCTGATGCTTTAATGTTGTACTCTGCAATCGTTTTCGTTAATTGAGTGGGTGGTTTAAATTGCAGTGACAGCTGTCCTGACGGCTCTGTCGACCATCACGCAGCTTGTCACAGGAAGTGCGATAAACATCGATCACATCTTTCTCAAGTCGGTGTTATGTATCAGGGGGTATTGACAGTGAAGGTTAATGGCCGTATCCATTTCAACCAAATGCTGCTTTGTTGAGGAGTTTACAGTGACAAAGGCAAGCGTCCAGCAGTATTTGATTGTCTATCGATTTGAATTGCGGAAAAGCTCCCTGACCTCTGATTGAATAATTGGGTGTCTGTTTACAGAAATGCCAAGCACTGGAGGGAAGCTGCTCCTGCTCGTCAAGTCGTCTGCATCCTACATTTCCACAGCCTGAATTAGCCCACAAAGCCTGCGGGAGATGTATTTAAGATTCAAAAAAGTAGGCTGTCTGAAATCATTTTACCATGTGCCTCTTGTGCTCCAGTACAATGAGCATGCTGGATTTGTTGTGGGTGGGAAAAAATGACTGGAACTAAATATTTACTCACATGCCTCCGAGGCTGGCATCAAAGTGTCTGAAAATATTCTGCTGAGAGACACTTTTTCCTCTATGAGGTGACGTAGATCCAGCTGCCACATTTATAGATCTCTCCGTCAGGTAGGGGCTGCACTGGACTGGGCTGCATTCAAATCACCTGCCTGCACTAAATGGTTTTCCATTTTCAGTGCAGATATGCGGAAAAAACAAGCAGGCCGATGCAGAAACAAGGCTGTTATCTGCATTACTGTCAAAGCATCTCATGGTTTTATTCCTGGCTCGGTCAGAGGTCTGAAGTGATTGTTGATATCAAAGGCAACTTCAACAGCATATCTTTCAGGGACATTAATATCTTATGATTCCAGTATACACCTTATCGCGAAAATCCTTACCTCTGCAGCAATACATCAGCTTATTGGCCTGCCTGCTGTTTTTCTATGTGTACTCACTGCCTTCAGTATTGATTTGCTTCGCTGGGAGACAAACTGTGTGGAGACAGTAGGAGCACTGCCAGTGTAAATGCACACACACACACACACACACACACACACGCAGGTACACTTTAAACATTTAAAGGGGCTGTCAGCGATTCTCATCCAATACACTTTTTATCAAATTCAGCAATTATCTCCTCATGGTCTGCTGGCTGTCTGGTCTGGGGTTCCAGATGTTTTGCACTGGACATTTTTGCACCCCATTAATTACATCAAATGTATACTTTCATGTCAGTGCAGGAACTTGTGTCTTATATGTACGGCAAAGGCAAAAACTGCCCCCACAGTTGCTTTGCTTTTTTTTTTTTTTTTTTTACAATACTTAGATGACAGACGCTACAATTATAAACTGAAAGTGTTTGCTACATTACGCAGTAGCAGCCGCCGAGTCGCAGCACACAGATGCAGAAGTCAAATTTGACTTATTAGCCAACATGATCAAAGTTATTAGACTAAGAAACCACCAAGACGGTGGCGAGGATTTGGTGTCAAAGCGAAAAGCAAAAGCCCCAGTTTGGTAATAAAAGCTTGCTTTATAGACACATTTTTGATGAACAATAGCAGTAGTGCACATTTCACTGACAGACACATTCCTGTGAAGGTTAGTTCCTGTTGTTTCTCCAGTTAAATGATTTTAATGTGAAGCTGCAACAGGAGGAAATGTTTGGCATTAGCACTAACTACATACAGAGCTCCAAAGATTTTGAAGGTCAGCGACAAATATCTCTTCTTGGGCTGTCCTGAATGCCTCGAATCTTTGATCGTTGTCATGGTAGACATCCAAATCAGTATCGGGATGCTCCTTTTTTTTTTTTTTTTCTTTGCACACATATATATTATATTAGTTATACTAAACAAGGACATTTAAACTTAGTGAAAGCATCTAATTTCAGTCACTAGCAGCCCAGCACTACTGAAACTGTGACAGTTTGATCACACGTGACAGTTTTACAGATACACTGCCAAGATGTCGAAGGACTCAAGTGTCCGGAATAGTTTCATAATTTGCAAAGATGACCCCCAAAAAGTCAAGTGCGAGATATGCCAGAGAAACTGGCACAAATCTACAACAAACAGCTTAGCTGTCTTGCAAAATATGACCACATCTGATGCTTTATAAGGCCATTCATTGTAAAGTATAATGCTCTATGACTGCACTCATAAACACACATAATGCTAACTGATGCACTGTATCAGCAGCCATTAAACACTATAGATGTGACTTGGTTGTAGAGCATTGTAAATGCATTATAATTTACTATAAATGCCCTCATACGGCATTATATGTGGTCTTCATAGAAAGTGTTACCCTGGGGTGACGGTGGATAAGTGGTTAGAGCAGGCGCCCCGTGTACAGAGTGGGTTTTGATTCTGGCTGGGCCCTCTGCTGCTTGTCACTCCCTCTCACTCACTTAGCTGTCCTATCCATTAAAGGCAAAAAAAAAAACAAGCCAGAAAGTGTTACCAGAAGATTATTTTTTATAACTATTATGGCTAATGTGCAACTAACAAAGTGGCTAATTATCACATTATTATGGCTGAGTCAGCTGAAAACTAATGATTCAAAGAAGTCCAACTTGCTTCCTTCTCTACCCCTGACAAAGTTCTGATTTTTGCTTATATTTTTCACTGAAGCTTTCCAAAAACTGGCATTCTTGACAGCCCAAATCTGTTCTTGTAAAATGTCTGACATTATCCGTAACACAGGTGTTGTCACAAGTTTATTAACCAGTGGAGAAACATCCTCACCATGGCATCACTAGTTCAGATATCAACACTTTCACCAGAATCGCTGACTCCATTTTAAAATGGAAAGTAACTTGCAATGTAGCAATTTAAAGTCTTGAAAGATATAAAAAGCATAATCTCTGCCCGAGAGTCAAGCCGTCTGTTTCACTCTCACGTGTACGCACACTCCTCATTAACTCGCGGATGGTTCACTGAGCTGCTGCATACTGTATAACCACTCACTGCAGGCAGACAGAGACCGGGTCTAATTGGTAACAAGGATATCAACAGCTGGACGGATATGGGTGGCTGGAGCTGCTCGCTCTCCTCACCGAATGTGACCAGAGATATTAATGTGCATGTGTGTGTGTCTGTGCGTGCACATAGTGGGAGATCATCAGCCACAAACCCCAACTGCTGACCTTAAACCCTTAACCTTTGGATGGAGATTTCATTCAGTCATAAAAATGTATCCTTTAACATATTCAGGGCTACTCACATGCCAGATAATGGCGTTTCAGGGTAGCCTAACCTGTCCTGAAAATAGCAATATATGACACACATGGCTGAGAGCTAACGTGACAGCGCCACAAGCCTAGCAACAAAAGAGTGAGAGACAGCCGGTGGTTCATGAGGTTAATTTACCTCTACAGTTATTCTATTTAACTGCCTGTTCCTGTTGCTTTGTAATGGACACAGTATGTCAAGGAGTGGATGATAGTTTGTGTTTGTGCAAAGACCATCTGTTAAATCACACAGCAAAATTCCCCAAAATGGGCTCCTAGATCAAAATACTTTAAGATCTGTGTGGCAAAGTATCGGGCAGTCTTCAGAGGCCACCTGATTGCCGCCTCCCGCTCTTAAAATGTTTTGTATGTCCTGTGGATTTTTGCAGTATATGTGTTTCAAACAGCGCTGATTAGCCATCTACCATCTGCTGGGCTGCGAGACGAGAGTAGCTCATTATTTTGCCTGTTGTGTCTGCGTTGAAGTCGTAGCTCCTCTACAGCTATCAGGCAGAGCTGCAGGGACTCGTCGTGTGCGAGCAGCGGGGAGCAGCTGGTGGATGCAGTGTTACCGCACACAAGTGCCCAAGTTGTCAGCATCTGTCTGGGCGAGAATAAGCTGTCCTCTGGCCAAACTCTGGCTCTGACTGTGACAGTACAAAATACATCTGCTTTATATACAATATCTGTACAATGCTGTGCGTCCATTGTGTGAAATAAAACCCATCACCTGAAGGTCATCGCTCAGCTTCTTTTGATAATACAGTCAAATAGATCCAGCCTGTGGCGACAAATCATTTCATCCATTACATAAAAGGCTTGATAGTTGGTGTATGTGGTTGGTGTATGTGGTTGGTGTGTGTGTGTGTGTGTGTGTGTGTGTGTTAGTGTGTGTGCATGAATGTAATGTAATCTGTAATCATCATATTTTTCAGGACCTGGTGGGCAGTGCTCCGCCACAGAGGAACTGGAAAGGAATAGCCATCGCCCTGCTGGTCATCCTCATCATCTGTTCGCTGATTGTCACCTCTGTTATCCTGCTGACCCCTCGTATGTACAACACACACACGCACACACACTATCATTTAGATAGTTACCCGACTGGCTTCTTAGTAGAAAATTATTTGAAAATTTGTAATCTACATCTGGATCTGTATAAAAATAACAACCTGGGCTTTCAGATGTTTTGCACTGGATGCTTTTGTACCCCATTAATTACATCAAAAGTACACGTTCATGTCAGTGCAGGAAGTTGTGTCCTGTATGTATGGCAAAGTAAGGGTGAGGAGGTGTGGGTGATGCATGTGTCATGCCCCCCGTCTAAGGGAGTGGGAGCAAAAGACATTTTCTAAATCTGGCCCCCGAGGATGCATCAGAAACATGAGAAAAATATACAAAATAAAATGGCAGCCCACCCCTACAGCTTCAAAGTTAAGTTAAAAACAATAAAGGTAAACTCGTGAAACAAATTGGCTATTAAAAATACCCACAGTGTTTGCGATACGAAAATCTCACTAAGATGGTTTAACACAACACAGTGCTAGAGGTGTGGAGGCCGAGGACAGCAACCCTGCTGCTGTCGAAGCCGAGGGTTTTAAACGGCAGAGTTGGGGAACCAATCAGAGGTTGACACTCCCAGACGGGACCCACACCTCCAGCCAATCATCACACCACTCGTGGTTAAGAGACAAAGGCTGAATCCAAATGTCCACTCTCTGGATTTTGCAGACTGAGCCCTCACGGGCCTCAGTTGTGCGTTGTGTTGTATTTGTTTGTTGTATTCACCGCCATCAGGTAGAGACTGCAAGCGGCTGATAGACAGCCCTCAAGACTGTTTTACTCGTTGCCGTGGAAACGTCCAGGTATTGTTGCTGTCATATTCTTCTAAATCCCGTGTATAACCTTTAATAAAATGCATTTCACTCCTCTAGAGCCTATACTTCTACATATCTCTGTATCATGATGTGGCTTAATATTATTTCTGGCCCACACAATTCAAGTAACATTTTAATAGGCCTAACTATCAGTAACTGTTTTACACATTCATAAGGTTTTTTCGGCAGTTGAAAAACCCACAACACCACGTCCATATTGCAAGGAATTGTGGGTTATTAAATCAGTGAAGTCTGCTGACGTCTGCACCCCAAGTGGACTCTCTGGAAGTCTGCAGGAAGTCAATTTGAGGCCCCTTGTGGACCGGCTGAATAGTGGATTTGGATAACCTTCAGCACTCCCGGACTTCCTGGGAACGTGCCTGCAAAGACTGTGAGTCTGCAAGCGCGGACATTTGGATTCAGCCATAGATCCTCACACAAAAGGAGCACTCACTGTCACACTCACACATGTGAAGGACACAGAGAAAGTAAAACACACCAGTTTTTAACTATAGTATGTTTGCTACAACCACAATCTCTCTCTTACCTTAACCATACATGTGTTGATATTATGGAATGTGAGAATTAAAATGAAATATTTGGACATAATTGGACATAAAAATGCAGTCAGTAAACGTGATGCACATACATGTACACATGTTATAGACAGTCATGTGATAACAGTGAGCTAAAGTATTTTAGATTCATGGGGATAGCTGAAATGTTGGAAAATGCGGTGTTTTTAAATGTTACACACACACACACACACAAATCCTTGATCCCTTGTTTCTTGGGACACGACACAAAGTTTTGAGAAGGTCTAAAAACAAAAAAATGAAGGGAGACAACATGACTTCTCTGGCAGGGGTTACCAGTATTCACTCACTCACAGTTATTGTGTTCTTTGCCTCACCGTACATGTATTCTACACACAGCTTTGACCCAAAAGTGAAAAAAGCAAAACATTTCACACATCACAGATGAAACTCAGACACCACACACCTCTGCCAACAATCTGCCACAACCCTGTCAACTGATTTTTTAATGGTAGAAAATGTTCAGAAATTTGAAGGATGTGTCTGACGGATGGATGGTCTTGGATGTGCATCAAAATACTCATAGTGTGTGAAAATCATTGGATGCAGTGTGCCAGCCAGATGTTACACTGTGCTTGTTAGATTTGTTTTAGAAATGGTTGAAATGTAGAGAAAAAGCCTCCTTCAGATTTAAAAGATGTAGTGATTCTGGAGTTCAAGCCAACATGGCCTTTTAAAAGTTGAAGGATGTGAAGGATCAAGACCTTTGACAATTACTGACACCCACCATAAAAATAACTAACAAGTTGTATCACAATCGTTCATTTATGACCAAATCTGTCCCTGGCCACGCCCTTCTTTGACAGTGTCGTCACCCCATATTGGTGAATTGAAAAACATTTTGGGGACGTGCATCGACAGCGCAGTTAAAAATACCCACAGAGTTCGGTGATATTTGGACAATCTATCATTGATTTATGGCCAAATTTGTGCCCGGCCCATGCACATGTTTGGAGCTGGTGGTGCCCCCTACTGAGTATCTTAAGTGCTATATCGTAGGCATCTGGATTTGCTTGAGTTTCTTTGAAGACATTTCACCTCTCATCCAATTGGCTTCCTCAGTTCTAATGGACTGGCGCAGAGTCGCAGGCTTTAAACTCTGTGTGGGTGTGAACTTTTACAGAGTCGTTAAGGTCACGTGTGAGTCGTTGACCCCTCCGGCCATTATGTGTGTTGTCATGTCACGACACACATAATGAAACCCTGTAAGGGTTCACACCCACAGGGTTTAAAGCCTGCTACTCTGTGCCAGTCCATTAAAACTGAAGAAATCTCTTTGATAAGAGGTGACACGTCTTCGAGAAACTGGATGTCTGTGGATGAATGTGGAAACATTCATCAGAGATTTTGGTCCATATTGACATGATGACATCACACAGTTGCTGCAGATTTGTGGTGTTTAAACCATGCTCAGTTGGTACTAAGAAAATCTCCCCCACACCATTACACCACCACCAGCAGCCTGAACCGTTGATACAAAGCAGGATGGATCCATGCTTTCATGTTGTTTACACCAAATCCTGACCCTACCATCTGAATGTGGCAGCAGAAATCCAGACTCATCAGACCAGGCAACGTTTTTCCAATCTTCTATTGTCCAGTGTTGGTGAGCCTGTGTGAACTGTAGCCTCAGTTTCCTGTTGTTAGCTGACAGGAGTGGCACCTGGTGTGGTCTTCTGCTGCTGTAGCACATCTGCTTCAAGGCTGGACGTGTTGTTGCTTCAGAGATGGTCTTCTGCAGACCTTGGTTGTAACCAGTGGTTATTTGACTTCCTGTTGCCTTTCTATCATCTTGACCTCTGACCTCTGGCATCAACAAGGCATTTTCACCCAGAGAACTGCTGCTCACTGGATATTTTCTCTTTTTGGGACCATCCTCTGTAAACCCTAGAGATGGTTGTGCGTGAAAATCCCAGTGGATCAGCAGATTCTGACAGACCAGCCCGTTTGGCACCAACAACCATGCCACATTCAAAGTCACGTAAATCACCTTTCTTCCCCATTCTGATGCTCAGTTTAAATTTAAGATCATATTCACCATGTCTACATGCATAAATGCCTTTAGTTGCTGCCATGTGACTGGCTGATTAGCTATTCGTGTTAACGAGCAGTTGAACAGATGTACCTAATAAAGAAGCTGGTGAGTGTGGATGGACTTCTGTACCAGACTTTGTTTAAATGAGACTCACAGCGTAGGAGGTATGGGCCTCTAATTATGCTGCCCACATGAGGTCGATTGGGGTCAGATTTGTTGAGTAGTATCTGCACAGATCTTCCAATCGCTGTTGAAAATCATCATGTGTCTACATTGTACCACATTGTACCATCTCACGGGAATTTGCACATTTATGAAGATGAAAATTACGAATAATAAACCAGCACAAAACCCCTCCGAGTATGAATCCCTAAAATTCATTTGTGAAGATTTTTAGATTTCCTGCTAACAAACTAACAAAGACAATCTACGCACACACACACACACACACACACACACACGCACGCACGCACACACACACACACACACACACACACACACCTGTTAATGTGTTAATGTCAGTGTCTGGGTTTACACATATTCTGCACAACTTAGATGAATCTTCTTTGTCTTCTTCTTTTTCTGGCAGCACAGGCAGCTTCTTGTAATTTGATGATTGTGTTTCAAGGGGCAGGGTTTTACAGATAATATGCTTTCTCTGGTTTGTGGTTGTGTACCAGTTTTACACAGAGGCGGGGTCATCGTTTCACCATGTAATGGGCCTTTTAATGTGTAATGCCATTCAGACCTGTTTAATGGAGATGATTACGCAGTAATAGCTCCAGCCATTTGTCAGATTGGCACAGCATCAGATATACCATTTGCCTTGCGTTGGAAATTAGCTTTCTCCCCTCACTCTGCAGCTTCTTGCCAGACAAGAGAATTTCTCCGATTTTTCAGGACGATAAATTCTTTACAATGTCTGACATGGTATTTACACACTCAGATCTCACGGCTCAGTCGCAACAGGAAGCCTGCTGAAGAATCTGTCAGCGTACTGTTTTGTACAGTAGCACAGGGCTGTCAGCCATCTTGACAACTTGTGTCTGACAGTTGTTTCCTGAGTAAAGGTGTGGTAGAAGACAGTTAAAGGGCTCACATGCGTTCTTTTCTCACATCCACACAAACTCACGTGTGTACCCCTGTTGTCTGCTCCACCTCCAGTTCAGCTGTCGGTTTCAGATCTCATTTGGAGTTTTTGGGGTGGGAAGGAGTCGTCCCCCCCGCTGCTAAAAAACGAGAAGGCAGATGTGAACTGATGCTCTCAGATCAATAGTGCAATACCAGAAGCCTCTTTCTTGTTTGTACCTTGTTCTAAATTGCTTTATCTATAGTGGGGAATAGTTGTTGGGGGTGCTATCTCCAGAGAGAAAAGAACAGTATTACATAGTGAGATGGTGACAGTTTTGGTATGAGGCTGCAGCCCCCCTGAGCAAAGCAACACGCTGACGAAAAAGTCAAAGGATTTTCTTCAGTTTTTGCTCTGAAACTAGAAAACTCAGTTGCTTGAAATGCTAATAAATCTCACAAGACTCCAGGACGACTTGAAGTTTTCTTCAAGAATCATCCACATCAAGACACTCGCAGATAGACATATGAGCCGCTGCACCTCACATTCAACTCACGCCTGTTTATTTATCTTTTGGTGATGCACTTGACAGGTGAAGATGACAGCCTCGCCCTTAAGAAGAAAGTCACCATAGAGGATGTTTTCGGTCCAGACCTTCGCATCCATGACCCAGACGCCAAGTGGCTCAGCGGTGAGTGAACAGTTTGGCATTTAGCATCTGTCTCTCCTGTCAAGATGCACAACATATCCAGACACATTATGACAGGCATCTCTGTTGCCCATGGCTCAGAAATATTAAAATCTGACCCACTTTCTTACTTGTCCATAGAGTTAAAATAGTTGTTGTTTATTGTGTTGTGCATGTACAAGTGCGTAGCTCACATGGGCCAGAAAAGAACATAATGTACTATATCAGTACATATAACATAGGATTGCAAACAAAGACTTTTATCTCCTCTGTAAAGCTCTACAAGTTAAATCAGCTGCCAACATTTTATTTCATATAACAACCTGATGTGAAAGAGGCCGACGTTTTACTATAAAGTGAAGCCTGTAAAGGGACAGTTCACCCCAAATCAAAAATACATATTTTACTCTTACCTGTAGTGCTATATATCAACCCAGATTGCTTTGGTGTGAGTTGCAGAGTGTTGGAGATATCGGCTGCAGAAATGTCTGCCTTCTCTTTAATATAGTGGAACTAGATGTCACTCTTTGTGGTGCGCCAACAAAATATTTGAAAAGCAATGTCTCTGTCCAGAAATCATGACCCGATAACTCAAGATAATCCACAGACCTTGTTGTGAGCAGTTTCATGTAGGAACTATTTACACTCACCAGCTGTATCATCGTGCAGAAGGAAGCATGCATCTACTGCCACTCAAAGTGCTTTTACACTACATGTCACCCTCACCCATTCACACTATTGTGGCTGAGGCCACTCAGTTCAAACATTCACATGCACTTGCAATTGCGTGTGAATGAAGCAAATTGTGGTTTTGAAACTTGCCCAAGGATACTTTGGCATGCGGACCAGAGTAGCCAGGGCTTGAATTGCTGATCTTTTGATTAGTGGACGACCTGCTCCACATCCTAAGCCACAGCTCACCTAACAACTTTGAGTTTGCCAACATTACAGCTCAGCTGAAGAGAACGCCAGTAATGTTTATATCTCACACTGTCACAAGCCTATTATCCATGTAGTTGCACCGTTCCTACTGCATGGTGGTACGGTTGGTGGATGTAGTTTGATAGAAAGAAAATAGTTTCTACATCCTAGGTCTTCCACAGGGAGTCCACAACCCCTAGGGGGTGCTCAGAGTTACTGCAGAGACGGGCTGACACATAGAGACGGACAACCATTCACGCTCACATTCACACCTACAGACAATTTAGAGTCTCCAATTAATCTGCATGTTTTTGGACTGTGGGACTGCACCACTGTGCTGGTGTAGTTCAGTAGAAAGAAAATAGTTCCTACATGAAACTGCTCACAACAAGGTCTTTGAATTATCTTGATTAATCGGGTCATGACTTCTGAAGAGAGACGCTGCTCCAACACAACAACTCACACCAAAACAACCTAGACTGATAAACAGCTCTACAGGGAAGATGGAATATATGCATTTTTGAATTAAGGGTGAACTGACTCTTTAAATCCTCATATAACTCAGTAACTTTATCAAGTAGTCTCATTGAAAGAGCAGGAAACATTTATAGTCAGTAAAATAACAGTCAAGCACAAAATAGAATTAATAAAAACAATTGCAGGAGTCATAATAAACATCAGATAGTAAAGCTTTAAAGTCTCTGAGGGGAATGAAAGAATTTAGCTCGCGGGCATTTGCATCTCATACCAGTGAAACGAGTTCTGCTACAGCTGATATGTACATGGGGATATCTAAGGAGAAGTAATAATTGCGTCGTGTTCTGCAGTTACACGATTTAAATGAGAGGAGAGTTGTGAGGTAGTTTGAAAGCTTTAGCGGTGGAGCTTTATGGATGAAAATGAGCAATGAAATATGAAATTCACTTTGTCTTCAGTCTGAATGAAATCACATAATAAACTTCTCTCTGCTGGGAGGCCATTACAGCGACCTGTTACTATAGCTATGGTCATGTGCCTGAATGTAACACAGTGATATTTCACCTATGGTAATTTATTGTTTACATGAGTTCCCATGCTATTAACATAAAAAAAATTAAAAATTAATTACAGCTGTTTCTGTTTCCATGGCAAGCTCATTTTGTATGCACTACAGATCCAGCATGTGGTGCCCTGGGCGTACAGTAAGATGGTCCAAATTGAACAGATGTACAGTAGAGCAGGTCTGCTGTGGCCTCTGTGACCTTGACAAGGTAGCGAGTAGGAGGCTGCCACCTGTGCTCAGAGATGTTGGATCAGCTGACTAAGTGCCCTCTGGTGTTCGACAGGAAAAGTACTCGGAATATGTTTCAGCTGCAGCATAATGAACTGAATCAGTGATACTTTATTCAAAGGATAGCTGGAGCTTTTTGTGCACTGTGCGAGGGTAGTAGTAAGAACAAAAAATACTACTATTACTAATTGAAGATATTTTTTCATAGGGGAATGATTGCTAATTTGGTCTTGTGTCATTAAAGAATTGAAATAACTCCATATATGTTGAAGGTCTGGTTGTTGTGTGGATGGGGAACAGAGTAAAGACAGGGTCGCTCATAAGGGGGAAAAAGGGAGAAAGCTTTCTGGGGCTAACTATCAGCCAGTGTCGGAGTGAATTCTTTGCTCTGCCAGGCCCTGCACATAAATTGGGATGCAAGAGAAGAAGAGAGACATAAAAGAGGAAGCTGGAAAAGGCTTTAAATCCAAATAATAATGTAATAACCAACTCTTTTTAATCAGCTCAGACAGCTGCTCCCAGCGTCCATCACTGAGTCAGTCTCTCTCAGTTTACATGGACTCGATGTGTTAAACAGGAAAGAGAAAACACGTGCATGTATTGATATTTGTGAAGCACATTTGGGGACTTTTTTGGAGGCCAAGCCATTTCTGTGGGCGGGCCTGTGTACAGACAGCTCTGTAAACACCTGGATTCGACTCATTTGTGGTTCTCAGATTTTACTTTTTCGTCATTTTGCAGCCATTTTAGTATTGGTATTTTTTATTTTACAAAGACCCAGGGTTGACTCAATACTTTTTTCAGGAGCTTTTAAACAAATCCCATCTCCTCCCCTGTGGATGGAGTTTGCTCAGAGCAAACCGAGGTGGTTAAAGCTCCAGATAAAGCTAGTAAGTGAACTTTCAGATTCTGATTGCGGTTGTAATTAATGTACATGATACACAGCTCATCATCAGGAATCTGATTAAACAAATAGTCTGTGTGTTGAACATTAAGTATAAGATGTGTCAACTCTCCCCTGTGGCTTTAATCTCAAGATTCTAAGATAGCATAAGGAAATGGGAAACTTAATTATCCCCAAGGGAAGTGTTGCCGGGGCACTGGTGCTCCAAACAGCTTTAATTAACTAAAACAATACATAGCCAATAATACAAATACAGTGGTATACAAGGACACAATAATAATAATAATAATAATCTATAATGGGCAACATGTTCATTTGCAGGTCAAAGTCACATTTCAGATGTCACATGCATTTTTATAAAAGCAGTCTGTGATCAAAATATAATGCAAAGATCTCACACACTGATTTAGCGCCGCACGTGCAACATATAGTGTGAGTGGAGAAGAGTGTGAGAGAGGAGAGATGAACACTGGTATGCCTTATGTAACGCAACTTGACCCTTGACCCTATGTATATATAAACGGTTTTGTCTAAATCTATATTTTGCTTGAAAATATATTGATATATCATAGTACATAGTCATTATATCACCTAGCCCTGATAGGCATTATCAAAATGGCCACAGAATTATAAAACAGTAATACATGCAATTAAGTGCAACCATGGCTTTTAGCATTTGAAATACCAAAGTCAGGATTAAGCTGTTTGTCAGTTGAGTAGTGTTGCAGACGATGGGAGGAAAGAAAGCTTAAAGCGGTTGTTTTAGCAGCACCACCGTAAGAAAAGATCGTTCAGTGCAAACAAGATTTTATTTTATTTTTTTTATCAATTTTACCTTGAAGCACTGAACATTATAGACCCAGTTTGCACTGTACAAAATAGCTCTTAGGTAGTGCCAGTTCAACGTCTTTCACCGCTGCCACATGCAGACAGCTATAAATGATTACACCTGGTGAGTTGCATGTGCACATTTGAGTGCGGCTGTATCTATAAATAAATTCATAACCTGCACACATGCAAATTCACTCCTCCTACTTGTGTGACAGACACGTTACGACCTTACATCTGTCCTTTTGTTCTACTGTGCAGACAGTTCCCCTGATTACTTACATTACCGGCTCATTAGGGCGTAATTAGTTAAGTTCCTGTGTTTCTGCGTCCTTCATTCACGACCGAGATTAAAACGTCCTCAGCACCTGACGAAACCCCGGCAATCAATTGTGTGACATTGCATCTTGTCAGTTAACTTAATGCAATCAACTCCCATTTGGTGCTAATGACCTTCTGATAAGAAACCCAATGGGACACCCTCACACTTCAGTAGTCCTCATCAATATTTTGTGGGCTTCTTTCACAGCAGTGCGTAATTGATCCCCGTTGCTCTTTGATCACCGCTTGCCTCAGTAGTCTTTGGACTCACCTCTGAGTTTCTCACACAGACTCAGATCCAAAGACAAAGGAATCGACCTTCGGGCTGATCTCTAAGATAAAGAACTGCTGCTCTCTGTCTGACGCATTTATATTTTTTAAGATATAATTCAACACAATATCGTCAAACAATGAAAACAAAACGTATTAAGAAATATTTGTGGCTAAGTTTACTCATGGAGCTCAACAATGACTATAGAGGAAACTAAAGCACCCCATCGTTGGCAACTGAGTCGCCATCATTTCTCTTTTTACGACTCCCAGCTCAGATCAAATGAAATTGATTTGGCGTAATTACAGTTCCCATCCTGGACCCAGTACGCACTAGCATTTTCAACTCTTGTTTGTGTCCCTCTTCACTAAAGATTGGTAATAAAGTGAAACAGAACAAACTGTGCAGCTCTGCAAGATGAACATTTTCACTGTCACAAACAGGTGTTCCCAAATTCATTTGGCTTGGGTGTCATGGCCTCAGCCAGGCACTTATATTTGTTGTGCGTTTCTATTGCCATGCACAAGAAAGCTTATTTGATCACAAGGCAACAGATTTGGGATATTTATGCAGAAATCTGTGGATTATAAAAGCCAATCTGATGAGAAAAGGTGGCCTGTTATGCTTTCTCCTATTTTCTGTCATAAATATATATAATTTTACAATGTCAGATGTTCGTATAAAGTGTGGCCAAAGTATAAATAATGAATTAAATGCTTATAAAAGTAATCCCTGTGATCAAAAACCTCAGGCCTCAGGCTGTTCTGAATACTTTTGCAACAAGCTGACGTCAACTCATGATAGATAATCTACTTTAGACACACCAGTGCAAGTGTTTACATTACATAGCCTACACTGCTACATGTACACAGTCATTCCCCGAGTGCAAGTACACAGCTACATGTAGCCACATGCTAACATCAGTGAGACATATAATCTTGTTGCAGATGTTGTTAATTTCTCCCCAAGACGTGGCAGAGACAATTCCAATCACTTTTCTGTCAGCTGTGCTAAACTTGTGCTAAATTTAGGCTCTTGTGTCTAATTTGCAAGTGTTGGTGGTGCTTTTTGTGGTTGGCTTTGGGAGGTGGTGCCATGTGGCTGCAAGACACTCAATGGAATGAAGAAATCCACTCACCAGTCTGTAAATTCCTCCTGCTGACTTCTCTGAGCAAGCCAGGTCGAGGTTTTCAGTTGTAAACATCAGTAAACATTGAGGAAAAGATGGAGAAGAATGAGAACCAGCTGAACTACTGTCCTGCTAGCCATTGTGCAGGTGTTGGAAAATAAACTGGACGACCTCCGCGCCAACTGTAATATCCTTTGTTTTACTGAAACTTGGCTACAGCGCCATTCAACCAGGAGGCTCTCTTTCTATATGCCGAAAAAGCAGAGGCAAGAGAAGGTGAGGAGCTGAGTGCTTTGCTGTGAATAGGGACTAGTGTGATGGTGGAAATGAGAGGCTTGTTAAAGTTGGGATGTGAGGACAGTAAAATCATTTCACAACCAGAAACCATGGATTACCAAAACCATTAGGAAAAATGGACAAACTATCAAGCAGCAGCCAACGATGTAATGGGATCACATTTCACTGGAGCTGTGTAATTCCATGTGACAAATAAATGTTTGATTGATTATTGTAGAAATTTTTAATCAGGCTCGGGCCCAAAACTGTCGCCATGGTTTGGGCTCGGGTTGGGCTTAGTCACAGACTGTGTGGACCTGGGTTTTGGGCCCGATCAAAGTTCTACATCCCCCCTGCTGCATGGCAGAGATGACGAGATGCAGAGTAAAGAAATGCTGACCTGTCAGAGCAGAGGGTTAAAACTGAGTGTTTTAGATAGAGGGTGAATACAGATGTGCCAGCACAGCCAGTATGAGGAAAATACTGTCTAAAATGAACATGAAAGTGTGTAAATGTGTTCTAGTCGAAACCCAAAGAACAAGTATGAACCCAAGAAAAGGCGTAATAGGTCCCCTTTAAAAGAAAAAGAAAAGTGAATGCTTTCCAGAGAGTTTAAGGCCACCTAAAGACAAGCTTCAAATGATAGCAAAACATGCACAACAGCGTTAAATCCTTTGATTCTCAGAACACTGACCTTTTATTTCTAAGGTAACCAAGGAAAGCAATTCTGTCATTTAATGGTATCTTCTCATAAAAGAGGAGACTTCTTTACAGCGCGGGATGAAAAGGACAACAGCATTAGAGCAGTCCGCGGGGGAAGACAAGCTGTGCCGAGTGCTAGCCTGGACACATCACACACTCACTGCCTTTTTAAAGACCCTTTTTCATTTGGAGATGTTTTGAAAATGGAAGTGAGGCCTTGAGATGGACCCAGCAGTGAGCAAAACAGCCTGCATTAAACATAACTGCAAATATTTAGCAGGAATGTCTGCAAGCTTACTGGGAATACTGATTAGAAATGTTTTCAGTGATGTACCTCTTAAAATCAGCTGCGCTCTATCTGCTCATCACCGCACAACACACAGACAAAGTTAGCATATAGCTGGGGAACACAGTGGAGCATTTAATAGCTAAAGAGCCAGATACTGACCAATCAGAGCTAGAAGAGAGGGGATATTGGACTTCCATTCATCAGGAAGTAGACTTAAAATTAGTGCTAATTTTGCTTCACGTCTGCCGGATGTGTCAACAAGTGACTTTTTACCATATCAACCTAAAAGGCCATGTCATACGTTGTGTTTACAGCTTGTTTCCAGTGCCCCAAAGTGGCCAAAAAAATCAGTTAATGTATTTTTTCACCACCAATATCTGCATTTATTTTTGCAAATAACTTCCAGTGACATGGAAGCAAACGTATTGCCATTGAATATGAGTAGGAGACCTTCCCATGCATGTCAGACATTTGAAAGGTAATGAAATACTGTATATAAAAAAATGCAGATAAATTAGTCATAAAATAAACAAATGTGATTTTAAAAAGGAGCAAGATAATGTATGTTTAATAGCATATTTGCTCAGTCAAGATAATTGATGAAGGTAAAAGGAGGAAAAGACACTATTAAGACACTGCAGAGTAATCTGTATATAGAGACTATAGTGGTATAGTTTCTACCATCTCCCTCTCTGATCGTTGTTTTTTTAATTGCCATTTACAGACAATGAGCTGCTGTATCGTACGAGGGAAGGGGACGTTGTCAAGTTTAACGTCGACACAATGGAGAAAACTGTTATTGTGCTGAACCAGCTGTTTGTGAGTATCATCTTTCTTCTTCACTTTATTCAAGAGTTGTAAGTATACTCTCTGCCGTTGTTGTAGTGGGTGTGTTACAACTGTGAGTGTGTTTTCTGACCCATCCAGGACAGAGCTAAAGCCGAGAGGTACCAAGTGTCTCCAGACATGCAGCATGTCTTGTTCGCCTTTGAAGTAAAACCGGTGAGAAACCGTCCGAGTGCTGTCTTGCACAGTCGGATTTTCCCAGATAATGGTTTTTTTTAAAGGGAAACATCTGTATTTTTCAAACTGAACCCTGTTTTCCCATGTTTTTGTGTGCAAGTGACTTTTGGAGACAAATGTGTTTTGAATTGGTCCAGTATTGAGGGAGAGCACCCTAGTCAGCGGCGGCTCAATCTGGAAATCCATCGGGGGGTTTTTTCTTGTGATTGGCTAAATCACAAGAAAGAAGAAAAAAAGACTGTAGTCGTCTTTCACACAGGGCTGCCGACAGATTCTACAATGTAAATTGCAGAATCTGTCTTGAGAGATTAGTGGCGGCTAAACAGGCTGTAGTGTAATCACTTGGCGCATTTAGCACCATCAACTTATGCCCCGTAAAAGACCTTGTTTTTGCCACTGACAGGCTCAGATTGTCTAAAAATATGATTCCCTGGTCTATTTTTTGTTGTGTGTAACCAAGTCTCGCTCAAAGAGAAGTCTTATTCTCCTACCTGTTGCGGAACGACAGTAGTCCCTTTTACACAGAGCTTGCACTATAGGGCTGCTACCACATCCTTTCTTATGCTGCCTTTACAATTTTACACAGAAACAAACAACAGTGGCATAATTTCATTTCAATGTGTGAATTTAGACAGATGTCAGCATCGTGGAATCAAAAGAGGCGTGACAGGCATGACATGTAACAACGTCTACGTCTAGTGAGACATATAACATGCGTAGGCAGCGTTTTCCAAACAATAACAAGGTGCCAAAACAATCCTTTACAGTCTCTGTTATATGGCGGCCTCTGTTCAGAAGGTAAGGAACTCCTGGACCTCACTGTTTTCCCAATTTGTAGACATTTTCGGCCACTGTTCTTCTTCTTTGAGTTCGCCCCTAACTGCTAATAACAACTTTTTAAATCTTCCGCAGCAGGTCGCACGCGTAACATGCATCAAAATGTCACACCTGTGCCACCCGAGATCCTGTCCTTGTCAGAAGTCCCATCTATACAGATCGTTTCAGCACCGTTACTACCTCCGTTCACGGCTCAGAGGCAAGACAACTCTGTCCCACCATTCCGCAATTGTACCTTTTATACAGAACAACAAGGGCGATATTCCCGCCTTGAAAAGGCAGTGTAAAAGGAGCTAATGTTCGTGAGAGGTGGAGAGAGGAGTGTCGGGGAGAAATTGTTGTGTTGGCGTACACAAAACATCACTTACTGTTATCTTAAAGATTTTCAGTGTCATAGCTGAATGTTTAGTTGATTTCAAAAATATGGAAAAGTCAAGATTTCAGAACAAGACTTCTCGTTGAGTGAGACTTCGTTACACACAATAACAAACAGAATCAAGTGAAAGGTGTTTAATTCCTCTGTAAGGCCTTTTCCACAATGTTGACATATACTTTAAAAAACAACCTGAGCCTGTCAGTTGCAAAAACAAGCTTTTAGTGAGTCTCATTCATGAAGCGTGAGCAGTGCGAATTTGTGTTTAAACTGTTCGCAGAAGGAAATTTACATGTATTTCGGCATTCAACAATATGTTGGTAGGTATTAACAAAATCTACACCTGCTTCTGACTGCCCATTGTGCTTGTGTTAATAAGATGCGGCACATCAATATTGCTAGTAATTGTTCGAAATTACATTTTCAATTGGTATTGTGCTCTGTTATGTTCACAATACGCAGATGCCTTTTAAAGCTCATTAAGCTAAACATGACAAGAGATTAGAAATATAACACATTTAGCTAAATTAGTTGGCAATTAGCAGATCCTGTAGCTGGTTCTTACAACAGAGGACACAGAGGTAACGGCACCTGTCACCTCCATCAAGGCCTTCGATTTACCTGTCCGGAAAGACTTTTCTTTCTCACTCTCTGTCTTTGTTTGCTCCATATTTGCAGGTCGATAGGATGCACCAATCCATAGTAATTATCACCGTCTTATATTGCTGTCACTGGCTATTCATGGGCGGGGATGTATGCTAATTGCTGGCAACAAGAGCGCGCTGTCATTTCCAGTTGATTGGCATTCATGAACATACACACGTGCCTACAATCAAAGTTCAGTTTTCTGCGGCATTCATGAATCCAGTGTAGGTTTTCAGTTGTTGTTTTTTACCAAAGTTTTTGTATATGCAAATCTACTCACATATTTACTAACATTTCATGCATGAGACTCACTGAACAAATATCAGTGGTGCCAAATGCCTCGAGAGGTTACACTGCAGCCTGTTTCGCAACTGACAACCGCAGCCCTCTCTCTCAATACCAGACCAGTTTCAAAGATTGTTGTCTCCATTAGTTAGACACAAAAACATGGGATGATAGTGTCCAGGTTGAGGAATATCAAGGTTTTATTTTAACTGTGATGGTGTTTGTCTCTGCAGATCTACCAACACTCCTATTTGGCCAAGTACATTATTTACAGCCTTGTGACACAGTAAGACCCACCTCTGTTGTTTCCTCTTTCATTGCCTGTCTCCTTTTGGTCCCTTTTCTGCCTGTAGTCCTCCTTTAGATCTGTGACTGGACAATAATCTGCCCTCAGCCTGACCTCTTGTAGGCAGTCTACTGACGTCAGCCCCATTTACCTGCTTTCACTGCTTTTGTGGGAATGCGTTTAAGTTCAATTTGGTTTTCTGTGCCGCGCTCAGCCTGGCCTGCTTTTAGCCTTTCATCCATCTCTGTCTGCTTATTTCCCTGCTGCTCTGTATTTGTAGTGAACCAAGCAAAGTCAGCTTGTGCTAAAAAAAGGATGTGGATGATTGATGAGGCCTACAGTGAGGGAACGAGCCAAAAGAACACACAGTTTCTTTGCTCTGAGTGTGCATTTGTATCCAGATACACATTGTGTGTTTAGCGTACATATATACAGACAAATACTGTACTCGTTCTTTAATGCGCTGTCTCCACAGGGAAACTTGGCCTCTGAAACCTCCTGAAGTGCATGAAGCTGTCCTGCAGTTTGCCGGATGGGGACCTCGAGACAAGCAGCTGGTAAGGAGGCCTTACCCTCGAGGTTACCCTTTGTGAATACTGGCACACTGGTGGAGATCTGTCAGAATCAGCCTGGCATTGCAGACGAGGCACAGTAGTGATTTACGGTTTGTCACAGTTGAACAGACAAATGTTGCAGTGATAAGAGGTTTATGTGCACTGTAATGACCACGTTAAGGATTTCCAGGGTGAGCTCTCCTTGCTTTGACCTCTATCAATGTCACTGAGAAGCTAAACAATTTGTACCTTCACGACTTTGTGGCAACACATGAGCTGGTGAGAGCCACAGCGGCAGATGGCATCTAGGTGGCACAGCCTGTGGCTTGGACAGTCTGGGGTTGCTGGTGGGGGGAGCACTTGGCACTGACTGTGTGTATGTGTGTGTGTGTGTAGTGTGTGTGTGTGTATGTGTTTGAACAGCTATCTTTGAGAGAACCAGTTTAAATTTTAGGCCTTCACAAAGGGAATGAGAGTGAGAGCATTTTGGGAAAGTGAGGACATCTTGGCCGGTCCTCACCCTCAGACGGACCTTCAAAGGCCTGTTTGAGGGTTGAGATTTGGTTTTAATAGGGTTTGCACAAGGTGCTTGAGGTGCTTGACTTTTGAGGGGAAATAATAAAGTACTGGAATACCTTGAATATAGCCCCATTTTTTAACAAAGTGCTTAAAGGTCCAGTGTGTGTGATACCCAGTTCAAACCAAAGATTCACGATGAGACGAGCTGAAACATGCGACTACTTTCAATGCACCGTTCTGAGGCGTTCTAAAAACCTGCTGGTTCACACCAATGCAACTAGATGAGACGGTGTATCATCTCTATGCAACAACTTGATTTATTTCTGTTCTGATTTGCAGCTTTTCAGACTTATTTTGTGGCTGAATATAATTTGTAGCTTCTTAAATATGAATGAGGATAGTGATAGTGAGATACTGGCTACAGCTGCATTTGTAGTAGTAAAAACAGAAACAAAACGAGCATCAGATGGACTGTATTCATAATAAATACGTCACAATAACATATGTAACCAGCGCCAACTAATCAGTCAATGGGAATGTGTGTGTGTGTGTGTGTGTGGGGCATAAGCACACACAGCAAGCAGCAGCAGCAGCGACCCACCATCCGACACTGGCACACCGTGAGGACGGAAACAGAGACATTTGACCAGCTGGGTTGCAGGTGACATCATCAGCCAACTTGAGTCATCTCCTTGCCATCTTTGGTCTGCACTGGGCTTAGGATTTAGTAGCATCTAGTGGTGAGGTCGCAGAGCTGAAACTTCTCCTGTGTGCCTAGCATGTAGGAGAGCTTTGGTGGCCTGACACGAAATCGCAAATAGCTCTGTCTAGATCCAGTATTTGACTGGTCCGTTCTAGGCTAATGTAGAACTGTAAGGCACACTCTGTAGAGGAGGATCTGGTTCGCATGTAGAAGCCATGTACAAATGGCTCATTCCAAGGTAACAAAAACAATTGTTATTTTCAGGTGACTATAAACCAATGAAAATAAAGTGATAAATGTTATATAGTATTTCTGCCAATAGATGGCCCTAAATCCTACATGCCAGACCTTTAAAAACCACATTATGCTGTTTTATGTTTTGACAAAAGTGTTGTTCATCTAGTCATGTTCATTAAATTACAGCAACCAACAATCCAATGCTACATTTACTCGGTCTTCCCAGCTTGTGGTTTGTGCCAGCCTCACCTGCACTTGTTCATGCAGGGTTTGATAGCATACATAATATTAACTGGCACTGAAGTAATTAACTGGGTTGTTTTAACTAAGGCTGCATTGATTTGATTGATTTATTTTAATGTGAAATGTAAAAACACCCACAAGGTTGTTCTGCTGCTTGACACTGCCTCTGGTACAATGAGGTATTCATTCCTTTTTACCATTTTTAAACAGATTGTGCTCATTGTTACACAGATCTGTGTAGGTTTTACCTGTTGGAGGGCTGCAGAGCCACGTGTAGAGAAAAAAATTAGAGCAGCTGCGTAACAATATCTTAGAGTAGCGTCGTTTCTGTGTTGGCAAGCATGGTTTCCACGGTCAGTGTGGCAGCTTCAGTTTGTTATAATGGACTCATTCTGCTGTGGGCGTGCCATCGCAGACATGTCACGAATCTGGGGAGAGATGTAAAATGCACCAGTTGATTGGAGAAACAAAATTAGTGTCCTCAGTTTGGTTTCATTGCAATTCTGTTTGGCATTTCTGTAATGTATTTTCCTTACTGTACACTATGATGTGTCTAACAGAGAGGAGATTGAGCTTTGAAAAGCTGAAATACTTATAGAATAAAGCCTGCTAAACTATTTCCCTGAAGTCCTTGGATTTAAAACATCTCTACTCCAGACATTGATTAATGAATCAGTGTTTATTATATAAGAATATTTTGGTCATGAAAAGAATAAAACCACAAATATCTTGATCTTGTGTAAATAGCCTGGTTAGTCTATTAACTATTAAAACAACATCAATGAACCACACCATTACTTAATGATTACATTTTTAAAATGTATTAATTTATTCTCAAGGACATTGCACATCGATCAACATCACTGTAGATGTTTAGTGTTGAGCTGCTTTCACACTGTGGAAGCTACCAGCTATAACAGCTGCTTACCTGCAAGAGCATTTTGCAGGTATGTGTTAAGTGTATAGTGTTTTTAAAAATGGCTGCTGCCACCACGGTCAGCAGCTGTGATGCCAGGCAGGTGCTCTAGGGCAGTGGTTCCCAACTGGTGGGCCGCTCAACATTTTATTTTAGAGAACTGTGAATTTCTGACACAGAGCTTTTATTTTGAAGTGTCATTTCCTGCTGTAGAGTGAGTGACTAATGGACAGGCACTTGACAAAGACAGCAAACTAGCTCAACTACACGGCCAAAGCCTGTAAGCATGGTTCTGTGTGGACCTTGAACAAATGACGGAGGAGAAATGTGGATCTGTTGGGACCACTGCTCCAGGAAACATTGGCAGAAGTGTAAGCTAGCTTGTAGCTGCATTCTGTAGTAAGACAAGAGACATCACTGACATTACCAAAGATTTCTACATATTTGGAGAATTTACCAGTCATCTGAAGTTTGGTGTGAATGTTTTCCCAGGCCCAGTTTTTCCCCTGGTTGTTCTTCCAAGAAGCTTGCGCAGTAATTCCGGGTATTCAAACACCAACATTATCAGATCCTCCAATTTGTCGTGTTTCTAGATTTGTGATGCTATTTGCTATTTGATCAACTAAAGCCAGGTGGCAACTGCTCAGCATGGTAAATTCAGCGTGGCAGAGCAAAATCTGTGTTCGTTCACGTGGGGAGAGACTGCTTCATACCCTGACTGCCTCATTGGAAACCACTTCCCCTCTGCCACCTTGCCCTTATTGAAATGACTGGAAGCGGCAAGTTATAAGTTACCGTGCGGTAGTGTGAAAACCCCTTTAGCCAAAAGGCTGTTGTCCCTTCGCCAGATGTCAAAATAATCATTAGAATTGTGCACAACATGCACAATTAACACTGCTGGCAGGTACAGTAGACTCTCTGGGAGGCTTAGTGACTGAAAATTCAGTTCAGTCAGATTTGAAGTGTAGTGACAAATTTAGGCCAAAGCAAGTGAAATTTTTCAAGATAGAAAGGTCAACTGTGCTCAAATTGAAGCTTTTCAAATTGGGAAGTTTTCTGTGTACAAGTGAAGCAGTGATATTAAACAAGAAGTGATGAAATATAATCATTTTTGATGAGAGTTGGTCAAATGGACAGGAATTGTTTTGTTTTTTGGGGAATGTTGTGTGTGTGATATTTTGGAATAAAATGGCAGGAAACCCCAGAATCTTAATTTGCTACTTTCCCCTTTGTGTCAGATTACTCCTTGCCAAATTTCATACTTGTATGTATTTCCTGGAGCTTGACGTTGTTGTGTTGTGAGTCGTAGTAGCTGACGTGTTTTAGACTGGAGGTTTAAGGACATGTTTCTTTCAGTGGAAAGAGGTTTAGTCCGACTACCTGTAGCAACAGTGTTCTTGTCGTCTCTCCTCCTGACAAAACCAAAGTAATGGGAATATTTCCAGACACTAAGGTAAACATTTCCAACTAGCTTGCTGCTTTATGACGTGCGGGCGCAGCATGAGGATTACTAAAATGAGTCGGCTGATGTGACTGTTGTATTTCAGTCAGTGTTAATGTTATAAGAAAAATATGTTGTAACGAGTTGTTTGGTTTTGGAGTAATTGTAAAATTATCACTGAAATTTCATTAGTAATTAGTTACACTACTCGTAACTGGAAAAAGTAATATTATTACCGTAACACGATACTAGTAATACAGAAACCATCATGAGGGCTGGACCTGGCTCCCGGCCTAACATGGGCGCTGCATTCAATTCAACATACTCCACCCTGCGGATGTAAATACTCACTAGTCAAACAAATGTGTATTAATCCACAGCTTAAAATAGTCCACAAAGAAATGTAGCATTTACTGCTTTTTGAGTGATGCTGCCTAAAAGTAACAGCTAACTATTTAGCCTTTATAAGAAATGAAACAATATACATGTGTGACACATTTTTAAATATTTACATCATCAGTGGAAATTAATGGGCTTGGAGTGACAGTGATGGGGTAATAAAGTCAGGAAGTATTGAAAACAACTGAAACATTGTTAGTTTTGTTCTTTTAATGCAATTTGTTGGCAATAAAAAAAAAATATGTCAGACTTATCCTTTGGTGAGCTGCCGTTGATCTGAGCACCTGCTAGTCTTTTGTTTTATTCTCTCACCTACTCTAATGTATATTTATATATGTTGACTTTAAATTAGTTTCTGTTTGGATTGCGGTGCTTAGACAACACACCGCCCCGTGTTTCATCATATTACTTCAATGCTTTGTCTTCCTCCATAATTGCTCTTATCGTATCATTGGCTTAAATTATAGATACATTGCTGTGAGAAAATATTAACGTTTCAAGTGTGCGATGAGACTTTGCCTACTGAGGGAGGAAAGCAGATTAATTTGCATACAGTAATAGTGTACCTGATTGTTCCCTTCCGCAATGCTATTACTGTAGCTCCTGTTTGATTTAATGAACAGCCGAGGTCATGCGAGAAAAAATGAGACGAGCTCTCGTCTTTAGTCTCCGTCTGACCTTTTTCTTTCCCCCTCACTGTTTCTGAATGTGATGGTTTTCTAAGTTTATCAGAATGAGAGGAGTTTATAATCAGCTGCTTCATCAGCACATGAAGACGAAAGGTGCGCGTGAGTGTTTGTGGCGTTGTGGCTGTGTGCAGTGAAGCGTCAGATGTACAGTGAGATGGATCCTGCACCGCTCCCCTCATTAAGCCGCAAGCAATTACTCTACCGTGACAGAGCAATCAGTGAGGCTGGGTCAACACACACACTCACACACACACACACACACACACACACACACACACACACACACACACACACACACACACACACACACCTGAAAAAGATATTATATTGACACGAGAAGAAGGGGGAGGAAGAAAGGGATGGATTTAAGAGGTAAAAACAAGGAAACAAATGAAAGTACCGCATGGCAATGCTTCACAAACACCCAGGCACATGCACACACGCACACACACACACACACACACACGCACACACACAAATAAGAAACCCTGCTATTCGGGCTCCACAGGTATCTTTGATGCTGCTACTTTCATCTCTCCACCCTTTTGAAATGAAGCCGTTTGTTTATTCTATTTTCTCTCATCTAAATCCCTTGAAGACTGAAAAGTCATTGAATGAGCGAGCGTTTAAGTCAAGAGATTGCCACCTGCTTTTCAGAGGCCATTCAGGATCGTTTACGACTAAATGCTGTAATGGGCTCTCTGTCTCTCGCACCCGGAGACTTCATGTATCTCCTTTAATCGTACCATGAAGCTGAATCGATGTTTTGAGGTACAGCTTTGAGGCAGCTTCGACGGAGATATAATTCATAATAATTAGAATACTGAAAACTAGATTTTTATGTAACTCTTTGAAAGCTGCCTATGATTTTTATTATGTCCCGTGGCGGTTTTGCAACATACGCCAACCACCAGCTTCCTTTGCTTTACACAGCCCTGCATTGATCTGTTTTCCTCAGATGTTGATCCCACAATATAAAACTTTGATTTTCTCAAAAGCCGCCATAGATCAGAGCGAAAGTAGCCATGTCTTTCTCTTGTTTGATTCTTGCGCTGGCGATTGGAGGCTGAGATTTAACTGAAGAGGTTTCAGCTGACAGCCCAGTCACACCAACACGGCCTGTGCTTCAGATACCAATCAGCCCCACATTCACGTCCCTCGTACTGGCACCAGGCAAAGCAGAGAAAACACTGGAGTGGATTGACGGAGGGTTTCTAAGTGTCACACACTTATCTGCCAGCGGTGTGTCTTAATTCCTTCAGGCGGTGCCATCGCTGCTGCTTAAATCAGCAGTCTATCCCGCAGTTTAGCTCAGCCGTCGCCCACCCTCAGGAGACAGCATAATGTCTCACTAAACACGGGGGGGGGGAGAAAAAGATGTGTGTACGTGCCTGCAGGGCGTCAGCCAGCTCCGGCGCTTCGATTAGCAACAGAAAGGGTTTCATACTGCTTTGGAGAGGAATTCAGCTCAAACTGTAATTAGGCAAATATCTGTTAATACACTGCTTAAGGCAGGTGTTGTCTGAGACTGTATTAGCTTGTCGAGTGGGTGTTTCTGGATTTAGATAAAGTCGTGTTGTGATAAAAAGCCACAGGTGGGTTTAGCGTGAAGAAGTCCCAGCTTTGCACCACAGGAAATATAACTGCATGTTTTAGCCTAGTACCCTTTTAACCTCTTATTTCTTACACTGTCAATCATTTTTAATGACTCTGAACTCTGGTGTTAAAGAATTCATGACACAGACATATAAAATACACATCTCAGTCAAACTGTCTGTGAGACAGTGACACAGCAGACATGGAGCAACATTAGCATTCATTTGGAGTCGTGTTTGGGTCCTCCTCATTAATGTAACTCCACACATTCAGTGTTTTTGCTTCCCCGAGAGAAATATCAGGCTGTGCATTCAAAATATATGCATGGATGTATGTAAGTGTATGATGTGAATGAGTATGAATGTATAGGTGCATGTGTATACGCATATTTTTAGAATTTTTATAGAATTATATAAAGATATAGTTGTACTTTTTATGTAAATTCTGCATCTCAACTGCATCTTCTCATACTCATCTGTATATCTATCTGTGTATTCTGTTCAATTCGATAAGCTTTATTGGCATGACTTGTGTGTTGCCAAAGCAGAATTGCAATTTAAGACTGTAAAGATTCAAAAATAATTTAACAACACCCTTGCCATTTTCCTATGTGTTAAGAGGGGTGTATATATTTCATTTCTATTTTATTAATTTGTTATTTCCTAATTATGGTGTATTTGTTTCACCTGCAATGTCATTATACGGGTCGTGTGATGGCCTCTGATTGGTTCCTGCCAATATATAGGTGTGGCCATGTTATATGTTTTGAAAGACCTGCAGTGGTGGAAACATGTTGGCTCTTTAAATGATTTAGCCACAACATAAAGGCTTTTTAATATTTCCTTCCTCATTTTTCTTTATTACAAATGCATTAACATACATTTTAAAGGAAATAAAGTTGGAAATTGAGTGAAGGAGTAAATAAAAAGGCAGAGTGAGCTGTGAGGACATGAACTACATGTTGTTGTGTTGGCTGTCTCAAGGCTGTGACATGCACTGACATATTTTGCTGCTTCTAGGTCGCTGACATCCGAGTAGATGTTGCATTTGAGTCTGGTCAGAGAATGGAGTTTACTTGGCGTTTACATTTAATTTTTGTACAGAGCATTGTTCTGATGTCTTCATATGTGCCAGACTGTAGCAGGAAATGTTGCTCTGTCTCCACCTGTCTCTGTGGACAGAGCTGACACAGCCTTTCTTCTCCAGGCAGCCAGGTCTGCCAGTCTCTGTGTCCAGGCTGTGATCACTGAGTCTCTTCACAGTCAGTTTCTGATGTGTCACAGCGGACAGATAGTTGGTCATGTACTGTCTGTGTTGGGCCAAATAGCACTAAAGTTTGTTTTGGGTTTTTGTGGTAGACGTCCAATAGTTGATGTAGTTTTCTTTTTCTTTAGCAATAATTTGGTTGGGCTGGATTGTGTGAGGGTTGTCCTGAGGCCTTGTGCTGTTAGAGTAGGTATCATCTATCTATCTATCTATCTATCTATCTATCTATCTATCTATCTATCTATCTATCTATCTATCTATCTATCTATCTATCTATCTATCTATCTATCTATCTATCTATCTATCTATCTATTTCAAGAACGACTTGGCCAAAGGAGGCAAAAACATTGTCACAACAATAAGCACAAACATGCAAATACAACTGTCACACAAAAAGTTATAATACACAGTTTCAGTAGACTGCTACTCTCCCAATCCTTTAAAATTGACTGATACGTTTGAAAACATATGGGAAGAAAATTACAAGCATTGAGCACATGAAGAAAAGATGAAAAAAGAGTGATCGTTGTACTCAAATCTGATTTGAGGTTTCATTTTGTTCTACTTCCTGTACTTATTTATTTTATTTTTTTTTTTATCTTTTTTTGGTGCGGTTGTTACAGAGGGGTAAGTGGACACTTTGGATGTAATTATTGGTTACAACCTAAAAGATTGCTTTGTTTTTGAGTTTATAAAGCGAGAGAGGTGAGGATGACGATCAGATATGAATACGCAGATGCCGAGCTTGTTTGTGATGTTTGTGCCTATAAGTCTTGTTTTGTATTGTTGTTTTTATGTTAAGATTGTGGGTCTTAGTTTTGCTAAATGAAAAGTGTTCATTGTATATAATGAAAAATCAAAATAAAATCTTATGTAAAAAGAGGCTAATATCCCCTCATGGTAATCAGCTCTGACAATTTCAGGTCGGCCTGCACATCACCCCAGGAGGAAGGGGCACCATATTTAAAAGCTTTTTTGCCTAGTTGTGTTCAAACCTTGGGGCCCAACGTGTACACAGAAGAAACCAGCCAAAGGAGAGATGTATAGTTATAAAAAACTAAGCGATACAAAAGTCTGCGTACATACAGAGATGAGCCAGTTAAAAAATGTAAAGCACTGTCGTAACAGTGTCCGTGCAGTGATACAGAGACTGATTGTTCTTCCTTCTGCCGTTCTCTGTCCAGATCTTCATATTTGAAAACAACATCTACTACAGATCTGCAGTAGATAACCGAGCCATCCGCCTGGTTTCCACTGGAAAAGAGGGAGTCGTCTTCAACGGCCTCGCTGACTGGCTGTACGAGGGTAAGACAGCTACAGACACAGTTACACCAAAAACACAACGAAGCCCAGGGTAACATCACATCCCTCAGTAACGTGTTGCAAAGAGTGGACTTCTTCTAAACTTCAAAGGCAGAGTAGGAGCTTCTGTCACCTTTGAAGCTCACTGAACTTAGAAGAAGTCTAAAAATACATTACATGGCCAAAAGTATGTGGACACCTGAGCCTCACACTTGCATGTCATCACTGTGCTGTTGTATCACCCTTTCACTCTCCTGCGAAGACTCCTCAAGATGTTAGAGCCTGTCAGGGATCTTCTAACGCTCAGCCACAAAGCATTATTAGTGAGGTTGGATCCTGATGTTGTGTGATAAGGTCTGGCTAGCAGCCGGCGGTCCAGTTCATCCCAAAGGTGTTCTGTGCCGGTCGGTCAAGTTCATCATATCAAACTCAGAAAATCTTTTGATTCAGGCCTCACTTTGTGCTCGAGGGCGTTGTCACGTTGAAAAGAAAAAGGCCTTCCAAGAAACTGCTGCCTCAAATTTTTAAAGCACACTGTTGTCTTAGATATCACTGTATACAGCAGTGTTACAATTTCCATTAAATTTGTGTCAAAGGTGGAGTATGCAGTTCTAATCCAATACATTTTTTTTTTAAATTCAGTGAATGTCTCCTTACAGTCCGCTAGCTGTCTGTTCTGTGTGTGTGCCGAAACAAAAAGTCTGGAATAAACAAAGTGGTTCAAAACGAGCCAAACAACACGATGCTGGCTTCTCTCCCTCCTTGAAGTTCTCGCCAACGAGGAACAGAGCTACACCTTGATAGTAATGAAACATAAATAACATCAGAGATATTACCAGAGCTTCTGAAGGAGCAGGAGGAGTGTGTTTGTTTGGGTGATGAGTTCAAATATTAACAGTCCTCTCCAGAGTTGCTGTAAGCACAACACTGATATATTATCTATCACCTTTCAGGTTGATATGGCGAAGGTTTTAGTAAACAGGTGATGATTTACACCTTCAGCAAACACAGAGCAACATTAGCATTCATTTGAAGTTGTGTGTCTGTCCACCTCATAGATTTAAGCTGAAATATTTACTCTGTTTTTGGTTTTCTGAGGGAAATTTTCTGTTCTTTATGGGCCACTTTATTAGGTACTCCTAGCTAGCAATCTTCTGTTGTCCAGTTTTGGTGAGCCTGTGTGAACTGTAGCCTCAGTTTCCTGTTGTTAGCTGACAGGAGTGGCACCTGGTGTGGTCTGCTGCTGCTGTAGCACATCTGCTTCAAGGCTGGACGTGTTGTTGCTTCAGAGATGGTCTTCTGCAGACCTTGGTTGTAACCAGTGGTTATTTGAGTTACTGTTGCCTTTCTGTCATCTTGAACCAGTCTGGCCATTCTCCTCTGACCTCTGGCATCAACAAGGCATTTTCTCACCGAGTATTTTCTCTTTTTGGGACCATCCTCTGTAAACCCTAGAGATGGTTGTGTGTGAAAATCCCAGTAGATCAGCAGCTTCTGGCACCAACAACCATGCCACATTCAAAGTCACTTAAATCACCTTTCTCCCCCACTCTGATGCTCAGTTTGAACTCCACCAGGTCGTCTTGATCATGTCTACATAACTAAATGCATTGAGTTGCTGCTACGTGATTGGCTGATTAGCTATTTGTGTTAACGAGCAGCTGAACAGGTGTACCTAATAAAGTGGCTGGTTAGTGTATTTATTTATTTATCTACTTGTTGGTGCTGTTTCCATTCCTTTGAAACAATCTTGAATAATAACCTACAGGCAGAAGGCAGAGTCTCTGCACTCTGGGTTGTAAGTGATGATTGAGGGGGATTACATCTGTATGAGTCTGTACATTAGTTATTTTTTTAGAAAAATCCTGCAAACTGTACCTGTAACTAACAAAATCTGAAGCACATTTTGATCTACCTGCCCCCCGCAGAGAAGCATGTTGTGTGTTTGTGTGCATGATTCCATCTGAAAGAGCACAGCTGGCTACGTTTCAGTGCCCCTCCCTTTCTAGACTTCCCATAGCTTGTCTTTGTGTTCAGGCAGTTTTAATTAATTCATGTCTGCAGTGCTGCAATCTCGTTCAGCAGATGTTCAAGAGCCAGCATACTTGTAATTTAATACGAGACATTTTCTGATTACTGCATATGTGAGACAGACATTGCAATTACATACCACTCGAATAGGGCTTTGTTTACAGATGCGCTGCCATGTTTGAGACTAGTTTCCCCCACTGTGCCTTCTTTCATAACGAAGTTCATAGGTTCAAGTGAAGAGGTCTGTTTACAGCATTGTTATAATTATTAATTTGGATTTATTCAGAGGCTGGTTTTGGATAATGATTGCGGTGTAATTGTATAATGTAATTGCAAAATGGCAGTTATTATGAGAAAATTCTGTTACAGTGTATGAACTGCTTCAGGGTCGGCTCTAATCGGGTTTTCATTAATGGGATTATTTCTTTGTTGTAGACACAGAACATGACATGAAAGAAGTAATCCATTTTCAGTGCTAAAGAAAGATTCGTCTTGCTGTGTTTTCCTGCTACGTTTCATGGATTTATCAGTGGATAACAGACTGTCTCACAAAAGCAGAGATCACATGGCTTTCGTCCTTTATGCACACAGCTTACAGTGTTAACGGTGTGCACAGTTGTTCAGGTGGGATAAGTTTGGCGAAAGTTGTCTTAATGTGCTTCAAGGTGAGGCTGTCTCATTTCTCCCCGGTCTTTAGTGTTCTGCAGTCAGACATCTTCAACCTTGAGGGAAAGGATTTAGACTGTTTTTGTGAGCAGTGAACGTTCTCATGGATCGCCCTCTGAGCCTCTAAAACTCAAACATTTCCATTTAATGTCCACTTATATGGCTTTAAACTTTCACACATGTATTAAAGTGAAATATGTACATTTAAAATCTGCTCGTTCACTGAAGTTACAGTGTATTTTAGATGACTGGACTCTGAAAGATTGGGATCCTGACTAAAGTTTGAAACACAGTCCTGTGGGTTTGAATAATGCCAAAACAAAAATAAATTCCATGTAAGGCTTTGATGTTGATCTGAGATAATAATTATACCTCAGTTGTCATAATAAGGCATCAACAAACGTGAGCGCTAACTTTGATCAAGAGATTAAAGATAGTGAAGCAGTGGGATTGAAACTAGGACGACTTGTAATGTTTCCTGTAGAGCAGTGGGTTTGCGAGATGGCGGAGATGAAGGAAATAGATTTTGTGTGTTTAAGTCTGTGCTTGTGCCTTGACCAGCTGATTGAGGTCAAAATAAAAATTCTTGACTCTATTTTCCCATGATTTTGTGTGTAAGTGACTGACGGAGACAAGTCACAGCAGTTAAACAGACTGCAGTGTAATCGCTATGGGCAATTGTGCACCGTGAGCTTACATCCATTCAAAGTGTTTGTTTTTGCCATTGACAGGCTCAGATTGTTGTTAAGAGTCTGACAACATTATGGAAAGGACCCTACAGAGAGAAGAAAATGTTCCTTACCTTTTGCTGATTGAGTGTTTTTGTTACTGTGCCCAAGTGTCAGAACAAGTCACTTCTTGCAAGACTTCAGAGTGAGACTTTTCCTTAAGCGAGACTTGGTCACAATAACAAGCAGACCAGCAAAAGGTGAGAATAAAATGTTGCATTTGTCTGTCACATTACATCCACTAAAAGTGTTTATGCCACTGATGGCTCCAGATTGTTATCCTAAGTGTCTGACATCATTATAGAAAGGACTCCACAGAGAAATGTAACTTACCTTTTGCTCGTCTGCTTGTTATTGTGTCCAAGTCTTGCTCAAGGAGAAGTCTTGTTAAAGTTTTGCAAGAAGTTGTTGCAGGAAAAACAACGATGAAAATGTAAGTAAGAGTTGGAGAGAGGAGTGCTGGGAGGTGTTTGTTGTGTTGGAGTACAGAAAGCATAGCTTCGACAATGTGGAAAAAAAGTCCAAGACTTCTCCCTGAGCGAGACTTAGGTACAATAACAAAAAGATCCAATCAGGAAAAGGTAAGGAAAAACTTTATTTTGTTCTCTGTAGGGTCCTTTCCATAATGTTGTCAGACACTTATAATAATCTAAGCCTATCAGTGGCAAAACAAGCACTTCAAATGGATATAAATTGACAGCGCACAATTGACCTTTTGACCCCCGCCCCTTTGTGATGGTACAACAAGCTGTTGGCGTTAGAATGGAGCCCACACTGTAACTAACTGCACTCCCTGAAGAGATATTATCATATTTTTGGACAAATGAAACAGTGATTCCAGAGAGAAGCAGACAGAGGGGTCTACAGTGTGTGTTTGAAGGATATATCCAGGATGTCAAACTGACTCAGCAGCAACAACAGATTAAAAAGACAAAGATAGTTAGAAGCTAAAGCCGAACTATAGGCTACAGATCACAGTGTAAAAGTGAACCACCACATCACTGCTGATCAACACACAAGACAATGAATATAAAGGGAAACTTTGCTGATATTCAACCAGCTGTGTGGCATCGCAGTGTGTGCAGATGAACAGTGTTTAGCTGCCGCCAGACTCATCTGACCACAATGTGATGACACACAGCTGCTTGAATATCAGCAAAGTTTCCCTGCTTCCCTTCACTGGTTCCTGTACAGCAGGGTTGGCCTTTTTTCACTGTTATAATCATTTAAAAGCAAAAGGGATGAAGGAGGACATATAGTGGAAGGATGAAGAGAGAATGAGAGTTTCGGTTCCGAATGCTCAAATGTGTTAATAAACAAGTTCAAATTATTATAATACCTTCATTTCCACAATTGGCCCTCCTGTTAGCAAGGACACCAAACTAGGATTCCTAGTATAGGTGCCACGAGACCTCTTTTTTTGGACATGGTATATTATCAAAACAGTTATTTTTACACTCATTCTGTTTGTTTGTGGGGATGCACAACATCCTGAAATATATGCACATATATGTTAGCAACAAAACTATAATAGCCTTGATGTAGTGATCCTGAATATGAAAAGTGGCTCATCTTGCCCTGGTCTCCCCTATCATTAATACACAACATGCCCCAGACACAACATTTAGCTCCAAATCCACAAAACCAGCCTGAAAATGAAGGAAATCTGAAACAATTGCAGTAGAGTCAATGGAGCACAGCTGTGTTGTTGTCGGACCCTCGTCTGAACTGGCTTGATGCTACGTTATAATTGACCAGTCTGGGTCCGGGGGCAGGATTTAGTGAAGGGTCAGTTGCCCGTAGGTTTTACATTGCAGCCTGTTTCGCTATTGCAGCTGCAGCGATCTCTCTCAATACTGGACCAATTTCAAAAATAGTTGTCTAAATTAGTCACAAGGTTGAAAAATACCAAAGTTTTCCTTCAAGACAGCTGCATTTTCACCTCTGACAGCAATTACTGTCATGCACAGAAGACTGTCACATCAACCTCACAACCTATACACAGCACAAGGGCAACAAACACAAAACCAAACCTTCTTTTTGTGGCACCATTTTTAAAGAGCAACATGCCAGGAGTCTTATTAAATGCTCTATTTGTGAAATGTTGGGCGGTTTCTGGGTGCAGACTGTAGCGACTAATGTTCTGTGGTCACAGGCCTTGAAATTCCTGCTGCACTGCAACAAACTAGTCGACCTCAGTGTGACAACTCCATCAAATGTTGAGAATTCAGCACTGAATGGTGTCCTTTCCTCAGTCCGACCCTGCGCTAACAGGCTTCACCTGTGCATTCATTGATGTGGAGGAAAAAAAATAGCCTGTTTTCATCAATAATAACAACATTTAGAAATTTCTCATCAAGGTTGAGCTGATTTTTGCAACAAAAAAAAAGACAGGCTGTTGTTTGGATCTCCCCATGTAGGTACAGTAGAGTGTGCGCTGTTTTTCATAGAGCTCTTCTGCCCCCTGCTGGATGGAAATCACTCAATAGGTAACTGCTGAGAAAAGGAAACTGTAATCAAGGAGACACAGGATCACATTCTTTAAAAATAATCTGATTTTTCTGTGAGGAGGCAAAAAAAACTAACCTTTTCTCCAAAAGCGCATCTGTGTTCACTCACAGGGAATATTTCATAACACTGTTTTCCACCAACAACAAAGACACCTTAAACTATAGAACTAGGAAAGGCAAACATAAATGTAACTGATGGACTAAAGTGTCGTCTGCTACATGTTGATATGAAGAGGCCCAGACTGTGGATATCTTTGGAGGTGATCTCCGTTTACTCCTGACAGCTGACAGCAAGAGATAAAACAAAATCTTCCGTCAATCATGACCATATAACTCCAGCCCCAACAAAAATTAAATGACATGGGAAAATGTTGGCATATTATACAAACATTCCACATATTGACTATGGAGGCCTAAGTGCGTCCGGTAATAACAGCTGAAACTAATGTTGTATAATTATAATACTTCAAATTACAAATGTACATTTGACTTTGTTACTGCTGTATTTTTGAGCCTGTTATTAACTCATGCAGAGGTAATCCCTGCAGCAGTGTATTTATCTGCAGAGACTCTGCCCTCTGCCTGTATTTTCTTATTTCCTTCCTATTTTCTGTGTTCAGGACGTTTATGGGTGTTTCCCCACAGCGCTCAGCTAAAGTCAAGGCTTTTAAAAAATGTAGTGACCAGGTGCCAGACTGTGGGCAGCGTGCATTAGAGAAACAGCACAAAGGAGAGTGAATCTGGGGTTGGCTTTTACGTTCACTTTCGCTGGCGAGCATGTTCCCGACAATCCTGCATCATATGGAAGAAAATGAAACCTTGACTACTGTGATAATATATTACAGTGATTTATATCAGTTGTCACTGTTTGATTCACAGGCATCAACATGGTGTATTTACTGCAATATCAAGCTTCTGGTTTCTGGAGTTTAAACTGTCAAAATGTAACATGAGTAATTGGCTTATTTCTCCTCAGTAAGAGGAATGAGTCCCATAAATCATACAAGTATTAAACTTGTCTCTGTTTCAATTGGTGACATATTGGAAATGTCTTCATCAGTGTCAGAATGCATAATAAGTACATAAACTCCAGCTAACAGGAAAGATGCAGATAGAGCAATGGATTCTGTTTATCTAGAATAACTTTAGGACACTTCCCAAAGTCAGTCTGGTCTTTGTTAAACATCAGTTGATCGTGCATGCCTCACGGTGTGTGTATTATCTGGTTGTTATGTTTTTTACAGAGGAGATCCTGCAGACCCACATAGCCCACTGGTGGTCTCCAGACGGGCTGCGCCTGGCCTACATGACCATCAATGACACGCTGGTGCCGAAGATGGAGGTTCCCTTTTTCACGGGAACACCGTACCCTGCCAACTTGGAGTATCACTACCCAAAGGCAAGTCTAAAGCCACAACACACACCTATCTATCACATCTATTCCTAAAGGGGGAAGTTTGGTCTGACAACTTATGGAGCGAATCCCGACAGAGACAGATCTTTTTGTTGACGAGTAAGATCCTTTTTGTTTAACCAGAAACAACCAGATTCCATGTAAATAAACAATAGGTTTAGCCTGTATAGAGTCAGCATAATTTGGGTGAATTAAGGGTTTATTTCCACCAAACTAGAGTTGATGGTTGTTAGAACGATGGAGAGACAAACAAAGATGGTTTTTAGTCTTGTGGGTTTGGCGATAGTGATTGGGGTTGTTTATGTTTTAAACACAAAGGATCTTACTCTTAAACAAAAATGTCTATCTCTGAATTGTCCTTTACATTATGTTATCAGACACCTGGGATAATAATCTGAGCCTGTCAGTGGCAAAAACAGACACTTTTAGTAGACGTAAATTGACAAAGTGAACATGCCTCGAGTGGTTACATTGCAGCCTTCGCTGCCGCTGCCAGATGCAGCGGTCTCGCTCGATACTGGACCAATTTCAAAAACTGTTGTTCCCCTTTTTCACACAGACACAGAAACATGGGAAATAGGGTTTGATAGAAAAACACTGAACTTACCCTTTAGGCTGAGCAAATTTTAAGTGGTTATCAGCGATGTCCGCTGCTTGATGAAAAAAAAAAAAATCCTCTTTTTGTTGTTCACCAAATGAAACATTTTTCAGTCAGATGGTTAGACGAGTCTTTGAGGGCTCTGAAAATTCCCTCAGAGCAACAGCAAGTTTGTTTAAACCATCATCGCTGGTTGATTCTAATTTAAAAATGTGTGTTTTACTTGCTGTGCAGCTAATCTTTTTAGATTCTTAGGTCCTTTTATAATGTCTGTAATGTCTTACATGTGTAAATGTTATGTTGAGCCCTGTCAAAGAGGAATTTCTGGTACCATTTGGATCAGACAATAAAGTATCTATTGTATTCTAATTGCCCTCTGGAGACAAACTAAAGTTGAAGTTGAAGTTGCTGCCTCTGTGACCTGAATGGTCTACTGGATGTGTAGAAACACAACAGGTTGCTAAAGGTGACAGTATGTCAGTGTTGTGTTCATCACTTGTCTCCGATGCCCCAAAGTGGCCAAAAACAAAAAGTTCATTGCAAGTTTACACACTCTGTCATGTCGATGTCGGTGTGAGGACTTTGATAGATCGGACTCATTTAACTCTGAAGACAACAGAAACACAATTCCTCACTGTCTTCAACTGAAATCCAGTCCGACCTATCTAGTTTCCTCTCGGCACTTCCAGGCTGGTGAGGAAAACCCTGTAGTGCACCTGTCAGTGGTGAGCCTCAACGGGCCCCTGCACACCGTGGTGATGAGGAAACCTGATGACCCCCGAATAGGGTGAGTGACAGCCCAGCTGTGCCTTATTGTGCGTGAAGAAACAAACACCAGAAAAAGCCCTGAAGCGTAGCCAGGACAGAAGTCATCAGTGTTGATGATGTATTGTCACTTTCTGGTTTTTCCAGGAGGGAATATTATATCACGATGGTGAAATGGGCCACCAGCACCAAACTGGCTGTCAACTGGCTGAACAGAGGCCAGAACAACTCCATCTTGACACTGTGCGAGGCCACAACTGGGATCTGCATTAAGGTGAAACATTCGGCTAATTGTCCCTGAACAAAGTGTTAAGGATAAATCTGGTGATGTTTTTCTAACTCAACAAAACCAACAATAAATCTAAACCTACGAACACATACTGCTCGTGTAGCAGTGCTCGTGACATAGCTTGTTCTATTGTTGTCCAAAAACTATTAAAAACACATCAGTGAGCAACACCACCGCAGTGGCCATGTGTTCCCTCAGTATGATGAACATGGGCACTTTATTTTTGAGCCAATCCCATATGCACCATTCTGCTCCTGCAAATGTTCACTAGCTCACCAGATCTGCAGAAAATAGTCCATAACAAATGCACTGTGTAGTGTTTGGGTAACGTTTAGGAAAAACTACAGTTCCCAGCTGTATTAGGAATTTCATCACCTGCTTCTATGAGGAGATGTTCTCCGTTTAATGCATGTGTAGGTTCTGACTTGACTTTATTTCAAACCAAAAAAGCCCAAACAAGACAACGATAGCAGTGTCTGAAAAGGAGCATGTTGAATAAAAATCTTTTATGTCCCTACCTCTTTCTTACATTTCTCCTCTTAAAAGATATATTATTTCAACAAATTCCCAATTTTATTTACAACTAATATACAACTATCCCGTCTATTTACCACCTAATTAAATAAATAAGTAATAAATAAGTTTATTTACAGTCCAAGTCCCACCCAGTGTTACAAAATAAATATGCACTCCCCTAACACAACCTTCCCTCATCTATTTATCTGCCAAAAATGTCTGTGTTGTATAGTTTTTTAAATTGATTTATATTTGCGCTTTGTTTCAACTCATCATGAAATACTCAGACTCTTCTCAGTTGTACGAACACATTGTTTTTTAGAATTAAATTCTCCGTTTAAATAATAACCCCCCTTCGCTGTCACAAAACATTTCTTGAATCTTGCCCGGGGGTATTTTTTTAAATTGTAAAATGTTATAGTTAGAATCATTTATTATGATCATAATCTGTTTTATGTACTGTAAGAGTGACACTTTCATTCTGTGTGTGTGTGCTCTGAAATGTACCTCAGTTAAACCCTTTCTCTTGATTTGCCTTTGAGACTTTTTTAAGTTACAGAGCAACTTGCAGCTAATTGAACGTTTGCACTGTTTATGGGTGCTGTGTGTTGAGATGGTTCGCAGTAATACTCGTCTAATATCTTATTGTTTTACACTTGCTTTTTTGTATGGATTGAACAGAGAAGATATCCTTAAATTTAATAGTGAGCTTCAAAGGCACCAGTAGAGGAATTGTGTTTCCTTTGGGCAGACCCTAGTTATTTTCCCTTGTTTCCAGTCTTTGTGCAAAGCTTACCTGCTTCCGGCTGTAAGAAAATATATAAAAGACAGATATGCAAGTGTTCAATCTTCTCATCTAAGTTTGTTTCTCAAAATGTTAAACTTTTGCTTTATTTCATTTATTTATTCTCTATTCTTTAGAAGATGAGTTTGGTGCACAGGCCGACGGCTGTTTCTTGTTCAGTGCTGCCAGGAAAAAAACAAAGGCATTGAGCAAGAAACAGCCACTTGCATTTACACCAATCTTATACTGTGAAAACTAGAAATAACTTTACAGGATATAACCTTTTCACTCCAAATTCAGCCACAGCAGCAGCGGCCTAGCCTGTGGAAAAAATCCTACAAAAACAAGACAGAAGAACTCTTTTATTCCTTGAACCACCTGCCTGTATAACATGCAGCTTAATAAACAGGTCTCCTGCTCTTTTTCACTTTAGCACCAGGTCTGATTTGACTGATTTGGATTGACTGCTTTTATTCAACCTTATTGTTTATTCTGTCTCAGTTAACTGTGTTTTATTATGAATATGTTGTTCTGTTTTGTTGTTTTTACTGTGGATTTTATGGTGTCTTTATGTCTGGATCACACAGATTTCCCTGTCTGGGGTGATAAAGTTTAAGATTTAAATCTTTCAGAGGAAGGAAACAGCTCAGATTATGGAGCTTGGAAAGTGCTAACGAGACACCCTGTTGTTTTAGGTCCTTTCATATGATTTGTTGGCAAATACATACATATAAGATATCTCCAGACTTATGTTTGCATGTTTTTGTTTAATTTGATTGATTTAGAAAAACTTATGACTCATTCTCATACTTTTCTTTGCCCAGAAACATGAGGATGAGAGTGAGAGCTGGTTGCACAGACAGGTATGTGATTATAACACCGCTTCCCTGATGTTGTTTCCTAGTTAGTAAAAACCAGACGGTGTTTGCTTTGTGTTTCTGATCTTCAGCAAGTAAATACCAGGAAATACGAAAGCCTTGCAGGCACATTTATGGACACATGCAGGTGTTTCTCTCTCCTCTCTGCAGAATGAAGCACCGCTCTTTTCCCATGACGGACACAAGTTCTTCTTCACCAGAGCAATCCCTCAGGGTGGGAGAGGAAAGTTCTTCCACATCTCTATGTCCACCTCTTTGGTAAACAACTGCAGGGTTGTTATCCTTGTGATTTTTGTGTTGCAGGTTTGGCACAGTGAGTTTAATGGACCTTTACTTTCTTCCAGCCGAACACTAGCACAGACATACTTCAGTCCCTGACCTCTGGAGACTGGGACGTCACCAGCATCTTGGCCTACAATCATGAAAGAAACCTCATGTAAGACAGTTTGATGCATTTAAGAGCCAGGAATGTGAAGTCATGGTTATTCTGTAATTTGATGGTGATGCTTGGATGTTTTCCAGATACTTTCTGAGCACAGAGGATGACCCCAAACGACGACACTTGTACAGGTAGGATTTATTATGGGAACCTCTGCACCTGCTGTTTAAAGGGTGACTTAGGTGTTCATCAACCTGGATGATACTTTCCCTTGTTTTGTGTCTAAGTGGCTAATGGGATCAACCATTTTTGAAATTGGTCTGGTAATGAGGGCGAGCGCTGTTGTTGGAAGCGGCTAAACAGGCTGCAGTGTAACTACTTGGGACATTTGGCACTGTCAACTTATGCCCACTAAAACCGTTTGTTTTTGCCACTGACAGACTCAGATTGTCATTGTAAGTGTCTAAAAATATTCACCGGTTTGTTTGTTAGTGTGTGTAACGAAGCCAGACTCAAAGAGAAGTCTCATTCTGAAATCTTCTCGGCGCTATAGGGCTGCTGTCCGATGTCCGTTCTTCGTGCCGCCTTTACAACAGCTCCGAAATCTCTGTCGCCAAAACCACCAGCCTCCATTTAAATTAGAGTCATTTTATCACCTTAAAATACACTGCACATTCAAAACTGAATAGGTAAATAAATAAATGAAATTTAATCTTGCTTCATCATCAAGTTAGATGTGAAAATATTCTGGCTCTATACACACACCAAAATTACTGTTTGATACTGTGATTTTGAGCAGTTTCTGGTTGAACAAAAAAGACCTAACTCTTTAATAAAAAAGGTTTATCTCTATAGGAATCCTTTCCATAATTGTTGTCAGATACTAAGAATTTTAATCCGAGCCTGTCAGTGGCAAAACAAACACTTTTAATGGACATAAATTGACCGTTTGCACATGTTTCAACTGGTCAAATAACAGCCTGTTTTTGCAGCAGCACTCTCACTCAATACTGAACCAGTTTCAAAAATGTTTGTTCTCTTTACTCACTCAGACACAAAAAACGTGAGAAATTCAGATCAAGGTTAAATCTGTGAATAAAAAAACAAAGTTGCTCTTTAAGTGTACAATGATGCTGACCCAGTGCCATCCTACAGTGCCGACACAATCCCTCCATTCAACCGCTGCTGCCTGTCTTGCGAGTTCAAGTGCGGCTACGTGGACGTTTCATTCAGCCACGACATGCGGTACTTCTTACTCAACTGTAAAGGTGAGCGTGCTTGACCTTGAATCTCCTGAACAGCTGACTGAGAGCCTTTTTACATCCCCAGCACTCCTGAGAATGAAAGTCTTCTGGGGGAGGCAGTGAGCCGCGCTCAGTGGGAAGCGTAACTGAATTAGAGCTGGATGTCAGGTTGAGAGTTTATATCGAACTGGACATTAGCAGATAACCTCAAACCACTGCTGGATCTCTCTGATTAGCCGCAGAAATAAATGTCTTGTCTGAGTGCATGCCAAGAGTCATGTGAGCACTGCTGAGCTGCTGGCAGGGAGCCTGCGGCTTTTACTATTTGTCATATTAAAACACATTGTGTTGTTGTTTACGATATATCCTCGTGTCCCTCAGAGACACTGCCATTGTTTTTGTGCCCCCGTGGCTTCGTCACAGGAGCACAACATCACGGTTTCTATGGAGGCTGATTTGGTTAGGGGGTTCACTCCAGAGAGAAAAAGTGCCAGTGGCTTTCTTCATTAATTGGATCTTTGGAGAGCAGCTCCATTGTGAAATAATCAGTTACTTCCTCATGGGACGGAAGTAGATTATTAACTGCAGAGCTGGCTGAGAGGGCTGTTTCTGAAGTCTGTTTAGATGAGACACAGAGATGTATCCGTGTTGTGGATGCGTTTGAGTCTTTTGTCACTGCTTTGTTACATCAAATTAACTTCTATTATTGCACTCTTGTTAACTGATTTTCTCTAAATTGATCCATGTAGGTCCAGATATACCGAGTGTGGCCATCTATCGCACAGAGGACAGACAGAGTGAGTGTCCTCGTCCATGTTTAACAAGCTGTGTTGAATTACATGAATATATTTTCATTGATGAATGGAGAGGTCGTAACAAAGGACCTGTTTAATCTGTTTAACTGCAGAGGTGTTTAACGTGGAGACAAACGAAAGACTAAACAATACGCACAACAACATGCAGATGCCCAGAGTGGAGTATGAGACCATCACCATAGACGACTACAGTATGTGCTTACCTTTGTGTACGCCCTAATGAAATTACAGCCAGTCATCTTCTATTATAAGATTCCCGTTAACATTATTGTGTCTGTTGTAGCTCTGACGATGCAGATTCTGAAGCCAGCTGGATTCGTAGATACAGCCCATTACCCCCTACTGCTGCTAGTGTGAGTATGAATACATCTGACTGTTTTTATTGCAAAGAGACGTCTTTATGAAACAGTGCACAGAATATTATCAAGCAGCTAACAGTTTATTTTGTTATTGCTTAAAAAGGATACTGCAGTGATTCAGTGTTTCACTTCCTTAGATTGGGTGGACTCAGGTATCGTATTAAAGACTGAATGGTCAAAGAGGTTTGAATATCCTGACTATTAGTCACTTGGTAGGTATCTACATAAGGGTGACATGACACTGTCATAACTATGACATGACACTGTCATGAACTTGTCATAAACATGTACATTATGTACATGACCAGAAGTTGTCTTTGTCATGACAAGTTGACATTAAATTTGTTTGGGATGCCCTTATAATGACAACTTGACATTAACATAAAGACAACTTCTGGTAATGTCACTTTAATTAATGTCATGTTGTCATAATCAAGACATTATGTACATGTCATAAACGTTTATGACTGCTGTCATTACGTGTCATTCAGTTTTTGTAATGACAAGTTGACATTGTTTGGGTTGCCCTGATTATGACAATTTGACATTAATTAAAGTGACATTACCAAAAGTTGTCCTTGTAATGACAACTTGACATTAACCAGGGTGACATTACCAGAAGATGTCTTTGTCATAACAATAATAATCATTATGTCAACTTGTCATAAACACAAAAAGAGGTGCATTTCTTGTTAATGTGAAGTTGTCATGACAAAGACATCTTCTGGTAATGTCACTTTAATTAATGTCAAGTTGTCATAATCAAGACAACCAAAACAATGTCAGCTTAAACCGAATGACACCTAATTACAGCAGTCATAAATGTTTATGACATGTACATAATGTTCATGACAGGTTAATGGCCGTGTCATGTCATAGTTATGACAGTGTCATGTCACTCTTATGTAGATACCTTCAAGTAAAGTGTTACCGTCACGTCACTTATGGGTCAAGATCCAAAAATGCTGATCCTACATTTCCCATAATGCAACTCAAAAGTGTTTTGTTAGACCCTGCCTGATAAAGGCTTATATCTTTCAGGCTACTGCCCCCAGTTTGTAATAGGTACTTCTTCTTGTGTTACAGCAGCAGGTTACCCTGGAACAGTAAATACACAATAAATATACATATCAACAGTCGAAGAAATATACATCAATAGAAGAAGTAGAATTATACTAGAAGATACTAGAATAACTATAAATTTACTAAACTACAACTACTAAAATACAAACATAGGATAAAATACTGTATACTTTAGACAAGTGTCCAAATTTGTATAAGTTTTAATGCAATAAGCTATAATTGGAGTATAAAGATGTGCAAATTCACCAGGTGCAAAGTGTGTGAAGGTGAAAGCCAGAGTGGAGTTTGGCGGAGACAGAAACTATAAAGCTGGACAGAGCCTTTCTGTCAATTACTTTTGATCGTTTGCTCCAGTAACCATGAAAAATAGTAAGAATTGCTTGTCACTATTCTCCAGGGCTCAAAGTGAAGTCTTCAAATTGCAAGTGTTGTCCAATACTTTTGACATATTCACGATAGTTATTTTAAAAAGACAGGAAAACAGCAAATATTCACAAGTGTGCTGCTTCACACAGCAAATATTTTACATTTTTACTTGATAAATGACTTCAATTACTGATCATTCACTGAAATAGTTTCCAATTATCTTTCTGACATGTAGCTAATGGAGTCATGAGTTGATTCAGCACCACAATATAATACTGTAATATGATATGATATAAACTAGAATATTCAAGTACAAGTATTCGTTTGCTCTTATTCATCAGTTTTAATGTTAAACCCTCTACTTGTCCAGTTATGATACCAACAATACTGAAATAAGATGTGCCTTCCTCTGAACAGCATAACCATCTAATATTAACCTGAGAATTTTGTGAGATGACCAACATGGCTGTGGTTTTTCCTACAGAGACGGTACGCCTGGCGGTCAGATGGTGTCGGAGCAGTTCCGGGTGGACTGGGCGACGGTTCTGGTCAGCAGCTTCAGCACCATCGTCATCCGCTTTGACGGCAGTGGCAGCGGCTTCCAGGGCACCAACCTTCTCCACAAAGTCAGGAGGAAACTGGGAAGACTAGAGGAGAGGGACCAGCTGGAGGCACTCAGGCAAGATTTCTGCGTTTTCTGCAAACACAACAGTAAGTCAGTCAGTCACGAAACATTGAAGTCTGACTGGTTTTCTTCCGTCTTTAGGTTAATATCCAAAGAGCCTTATATTGATAAGACTCGAATGGGAGTTTATGGAAAGGTAAGGAGAACACATGCCTCACATGGAAACTATTATCACTATAATTAGACTTCTTGATATGTTTCTGTGTCTCTCCTACCTTTGTTCAGGCCTATGGAGGATATTTAGCCACGATGCTTCTGAGCTCTGAGGAGTTTAACCAACTTAAATGTGGAGCAGCAGTCTCCCCCATCACAGATTTCGAGCTCTATGGTATAACTTTACACATATTTGTCTTCCATTGATGTGTGCTCTTGGGACTGAAGGCGTGCAATCTTTCTAATTCTGTTTCCTCTTTCCAAATGGCAGCATCTGCATTTTCAGAACGATACCTCGGCTCAAAGACAGACTCCCGAGTATATACGGTAAAGTTTCAAATCACTCACCATGTGAAGCTACAGTGTACAGTGATGGAGTTAAGGGTCGTTATAAAGAGGTTCTTAATGACATCTCTTTTTTTCCTTCAGATGGCAAATTTAGCACACAGAGCGGGTCAGCTTCTGCAGAAGCAGTACTTGATAATTCACCCAACTGCTGACGGTAATGAACATATATTTTACATATTAATCTCAATACAGCAGTGAATGAAACATTAGCTATTAACTTTGATCACACCCTAACGTGTTGTCCCCAATCTTATCTTCTCCACTACCACAGAAAAGGTTCACTTCCAGCACACGGCCAAATTTATCAATCATTTAATCAGTGAGAAGGCCAATTACACTCTACAGGTGAGTTTCTCAAGTCACTGCTAGACCTGACCGGCATGCATTTAATTGTGTGAGTGTGTAGTGGGACTCTGTGTAGTTTGTTTATGAAATTCTGCCACGTTTAATGTCATCTGAAAAGCAAAATTATGCAAAGGTCTCTTAATTCTTGGTTGTTGAAATTCCTGGAAGATAGGGAAATGCAAGTTTTTGGAAAAATGGTTGAAGGTCAAGCAGTTTGAACTATGAGAGAGGACGACCTATTATACTATGACGTTTTTTCATAATTTTGAACGACATACTATACTATGACTTTTTTCATAATTTTGAACGACATACTATACTATGACTTTTTTTCATAATTTGAACGACATACTATACTATGACTTTTTTTCATAATTTTGAACGACATGCTATACTATGGCTTTTTTTTCATGATTTTGAACGACATACTATACTCTGACTTTTTTTCATAATTTTGAACGACATACTATACTCTGACTTTTTTTCATAATTTTGAACGACATACTATACTATGACTTTTTTTTCATAATTTTGAACGACATGCTATACTATGACGTTTTTTTCATAATTTTGAACAACATGCTATACTATGACTTTTTTTTCATAATTTTGAATGACATACTATGTACTATGACTTTTTTTTCATAATTTTGAACGACAAACTATACTATGGCTTTTTTTTCATAATTTTGAATGACATACTATGTACTATGACTTTTTTTTCATAATTTTGAACGACAAACTATACTATGACTTTTTTTTCATAATTTGAACGACATGCTATACTATGACTTTTATTCATAATTTTGAACGACATGCTATACTATGGCTTTTTTTCATGATTTTGAATGACATACTATACTATGACTTTTTTTTCATAATTTTGAATGACATACTATGTACTATGACTTTTTTTTCATAATTTTGAACGACAAACTATACTATGACTTTTTTTTCATAATTTTGAATGACATGCTATACTATGACTTTTATTCATAATTTTGAACGACATGCTATACTATGGCTTTTTTTCATGATTTTGAATGACATACTATACTATGACTTTTTTTTCATGATTTTGAACGACATACTATACTATGGCTTTTTTTCATGATTTTGAACGACATACTATACTATGACTTTTTTTCATAATTTGAACGACATGCTATACTATGACTTTTTTCATAATTTTGAATGACATACTATACTATGACTTTTTTCATAATTTTGAACGACATACTATACTATGACTTTTTTTTCATGATTTTGAACGACATACTATACTATGGCTTTTTTTCATGATTTTGAACGACATACTATACTATGACTTTTTTTCATAATTTGAACGACATACTATACTATGACTTTTTTTCATAATTTTGAACGACATGCTATACTATGGCTTTTTTTTCATGATTTTGAACGACATACTATACTCTGACTTTTTTTCATAATTTGAACGACATACTATACTATGACTTTTTTTCATAATTTTGAACGACATGCTATACTATGGCTTTTTTTTCATGATTTTGAACGACATACTATACTCTGACTTTTTTTCATAATTTGAACGACATACTATACTATGACTTTTTTCATAATTTTGAACGACATACTATACTATGACTTTTTTTCATAATTTGAACGACATACTATACTATGACTTTTTTTCATAATTTTGAACGACATGCTATACTATGGCTTTTTTTTCATGATTTTGAACGACATACTATACTCTGACTTTTTTTCATAATTTTGAACGACATACTATACTATGACTTTTTTTCATAATTTTGAACGACATGCTATACTATGGCTTTTTTTCATGATTTTGAACGACATACTATACTCTGACTTTTTTTCATAATTTTGAACGACATACTATACTCTGACTTTTTTTCATAATTTTGAACGACATACTATACTATGACTTTTTTTTCATAATTTTGAACGACATGCTATACTATGGCTTTTTTCATGATTTTGAACGACATGCTATACTATGACTTTTTTTTCATAATTTTGAACAACATGCTATACTATGGTTTTTTTCATGATTTTGAACGACATACTATACTATGACTTTTTTTTCATAATTTTGAATGACATACTATGTACTATGACTTTTTTTTCATAATTTTGAACGACAAACTATACTATGACTTTTTTTTCATAATTTGAACGACATGCTATACTATGACTTTTATTCATAATTTTGAACGACATGCTATACTATGGCTTTTTTTCATGATTTTGAATGACATACTATACTATGACTTTTTTTTCATGATTTTGAACGACATACTATACTATGGCTTTTTTTCATGATTTTGAACGACATACTATACTATGACTTTTTTTCATAATTTGAACGACATGCTATACTATGACTTTTTTTCATAATTTTGAACGACATGCTATACTATGGCTTTTTTTCATGATTTTGAACGACATGCTATACTATGGCTTTTTTTCATGATTTTGAACGACATACTATACTATGGCTTTTTTTCATGATTTTGAACGACATACTATACTATGACTTTTTTTCATAATTTGAACGACATGCTATACTATGACTTTTTTCATAATTTTGAACGACATGCTATACTATGGCTTTTTTTCATAATTTTGAACGACATGCTATACTATGACTTTTTTCATAATTTGAACGACATACTATACTATGACTTTTTTTCATAATTTTGAACGACATGCTATACTATGACTTTTTTTCATAATTTTGAACGACATGCTATACTATGACTTTTTTCATAATTTTGGACGACATGCTATACTATGACTTTTTTCATAATTTTGGACGACATACTATACTATGACTTTTTTTTCATAATTTTGAACGACATACTATACTATGACTTTTTTTTCATAATTTTGAACGACATACTATACTATGACTTTTTTTTCATAATTTTGAACGACATACTATACTATGACTTTTTTTCATAATTTTGAACGACATGCTATACTATGACTATTTTTCATAATTTTGAACGACATACTATACTATGACTTTTTTCATAATTTTGAACGACATACTATACTATGACTTTTTTCATAATTTTGAACGACATGCTATACTATGACTTTTTTTCATAATTTTGAATGACATACTATATACTATGACTTTTTTTCATAATTTTGAACGACATACTATATTATGACGTTTTTTCATAATTTTGAACGACATACTATACTATGACTTTTTTTCATAATTTTGAACGACATACTATATTATGACGTTTTTTCATAATTTTGAACGACATACTATACTATGACTTTTTTTTCATGATTTTGAACGACATGCTATACTATGACTTTTTTTCATAATTTTGAATGACATACTATATACTATGACTTTTTTTCATAATTTTGAACGACATACTATATTATGACGTTTTTTCATAATTTTGAACGACATACTATACTATGACTTTTTTTTCATGATTTTGAACGACATACTATACTATGACTTTTTATCATAATTTGAACGACATACTATACTATGACTTTTTTTCATAATTTTGAACGACATGCTATACTATGACTTTTTTTCATGATTTTAAACGACATGCTATACTATGGCTTTTTTTCAAAATTTTGAACGACATGCTATACTATGGCTTTTTTTCAAAATTTTGAACGACATGCTATACTATGGCTTTTTTTCATGATTTTGAACGACATGCTATACTATGGCTTTTTTTCATGATTTTGAACGACATACTATACTATGGCTTTTTTTCATGATTTTGAACGACATACTATACTATGACTTTTTTTCATAATTTGAACGACATGCTATACTATGACTTTTTTCATAATTTTGAATGACATACTATACTATGACTTTTTTTCATAATTTTGAACGACATGCTATACTATGGCTTTTATTCATGATTTTGAACGACATGCTATACTATGGCTTTTTTTCATGATTTTGAACGACATACTATACTATGGCTTTTTTTCATGATTTTGAACGACATACTATACTATGACTTTTTTTCATAATTTGAACGACATGCTATACTATGACTTTTTTCATAATTTTGAACGACATGCTATACTATGGCTTTTTTTCATAATTTTGAACGACATGCTATACTATGACTTTTTTCATAATTTGAACGACATACTATACTATGACTTTTTTTCATAATTTTGAACGACATGCTATACTATGACTTTTTTTCATAATTTTGAACGACATGCTATACTATGACTTTTTTCATAATTTTGGACGACATGCTATACTATGACTTTTTTCATAATTTTGGACGACATACTATACTATGACTTTTTTTTCATAATTTTGAACGACATACTATACTATGACTTTTTTTTCATAATTTTGAACGACATACTATACTATGACTTTTTTTTCATAATTTTGAACGACATACTATACTATGACTTTTTTTTCATAATTTTGAACGACATGCTATACTATGACTATTTTTCATAATTTTGAACGACATACTATACTATGACTTTTTTCATAATTTTGAACGACATACTATACTATGACTTTTTTCATAATTTTGAACGACATGCTATACTATGACTTTTTTTCATAATTTTGAATGACATACTATATACTATGACTTTTTTTCATAATTTTGAACGACATACTATATTATGACGTTTTTTCATAATTTTGAACGACATACTATACTATGACTTTTTTTCATAATTTTGAACGACATACTATATTATGACGTTTTTTCATAATTTTGAACGACATACTATACTATGACTTTTTTTTCATGATTTTGAACGACATGCTATACTATGACTTTTTTTCATAATTTTGAATGACATACTATATACTATGACTTTTTTTCATAATTTTGAACGACATACTATATTATGACGTTTTTTCATAATTTTGAACGACATACTATACTATGACTTTTTTTTCATGATTTTGAACGACATACTATACTATGACTTTTTATCATAATTTGAACGACATACTATACTATGACTTTTTTTCATAATTTTGAACGACATGCTATACTATGACTTTTTTTCATGATTTTAAACGACATGCTATACTATGGCTTTTTTTCAAAATTTTGAACGACATGCTATACTATGGCTTTTTTTCAAAATTTTGAACGACATGCTATACTATGGCTTTTTTTCATGATTTTAAACGACATGCTATACTATGATTTTTTTTCATAATTTTGAACGACATACTATACTATGACTTTTTTTCATAATTTGAATGACATACTATACTATGACTTTTTTTCATAATTTTGAACGACATGCTATACTATGACTTTTTTCATAATTTTGGACGACATACTATACTATGACTTTTTTTTCATAATTTTGAACGACATACTCTACTATGACTTTTTTTTCATAATTTTGAACGACATACTATACTATGACTTTTTTTTCATAATTTTGAACGACATGCTATACTATGACTATTTTTCATAATTTTGAACGACATACTATACTATGACTTTTTTTTCATAATTTTGAACGACATGCTATACTATGACTATTTTTCATAATTTTGAACGACATGCTATACTATGACTTTTTTTCATAATTTTGAACGACATGTTATACTATGACTTTTTTCATAATTTTGGACGACATACTATACTATGACTTTTTTTTCATAATTTTGAACGACATACTCTACTATGACTTTTTTTTCATAATTTTGAACGACATACTATACTATGACTTTTTTTTCATAATTTTGAACGACATGCTATACTATGACTATTTTTCATAATTTTGAACGACATACTATACTATGACTTTTTTTTCATAATTTTGAACGACATGCTATACTATGACTTTTTTTCATAATTTTGAACGACATACTCTACTATGACTTTTTTTTCATAATTTTGAACGACATGCTATACTATGACTTTTTTTTCATAATTTTGAACGACATGCTATACTATGACTTTTTTTTCATAATTTTGAACGACATGTTATACTATGACTATTTTTCATAATTTTGAACGACATACTATACTATGACTTTTTTTTCATAATTTTGAACGACATACTCTACTATGACTTTTTTTTTCATAATTTTGAACGACATACTATACTATGACTTTTTTCATAATTTTGAACGACATGCTATACTATGACTTTTTTTCATAATTTTGAATGACATACTATATACTATGACTTTTTTTCATAATTTTGAATGACATACTATATTATGACGTTTTTTCATAATTTTGAACGACATACTATACTATGACTTTTTTTCATGATTTTGAACGACATACTATACTATGACTTTTTTTCATAATTTGAACGACATACTATACTATGACTTTTTTTCATAATTTTGGACGACATACTATACTATGGCTTTTTTTCATGATTTTGAACGACATACTATACTGACTTTTTTTCATAATTTTGAACGACATACTATACTATGACTTTTTTTCATGATTTTGAACGACATGCTATACTATGACTTTTTTTCATAATTTGAACGACATACTATACTCTGACTTTTTTTCATAATTTTGAACGACATGCTATACTATGACTTTTTTTCATAATTTTGAACGACATGCTATACTATGACTTTTTTCATAATTTTGGACGACATGCTATACTATGACTTTTATTCATAATTTTGGACGACATACTATACTATGGCTTTTTTTCATGATTTTGAACGACATACTATACTGACTTTTTTCATAATTTTGAACGACATACTCTACTATGACTTTTTTTTCATAATTTTGAACGACATACTATACTATGACTTTTTTTTCATAATTTTGAACGACATGCTATACTATGACTATTTTTCATAATTTTGAACGACATACTATACTATGACTTTTTTTTCATAATTTTGAACGACATGCTATACTATGACTTTTTTTCATAATTTTGAACGACATACTCTACTATGACTTTTTTTTCATAATTTTGAACGACATGCTATACTATGACTTTTTTTTCATAATTTTGAACGACATGCTATACTATGACTATTTTTCATAATTTTGAACGACATACTATACTATGACTTTTTTTTCATAATTTTGGACGACATACTATACTATGACTTTTTTTTCATAATTTTGAACGACATACTCTACTATGACTTTTTTTTTCATAATTTTGAACGACATACTATACTATGACTTTTTTCATAATTTTGAACGACATGCTATACTATGACTTTTTTTCATAATTTTGAATGACATACTATATACTATGACTTTTTTTCATAATTTTGAATGACATACTATATTATGACGTTTTTTCATAATTTTGAACGACATACTATACTATGACTTTTTTTCATGATTTTGAACGACATACTATACTATGACTTTTTTTCATAATTTGAACGACATACTATACTATGACTTTTTTTCATAATTTTGGACGACATACTATACTATGGCTTTTTTTCATGATTTTGAACGACATACTATACTGACTTTTTTTCATAATTTTGAACGACATACTATACTATGACTTTTTTTCATGATTTTGAACGACATGCTATACTATGACTTTTTTTCATAATTTGAACGACATACTATACTCTGACTTTTTTTCATAATTTTGAACGACATGCTATACTATGACTTTTTTTCATAATTTTGAACGACATGCTATACTATGACTTTTTTCATAATTTTGGACGACATGCTATACTATGACTTTTATTCATATTTTGGACGACATACTATACTATGGCTTTTTTTCATGATTTTGAACGACATACTATACTGACTTTTTTTCATAATTTTGAACGACATACTATACTATGCCTTTTTTTCATAATTTTGAACGACATGCTATACTATGACTTTTATTCATAATTTTGAACGACATGCTATACTATGGCTTTTTTTTCATGATTTTGAACGACATACTATACTATGACTTTTTTTCATAATTTGAACGACATGCTATACTATGACTTTTATTCATAATTTTGAACGACATACTATACTATGGCTTTTTTTTCATGATTTTGAACGACATACTATACTATGACTGTTTTTTCATAATTTGAACTACATGCTATACTATGACTTTGATTCATAATTTTGGACAATATACTATACTATGACTTTTTTACGACATACTATACTATGATAATTTTTATGACATATTATACTATGACCTTTTTTTATAACATACCATACTATGACAATTTTTATGACACACTCAATCAATCAATCAATTTTATTTATAAAGCATAATACCAAAAATCACAATTTGCCTCACAGGGCTTTACAGCATACGACATCCCTCTGTCCTTAGGACCCTCACAGTGGATAAGGAAAAACTCCCCCAAAAAACCCTTTAACGGGGAAAAAAACAGTAGAAACCTCAGAAAGAGCAACTGAGGATGGATCCCTCTTCCAGGACGGACAGACGTGCAATAGATGTTGTACAGAACAGATCAACATAATAAATTAACAGTAATCCGTATGTCACAATGAGACAGAAAGACAGAGAGAGAAACAGAGAGAGATGCAGGACAGATGGTAATGTTAATAGCTTACAACAACATTAATGAAAGTAATAATGTTATAATTATGATTCTTGCTATTGTGGTACAATATGTTGAAAGTAAATATTAACATCTGATAGTATACATATGTGACAATAATCATATGGCAGCAGTAGGAGGCATCTGGCAGGACCACGGCAGCAGCACAACCACACGTCACACTATGCAGGCACCGCTGTGATAGAAGTTCACCTGAGAGACAGTGGAGCACAAAGGCTTAGTTAGCAGTTGCAGTTGGGGAGGGAGGGAGAGAGGGAGAGGGAGAGGGGGAGAGGGGGAGAGGGGAGAGAGAGAGAGAGAGAGAGAGAGAGAGAGAGAGAGAGAGAGAGAGAGAGAGAGAGAGAGAGAGAGAGAGAGAGAGAGAGAGAGAGAGAGAGAGAGAGAGAGAGAGAGAGAGAGAGAGAGAGAGAGAGAGAGAGAGAGAGAGAGAGAGAGTTGTGGTGGGATAATATGGCACACTTTTTTTGGACATACTTTACTCTGACCTTTTTTTTTATAACATACTATACTATTAAGATTGTATGATATACTATGTCTTTTTTATGACATACTGCACTATGATGTTTTCTATAACATACTATAGTATGCCATTTCTTTTAAGATATTTTAGGCATACTGTACTTTGCCATTTCCATAATATTTTCATGGCACATTATACTGTGACTTTTTTATGTTATTTTTGTTACATACTATACTATAATTTTTTAAATAATATTCTTATGGCATACAATGCCATGGCATTTTTCATGATGTCTTGATGATATTTTTATGACCTATTACTGTTTTTTTTTTTTCAATGACTAACTATAATAATGTTTTTTAGGGCATACTATACTATACTTAAACTTATTTAAGTATAGTATTTACTTTTATTGCATACTGTGCTATGACATTTTTTGCAATATACTATAGTGTGACCTGTTTTCTGATAGACTTAAAAAATGTGAACCTTTGCTGGTACTTTTTTTTTTTTAATTGCACAGTTTTGGGTTTGGATCGGTGGTCATTTTTTTCACATTTTATTAACTAAATGGTCATTTATTAATTAATGCTAAAATTGATTACTTGATTGTGAAAATATTGTTAGATACAACTAAGCAGATATAAATCTCATTCTGGGTATGTCTTTACAGATCTACCCAGATGAGGGACACTTCCTACACAGCGAAGGGACACAGCAGCACTTGAGCCAATCCCTGGTCAACTTCTTCGAGGTGTGTTTTCGGGAGCCGGAGATACTGACAGACGACAAGCAAGAAGAGGATGAGGACGACAGTTAAACCTCTAAGCAACCCCAGGCCAGCTACTACAGCACAATATGCAAAAATATTTCTCACCCAATCAACCCACACAACCTGCTGTCCAATCAGATTTTAGCTCTACTCTGAAGTGCAGCACCTGCATGTGCAAAAGGGGTCTCGACCTACAACCCCTCTCCTCACCTTATGCTGGCTGCTGGTCACAAAGACAAAATCAGTCTCAGATGTGAACAGTCACATCTCTCTGCTATTGGAATATATGGACTAGTACTCCCTCTGGTGGACAAATAGAGGATCAACATAACGTCCATTGAGCAATGCGTCTCTCTTCCAAACCAGGCACATTAATTGAGCGCTTTGCAGCACAAAATAACCCCTCGAGAAGATCAGTTCATTATGTTGAGAATTAAATTTTCAAAGTTCGCCAGTTTCCGATAATCTTGCCAACCAACTTACTAAATTATTGTGTTCATGAGTATGATTACTGCTACTTGTTTCTCAGAATTTCTCTGTTCAGTGTCGTGTCTATGAGTGGATGTCTGGCTGCATCGGTCCGTAGTTGCTTTACAAAACGAGGGCACAATGTTTAACTTGTGTTGTATTCCAAAAAACAAAGTGTCTATACAGAAATGGTATGAAATCATATTTTCCCTCGTCATATTTCTGAATTGAACTCTCGTTCTTTTAGTCACTGTGCCTTACTGTGGGTGAAATGTTCATGTTGGGAGCCCACATGACACTGAAAACGAGTAACTATGGATAAGCCTTGTCTGAAATGTGGACTCAGATCCAGATGATGATTTAATGTTCCTCAAACACTAGCTATAAGTGAGGGACGTTTGAATCACAAGGTATGGCACATTTTATCTTAAACATGGGAAGAACTGAATACAAAGTAATTGTATGTCTGCTTGAAAGATGGAATTATACTGACGGAAATGTAAAGAGTATTTAGTTTGCAAATACAGTTCTTGATATTTACCTTTCAAACTAGCATACTGGTGAGTTAACCATGCTGAGTTTTCATTATTTTGTGAGTTACTTTGACTTGTGTGTTAAATGGCTTGACTCTCTCCCCATGTCACTTCTGTTAGTATTGTCAGTGGTTTCTAGTCAGCTGATGTACAAAGTGTATAAATCTTATATTGTTTAAGTCTTTATGTTGTATGTGCAACTTGTATATAAAGCATTTTGAAATGTATCTTTGCTTGGCTTTCTTTTAACATCACTTAATGTGTATCCGATAGACCCATTAAAGGTCCAGTGTGTAGGATTCAGGGAGGCGGGCGGCAACCTTTACTATCAAGACATTTTTAACCAGAAATTTAAAAAAAAAAAAAAAGAAGAAGTCTGGAGCCATAAAACATATGAGTCTTATTATGAAGGTGACACAGACTATCTTTAACTGCCTGGAAAACACAAGGTCAGGCACTGGGTGCTACTTTTGTGCCTTTTTTGAGCCAGCTTTCAAGAGCACAGTGGCAAGTTGCATCTGAGGTTGCTAAGCAACCTTAACAAGCACCATATCACAATCTATTTCACTGAATCAGAGTGCAGAGCTGATTTTCTTCCAGGCGCTGTAAGTGTGTAGGCCTATTGTCAGATGTACAGATGTAAAGCTCTGGTAGCCCTGCACTAACATGATCAATTCTCCATATTTATTACAGACTGATATTTACAGAAGAAGGGAAAGAGATCTGTCGGCTGTGATTGGTTGTTCCTCGTCAAACGACGTGCAAAAGTTGAACTCGGTTTATCTCAGGGCGCAGGCGTCGTGTCCTGAAACATACACTGAAAACAATGAATTTGAGGGTTCAAAAAACGTGGCATGTGTACGGCCCCTTAGAGCCAAATATGGCTCCAGGGCCACAGGTTGCCTACCCCTGATTTAGGGGCATCTGCTGGCAGAAATGGATATCTTTCAAAATATGTGTTAATACATATAAGTGTGTGTTTTTATATACAGTCTATGGTCTGTGTTTCTGACCTAGAAATTAAAATCAGTCCTAAACAGCAGGTTGGTTTGGTGGAATCATACCTCTGTCCTACCCGGTTGTTTTGTTTAATGATCCAAGAGACGTCCAAGCGAGAGTGTCCAAACTTTTCTACCTGAAAAAAAAAGAAAGAAGAAAAATCACTTTAAAATGGCAAAACTTGAAACAAATAATTTATTTTTAAGGCTGAAATAAAAAAAAATCATCAGTTGCTCCAATTGAAGTCTCAACATCAGGTTGCACAAATTGGATCGGTGAACTCCAGACACCAAACTTCAAGATGAAAAAAAAAATGTCCAGGATATTTAATCAACATGAATGGAATTAATCAGACATCTCTGCCTTCAAGTTAAAGGCACTCGCACAAAATGGATATTTTATACATCAATTACTCACCCATGTAAAGTTGAATTTGTGAAGGACACCGTTTTTCTTGCACGCCTCCATGGTGAACAAAGAATCCAGACAACTGAGAATATTCTTGATGACTTGGAGTTAAGATTAAACGCTGGTGTAACAACAGCAAATCTATATCAACAAGTTTGTTTATGAACTCACACAACTCATGCAGTGTAATCCAAGCCTCATTATTCCAGCTGTATACTCAGCTAACACACTTTCACATTAACAGTCTTAACTTAAAAATTTGATATCAAATGAAAACAGATGACAATGATCTAAAGCCACATTAAATCTGTTCTTTGCTTAATATTCTCCTGTGATGCTTTTCTACAGCGCAGTAAAATAAATAAATGAATAAACGTAAACGACCATTTGCCATTGACAAAATTTATTTCCAGTGTTTCAGGAGTCTGTGCACACCCCTCTAACAATCAGAGGAACACAGCATTGGTACAAACGGTCCAGCTCAATGAAGTGTTTCCTCACGCAGGGACCTCTCTCCTCAGAGAAGTACCGCACTGCCCACAACACCCACACAGGCCTCATGAGCATCACCACCATCATCATCATCGTCATCATCATCATCATCATCTCACAATACTGTACTTTAATCCTGCAATCTGATGGAAATGAAAAGTAAAGCAGCTAAAACATGGCATTTATATGTACATTTAAGTTACTTATTTTACAAGGAATATTTAAAATTCAAGTTCTGTTAAAATAAAAAAAAAATGAAACAACAGAAGAGGAAAAAAAAAATGTATAAAACATGTTAAGACCAGAGTGGAATGCCTAAGGAATGGAAGCTCGGCATTTTGTTACATCACCTGTAGAATGACTGAGAGTCGACAATAAAAATGTCATTCACAGTAACATCTTCGTGTATCTCAACAAAGACAATATGGCACCCATAACAATTCATTGTGAGGCACTTCCTATTGTGAAAAACATGATTTTCTGATTTGAATACCCATTTTCTTTTTCTTCCGAACCTTCTCCTCCTCTTTGCAACCAGCCACTGTCACACGCGTGAACCACAAACACCAAAAACACAGCGTTAACATTTGCATCAGAGGGATGTTGTTCACTGCTCTTTAAACCACAGAACTGGGATGAATAAGAACTCTATCTCCATTTGCATAAGTCCAGTGTCTCCTCGTCACTTTTGTACCTTTGGAAAGGCCCCTTTGACAGCAGAGAGCTTGTAGGCAGTCCACACACAGGCTGTACCAAAAACACAATTCAAGTACACAGAAAAATAGGGATATGTACACTTTAGAGTGAAACACAAGCATCTAAAGCTTTTAGTCAGTATTACAGCAAGCATGTCTGTACATTCTTCATTTGGTTACTGAGAGACTCACTGACTTTAAACATCGTAACTTTCTTTACACAAAAATAGTTCCTCTGCAAAACTAAAAACTTTTTTCACTACTTCCTATTCATTCTAAAAGTCAGTTCATCCTTAAAGCCACTTAGCTAAACCTTGAAAACTTAACTCGAGTGTCACTGTTTACACTTCCTTGCACAAACTTCACAGGCTCATCGTTTCATGAGCGACAGGTCCTCTCGGTCTTCAGCATAACAGGGATTTGTGTCAGGAGGGAGGATGTCCTCCTGCTGCGCCATCCCAAAGTCATTTGTCGTTAAAAAAAAAAAGACAAATTAAAAAGGTATAAACACCATTTTGTTTCATGCCTTATACATGAGCAAGATCAACGATCCCTGTGTGCAGTTAATTCTCTTTTCACAAGCACACACACCAGTTACAGACACGCACACACACTCGACACACAATTTTGTACAACATGCTCATTCACGAACATTGGTCACACAACAGACATTATACTGACGGACTCCCGAGTACGTACACAACTCACAGACAGAGAACATACAGTCACACACGTCCAACACTTCTCACAGGTACTGATAGAAGCGTGAATGGACCACCTGGGAATTAGTGAGTTTATGTGGGTGAGCGGTGGCCGAAAGGCTCAGATTTTTACTCTGGGGGACGTCGCCGTTCACAACCTCAGCTGGGCGATGTGGGAGTTCAGAAGAGGACGAGGCTCCGAGGTTCTGGGAGCCTGAGCTGCACAGCATCCCTTGCTGTTCAGAGAGGTCCAGGCTGACCTCTGGATTGCTGGTGCGGTGGCGCTCGCGGGCAATCCAATCCCCAATGGAGAAGTCTTGAGAGCTGCACTTAGGCTTCAGCTGGTCCACAGCTGACAGCTCCGACCGAGAGCCTGAACCGATGCCAACAGGCCGCGACCAGTCTCCCAAAACAGACAGCTCTGCAAAGTCTCTCTGACCGCCCATGGTGTGTCTGCGTCTGATGTTCTTCTTCTTACTGCGGCCCTCTGGGGACCGGCTCCTCTGGCTGCCCACGCCAAACATGTCATCCACAGACATTCGCAGACGTACCTTCAGTCTGTCAGTGATCTTCAGCTTCCATGCAGGCTCTGCCTTATCTAATTCACTTCGAGACGAGGAGCTGAGGCTGCCTGTGGAGCGGCCTTTAGCTGACCCCAGCACACGCGACAGTCTGTTGGAATCTTTATCGCTCCAAGCTCCGTCCAGTGAAGACTCGCTGACAGTTTTCTGTTGAGCAGCTTTCTTTCTGGAGAGCGTATCGCACTCGATGAGTCTGTGGGAGGGGAGGGGTCGAGGAGCTTCCTGTAGTTCTTGCTGATCAGCTTTCCCGACTGTAAACACAGACAAGTCGCTCTCGCTGTCGGTCTCCATCGGCCTTCCCTCGCTGATGAGCTCACTTCTCTCATCGTCTGCGTCGTCTCCGCCCCTGCTCTCCGCCACAGACTGCACTTCAGGACTGAGCGTGTTGAGCTCAGCTCCAGTCAGGAACGTCATGGAGGAGGTGGTGGAGTAGTCGGAGGTGATGGAGCAAACCTCCGCTCCCAGCCCGCTGGGGCCAGCCTCTGGACCCTGAGCCGCCATCCTGCCTCGCCTCACCCTGGGCACTGACGCCTGGGAGCTGGTGCTGTTCATCGTACCAAGATCTGACACCGTGTCGTCGTAGTTGGAAGGCGGGTCTGACAGAGAGGACTGATGAGCCATCGGCATGCGGTAACTGAGGTTCGGGGAATGGGGGGGTGAAGCGTAGGGGGAGCCGCTTTGAAGGGTGGAGGAGATGTGTTCTGGAGGCAGGGAGGGAGAGGGCTGCGATGTCAGGCTGCTTGAGAGCGACTCTTTCCTGTTAGTTTTGTCGAGCTGTTCCTCTGAGCTGTTCCTGCCCTCGTCTTTCTCACTGGTTTCATCCGTCTCCCCCTCCTCCTCGGTCCGGCTGTCTGGGGACCACAGAGGCTGCTGCTGGCTCTCCTCCGGGAGCTCCTTCTTGGGGAACACAGCATCCAGGTCGTCGTCTGAACTGCTGGGATGAGCTTTGTCCTTGGGCTTCTTGCGCTTGCGGCTGGCGAAGAAGGAGGAGCGCAGCATCTCTTTGCTACACTGATCCTTCCCTGACCCCCACAAGCCCTGCTGGCACAGAACAAAGACTCATCAGGTGAATATCTATCATTACTGATGTCCGGCTGATAAAATAATGCATCCCTTGTAGAAAGAAAGTAACTCCTTGTGCCATCTAGCTCCACTATACTCAAGAGAAGGCAGACATCTCTACAACCGATATCTCCACCACTTGACAACTCACACCGACACAGTCTAGATTGATAAATAGCACTACACGAACGAGGTTTTTTGTAATTCTAGGGCAAGCTGGTCTTTTAAAAATATAAAAACAGCAAAGAAAAAATTATTTAGAGTCATGTGAAACAAAACAAGAGGACCTTACCTTTGATTTGGAGGAGTCACTACATGCTGAATCTGCATCAAAAAGAAGAGAGTCGTTAATAAAAGTCTGCCAACCCTCTGACATGCTACAACAGTCAACAAGATAAAGAAAGAGAAAAGGCAGATTAAAAGTTTGTTGAGAGTGAAACTGACAGATGATCATGAGTATAATGAGAGCAGCTGAATGAAAGCAGACGAGACATTTTCGGCTCAGAGAGAGAGAGGCAGGACGAGGAGTATCACACTAAGCAGTTTATATGGATACGTGGATAAAGCGGCAGAAGAGGCCTGAGATGAAGGGTGAGAGGAAACAAAGTGAAAACCCAGCAGTAAACCAAGACACAAAAAGCAGCTCATGCTCATGTAATCGATGGAACGACGGCACATCACGGACAAACACGTCAGTCACAGAGCGTCACATGTAGCCACCAACCAGCTGTAGGCATTCTTTCCCAACTCAAAGACATCACAGAGGAGAGGGAGTGATGAGTTTGCTCTGACTTAAGGGGCCTGAGCTGAACAGATCAGTGAGTGTATGTTGTGGTCGATACAGATGGCGCAGGCAAGCCTTAGTATAACGGAAAAGATTGCTCTTACTCCAAGCTAGATTAACTCCTGCAGGGCCCTTTAACATGTGACCTGTCATTCTCAACAACATAAAAGGCAAATCAAAGAGTTCACAAAACTTTCTTATCTTACTCTGCAAAAGGAGAAAACACGCAAACTGCAGCTAACAAAGAAAAGTAGACGAATAGCCCTTTTCGACAAAACACTTACAGGAACAATGGAGCCGCAAGAACTAAATTCAGGACCTGAGAGTCGTATTTGAAGTGTTCCTGTTTGTATCTGAAAACCCTGAAGATCAGTCTATCTATGTATTAAAAATGTCACGAAGAGAACAACTTAACTTTATTACGTGTCAGTTCTGGGACCCCCTGAGAGGAACTGCCCACCGGGGAGCTCACCTGGGAACTCCATAGGGCCTTTTTCTGTTTGCATTCAAACCATCAACAGGAACTCTAGAGTGACATAAGTCGGCTGGTGGTTGGTTTAGCAACATCCCTTTAGCTTTGATGAGTCAAAATCAAGTATTTCCCGTCACATAAATGCTCAGTAAAGCCTGGACTTCACCGTCGTCCCATATGCCCCCTTTTTCTTGCTCTTTTTTTATCAAGCTGTTTTAAGTTTTGTGTTGTCTGTTGTTTACGTGGATAATGGGTTTTTAAAATGGCAGCTGACAGTGCGACAATGGCTCGTGTTCGACCAATCACCGTACACTTGCATCACTCACAGAAGCTACTCTGAAACATGAGCTGGGAAAAAAAAGAACTATGATCATTCTTACTTCTTGTGACCTACAGAGGTGAAAAAGAGACACGTTGATCACTTTGATCAGCACGTTCATTTTAGACTGGAAAGGAAGCTGACGACTTAACTTCATTGTCGACATCAGGCATGACAAGAAAGTCCAACTTGTCCTAACATAGAGCATTTTCAGACCAGACAAACTTCTTCATATTTCTAAGATCCCTTCTTTTTACTGTGTCCGTACCACAAGAACTTGGAATTACTGCAGTACGAAACACTGTTTTGAGGAACGTTTTTAGCTCCTACTTTAGAGTGGGTACTCTTCCAGCACAAGAGGACCACAGTGATGGGAGTGTACGGCTGCTGGTCAAACAAATGAGCCAGTGCAGCACCGCCAACCACCATTTTTAAAAACCCATTAAATATATAAACAGAAAACAGAAACAACAGCTCTAAAAGAAACAAATGTACGACAACACAGACAAATGGACTGAGAGTGAAGTCCATGGCTTAACTGAGCACATCTGTGCAATGGTGGTGAACTTTTTGACTCGTCAAAGAGAAATATAAGAATCACTTTGACCGCCATCCAGGTAATGTCACTCCAGTGGTCCTATTAACAGTGCAAATGCAAACAGAAAAAAGAGATCTTGAAGGTATGCAATTCTCGGGGGAGCTCGCCAGTGCACAGTTCCTCTCAGGGATTCCCTGGGTTTTCTTTTGGTCCACAAACATCTACTGTTACTAGTGGTCTTTGATACTTCCTTATTGTTACCTAAATGAAGCTGTAAGAAAGTTGTATGAGCCAGAGGTTGTGACTCTGCGACATTCAGCTATCCAGCTATCAGAAAGCACTACTCCTGGAGCAGGGACTTTTTTTTGACAGTAAGAAATAAGAAACTAATTTTAGTCACTCTGGTCAAAGGTTCCTGAAATGGTTCCTGGGCTCCTGAAAGATTTCCTGTGTTGGAAATGGGCTATTAATGGTCTAATTTAGGTTGAGTATGTGTGCGTCAGTGTATAGCGCAGGGTTGGGGAGGGAGACAGTGTGGGGGACATGTTAGTGATTGATGTAGGTGTTACACGTTATGTAACAGTAGGAGATGATGGAAGTATATGGCAGTATTTGTCTGTCGTTGAATGAAGACAAAGATTCTGAAATAAGGACATCACAGACAGCAAATCAAACAAAAAGACACAAGAGGAGGCACCTGAAACAAAAAAACTACCTGCCGCGGCAAATATCACTACATCTACATGCTTGGAGACCCGTCCACTGCTAAATGACTGCATGTGTGCCCCTGCATCAACAAGTCACTGCGTATTTACTGGCTGTGTGTGTGGGATTGTTTGGGTGTAAACGCGTGTGTGCTGGGGAACATCCAGCTCAGTCCCACCACTACGACCCCACCCTCAGACATCATGACAGATTATGCCACATGACCGGGAGAGAACCTGAGGTTGACCGTACCATGCTACTTGTCCTTGCGATCAGCTTTAGAGACAACAAGAGACAGCAGAAGGGCTTTCAGAGAAAGTACAGCAGCATCGCTCTGTATCCCCTCAATTTAGGGTATTGGTTTAAATATGAGACGTGCACACCACAGGAAAAATGACAAACATCGACTTCTCTTTCTTTCTTTTTTATCTTTTTTCCTCCTTTCGCCCAAATTTAAAAGAGCTGCGGGTTTCTGCAGACTAGGCAGCTACACTGGGCACAACACTCGTCCTTCTTCCTACAGTCCCAGCTGTCCATCACTGACATAACAGAGTCCATCAGTGACATCATCGAGTGATAGACGCCGCCCACTTGGCCTGTGTCAAGATTGGGTAATGTGTGAGTGCTGGACAGGAATAAGGGAGAAAAACAACACACTACACACAGAAGGGCAGAGGTCAGAAGGGTTAAAACTTCCATCGTTTCTTTTTGTTTGTTAGATTTTCTTTGGGAAAGAACATGCCGGGATTATGTGAGAGACGAGGAGGAGGGGAAGAAAAGAACTGAAAGAAAAGGAGTCGTCGTCTCAACACAGGTAAAGCACAGGGAGAAAAAATGACTTGAGCAAGAGAAAATAAAGAGTAAAGCAAAGAAATGAACGGAAATAAAACTTGAGGACAATTTTATCTCTTTGGGCAAATTAAATGTCAACAGCGAAACAAAACAGACTTCTATCCAAAGAACAAATAAATAAAAAAGGCTCAAACATACTGCAAGGTATTTCAACAATTTTCAAAATGTATTCATTGAAAAATTACTGAAAAAGCTTGCTTTAACAGAAATACAAATAAAACTTGTTTTCGCTCAAAGCATTTAAAGTTACAGACAATAGGCATGATCATTGTCTTAGCATCAAATACTGACACACTGCTAATATTTAGTCTTAAAATAAACTTATTGCACAAATATTTTTCAACTTAAATCTACTGTAATAATATTATTAATGACATATATTATGCTGCCATGATAACATCTCTGCTGTGGTGATGCTGCAGTGCTGCTCCTAAGAGATAACGCTCTCAGACTTACCTGAGACTTCTCCGGGTGAAGCTGCGGTCCGCCCAATGTTGGAGAGCAGGTGGTCGATATTGGGCACAGGCTGAGACTTTACTGTGCTTTCCTGCTCAGCTGTGGTCTGAAGCCGCACGTGGAGGGAACAGCAGTGTGAACGAGAAGAGAAAGCAGAGAGAAGATGAGTGACTAAACAAATAGGAAGATAATAATAATACCAGAAAAGACAAGAGATGCATTTTATCTAAAGTTGCATTAACTAATGACTGAAAAAAATGTCGTCCAATCAGTATTGATGGTAAATGTAGCCAATTAAAGCAATAAATTCCTCAGTTTGTGCTATTGTGACGACAGAAGTTCGCAGCTGCAAAATCTAACTACAGGCTGGATTTCACCTCCGAGTAGACCTGGGGTGCTCTCTAGATACTGCTCAAAAACAGAACTGCCTCGTTCTCTTCTCCTGTATTGTAATCTAGCTACAACTCCAACAGCAAAAATGGCGACCAAAAAAAAATATAAATGCAGAGTATGTTATAGACAAAAATACATTTCAGGGTTTTGAGTGGTTCAGCCGCACCATCTGAGCCAGATCACACTGCCAAAGAAATTCAGCGGGGAGAAACTGAGGCTGCGGCTGCAATACTTGTAAGAGGATCGGACGACTGGAGCCCTCCAGAACCTGAGCTGCCAGGAGCAAACACCACCTGGTGGTGCCTTTGCTCAAATCGCCCTCCTCGCCAACAGAAACAGAATAATTCTGCTGACATGAATTTGAGCATAGGCAGTTTTTGCTGGATGCTGTCGCTGACACCAGGAGAGCCCTGAGAGAGCCTGTGTGTGCATCAAAGTTTCACTCCTCACTTGGACAGAGGTGTGTGAAGACCTTCTTCAGGGACTCAAAAAAATGAAATCGAAAAGACAACCAAGAGCAGCCAGGCTGAGAGGGTCCGAGAGGGCAGATGACCACTGAGTGACCTTTTTTCACCCAACACTATTGTAAGCTGTTTTGTAAAGCTGCCTCTTAGCAAAATGCTCTGAGTAATTTCAGCTGGGCTTTTAAAGGAGTGGAGCTCTAATGCACTGCCATGGACTATTCAACAGAATAATGTGTGTTGCCATCTCAGTTCACACTGCTTCAGACTCCTGAACCTCCATGGTTTTATTTTGTTACCTGCAGAAGTATATTGGCAACATATAAATCTCAGATACACTATGTTTTGGCCGACAAAGTAATAGCTATAGGCTATTCGGGTGCGTGTAATATATCCTGGTACATGTAGGTATGGCAGGCGCGACTCTGTGAGCTAGACAACTCAGCTTTCTCAGTATATCAAGTACACAGTGAGGAATTTATTGCCTTAATTGGCTGCATTTGTCATCAACACTGCCTGGACATCCACCAGGATATGGGTCTCCACCAACATAGTCAACTGAGCTGGAAAAATGTTATGATGAGAGCAGCTTTAAATACCCATATGTGTAAAATAAACTCTGATAAACCCGCAACGAAGAAAGAAAAACACTAAAGTGCTACATACAACAGGGTCCTCGTCACCGTCATCAGAAAAGAACCAGTCGTATTGCTGGATAAGGTTCTCTACTATCTTGCACTGGTCCGGCATGTGATTGACCATGTTGGCCATGTTGTCCTCAGAAGTTCTGACCAGTGTCGGACCAAACACAATCGCCAGGTTACGAGGCTCCATCTAAACAGATGAGGTTGGGACAAATCAGGTTTAATGAAATAATCCTCAAAGGGAAACTGGATTTACGAGGGATTATAGGATGTTACCTAACAACATTAACACTGACAGATCCTGTTAACTGCCGTACCTTGTTCTTTTCACAGTTGTCAGAAACCTTCTTGAGGTGAGCGCAAAGGAATTTCAGAGTTTCAAAGTGGTGATCAGGTAATTCTTGTATCTGCAAGGATCGAAAAAAAGGGACAGAGTTTTGGGATTAATGGTGTGCCTAAATGTTATGCTGTTCAAGTGAATGCTTCTCATATTAAATTTTTCCACTCACCAGCCTCTTGAGCTCCTTTAATCTCTCCACTGAGTCTTCTATTCTGTTGGCTTCAATGAAATCAGCATACTTTTCTGTGAATGGAGAAGGAAAACCTTTAGATAGCAATCACACAGAACAACCCAACGTTACTTCAGCTTTTGTTTGCAGTTTCTTTGTTATGACTTGCTGTGCATTTACAAGATCTCACCATTTGTAAACATAGGTTCTGGAAGTTTTCGGAAAAAGGACTTAAGTAAACTACTGATGACGTTGAGGTCCCGCCATTTCTGCAGAGAAGTGAGAGATCGAGAGAGTGTTATGTGAAAGCTTACAGTACAAATCTGTCACTGCTAAAGGAAGCTGTCAATAAAGTGGCACACTGTATTGTGCAACCCGACTGTCAGTCACTCACGTCTTCCTGGATGTCGATGTCAGTCATGCCTTTGCTGTTGAGCTCCTCCTGCATGCTGGAGATGGCAGCGTTGTTCCCAGGCACTCTGTAGATTCCTGTGTACTCCAGCCCCCTCTCCTCCACCACCTTACAGCACACCTCCACGATCAGAGGAACAAACTGCACAACACACAACAAAAAGACATTCAATATGACATGAATCTCAACATTTTACAAAAACCTACAAACTGTGTGGATGAGCAAAGATGTGATGTGCATGCACTAAAGAGCCACAAACATCAGTGTCTCCAGCAGCCAGCCAAAGAGAGAATTAGCGACTGCTTTGGCTGACAAGTTGATGCTATATCAATACATCATCTGAATGCTACACTACAGGAGGACTTTCTGTCCAGTGACCACTTCATCTGTTCCCCACAGTGCAGCATGGCTATTACTGCAGTGGGAAGTTGCAGTGTCTTCTGCTGTCTGCTGACAGTGACAGCAGAAAGGGTTGTAGATTTCTTACAAAATAGCATTTTAAGTCTTGTGTGTGATTTATCCTGGCTTCATATGAGCAGAGGAAATCTCTGCTTGTCACTAGGCTAATATATACAATGTAAAATGCCATAGGCTTGCGCTAATAATAATAGCATTTTGTATTTGTTTGGAAAATGTGTTTAGTTTAAGACAGTTGTTTTGTCAGTGAACCTTGTGAGTTGTAATGGAGCCGAATTTTGTAACATTACCTTTGTTACATGTTGCTGTTGTCCCTGGCTTCATATGAGTGGAGAGTAGTCCGCAAGTCGCTAGGCTAATTTATACAATGTAAAATGCCATCGGCTGGTGCTATTAACGTTAGCATGTTGGATTTGTGGGGAAAATGTGTCCAGCAAAAGACAAGTGTTTGTCTGTGAATGCTGCGAGTTAAAGTGAAGCTGATTTGTGTACTTGTTTTTGAAACTGTCTCTATTCAGCCATGTTTAATGTGTGTTTAATGTGTGTTTTGAATCAACTACACTTTACAGCACTTCACAGAAACCACCGCTGCCAACTAGCGTTTTTGAGGTGTAATTGCAGAGCGACACAGACATCACTACACAAGCATAAATGCTCAGAACGGCGTTTTCATTTCTTAGGACAATTTTTAACGCTCTGTATTTCCCAGGATTGGTCAACACATAAAGAGAGATTAAGACTCACCCTGTTAGTCTGTGCAGGTGGGCAGTCATCAAGCCGCACCCCGAAAGTGACCCCAGCTGGAGTCTTCTTTTCAAAGGGCTTCCTCATGATCCCTGCGATGCCAATTTTCCAAGCAGCTCTGTCCCGTGGTGGACTGGAGTCATCTGACAAACACAAATATATGCACATATATTAGCCATCTGAGATAAGAAATGCCCTCTGAGCGCACTAAAAAGAGCTGATGTCTTTACCTCTCAGCGCCCTGCGGTCCTCTCCTGTTTTGGGCGAATGAGGGCTGTGGACCTTGCCGTCTGCTTTACCTCCCAGGAAGGCCTGTTTGATACTGAGGGACTGGCGGGAGGTTTTCGGGGAGGGTTCAGACCTGCTGCTGGATGTACTGATCCAGGCAAACAGCAAAAAAAATACAGAAATATTAACATTAAGTTGGCATGGAATTAAAATGTATGTGGTCAAGTGCTGTGGTTGAGCCCCAGGGGGCAATGCGGAGTCCTGCATACCTCATCATGTTGTATTCTTTGATCTTTCGACTGATGAGGTCCTGACTTGTAACAGCAGCATTCTGCAACAACAGCAGAAATATATTACCAACAGTTGATAAATTAAGAATTTCTTCTATATTCAATGCAGGTTACTTTAAATTTAGGTCTTCAAAATCAGAGATGCATGAACGCAAATCTCTACAAATTACCGTTACATCAGCAAATCTGAAATGTTTATTGGGTGGGAATCAGAAAATAGCCACTCATTTGACAGAGTGGTCGATTAACTGACTGGCACACAGCCCAAAGATAAAATTAAAACTGAAGGTCAACCGTAGACAGGCCAATAACTGTGCAAATGACGCCTGTTTGCCTTGTGAGCCAGCTATCTTCTATAAGAGAGGATATAAAATACTAAAAGTACGACAGAGAAATAGAATTTCAAAGGCTAATAATCAATTATATGATTGGGATCAGTGCTGGGCACCATTGCATTTACGTAATAACACTATTCCCAATACCTAGTGGTGTAAGAAATTAGTAATATAACGAGTAATGTCACAAATTACTGTTGGCAGAGAGTAAAAAAGTGTATTGAGTAACAAATTACATTTTATCAGTAACGAGCCCAACACTGACTGGACGAGAGAGATCCTACCAGGGGCCTTTTATATTCCACAGCCTGATCGGATTTAATGTTTTGATCAGTGGTAAAAATGGTCTGTGCTATTAATAGGGGCAGTCTTACTGGGCAGTTTTACAACAGAAAGTACCATAATATATGCACACTACATTCTCCCTATCTTTTATAAAAACATTTCCAATCCGGGCTAATCACTTCCTGCCAGACCTCCATCTCAGATATCAGGATGAACTCTTGCCAGGACACATCATTTATCAAATCATTTAATGGAGGTCTTGATGAAAGGCAGCTTACTGATTGTCTCAGTCTAAACTTTTGCTCTCACACCCAAAGAAGTTTTTTGTGCTCTACCGAGGTGGAAAGAGTTTCTACTGACACCCTATTTTAGCTTTTGTTGGGTATTTTATAAATAATAGCTGTAATCCTCCTCTTCTCATTGACGCCATTATTGTATTTTATTCAAAGACAGACTTCAGTTCACTTTGTTGTTAGCCTGATGGGTGTGCCTGTCATTTCCTTCAAATCTACAGTTAAGTCTGGCTGCTTGTGTTTCCTGTAACAGTGAACAGCACGCCACAAACGCTATGCTCTGTCCTGATGACATTTCCCTCGGTAGATTGATGATGTCCCTGTCCCCTCCTGACAGATGCGTTTAAATTTCTCCAGACCTCCATCATCTTGCTACAACACACCTCTTCATCTGGGTTACTGTTTTCCTGAATGACTCTGATCCAGGACAGCATGTCATCCCTCCCCTCTGCCTGGAACAAATACTCGCAGTCTGAGGTGGTGAGTCGCAGCACATTCTTGCGTCTCGTGTCGCTATAGGAGATGTCAATCAGACAGGCCTTGATGCTGATTCGCAGTGGGTCCTCCTCACATGGCGTCGAAGCATGAGACAGAGCGTCCTTCTTGTCTTTGAAGAGGGTTAGGTTGTGATCTTGTAAAACAGCATACATCGGCTTCCATGATCTCATTCCTCCACCAACACGCTACAGACACAGGTAGAGAAGAGACAGAGAGAAATACTTACACATCAATACATCAGTGCTATATGTATGGTTGTTAAATGAAGGCATGAGTGTACAGGCTTACCTTATTTTTATCTGTATTGAGTTGCCTAAAATTGAGCAGCCCTTCTTTGGAAGAATCAGCAAAGACGTCTGAAGAAGAATCCCTTCGAGATCCAGAATCAGCAGAAGATTTATGTCCGTCCAGAGCCTGCAAGTGTGTATTATTTTTTCTAGCATTATTAGCGAATAGTAGAGTTTGACATGAAACATGGGGAGAGTGAGAGAGGAAGAGGACATGCAACAAGATCTCTAGGCAAACTAGGGATGTCACAGCTACATGGTCACTGGGATATCCCAAAATCTAGAACATTTGTGACTCAAAATGCTAACTAAGGACGCCAGTGAAAAAATTGAGAGAGCATCAAAGCCTGTCTGACAAAAAAACACATCAAATAAAACTGTCAACAAATCACACATCATGTCAAGGTGATTAAAGGGCTACTTTAAATTCATGAGACTCGTAGGATGTGTTATAAACAAGAGCAAATTGGCAATAGCTGTTACCATGTACACACATGCATCCACGCTTTAATGCATTCACACAGACACACAATGTCACTTGTCACTAGTACAATAACGCCTCCCAATGACAACCTATTCATGAGGTATTAAAGGGGACATGTCAAAATAGTGTCTGCTTGTGATTATGTGCATGTCTGTCTATCTGTGTGTGTCTAACGTTTGGTCATGTTACTTGAATCCATTTAGAAGCTGTATGCCTATTTGTTAGAGCCACTCCCACTGCCCTCCTTTTGCCAAGTGGCATGAAAAGTCTGTCAACTGCCCTTTGGCTCATGACTAATCTTTCCACAAAATGTTGAGCAAGTCCATGAATCCATTTGGAAGTTATGTGCCTTTTTGTGTTCTCCACGCACCTTTAAACCAATTGGCATGGACACAAATACACACCTTCACACACAAACAAATTTCAGCCTCCTGGGCCAAAGACTGGGGCTACAAAACAGTGGGAAATTTTGTGGGCCGACCACCTGACCGACCATCCAACCGACAGACGACAAGCAAAGATACAGAGCTGCTGGTTGCAGCTAAGAGAAGAACTAAATGCATTGAGCAACAAGTGCCATAATATGACTCATGTAACAGCAAGATTCATCCATGTTGACATTTGTAAAAATTAAATAATAAAATAAAGAATTGTCAGTTCAGTGCTGGAGGTTTTTTACCTATTATTATTAACATATTATGTTACAGTATTCAATTGACATTCATACGCAAATTAATGTTGTGAATAATCCCATAGTTCCTTACCTTTCTCAGAACCCTGAAACTGGGCATGTTTTTCATGGAAGATCTCCTAAAGAAGTGGAAGAACAACAGAGAAACGCAGATTTGAAGTCAGAGACTAGGTCGGACAGATCAATAATCCAATACAAATAAGAAAAACAGAAGCAATGACCTCATCCTAAGATGCTCTCACCTTCTGCTGTCCTCCTGGTAGTTATCCAGACCCTCATCGTAGGATTTGGACCGCTCAGTTTTGCTGGCTGTATCAGACTCCTGTAAAGCACTTCTAAGGGATTCTGTACAGTGATGAACAAATAGGAAATTATGTTATTTATTATTTATAAACCAAGTTATGAGTTGTAGTAAGGGTCGTGGCTGAGGTCTAAACAAATGTGAAAGGTTGAGGCGACTCATCTCTATTTACTGAGCATGTAAAGGTGGATGTGCCTAAATAAATGAATTTAAAGACTAACTAAACACTAGACCCAAAATTAAGAATCACTAATAGCTAAAACTAAAAATATTGGTTGATCGGTGAAATGAAAGGAAATCAATTAATGACAACTTAGATATGTTTCTTTTTATTTGTCTAACTTCATGACAACTGCAATCTCAATGATTTGTTCTTTCCAAATCCATTCTGTGAAGCCAAACCTTGACTGACGTAACTATCATCCATCCAACCCAATGCTGTTTACCTTGGTCATGTGACAGCTGACGACGAATGGGAGGGCATGGTGAGCCCGGACTGGAGGGACCTGTAGTTATGGATGGTGCAACAGATATCACAGCAGAGGGTGGAATAGGAGCGGCCTCCCGGTCAACACTGGGGCTGGTTGGCTCGTCTGTGATGACAATAAAAAATGGAGTGTGAGCACAGAGATGAAAAATACACATATTTAATTACATTTATTTCTCCTTTATAATTCCCCAATATGTCTCTGAATGGAAGAATGCGGGCCTGCTGAATATTTAACTTTAACATCTGTGTATCAAAGACAGCTTCATTAATTATCATCTGTGGAGCTCAGAAAAAATTTTTAAAACAGTCTTTCTGCGACTCCCGTGGCTTACATGCCACACCACAGCTGAGAGTCTGAACAGATCATCTCCTGACATGTTTCTTGAGGGAAAAGGAAGATCTTAACACTTGAGTACCGCCCACTCCTGGCACTTCAAGCCCGAAACAGCTCAGAGTACAAAGCTGCTCTCTGCAGCCGAGGGGCTTTTGGAGCTAAATTTAAAAGCAACTGTCCTAGTTCTAGCCTGTACCCAACTTTGAAACGGGGCAAAGGAAAAAGGATGTCACCATCGCCCCAACAAGGTCTGTAAGGCCACCTTCCTTACTAAGGTTTAGTTCAGTTTTTGGCACAAAGGAAGTGATGAAAAAAATGAATATGGCACAGACTGTGCAGGAGAGGTAAAAAAAAAACCCCAAAGGGCTTATAGTAAAACCTCCCCTCTGAGATCTGCAATTTATCCTAATACTATGGATACATGTTACATAACCATAATGACAGAAGAAAACACATAACATATAAACACATACTGAGCTCATTAACTAAGGCACAGGTATGTTTTTATAGTAACTTTAAATACTGACTGTGATGGGCAGGTTTTGATAGAGAGGGATTAGTGTTCCAAAGTGATGGTCCTCTGTATGTTACATTGTCCAAGAGTTGTCTAACATTATTTAGGAGAAACAACTCTTTCACTTTTGTCTACTCTCTCCAAAATATATGATGACCAACCTCTTCTACTATACTCCGCATACATCAAAGTCCGTAACAAACCCAAAGGACCTAAACTCAAATACCTGCAGTGAACTTTTGCATACGAGGCACAAATGCAGCAAAAAGAACAGAACAACTCAGGTCTCTGGAGTTTTAATGCTCACTCTCCTGACAGGCCATACACCAGGCAGCTTGCTATCACAACACCCGAAGGGTACTGCCTAGGGTTGGGTACCGAACTTGGTACTTTTAAGGGTACCTACTGAATTACAACTGCTCTACCAACTACCAATTTGTATGCAGTAAATCTGCACCAAATATCTGTATCTAAGAACGTGCCTGGGTGAGAATGCGTGGTTCAGAGAGGAGGCGGAGGCACTGAGAAGTGCCCCAAAGCCAGGAAGTCGGCCACAGTGCTCAGTGAGCTTCCCAGAGAAATGAAACTATTGCTGCAGTGCTGATAGTTTCAGCCTATTTTATTTTTCAATCAATTTTAGAAATAGCCAAGTATCACTGCTGAGTGTGATTGCGTTTTTAAATTACGTCCTTACCCCCCATATTTGTCAGTTGTGTCTAAACAAAGACTGAGAGAGCAGACACACACACGCACAAACACAGATACACACATGCAAGCAGACAGAGACTTAGCTCTGTGTGGTTAGAATAGAATAGAGGAGAGGAGCAGAATCAGTTGCTGACTGCAGCTTATTCAAATATTACATTTTTCTTATTATAAAAAGAGTTAAACACTGAAAAACAGCGGCATTGAGTATCAGTGCCAAATTCAAGGTACCAGCATCAGCATAGTTTCAAATGTGAATGGTACCCAACTGTACTTCTGTCGCAGACCCAGACTGTTCATCAGCAACATCAGTAAACGTTTTCCTTCAGAAAGACTCAGCTACTACAAGAGGTGTCAAAAAGTGTATCCAAAATTAGACTGCACAGCACGATAATGATTAAAAAATTAACAAAGCAAAAGCCAAGTCCAGGTACGCTGCAAAATAGACTAAAAAATACCAGCCCTTACCGTCTAAACCTGAGAAAATAAAATATATGACCTGTCTGTAGATTAGCTAAATAGAATGATGGATTGGGCTATTGACCAAATTACCTCACACGACGAAGGCCTGGACCAGTGGGCTTTCAAACAGGCCATTGATGAAGGCCCAGCAGCTTACACAATCAAGGCACTGTTCTCCTGAGCCGGGGCACCAGGCCCAGAATGGTGGTGTTGCGGCATCATCACTGTCACTGCCTGCTTTGTCTGCACCTGCACCTGGCCTGTCAGGCCTCCTTAACAACCAACATTACATGGACCACTGAAGGAACGACACAAACACTGTTGGTAAGCCACAAGTGTAGTGACCTCACTGATAACTCTGTAGTAAAGACATTCCCTGAGCCCAACCCCTATCTGGATAGAAAGGGTGGACAAAATACTAAAGAACACCTCTTAGTATAATGCTGTACAATTCAGCAGCACCAGAAACTACAGCCTAAAGTTAAATCAGTTTAATCTTCATGCAGGTAAACACAGCTCTGTTGTACTAAACTGTGTTACTTTAAGATGCTGTTCCTAATAAACTGGCAACTGAGTGTGGATTATTAAAAGCCTACAATTAACTGAAGGGAACAGACCGAACAGATTTAAGTAAGAACCACTTTTCAAGTAAAATTTATTTAGCTACATTGTTGGATTTATTTTGCACTGAACTTTTTCAAAGGCCCAGATTTAACTTAGAAACTAACTCTTCTCCCATGGGTCAAACCAAAACCTCCCAAAACTGCTGCTGCCTGTGACCTAGTTCCTCCAGACAGTAGTACCTGCAAAGTACAAACTGTTTCCTTTACGTCCTTCCAAAACATAAGTAGATCAGCCATCAGAGACAATATACTAAAATTAAAACCACCGAGAGTATGCTGACTAGAGTCTTTCAATTTAAAAGCAAATCTGTCTTAAGTTTCCTTTTACTCTGAGGTTCACTGAAGAACCAGCCTTATTATACAGAAGACTTAAAACAAATACAGTGATAATTAACTTCAAAAGAACACCGGTAGACAGACAGATGGATAGACAGACACCCAAACAAGCATAATACATACAATATATAAAGACACAGATGGACAGACACAAACAGAGACAAACTAATACATTTTCAGTCTGACAGAAGACTTTAAAAAGGTCCTCCATCTGCACACTCAGTCTTGCCTCCAGCAATGTAACTATAGCTACACTCTCATCAAGGCACACCAATAAACATGCAGAGAGTTCCCATCAATTATGTATTTTTTTTCTCACTGCTGAACTGATTACAACTGATTATCTTAAACAAGACTAACCACACTGAAAATTTTGGCTGTAAAATTCAAACTAGATTTAGAATTGTGTTTGGTGCTACTGCCAAACCCTGATACAAAGCAGCGAGAAAGACAAAACAGTCTGATAACCTCAATAAAAACACTTTTGTTGACAACTATTTAATCATCAGGAAATGCATTATGGGACTACTGGACCGTAATGCAATCCATCCTGAAGAGAGACTCTCCAAGAAAACAATATATTGAGAGGAGAAATTCAATATATTCCAAAAGGCTTAAGTCATCCTTCACTCCGCCCCAGTTAAGCCGAATATCCCACAAAACCTCTCTGAATGCCACAAACCCTGATTAATAACATCTTACCACGAAGATTAATTTATTTGTGAACATCTCCCCAGTGCTGTATATACACACACCAATAACATGCTGAATCAGATTAACAGTGAAACCATAGTGGTCCACAGGCTCCACGGTCAGTTTTCCATCCATTTATTTTCTATTAGTGTCTGCGGTGGAAGCCCTTTAACTAGCTACAGTATCAGCACTGCCAGCCTGCCTCATGTAACTTACTACTGCCTGCTGCCGTTGCCATGACAACACTGGGCGGCAAAGCTTACAACTGATTATTCTCTTACCGATGAATGGAATGGAATCCAGAGACTCATCCAGGTTGCTGGAGCAGGAGGTGTGACACTGTTCCCCAAGGCGGCGGATGCGAATCTCTCGACGTGCATCATTGGGAAGCCAGCATGCCGCCACATCTGCTGTGGAATCTGGTCCATCGTCGTTTACCGCCAGGATGTAGGAGTGCTGCCGCAGAGGGCTGGGGTTCTTTCCAGATGGGGGTTTCTCCCTCAGAATGACCCCAGTCTCTGTGGGGCTTCGCCCATTCACCTGACTCTGTGAGTCTGGCTGCAGTGGTTTAAGGATGCTAGGCCTCTGAGGCATCTGTTTCGGGGTGGAGCATGAAGAAGACCTTTGTCCTACCAATGCTGCATCTTTGCTTGGCTCAATAGTCTGCATGGTTTCAGCCCGGACCCTGGTCTTGCCTTGTTTGGTAATGTGGGCTGCATGGTTTCCTTTGACAGCAACTCTTTGGTCAACAAGAGAATGTTCAGCACTTGTGCTCTTTCCAAAATGTGAGTGTCTGTCTAAGAGCATGGGTGAGGAGCGGGTCTGAAGAGAATCTGGTCCTTTAGAGTAGAGAGAAGGGTTTGGTGCCCCTCTCATGCCACCACTGTATCCAGCAGAGGGCCTGTAGAGCATGGCATGTCTGGGGACAGACTGTCTGCTGGGCCTCGTACCTTGGTCTGCCCTTCCGTACCCTCCTCTCCTCTCAGTGGGCCGAGCCAGCTCCGTAGTGTCAACATAGTCCGTAGAGTGTGACCGGGGTTTGTGCATTAAGCCATCTTGGGACACACTTCTAGGAGGCCAGTTTGTGGTATGGCCCATTCTCTCTGCACTGGTCATGCGGTCCTGCGAAACACTGCGTGGGGCAATCTTAAAATGGGGTGGAGGTCCTTGGTATGACCGTTCATGGGAAGTACTCCTCCGCCGTACCCCCTTATGGCCCCAATCTCCACGAGGAATGTGATGAGGAGCAACAAAGGTGGTTTGATTGGAACCTCGTAAATTGTCCAGCCTCTCCTGGATAGTCCGACTAGCATGGGAATGGATTCCTTTATTGTCGATGTACTCCCTGTATGTTTGGTAAGTACGCCAATCAATGTTTTGATTGTTGCCTGGGTAGTGAGGTGCCTGACCTCCGTATGGAGCCATTCCTGGACCGCTGGGATAGACATCAGCCTTTCGAGGGTGGGGATACTGGGCCAGGGACCCAGGCCTCCCCCTGACAAAGACAGGGTCCACGTAATCTATCCTATGTGCTGGACCCATGCGCCCCATTTGGGCTGCATCGGGAGGAACCACCACAGTCCTCACACTGTCGTTGCGCATGCACACTGCCATCTGGCTTTTTGGATATGATTGAGGGGGAGGAGGAGGAGGAGGAGGAGGAGACGGGGGCACTGTGATCTCCTTGCGGTACCCATGATCAGGAGGTGCTGATGGCCCTCGGCAGACCTGCGCTGCTGAGTCTGTCGCCTGGGCCATGCCCGTAGGCTTACAGTCTACTCTGGGGTAGCATACTGGGGGTGGCTCAGGAATGTGACAGGCATTTCCACTGTAGCTGCTGCGGCCACGGAGGTAGGCATCCTGGGAGTAGGCCTGGAGACAGAGCAACAAAGCATAGTTACAATAGATACAGCTGCATTTGAAAGTGTGTGTAATATTCAACAGTGTGCTACGAGATGCTTACAGAAAAGTCAAGCGTGATATTACAAATGCTTCTGGATGCATGTGTGTGGGCAGTGCATGTTGCAGTATGAGTGAGCGGAGGCGTTAGCAGTTCAGGGGTGTCAGTGGTCTTCATCTGCTCCTTATTTAGAGTTCTCATGGTAATGTTCACTGCTCCGGATGATAGTATACCACATAAGCCAAACTAGAAAATGTTTTTTCACTAACAGACAGATATGGTGCTTCAAACAAAATTTTTTGTAATGGTTCAACAGTCTCTCATTTATTCCTGCCTGGATTCTCAAGATAACGATTTCTTGCTGCCCAAGAACTGCAATTTTAAATATGAAGAAAAAAATGTTAATCTATGCAAGACATCAATATCTACTATAACTACAAACACCATCAAATAAATGTGAAATGTTGTTTATTTGTACTGAATCAATATTAAGCCCGCATTGTGTCATTTTTAGCAAACATTGTGTAACAATCAATACACGTTAGATAAGGATAAGGTAGCTAACACTCGACATATTCGAACAAACATGATAATATAAAAATCTATAGTAAAAAATGACACAGATGGTGACAGGCTACCAGTGTCTTCATTTTCCCACCTCAGACTGACGGACTATAACCTCAGACAGACAGGAGGTCGCCAATCCCTCACAGGAAAGTGCTATATTTAGCCTGCCTGATTATCATCCACAGTTTGAAAACCTACACTATTTCACTGCAGATACTCATAAATTCATTTTCCATAAATGCACAATTAGAGCTTTCAAAGGACTCGTTAGCCTCACTACCTGCTACTCGCAACATATCGCACACACAACAACCCAAAAGATGTGTAAAGGTATGAGGACTTTGATCCTGCTACCTGGTGACAAATTACAATCTTACATAAAGCTGTGTGTGTGCCACAACAATCAGTACCAGCCTCTGTTCCTCCCTCTGTAAGCATGAGTGTGCAAGAGAGTTCAGAGGTCACTGGCCTTTATCACACTAATGACATCTGGCATGGAGGATGAAGAAGGGGCGAGGCTTCGCTGAGATGCCAGCTGGATGCCACTCTAGTGCTCAATCTAACAGGTACTGCAGGCACAGTGCATCGGCCATTTCTACGGTCTACACATTTGAATCACCAACACACAGCTGACCGTTCAACAGTCAGCCACGGCAGCTGAACGGCAATAATGTAAGACCTGAAGACCACATCCTGTAATGACAACGCTGACATGCATGACATATGCAAAATGAGACAGCAAGCACAACATGTCAACGTCAAGTGGATGCCCAGTCTGCTGTTTGCTTACCAGATTAGTAGCTTCCAGAGAAAAAGGCTGCCGTTACAGCATGTGAAAACGAGAGTGTGAAGAAATCAAGGGAGGTAGGGTGGAAGAGAAAAAGATGCCAGCAGAGCAAAATGCACACATTATAAAAAACAGCCACAGCAATGACTGGGCTTGACATGCTAAAAATATACTAGAGCTGCAGCAGCAGTACAGAGGGATGAAGAAGCAGAGATGGAGCAGGGGTTGCCACGTTACGACCTGCCTGTGCCAGTCTGTCCTGGGTAAGGTGGCAGGAGCAAAAGCTCGCCTCTCATGCTGCTGTTAAGTCTCCATGGTTCTATCCATCTTCAGCCAGAATATTACGCTAACTGAACAAGGTGCCTCCAGTCTATGTCTCTCTCTCCCACCCTCCCTCTGCTATTGCTCACATGACAGAAGCAGCAGCTGCTGATTATACATTCAGCTGTGATGGTACAGCTCCCCCCTCCCACTCCTTCCTCCTCTCTCCCTTTCCCTTAGCATCAACCTGTTCTAAACACAGGGCAGTCAGCTGATATTATCTCCTGGTTTCAGCTCATCATTCATGCTGTTCCCTCTGTGTTTTTTCCCTGCTCAGTATTTCCTCTGCTTCCCTGGCGTTCAGTTCCCTCCCTTTTCTGCACCCTGAATGTACACTCTCTCTGTCTTTTTGCTAAGCAACTGCTGCCTGTCTCCAAGCAGTAAGTGTGTGCTGCCTCCTACAGTGTAATGTCCATCCTGCTAGCATCTCCGATAATCCTCTTGTTCTTATGGACAGCCCTCATCAGTTTGCCTGCCTACATTAATAGATTTTTTTTTGTGTGTGTGGCTGCCGGCCATTTATGATGCAATACTGTGGCCAGTGTTTTCACAACACACGTGTAAGATACAGTCGTCTGTGTAATGGTTACAGAGGAAAAGATGGCAAGAGAGAGGGAGGACCTAACAGGGAAGAGGAGTGGAGTAACAGTCAATTGGATATCAGAGAGGGAAAAATTATGACTAATAATAGATGTAAGAGGATGGTTAAGTGGATATGAGCAGTATTTTTTTCTGTGACAAACACAGTTTAATGTTTAATCTTTATTGACTCATGATGGAGTGTTAAATCTAAATAATATATCGCACTGACATCACGTTCTAAATGTTTCAGATACATTTTTGGGAGGGTGTGGAGCTTAAAGAGAGAGACAACTAAACATATTGACATTGCAATACTGGATGCTTTTCTCCTAAATGATTAATTGACCTTTATCTATCAAGTTAATTATGAGGATTCATCCTGGACATGGAGGATGCACAAGGGAAAATTCCAGCTAACAACCATGCTCTTTCATTATATAATTCATACAGGCTGTCAGATAACAATAGGCCCTTGGGAGAAGATTCCAGCGCATCCTGACAAAGCACTTAATGTTATTTGCTATAGATATGGAGCAGATGAGTGCACCTACGCTTCGCCCTGAATGTGCAGAATGCATAGCTGCTGCTGCCAACAGCTGCCTGCAGCATGCATAAAAGGTTAATGATGAGATCTTAAGTGCACACAGGTATGAGGGCTTATCTCTGCACTGGAAATATTTGTGGGTCATGCAATCCGCATTTGAAATTAAAACTGTCTTGGCAAAGCTTGGTTAGGACAAAAAAGGCAAAGACATTATGTGAAGCCTATTTGGATTTAAGACATCAAAAACCGTCCCGATGGCTCCGCTGCACTAACAAATTTGACTAAAAACTGTAAGCGTGAGAACCAAATGAGAATCTCTGCCCTGAAATTTAACATTGCTGCAATTATGCAGCTAAGTTACCACCACCCAATAATGTAAGCTAGCTTTAGTTAAAAAAAAAAATTCAATTAATAATTTCCTGTACTGAAGACCCAACTTCAGTTCACATCTTCATATCCCCAAGGATCTCAGTCCTTGGTATTTAGACACGTTTGACAATAAGCTTCCAGCTAAAATGTTTTATTCTTTGTTATGAAATATTTGTTGGGGTTTTTTTTGATGAATAATCTGTAGCCTTCAGTTTAATAATCAAACATTTAGTGTTTTATGTGCACATCTTCAGTGGGGATGTGCCATATCATATCATTAACGATAATACTGGTACAATTTTTAATATGATAAAAAAAAAACCACCATCATATCTTTATATTTGTTGACATAAATCCGTCTTCTTGTTACCTTAATGCTATATCGTTAGCAACTGGACTTGCTATTTTTTCCAAGAGGCGTCTTCAGTTCTATTCATTTCTATAACTGAGGAAGCCTCTTGGATGACAGGTGAAACGTCTTCAAGAAATTCGAGCAAGTCCAGTTGCTTACCATATATCACTGAAAGGGGAACTAATGTTTTTTTCAACCTGGGCCCTATTTTCCGATCTACTTTTGTCTAAATGAGTGATAGGATGTTCAATATGTGACATTTCTCCAGTGCGAGGCTCGGCCTGACCTGCCTACAGCCCGTGAGCGTGCGCTATATCAAATAATAGGGCACTCAGACAGCGTCAAACAACGTCAAAATACTTCCACTAAAAGTGCATTTTTTCCCCCACACAGATAGGCTGGGATTGTTAGTATAATTATCCGACAACATAACGGAAAGGAGGAATGAATGTCTGTCTTTACTTTTAGCTGGTTTCGGACATGTTCCTCTGCCTACAGCAACACAGCAGGTCTCCCGTTCGTCTTTGTTGTGTGCACGCAGGCAGAACAGTACGCTTATGGGGATCGGCATCATCATTTTGTCGTAAGACTTTGTGAAGCTCGACAAAAAACTTAATGTATGTGAATGTGTGACAGTCTTCGTAGCAATGTAGTAGCGAAATCGCCTGCATTTGGCAACTGCTTAGATGTGTAATTTGTGATTTATTTTGTTTGTTGTACTATTCATATTTTATTCATAGAATCTGAACCTCACTCTGAGTTACTATTTTTTAAGAACAAAAGAGCAGACAGATCATTTTTCTTTAGCTTTTACTGAATATTTGAAGGCAAACTCTTAAGTTTATGCTGATATATAAAATTACAACATGTAATTTGCTGCAATAGTATGTTCTTGAACTGAATGTTCTTTTAGCATTTTTTCATGTCACCAAGAATATCATTAGTGCAAAAATACCCTGAAAGATTGTGATATTATTTTAGGGTCATATCACCCCACCCATTTTCAGCTACTTCATGAACAATTCATGGAAGTTTAGTGTCATTGCCACTTCTCTAAAACTATCTATTATGATGTCTTACAAACAGCAGCTGCATTAGCCAACATGAAAGCTGTCATAGAGATACTGGAAAGACCATGTCACTACACAGTCACGTAATGATTACACAAACATTAGTTACAAGACGAAAATAAAACTGTGTTTCACTTCATTTCCTGGTTGGTTTTCTGTTTCATTAGAATTCATTTACTTATGTTGCTTCTTTTGACTGCAACAGTTAACAAACCACTAAGGCTGCTGTTTGTAGTTCATTATGTGCGGCAGTGATCCATATTGTCCAAGTATGTTGAGGACCTGAGAAGCCAGAGCAATGAGCGTAAAAACTTTTCTACAACTCAGCTGTTTACTGTAAGTCTGTACTATGTGGAACAGATTGAAGACAATTTGTTTTAGCTCAATAAACTTTTACCTTTGTGCGTTTAACAAGCCAAAATATATCATACATTGGATGCAGCTGTCTATATAACTCCATGACAATATGTATGCATATGTGTTTTAGATAATGCTTGCTCTACCAATTCAATTAGGCCATTTTGACAGCAGTGTAAGCAGCAGTTTGAGGACAGGAAGGCTGCTCTGGCCTGATTAGGAGGCCTAGATAGAAAACTCTGATGGGATACGCGGGCTCCCTGCATCTCATGACTAGTGTCCCAACATGAACTTTCTAAACTAGAGCAGCTCTGTGAGATCAGGTATAATGGAAAATATTGTGGTACTTTACAAACAGTGAGCAATTTCTGTTTAAAAAACTGAACTTTCTTTCAAAACTGTTTTTCTTGTTTTAATAGAGTGGTAACATATGACATGAACCCCATTTGGAAAATAGGATTGAGAAACTTACCAGTTGCAGTATATCCTCATCTTTTGGCATCACACAAAGTTCAAGGAAGTCACCACTGTTGGTGGACAAGAAGAGATTTAATAAAGGGAAAAAACACAGACTGACCACAATCATACAAACAAATTTATACTGAACCTCACCTGTCTTGGATCAAGGATATAACCTCACAATAGGCTTTCCCGATGATGCTTGCTCCATTCACCTTTACTAGTCGATCACCTAATAAAGGTAAGAAGACAGCAGTAATGACATCAGTAACGGAGAGGGGTAGGAAAACACTGTAAGCTTTTTGTCTTGTGATGCTGAAGTGTACAGTAACTATGCTGAAGGTTCCCAGTATCGACTAGAACATTAACTCACTGGGATGTCTACCTAATAAGGAAGCATTTCCCAAAACTACAGGGCCTGGTTAGTGTTTTGTTTCACAGCAGGAGTACTGTCAGGCCACTACTGAAAACTGCACTGTTTGCGTTTTTTCCCCATTCTGCTTGCAACACTCTACAACGTCAGTGCAATAGCTTAGAGGAAGTTTTCTGTATGACATCAGTTACAGGTTTACGCCTGGGTTCTTGTAATGACATGACTTCTGAGAACTTAACGTCCCAATCAATCTCAAATATGCTTTTATGAAGGAAACAGACTGTTTTAAGATTGGTTATTACCTGTGCAAAGCCCAGCTCCATGAGCAGGGCCACCTTCCTTGACTTGCTTCACAAAAATAGTGTCCATGGGTTCCAGCCTATTCCGTTGCCTCCCTGATGAAAAGAAACAGGTCAGTTCACATTATACACGTATAAAATACAAATACATTAAAGTATCTTAATTGTAAAGTAAACAAAAAATAAAGAGCAGCACTAATTAACATTGGAGACATGTCTACACTTTTTTCGGTTTTACACTACAAAGGAAGAAAGAGAATTAAAACTCTTATGGTAAAAGAAGCACGATACTGAAGGCTGAACCTTAATTGTGGAAAAACAACAACTACAAAGCCTACCAATGAGTGCCTGACTGAGCAGTAAATTGTTCATGACATTTAGGTGAGAAGTGAGAATGGTTGTGTACGAGAATGAGAGAAAAACTGGGAGGTTTGTCACGAGATCTGGAGACATGTGAATCACCATTATGACAGCAGAGCAGACTTTGTTGTAGCCAGTGCTTGCCCGTATTACAACAGTTCTGAATAGGCGTGATCATTAATTGCTTCAGAGAAGAACAAAAAAAGTCTCAATGGGGGGAAATGGCGTGGTTTTAGGGAGGTGGATAAAAGCAGCTAAAGAGAGGGAACCTGTTTGCTCATGCTGCTTCTGTTTCCTAGCAGCTGCATGGCTGCAGAAAAAAAAACTGAAGGAAAGAAAAGAAAGAAAGAGGGGGTGAGAGAAAGGGAGACTGAGAGAAGGTAGAGTGACAGTGTGCTCAGCTGCGCAACTCCCACTCTTTCCTTATAAACTGAGAAATAGCTCTGAGCACAGCCAAAGAGTGGCTAAAATCTTTCACCAGTAGTTAACATTCTGTTAGTGAGTCAGCCCACGATGGCTCACAAACTACAAGGGATGAGAAGGCCAGCAGGAAAACAGGCGTGATAGTTCAGAAAAATGTACCAAAAGTTCTGACTTGATCAATGAATCAATGCATAAACATCCTCAGTGTCAGCCAGCACATCCATTTGTGAGACACACACACTTCTGGCCCTGTGACAGACACAACATGAGCAGATACTATTTAATGTTTTGTGTTTAAGCCATTGGAAAGGGGGACACAGGCAATCAGGTGGCTTTATATTCCACATATGTTAATTAATCGTTTCTAATCAGCAGTAATCTGTAAGCCTTTGAAAACCTCACACAGACACACTTCTGCCTCCATTTTTCTCTCTTTCACACACGAGATTACTCATGCAGAATCACATCCTGGGGACTCACATTATGTAATACTGCAACAGGAGTCCCATACAACTACAGCTGCAAGACATGCTCCCTCTGGTGGCATACCAGAGAACTGCATCACTACCTCCACAATGGAGCTGTTCATACATACACACAAGCCACTGTAAATATTTAAATGTAGCTCCGTGTTTTTGCCTTTGCCACCTTTAAGAACATGACATAATATAAAGAGGCAGAAAATATGTGAGCTAATATTTCAACTTATCAACTTATGAAATAGTAACTGTACAATGTGGTGCTTTGTTTTTACAGTACTTACAATCCATTCGACTAGTTTTATCTTAGCACTTCAACACTGAGCAATAAAAACATCTGATTCTTAACACACACCGTGCAGCACCACCCTGCCACATGTGTCATACATGAGCTCATCACCTAATTAGTGCTGCTACCAAATAAGGGAAATGCCTTTTGTTTGCCATATCATTTAAAGTTGCGCAGAATCAATAACGATTTTATCTGTTGACAATAAATGTTGGGTGTTCCTCTGAAACCAGAGTAAACCCTGCCCAAGCAAATGAAAACATTGCCAGGTTTCATTTGCACTATTTTAATCAGTTGGCGGATTGCCTGAAAAGCTATCTAAGACTATTTAGGAAAAAAAATGCAGAATGATTTGTGAGTAAAAATCAAATTTAAATAAGCAAACACTCAACAAATCCTTCATGCACCTAGCTCGCCATTTCAAAATGAACACTAACAACAAAGAGCACTTCCATTACAGCAACAGCCTAACTAAATACCAGCTGTGATCGAGGTTAAAGACAGACTTTCTTAATGTGAGAGAGTGAGGAGTTGACAAGAGAACATTCAATCAGAGGTGAACCCAAACTTGACCCCAGAGTTGTAACAGACGAGCTTTGTCTTTAGAAGCAGGAGACTCTAATACAATAAGGGAATTGATGGTGATGCTGAGCTGTGGGGGGGACTACAGCAGCACACTCATAACTCTGATGCAATGTTTTTATTCATAAATCAATGTTTTGGCACATACTGCCTTCTTCTGAATGAAACCACAGTTCATTTAAATGGCCAGTTGTGTCAGAGGATGAGCAACACAATGACATCATTAATCTTCACAGCAAAGCAAAGGTCAAAGCAAGAGGCCTAAATTTTGTCCCTGTGGTTTGGACTGTAGATTGTAAAACACAGATAGATTTGTTCAAAACGGTTTTGGTGGATACATGAAATTTTCCACAAACTACACTCTGATATCAAACATAATGCTCTGTCCATTAACAACCCCCAAAAGAAGTCAGTCTGAATATACACAGGACAAGATATAGGCAAGACTGGATTGTCAGAACTCTGTTGTTGATGTCTTGACAAACTGTCAATCAATACTGGGCAACTTTTCAAGGTTGCTTTTTATTTTTTGGCTGACAAACACCTACTATTTCTTGTATCAACACCCTACTATGAATGTATATCAATACTGAAGTGCCACCTGGACATGTTTAGGTGTTGCCGTTGACTCTTTGACCTCCCAAGCCATCATATCATAAGATTTAGATATTATAAATATTGTGCTTTTGGCTTCCAAAGTAAGCTAGGCTACTCCATCTGGATGTGCATAGGTGTAAATCACTGGTAACACTTTACTTGAAGGTATCTACATAAGAGTGACGTGACACTGTCATAACTATGACATGACATGGTCATGGACCTGTCATGAACTTTATGTACATGTCATAAACATTTATGACTGTTGTCATTAAGTGTCATTCGGTTTTTGTAATGACAAGTTGACATTAATCAAAGTGACATTACCAGAAGTTGTCTTTGTCATGACAAGTTGACATTAAATTTGTTTGGGATGTCCTTATAATGACTTGACATTAACAAGAAATGCACCTCTTTTTTGTTGACATAATAATTGATACAAAGACATCTTCTGGTAATGTCATCCTGGTTAATGTGAAGTTGTCATTATAAGGACATCCCAAACAAATTTAATGCCAACTTGTCTTGACAAAGACAACTTCTGGTAATGTCACTTTGATTAATGTCAAGTTGTTATAATCAAGACAACCCAAACAATGTCAACTTGTCATGACAAAAACCGAATGACACTTAATGACAGCAGTTATAAATGTTTATGACATGTACATAATGTTTATGACAAGTTCATGACAGTGTCATATCATAGTTATGACAGTGTCATGTCACCCTTATGTAGATACCTTCAAGTAAAGTGTTACCAAATCACTTCACATGACAATGACTCTTCCGTTTCAGCACTGCCATTTATATCAGTGAAGGCAACTCTGCTGGGTTGCGGTTTCTAGCGCGGGCACAGAACAGCAAGCTAGCACTGTCCATGCAAGAGTCGCAACCACCGTTCAACCTTCACTAACTGACTCCTGTCTTCATATGTAATCTTGTCATGTCAGCTAATTAATCAAAATGTTACATCTAGCAACAAGGAAAACATCTATAGGGGAAGAGAGGGGGCACAAACATAACTATTGTGAAGTGTCAAACACTTTACCCCTAGAACTGATAAGTAACCCATACAGACATGGACCTAAACCCTAGGTCTTTAAAGTGTTTCCACTGCAGACAGTCCTCTTAAATGTAGGCAGGGTTGTTAATAGCTGCGTTACTGCCTCTACACGGTTAATACATAGGAATGTCTGCAACTCATTGATCGCGCATGGAACCGGGTTGCACGCCCACATTTTCAGAACAAACAAAGAACAGACTGGAGTGTTTACAGTCTCCATCACAATCGATGGGATATTTAAAAATAGCGGGTTTGTGCCTTGTAGAGCAAGAGTGACAACTCTCTCTTGACCAATAAATATCCTGCAGCGTTTCTAGTTTCACCTTATGGTATCGGATCAGTGTGCTAGGTACCTCAGCAGAGGGATGACAAATAGACAGGACGGAATGGGACAATTCTATAGATACCATCCACAACCTCTGACAATACAAACACAAGAATAATCGTTCTAATGTGTAACAAACGCAACTGAACTGAACCAGACTGCTTGGTGAAAATGAGGTTTTTGTTACCCTTGATATACTAGTCATTACATGTCCCACATGATAATGGCTTTGCCTTTAATAGAGCCCTCTCTAAAAGCCTGGCCCTCTAATTCTACAGTCCAGATATGTCTTTTACTTAAGCTAAAACACACTCAAAAATGATCTTTATCTGCAAAAAAAAAGGGGTGCATTAATGGACTTTTTCATATGGCTGCCTCTATGCATGCTACTTTAAATTCTAAAAGTTGTCAATCTTGTAAATAAAGAATTTCCAGGAGGTATATTAATGGTTCTTTTGTGCTTTTTCATAGTAAGAAGGATCTGGATGTCAACTTAAGTTCGGTGGAGGAACTTCCAATGCTTTGGAAAAAAAATCCATGTTGCCCTATAGATGAAATCTATCATACAGACAAAGTGATTTTTATTCTTAAGTGGGCATTAAGTGCAAAAAAAGGAACAATTCAGGAACAAAAAGACAGCATCAGAGGTATGAGCATGCTGCTCTCTCCTCCCTCCTTTTGATTTCTGCCTATTGCCATTTCTTTGATGTGGTACTGTGACCAGGATAGCTCAGTCTGGAATAGAAACCATCACAGGTCGTCTTTTTTTTCCTTCTTCAATATTGGCTTACTGCCTATGAGCCCCTGTGTCCACCATTATGCAACTGCCAGGGTTCTTTAATATTCTCTGGCTTACTCCGTCAGAAGCAACAAGGCTCCAGACTAAAGGGTCCTCTACAGTGTTTTAGTTTTTGGGTGAAATAAAAATCATGGCTGCTTTAATGTGAGCTCCTGTGCTGTTACATGAAGTTTAAATTTGGACAACAGGCAGGCTCTGTGTGTGCTTTCCAGTATCTCCCTGTTGTTGCAGAAATCACAAAGTGGGTCAGAGAAACAGTTCAAATTTGGAACTGAGACACCACAATACCATTGTACCATGTGGTTACGGGCAGCTGCTGTAGAAAACATAATTGGACTGCTATTTAGAGCAGCCTCTATCAAGATTAAAAGCCATGTCGTGGTTTTTAGAAAGCGTGTCTGTGCCTCGCTGGATATTTGTGTGCACTTTCATTATGTACATACATTATATACAGCCCATTCAAGATTTTAATTGGATGAAAGCAGCAATTGTAATTACTACAGGGCTGTAAACAGATTCACGCACAAGTATGTGCAGATGATCATGTGACTATGTGCCCTCTGCTCTCCAGTGAGTGGCGTCTCCATGTCATACTACACAACAGCCCACATGATCCGATGCACCATACAGTTAATCAATCCACATCTACAGCTGGATGATTCAGTGTTATAACATCAATACCGTGATAGGACACAATAAATCTGGTTACTGTAATATTGCTTAGTGACTTTATAGTGTAAAAAGGCTCCTTTACAGTCATGTGACATTAATATCTGAGCTCGACTGACTGCTGCGCTGTGTGTGAGTAATCAATTATGAATGCCTCTACCTGTTAGGTCACCGTATCACATTACAAATGTTTTTCCTTCATCAATTTTTGTGAAAATGTCTCTTTAAAACCATCAATAATCCTACAATCAAATGATGTCAACAGATAAAGTGGTATTAAATAAGAAATGTAATTGTAACACAACTATACACGACGAGCTCTGAGAAAAATTAAAACAGATTTATGGGGATTCCCCATGCGCTATGAAAACAAAGAGATTACTTGTGCATGCAATACTTCACTTCGTCAACGACCTCAGGGTGAATTACAGTGGTGCTTTCCTGTTCAGTTTTTCTACACACCTAATGGAATTACTGACGTCCACATGGACGAATTCCAGTGACAGCAACCTCCTCACGGTCAACAACTGGCAACAGACTCAAGGCAGAGCAAAGCCCACAAACAAGCTCCTGGGATATCACAGTGATCACACCAGGACAGGACAGGCAGACTTAACTCAATCAAAGAGAATTCCTATCAGGAAAATCTAAATGAAATATATTCTAGTAAGAGAAGCCAGACTGAGTACAATAAATCTTTCTCCTCTTTCATTAAGGATCTCATGCAAGCTCAAAGTTGTCTTCTTGGCAACTATAGTTAGAGTCAGAAATTCAATTCAGACTTTAAAATGACATAAAGAGTCTTGCTTGATAAAATTAGAGTCAAACTGTGATGTTTTGGCATAAGATGCTACACTGGTCAAAATTAAACATCACAGACATATTAATCAAAACATATCACTATTATATTCCTTCTGGATGTAAGTTCAGGGTGTCTACAGGTGTCAGACACTTACATTTAAGGATTTTTAAGACCTTTTCCAGACTTATTTTTGAAAAAACGCTGCATTGCAGGTAGTATGAAGGTAAGTTGTATATAAATGGTCCTGTGCAGAAGTTGGTTTTATGTAGACATGATTATTAGAGTGAGTTAGATAAATTTACATTTTGCCACCAGGTAAGTGAAAGTATAAAGTAAAAAGACAGTATTAGGTTAAAGATCTGACACATTGGGAAAGTGGACTTTTATGCAGAAGAGCTTGACTTATTTTAACCAAAAGAAATAAAAAGATGAATAAGTGAAATTAAATACAATATCTGTGGTTATTAAGACCTCACAAATTAAAATTTCACACTATTTAAGGACTTTTCGGGCCTAATATTACAAAATTGAATTTAAGGGTCTTTTAAGGGAATTTTTAGGGTCCTATAGACACCCTGAAATTAAGACCAAACTGATTAAGTCTGTCTTTAGCAAAAGCAAAAGAGTCGTGATAAATGCTGCTATTATTTCTATCTTCAAGGATATGCATTTGATTTCAAAATGGCCATGTTTTTAGGGCCTGTGGGATATCTTTACAAAAATTGCGGAACGTGGCTGCTGGTTACCACCTTTGCTTGTGTTTTTGTGAAAATAAGGCAAATGAGTAAAAACAAAAACATCTGTTAAAAAAATGTATGGGTGATACTGGGCAAGCCAAAATTGTGAGTGGAAACTACAGATTTGGTAAAAATTGTCATAAGCAGCATTTTAAATATGTAACTTTGTATTTTAACAAATCAAAATCAACTTATGCCAAGGGTTTTATGTGAGGCTTGTCCCTTATGAGGAGAGAAAATATAATAGTATGAGAATAACGAGGGGAAAAAAGGATCAAACACAGACACACTACCCAGTAAAACTGAGGCCATCTCTTTCTGACAGCCTTTTTAGGACGAGGGAGAAAAGCAGCAAGAACAACAAAGTGAAAACAATATGAAGAGGTGGGTCAGTGCAGGACAGAAACAGGTGGTGCTGACCAAACCTTTCATGCCTCCACAAAGGTCAGTGACACACAGGAGCTACATTGTTCTCATCGCATAAGGAAGCAAAAAGAGCCAAAGAGTGGATGGATTAAGAGTCATTAGAAGTCAGAGGCACTGCTCTGACTCAGCAGTGCTGTAGGGCAGGCATGAAGAGGAACAGCTGAGTTTTTCTGCTTACCTCTGCGGCCGTGATCTTCCTCCTGTAAAAACACAGAAAATGCTCAAGTGACTTTGTTGTTCACGGTCACAGAATTCAGCTATCAGGCTTTGTGTTGACTCAGTGTAATCTTATGCAATAAGCAAACAACACTCTGGTGTATGAAACTCATGATAGCTTCTGACAAGTTTGACAGCAAAGACAATGCGGAAATGTACCGGGAAGCAGTGCATGGTCGACTCCGGTGGGTACACGATGAAGTGACGCAGAGTGAAGCCAAAGCCTTGGGACGTGCGCCGCAAACGCACAGCTTTAGGTCTCGGCCATGAGAACGGCTCCTCTTCTGTTGCGTATTGCGCTCCAGGAGAATCAGCCAAGCCTCTCCAATCTTGAGATTCATTCTACATAGAGAGAAAGACAGAGGAAGGAATTTAAATTGAGTGGTGCTACTTTCACTTTTACACTTATAAGGGGATCTATGATATTTCTGCTAAAACATGTAGCTATGAAATCTTGAAATTGAAAGTGTAAATGCTGGAATATCCCCGTGCTAAAATCTAAAAGTAAATCGCAACTAAAGTCATGCCAGTCATTCATAAAAAGCTGGACATGGTTTATGGGAATGGGTATTCTAAAAACAGCAGTAGCCGTCCAGTGTTTACAGTAAAGTCATGCTATCCTATCACAGCAGGAGAGTAGAGCATGTCAGGCTTCAGGCCTTTGGACACCCACCCCTGTGTTTACTGACTATTTATAGCCTGACACCTTTGTGGAGTCATGTGAGCAGCAACACCCCCCACCCCCCCCCCCCCCCCTTACTCAGGTCTCCCCATATCATATTCTCTGTTCCAGTATAACTTTCAGGAACGCCTCGGTTCAGTCTTGTATTTCCAAACTTAAAAAGTATTTTTCCTCATCATGTCTCAAACAAACCCTCCCCCTCCCCCCTGAAGCGTAGACTTTCCCCCACAATGTGAGGAATTTGATGAGCTTGCATTCACGCTATCTCTGCCTGGGCAGATATGTTGAGTAAAATGTCAGAAGATCAGAGTGAATTACCTGCATGTTAACATAACCAGTGCTAAACTATGATAAAGAATGTGCAAGAGGTGTGTCTATTACTGATTAATGCCTTTGCAAAACTAAACAGAAATTCTGCTTATCTGACCCACACAGCATGTTTTGATTAAAGGAGAAATAAATAAATCCGAGCAGCTCTCCCACTTGATCCAGCTGTTGCAGGGAGCAGCGAATGAGCCAAACCACATTTTAAAACAAACAAACATGAGCAACAGTTTGTTCACGCTAACTTAAAACCAAAATCACCCCATCCCACTGCTCTGAGTGTTTCACAGCATGAACAATCAGCCTCACACTCAATGGTTCATCAGAAATAAATTGTGTGCCTGGAGGGGTGTACCATGTTAAAGCATGTTTCACTGTCTCCTGTGCAGTATGTTTTACTGCTTCTCAGCGACCAAGTTTTATCTGCTTTTCAGCCATATATTTCTGAAAGAGGCAGTTATATAAACTACTTGGAACAAAATGTATTTTAAGTGGCACCCAGAGCTGTTGAACACATTAAGGAGTTCAAACGTGCACGCTGTAGATAGTAAGTACTCATAGTACTACTGTGGCTGGCTGGGAAACAGAGCCGCAGGTGCAGCTGACACCCATGTATTTTGATGAAACTAGCAAAACAGGTTTTACTCTGCATTACCAAGCTCTGGCTGTTGTAGTCTGTGTCTGCATGAGTCCTGGGTGCCAGTAGAAAACATTCAAATCCATACCCACAGAAGGACTAGTGGTGATATGACAATAGATCAACTGCATGTTTGAAATGCCTGCGTTGCTCCCCTCATGTCTCAGGGCAGGCCAATCCCAGTCAACTGGATCTGATTTAGCAGCCAGAGCACGGGGCAATTTCCAACCCTCTGATCTTTAGATGTGGATGACAGAGGGGGGTGTGGGCCTCCTGACAGACACATGCCAGGCATTGCTATCATCGCCACTTGCATAGTTAATACTGTTGTGACATTCCAGGTTAATAAATTCCAGACCTACATTTCCCTCATGGTTTCCCTTTCCTCTTCCCTCTTATCTAATAAAAAAAAGCTATTATTAAGGACGGAGAACGAAGCAAGACTACGGTGCAAACCTGACAGACCAGATTAATAATGCTTTCAAATAACTGTGACAAGAGGTCAAAAGGGAATCAACATAAAGGAGGAAATTATGAGATTACTTGTCAGAAAAGGGGCAACAAAGAAAAAGAGCACATGAAAGGGAACACCCACATCAAAACATGCACTTATTCTCTCATACCCACAAATGAATGCCTCTCTCACCCATTTCTGAATAACCGGAGTGCTAGACTGATATTTGCACTGGGTGAGGCAGCTGGGAGAGAGTTTTTAGTCTGCATTTGTTCCTTTGTTGCATATCACTTGGATTCTAGCAGTGACCAGGCCTGTGTCTCAGAGTAGGAACACTGATTTCAACCACTAGAAACAGCAATCCTAATTTATTGTGGCTTCTTCCTCTGTGCCATAGACTTCCATCATGGTCCCAAAAACTATATAACACAATAATGAGTTACACTGACTGACTTGTTCCTTCATTATGATGTACATGGGCAGTGCAGTTAATGAAGTCAATCCCTTTTCACCAGCCTGCTGCCATAAATATTCACCAGTGCACTGATTTAGTCCTGCTAGAGTGCCATTTGCTAAAAAACACAGTGCCCAGGTGTTTTAGGGAATTACCGAGCCTTTTTTCAAAGTGAAAGTTTATATGCCTCACCGATTTTTTAAGGATTCCCATCATGTGTCTGGATGAATGCCCTTGGCTGAAAGCCCCAGACAAGCTGGGAAGTTAGAAAAACTGAGGCCACATCCACATGAATATAGTTTCATTTTAATACAGCGTTTTAAAACAAAAGTGATCTCTGTACACACAAACATTTTTGCATCGCTTTACAAAAAAAATCTACGTCCATACTAACACACCTGATGACGCTTATCACATGACCATTTACTAACACTGGGCATTGGGGCTGCCCCTTAAAAGTTGAAGACTCAAATTGTTAGTCGGCGAGCCCTCGGTTGACTGAGATTGCTTCAAGTCGAGCAGTAGTTCTATATTTTTTTGCTCGTCAGCGTGCTGTGCAGTGTACTTCTGGGGATGTTTTGGTGTGCATTGTACTTCTGGGGATGTTTTGGTGACCAGATTTTGCTGCGGAGTAAGCGCTCTTGACTTTCACAGAACTCTTACGTACAGACAGCTGCAAACATTTACAGCTCACAGATACTTATTATGACACAGTCTCTGGCTTGTGTTTTATGTCTAGTGTCTGCAAGGCATGTTGCACATTTCACATTACATGAATGCCGCTGTCACACTGAATAAAACAAACAAAACAAATTGTTGAATATTCGTATAATACTGCCAAATCTGATTTGATCATTTTGAGTCAGATAAAACCCTACTAGGCATGCGCGTGCCGATGTAAACAGGAAGCATATTGTCTGCTCTGCAGTTGGTCGCTTAGTTGCAGAAAATACTAGAGAGACAGCAAAAAGTAAGACCAGAGATTTCTTCGTCTGGATCAACAAAGAGGTGGAACTGTTTCTGAAAGTAACATGAGTATAAGGCAGTCGGAAAAAGACACTAGGAATCACTGAAAGCAAACATGGCGATCAGAGCAGTGCCTGGAGCATCATCCATCGCCGGAGGAAGCCATAGCAATGGGAAAGGAGCATCACAAAAGGTACCCAGACCTAGCTATAATGTTTTGGCTTGACACATTATGACTGATAAGACCCTGTCAGAGAGCGAATCTGTTTCCGCCAGTCCTGACTAAAATGCAATCCTGGAGTTCTTAAACTAAAACATGGTCAGCAGTGTTTCAAACCCCTTTTAGGGGTTTCAAAACACCACAGTAGTATGGACGCTCGGTGTAAACATATCAATAGTCATGCATTTTAAAAATAAAATGTTTTAGTGTAGATGAAGCCTAACAGATCACTAGTTTTGATCTTTTTCTGTCCCCTGTAAACACGTCCCATGAATAATGAATGAACACCTACTGGCAGTAGTACAATACTTTCTATGGCCGGTCTTTTTATAAGGTTTCATGCAAGGTTTGGTACAACTGCACTAAAAACCTCCAACGGAGGGCTACAGACAATTTCGTGAGACATTTTCTTACATCTGTTTTACCGTGCAACAATGAACTATGGCTACAAACCCAGGCCCATTCTTATGTATTTAGATTGAAGCTCTTCAAAGAGCTCTGTCAAGCACAGCATCTCTTACATATTATTTGTATGCATAGGCATAAAACAATTGTGTAATGCTCTTCAAAATCTATTCTTGGTTGACAAATGGTAAACCGTTTGTACCAGTGCATTAAGTGGCATGTCAGAGTACAAGTGGCCATTTTGTGAGAGATTGTAAGGCAACTACATAAGTGGTTCCTCTACCGCAGAGATTAAAGGGCAGGCAAACCAATACCACCCACCAACATCAGAAATTTAGGATGAAGCTGTACGTGCACAGCTGTTTACACACCACAAATGTTAATATCTGGAGGCTAGGTACACACTGGAAAAAAACTGGAATTTCCACCTTGATCATTTTAACAAATACTATGAAGCCACACTGCATGGCCTGTATGTTTAAAACCCTCTGCTGACATCACCAAATGACACATTACAAGCACCACATGACATCAGCTCTAAAAACATCAGACAAGTACACAGTCTTAAAATGTGAGGAAACCTAGTTCTCTGTGGGCTGCTAAATTCTACACCACATCCCGTCCAAACCAAGCACTTAACTGTGAAAAGCCTTAGATAATGATACAGAGGGCCACTGGTGAGACCTGGGCGTTCCAGCCATGTAGTGCAAGACAAGGTTAGGAGCATCATTACTCAGTCTGTGCGAACACATGGTGTGCGTTTTGTTCATGCTACACTTAAAGTTGTAACATACAGAAGGGACACAGAAAAGTCTCAGGGTTATGTTCATGGAGGATGGATTTTTAAATGCTGGAATCTTTTCATTAAATTTCTTCTAGCACTATTGTCTAAAAAAGCAAAAAACTTGATGTGTATTACAGTGGGGTGCATTACACTCCTTTTTTTAAATCAACTGTTGAGTTGGTCAATAAGCAATGTCATACTGAAACCGATATCTGCATTCATAATCTTTGTTTCATACATGTTAGTACAAGCTGTCGACCTCAATAACTGCAGTGAATTGACAAAATAATACAAAGACCTACCCGGTATGCTGCAATTAATTACCGTTGTGGAGCTTATAATTTATCTTTACAATCATATCATTGTCATAGAGCTGACGCAGATAAACTCTGATTAATCTCTATGACAATTTCTATGTTTGTGGTGCAGGAAGAAGTCCTAAAACCCGCAGACAAGTTAGCATTTTTGCACTTCTGGTTCCCTCGTCTCAAAGTCAATAGGGTTTTTTAAAAATAGGTTTTTGGTAAGATGCCTGAAATAAGATCCTTGCTTAACAAACACTTAAGAGATTCTCATGTTTTATGAGATAAAATACGTCTTTTGAATTTTGAAGCTTTTCCGTGTCTAAAAAAAGGTGGTTGCTAACAACTGGTTAAATGAGACTACAAAACGTCACACCGGACACGGATTTACAGCCTTGTTGTGGTGGTGACACTGTAGTCATGTGACTGTAGTGTAGTTTTATAGCTTTACATTAGCTTTTTACTTTATAAGGCATAAAAGTGGTGTTCATTTGTGAAAATTACTTTGCTGGAAAATGCATGTATCATAACCTTTTGTTAGCCACAAAGCTTCTTTTCTACAATAATCCAAAATCCATGGAAAAATCTTTTTGGCTTTTTGTCGAGGGAGCCACGGCGATGTTAAATTCTGGGATGATGGGACTACAAAAAAAAAACATAATCCATGCACCACTCTATTGTATTGGATACTAAGGTGCGCCCCAAGCTGCCCATCCAAACAGAATCCGTCATAGGAAAATACTAACAGTAAAATTGTGATTCAGCACGTAAACAGATAACCTCATTATCCTCAGGTGAATAAACACACAAAAAAAATGTATTTCCACTCTTACTGGAATACCCAAGAAAAATCAACCCAGACACAACCAAATAAAACATATGGATGTCACACTGCATCTGCTGGAAACACTAACACTGAATGAATTATGGATGTGCATCATCCTTGCATGAGTCTAAATGTAGAATAAAAATAAATAAACAGGCCAGCAAGCGTGTCTTTCCAGAAAGAACGAGTGCTGTAGTGACAAGTAAACTGTCTACGGCGGAATTTAGCCGTGAGACTGGACTGCTTATACATCCCACTCTCATCTGTGGGAGGAAACTACTGATGCCTTTGGTTTCCTGAGGAGAGTTATTTCAAAAACACAGATGTTTAGGTCTCTCACAAAGTTTTGCTGAAGCTGTGCATTGTGCACTCACTGACTTGTGAATGTCAGAATGTTTTTCTTGTATGAAATATTAACATTCAAGATTTTGAACCAAAGACATTGGGACTATTGTTTGCGCCAACACATCTCTAACTTGTCACATTGCTGATACGAAATGAATTTAGCAGGACTGAGCAGTGACTCTGACAAAAGGAAAACAGCTGTCAGCTCTCTAAAATATCCCCCTCTATTTATGCATCTCCAATGATTCGGTGATAAAGCTATGAGATGAGCAAGACACAGAAAACATCGCAGGCTTTTCTATCCAAGATGACATTGATGTTTTTACTACACAGAAACTGTGGAAGCAGGAAAAATTAAATCGCACAGCCCATCTCCTACGTTTTCCCCTGAGACATCACAGACACAACCATAAGACAACAGGAAGTAACAGACTTCTTCTATCCAATTGAAGGTCAATTTTCCCTTCCGATTGCCATCAGTTAGCCATACGATGTCTGCGCAGAGGGCTCTGTAAAAGGCAGCCAGCCTAAATGAGATAAACGCTGAGCTTTAATGAGGCCAAGATTGTGTGTGTGTGTGGGGGGGGTGTCTGTTTGTCAATAGCACCCCACAGAGCTAAATATGGATCATGCTTCATCATCTGAAGCGGTAATTCATTTCACTCCACTATCATTTCTGTCGTTCTACTGGAGCATAGCGTACTGATGTGCAGGCAACAGATGAAAAAGCTATAACCTATATGACTATAATTTTAGGTCAAACAGAAAAAGTCCTACTACAGACATATCACACAACAGCAGACTGATCAGCACCCAATCAAAAATCTCGGTGCTGCAAACTCAATATCTGACCGGAGGAATCCAAGTAGCGGAGGGAGACATTAAGCCAACTTTGTCTGCTGTTTGGATTCAGCTGCAATGTTTGAATACCATGCACTCAGCTGATAAAGCACACAAACGCTCCAGTGTAGAGGAGAAATCAAACCACCAGCAAAAGCCAAAGACAAAAAACTTGACTAAATTATTTCTCTACCAAGTTGGCAAGTTGTTTTAATACAATATACACTAATCAAGTGTTGTTGTACAAGCATTAAAGTAGCTACAATTGAAAAACAAAGGGGATAAAGTGAAATGTTTTCTAATAAGAATAGATAAACTTTCTAAATATCACTTATTATTTTCTATGGATACAGAGCAGTAAAGTTCTATTCTTCTATTAATAATACTTAAGAAAAAGGTTTACATCCACCATTTGCACATTCCTACACAACTGTACACTTTCAAAACCGTAACTTTTATAACTTTACATATTCTTAAATACAGACATATTTTTTGTATTCTATTTCAAACTTTCTCAATTATATTCTATATTATGTCTTTATATTTTCGCACTGTGTTTATAGTTATGCACCAAATCACAACCAAGTCAAATTCCTTGTAACAAAGCTACTTGGCAGTAAAATACTTGATGAGTCCCATTTTAATGATTCAACAGGTCTTAGTTGAAGGCCTCTTTCTTTATTCGCATCTGAGACATTAACCCATCTTCTCCCTGCTGTAGGTTCAACAAGGCCATTCTTTCTCTGAATAAAAAACAAAGGCGCACCCATTTATCACCATCATCTTATGACCGATTTTCCTCAACTGAGACCATCGCAATTTGTTTTAAAAAGTGATTGAGAAAACATCCACTTCAGAAATTTATGAAGTCATTAATTCCACAGTGTCATTTCCAGAAAATCCAAGCACCAGAGACTCCAGGGGGTTTCCGGCTCAAAATTAGCACATGAATTGGTTTGTGTGGCAGCCTTATTAGAGGGACTGCTAAATGGAGGATTTCCACTGGCTGAACTGTACTGAGGTTTATCCCTCGCACCATACTAACTACACTGCTAGAAAATACAATTCTAAAACATGTTATGTATAATGCAAACACTTTTCTTCTAAAATGCAAAAAGGAGTTGCCATAACTTATTTTCAGGGATTATGAGCACATTTTCTGCATCTAAACTGTTAGATGCTGTTAAATTCATTCATTTAACTCACTTGGAAGTTGAGAGGCTGTATCCAGATGGCTGTAACAGCAAAGGTAAGCACATTATCTGAGTTTGTTTTTTTAGCTGTGACAGTGAAAAAAAAACAGGGATCCAACACAAGCTGTCTCTGTAGAGTGACTTCTGAATGAGCTTTGTGTTAAAATATATTTGTGCTTGTTTTATACACATGAAAAGAAGTTTATGTTCTTGCCTTAAGTTGTTAGACTCCAGGAAAAAAACACTGGAATTTAAATACATGAAAACAAACCTAATAAGACTGAGTCTATTACTTGCTAATTGATTTAATATCTTGTTGAGCACTAGAGTGTCATTTGCTTTCCTGTGCTCTTTTCAATGATCTAAAATCAAATCCGGTACATCAAGTCTGTTTGAAGTGACAACATGAGGAGCTTTCGATCCCTCATTTACAGACTATTCACATAGAAGGAGGGAGGCTTAAGTGAAGAGCTGAATATTAGATTAAAGGCAATCGAGGGAATGAAAGAAAACTACAGATTCTATAAATAGGTGCCCTTCCATTTCAAAGAGTGCAGGGTTGCTGCCCAGTTTACCATGAAGGTCTTCATTCGGGCGACAAGCTTTCAGAGGAGCAGATGGTGTCCTGTCTGGTATTACAGGGGTCACAGCTTAAAAATCTGAAAGACGGGTCTTGAATAAAGGACTTCAATGCCATTGTCTCCTCCCACTTCCACCAGTGATGAGTGATTTAAAAACTTAAAATTTAATTAAATGTTGTTCTGCAATGGAAACGTGATGTTGTGATCTCTACGTCTACAATGATCAACCCCAGGAAGCACGGACAAACTTAAAATCTGACGACGATACTTATGAAAAAGAACCCAAACAATGAAGCACTGGTGTGATATAGAGTGTAAACAATTGAGCAGGAGTTGTTACAAGCACAAACAGCTGGGCCAAAGTGTCAAACACACTACTCCCCCACCAACACCAAACTGAGAGAGGGAAACCAGAGAGTCAGTTGCCCCCCACAATCACTTTCGTGATTCATTTGAAAAGTGGACTTGTGTTGTTTACCTCACAGAAGGAAGATCTTGCTTGTTGTCTCTCATCATCTTCACAAGAATGAACCCAACGCGATGCCATCATTCAACTTGACTTAAAATCCTGTTATCCATGAACGCCCATATCCAAAAAGTAGCTCCAGCAGGATGCAAGAAAATACGTTCCTCTAGGTCCAATTTACACCTCCATTCTTGCTTGATTCCTTAGTCCATCTGTTGTAGAGAGGGGGCAGAGACATACGTTAATATTACTGCATTTAGTTTGTTGAATTACAGGCATGTTTTTAAATTAACATCTCACTGTTGAAGCGTGTGTAAGACAGCATGACTCAATAACCCAGTTGTTAAACACGCATAATAGTGGACCATCCGTGCTTCATTTTGGACAATCAACATTATGCAACAGGTCTTAACCCAAGTCTATTTTCTACCTGATGTTTGTGACTTGAGATGCTGTGAAACAGGCTGACTTGGAGTACAGTAATGAAACGCTGTGTTATGAAATGTGAGCACAAGTTGGTTAACAACGCTGCTGATTCTCACTCAAGTACTGCAGGCAAGGTGTACACTTAATTCAGTATCGCCTTTGGTTTCGTGGACGGGGTGAAGACAGTGCTGACAAACCACATCATCACCGCATTATTCACGCAACAACAATTCAGGCTTGCTGTCTTCAGCTTCAAGCACAACAACGTGGATAGTCAACACTGCATAATGAATGGCCAGCAACAAGTGGACTACAGACGAGAGGCAGGGCGAAATACAGCTCCGCCACACATGAAATAAAGTTACAACACACCTATAAAACTAGGGTTGTAAAGTATGAATCACACAAGCTCATTACACGGTTTATATTTCAACTATTAAAACGCAGATAATGTGATTTAGAGATGAATGTGAGTGTCTCTCGTTTGGGATCGATGGTCAACGAACAGAGCGTGTCGAGCTGTTGTTCTCATGCGACCAACAAAAGTCGCTTTTCCTTTGTTACTTTTGATTAAATACCGACACAAATGAGTTGAATTGGCGATGTAAGACACTGTAGCCACTTTAAATGTGATACACGTAGTGAGCGCTGGCTGTAAAGATTGTAAAGTGGGTAAAAGCAACTGAGGCAACAGGCTGCTCGGCGCTGCGGTTAGCATCCATGCTAACGGCTGGAGTTTAAACAAAGTTACCTGTGTAGTTGTGAGGCGTCATTACAGGCGAGCAACAGCGGCGGCGGTTGTCCATAAAAGCGAGGAGACAAAGTAAAATCATAGCTTGGGACCTCCAAGATAACCAGGCGGTGTCATAATTTAATATACTTTGAGTACAAACGGCTTCCCGGTGATTATTCCAAACCCACTCAGGGGAGGCGCATGGTGTAGTTTCGTAGCTGGAAATTTTTGCTTCCAACGATCCCGTCTCTCTGGGAGTCCACCTTCGGTCAACAGGACACTCTCAGCCAATCACAAGCGGCGTTGTATTCGACCCGGCCAATCAGGTGCGAGTTTACAAAAAGTAAGCAGCGCTGGTGAAAAGGTAGTGTTTTTAACCGTTCCGACAGAGTTCAACGAGTTGGGAGCAAATAACACACCGTGTGAGCGCTGCAGGAGTAAAACAGGAACACTGTCCACGTTTCACACCTCAGGATTCTCACAAACAGACCCGCTTCATATACACAACACGGCTGAACGAGGAGTCACATGTCCTGGTTCAATGGGAGGTCGAGCAGGGCTGGCATGTGGATGGCAGTGGATGTGGAATGTGAGTTTACACATACCACACTGCATATAATCTTTACTCTCATTGTGCTGCCATGCCTCCAAAATGCAGATAATTTAAATTACTCAGCAGACCTTAAGGACACACACGTCTGGGCAGACCGTGGCTTTTAGACTCACATTAAAGCTGAGATTTTCAGGGCCCTGACAAATGTCCCCTTTATCCCTCTCCACCATAAGGGACCACCTGTTCTTGGGATTGGCAGCTTTTGTTGCAGAGGTCAGTTTAGGGAGGAGACTTGCACAAAGCTGTCCTGCCCAGCCAGTTCTGCTTCCAGTAGCTCTACTATGGATATAAGCCTTGGGAAATAAAATGGAAATCATTTCCACTGGTACCTGACATACTGAACATCTCTGTGCACTACTATCCCAAAAAAGTGTTGGAAATGACCAATTATTATACTAACACACGATTTTGAGACACATGTACCCTACTTGAGTGTTATATTTTTCCCCTTTGCACTTGACAGCTGTTACTATTTTCTTTGAAGACAAGATTTCACATTAAAAACGTGTTTTATAATTTATTGGAACAAGAGCAAAAGGTTTCTCCCAGGCAAGATTAAAACTAACCTGTGAATCATTTTGGAAACATTTATAAAGGCAAACAAAGACTCCAGAGACTGAATTTTATACGTTTTTCCAAATGCATGTTTTTGGCTAAAAGACAGGTTATCTGTGTTTCACACTCGGCATTGTGGTTATTAAAAGATATACGTAACAAACACTGTTAAAAGCAGTTGCAATGAGCTTCACCTGAGCAGCTACTACAGTGAAATAGTATTTTCACATTAATGATAACCCAATAATAAAATATATAATCATATTTACAGAGAACATGTTTTGCAAACTTTAATTTTGAATAATTTAAGAACATTTTTCTAGTAATACTTACGTAAAATGAAACACAGTCCTTTACTATGATGCGATTCTCTTGGTGCATTTCATCAAGTGATTAATTCTTGGAGATAAATTCAGTTAAAAGGTCAGAGAGTCAATTTACTGTAATCCCCAGCAGACCTCAGGGGCAAGAAAAAACGGTTTTGTTTTTATGGCACTTTGTGTTCCCTGCTTAAAGACTGGGAGTCATATGTCAGGTGTGTACAAAGAGCACAGCCAGTCAACACAACGGACTCCCCTTTGTTCCTTTTTACTGGTTCATTTGCACGTTACCTATTTTTTTTTTTAAACAAAGACTGAGCCTGATGATTCAGGATGCAGCTTTGGTCAGTCTTAAAACGAGAAAGACGCCCCAGCAGCCTAATGCTATTAGGACTGTATAAAAATGCACCGTTTAAACACACCATTCAACATGTTTCAATGACTCTGAGCCCTCCTTTGTATATCATCACAAGGTGTTTCTATCTCATGAGCTCAACCAAGACACCACTTCATATGAATTCTTATCAACATCTGAATATACCTTGTGAGAATGTGAGAATAACGCAGTGATGGATACCTCAAAAATGCTGCAAAACTTTACTGGTGTGTTAAATTACAAAACGAAAATACAGAGATGATAAAAGAATCCCACTACACCTGAAATACTGAAAAACAAAGAGGTAGTTAGCAAATAGTGTTTACAAAACTACTGTGTTTGCCCCTGAGCATTAAAGGTGACAGCATACATGCTAATGAAAACACCAAAAAGGCAATGTTATCAGAAAATGTAAAATCCTACCACTAACTTCCCAATAAAACTCCCATTCACTTTAAATGTTTCCTTTGTTACCTCATCACACACCAATTAAAAGAAAATCTATCACATTCACACAGGTCATGATTATCAAGTTCTTTACACTGCATACAAAAAGTAAAATTGAGATGGCATTTGTGTTAGAGTCAAACTAACAAAGGCAAAGAGTAGCAGTACCACAGCATTAAACATTTCCCACACGAATAACTTTCGTAAACATGAAGAATGGAAGTTGCAACATGTACAGTCTTTGCTAAAATTACCAGTTAAGTGTCAGTGTCTATTGTAAAAAACAGATTCAGAGAAGGAATGTTAGAACAAAACAGGAGATGCTGGAGATCAAATGTCACGATAGCAGCTGTAAGTGAATGGCATCTCAGGGAAAATGTTCAGGCTTGCTGTTAAAAGACATCTGTGTGACAGTCGCTGCCTCCTCCAGTCCTTTTTTAAATGTTAAATCTTGTATTTCGTCTTTCCATTTTCATTGATCACACAGATATGCTGAAAAAGAAGAAAGAACAGTTAATACAAAATGTCTTTATTTGTTGATAGTAAGTGTTACTGGACACTCATTATGACCTCCCTCTGAACCAGTGACTCTCAAAGCGGGGTCTGTGAAAAGTTGTCAGATTCATTAATTTAAATCATCACCATATGAAATCTATTTTTAAATCTATTTTATTATTATTAGTATTAGTAGTAGTAGTAGGCTGACAAAAGTCGGCATAGTTCAAATAATATTCTAATATTTAAATCTAAATTAGTTCATAGATTACGTTCCAATCCAATCTAATAAATCGTTTATTTAAAATCATCAGAATCCACATTTTACTTAGCCTATGTATGCGCAAGAGTAAACCACTGCACTTTACACTTCTCTTAATATGTGTGTATGAGTGTGTATGTTCTGAAATGCACTTCAAGTGAGCTCTTTTCTCTTGGTGTGCCTTTGATATTTTATTGAAGTACAGTGTTACTTGCAGCGATTTAAAGGTCCAGTGTGTAGGATTCAGGGGGATTTTTTTTTGAAAGAAATGGAAAATAAGGTAATAGGCATGCTTTCTTTCGTGTACAATCACCTGACAATAAGAAATGTTGCACTTTTGTTACCTTAAAATGAGCTATTAATTGGGAGTGAGTCCTTGGAGATCGCCATGTTGAACTGCCATGTTTCTCCAGTAGTGCAGAACGGATGACAAAGAAGAAAACACTGGCCCTAGAAATGGCCATTTGCATTTTCGAAGCAGACACAGTAGTTAGCAGCCCCTCCGCAACAAGAGTGAATTTTAGTGTTTTTACCATTTTAAATCACCAGGTTTGTTTGTTTGGCAGAGAAAGAGACCTATATGGATAATTTGACTCAGAATAAAAACCTCCTGAACGTCTGGATCTATAGTTATCAGAGAAAAAAATTGAAAACACGTTAGAAAGTGCTGGTTTCTAATTAACTAATTTGTAAAGTGAAACTGCTTTATTCAGAGTCATTTAAATCACGAGAGGTCTCATTTATAAAACAGTGTGCAGGGTCCATACTAAATATGTACGTACGAACAAAATACAAAAATTGCGTGCTCCAAAAAATGCCTGAACAATCTGCAATCAGGCTTCCACCTCACCATCTGCATTGCCAATTTCACATCTCCAAAATGTCTGAAGCATGCGTCAAAGTTTATCTCACCAACGTGGCCTACAGTAAAAGCTCCTGAATGTCTGGATCAGAAACAAGGTGACCACACATTAAGGTAACTGATAAAATAGGTCAGCACATATTAGCAGGTGCTGGGCTAGCGGCCCATGTGCGAGGTGCCAAACAGCATCACAGAAACACTGATTTGTAACGTGAAACTTCTTTAATTAGTATATTTACTGTGTTATCACTTGATTCGTTTGTTTTGGAGAGGAAGAAACCTCTGAGAATAATTCGGCTCGCTGTTAAAACCTCCTGAACACTGAGGGAATTCTAACAGGGAGAAGTTTCAGCTGGTTGCAATCTGCAATCCTCATCGCTAGATGCCACTAAATCATCCTAAATCTTACGAACTGGACCTTTTAATTGATGTCAACTTTGTATTATTGGTGCTCTATTCTGTATTCTCTCTTGTAAGAGGTCCTTGGCTGAAAAACAATTGAGAACTTCTGCTGTAAACAGTCCAATAAGAAAGACAGTTACTTACATTTAAGTCTCTAAAATACTCATTGTAGTCTAGGGCATATCCCACCACAAACCGATTGGGTATCTCAAAGCCGACATCTGAAATCAAAAACAAGGTGGAACACTAATTGTAAACATTTCCATGGTCCACTGACTCACTGACTGACAAGCTGCAATGATTGTTTAAAGCGAGAATGAACCACTGACTCATAAACACATAAAAAGGGTTGGTCAGGTACATACAGTCAGGGCAACATGCCGAGTTGTGTGGCAGTCTCTTCACCAGCAATCTGGGGGAAATAAAAGTAGACAAAGTCAGACAGTATATCTCTACCTGTCACATGTAGGACAGGTTTTAATTTTAAAACTAACTGAAACCTGCTTCATGTATTCTTTCTTTGTTACCTCTCTCTCTTTCCCCCTCTCTGTCTAGACTTGGAGGCGGAAATGGAGTGATTCACACAGCAGGACAAGTGGGCTGGTTTAGTTCTGAGGTCTTAACAGCCATAACTTACGCTGCTACTTTGATCATTTTGGGCTTGAAGGCTTCAACATGATTCAGGAGAGTCCTCATTGTCTTTCCGGTGCCGACTATGGCCTGTAGTGGGAAAGTCAGAAAAACTGGATTGAGACTGCCAATAAGGAAATGCAGACTAAGACTCATCTCATAAGTGAAAAGGAAGAAGTTGGTCACACTGCAGTTGTATTACATAACAGCTTATGAGTATTCTCTAAAAATGACTTCCACTGGAAAGAAAGAGAATTTAGACACCATGTGACGTTTTACACAGAAAACGCCTCTCACCTCTGGTATAAGGAAGAGGCTTAAAAGTAGTGGTGGAACAAAGCCACAGAAGTACGCTTTGTTATCTTTGTCATGTAGATGTAGGTCAACATGCCCTTCATATGAAAAGACTGTCCTTACACACTTACACTAAATATTTTTCACTTGTGACATGAGCAGAAGGTTAAAGCATTAGAGTGTCCTGTTACTCATGTAGACTGCAGTTTCTTAACCTTAAGTACAAGTTTGAAAAGCTAATCACATAAAATAATAATAGTTTTAAATAAAACAACGTAAAATTTATTTTAATCATTTTAATAAACTTAAAGACATATCCTAATTTTGATGTGTGCTTCTGGCCTATCCAGCTGTAGATAAGTTGAAGATGTCCATCAAAAGTAAAAAGCTGTTTTTGTAAAATTCTATTAAGTACAAGTAGATTAAAAAAAAATAAAGCTGCTTTTTTCTTTATTTAAATCCCATTAGCACCAGCATAAGCATTTGCTACTCCTCCTGGGGAATAGCACATTACCACAGATAAACACAATAAACTAAACAGCTCATCTTGTCAGTTTAACATTGAGTAGAACAAAGAAACAAAACTCTAACCCTTCTAACAAAAATTAAGCTAAATACAAAATTATAATTCAACCAAAATTCCTAAGGATTCATACCAGACTTGACTTTGATCGTCATACAAATACATCGTCATTTATAATAAACGTAAATCCTTGTCCGACTGACCTTGAATTATATATTATCCATCCTGTGCTTTCATACGTCAAATTTCAAGAAAATAGGGTATTAAAAAAACATATCTCATTCTTTGATTTTTTTTAAAACTGTTAGCAAATTGTTAGCAACTTAAGCATTTATTTGGTGTCTCTGTCTCTGTCACCTGATGAATGTAAATCCAATATTTACTCTCTTTAAGTTCTGTTTTGTACAACAGAGGATTATGGCCACCAAATCATTGGAAAAAAAATATGAATATTATGAGAATAAACTCATAATTTAATTGAAAAAGTCACACTATTTCAAGAAAAAAAGTCTCAATATTACGTGAATAAACCCGTAAATACAAGAAAAAAACTGGCAGTAAATTAAACCTATAAAGAGAGATGAAGTCCACAGAGGGAAGAAGTCGTGGAGGATGAGCGGGTCAGGACTTTCACCCAGAAGGCCCGAGGGTTCACGTGTCGTGTGAGTCAATGCTTACTTATTATTTTCAAAATTAAATAATAGGTTAACCAAGTCTAAAAATGAAAAGCCATGGGTCACAAAGGCTGGTTTCCTGGGTGAAAGTCCTATGCTCCATTCATCCACCACGACTTCTTCGCTATGTTGACTTTGTTGCACTTTCTTCATCATCTGACTTTCTGGCAGTAAATTTGTGAGTTGTTTTTTCTCTTATGTTCATGTGTGTATTCACAGAATATTATAACTTTTTTTCTTGAAATAGCATGATTTTATTTTCAATAAATTATGACTTTGTTCTTGTAATACTAATTTTTTTTCTAAAAATTAAAACATTATTCTCCTTATAATATGACTTTATTCTCAAAATCTCAGATTTTTCTTTCCTAAATGTGTCCCTAATACTCCACTGTAGTCTGGCTCTTTAGTTGAAAATGCTCAAATGCTTCAACCACTTAGTGGCTTGCTTTGTGTGTTGGGGTAGTGTAAAGGAGATTTCTCAGAGATTTTTAGCCCTGGGGCTGAAAACAACACAGAAGGGAGTTGTGAATCCAAACCAAAAAAGTACATCTGTACACTGTAAAGCCAAAACAACGAGCTGAAAGATGCAAAAACACTTCTTGGAGCTCAGGGGGAAGTGGAGAGTTGGGTATAAATTTCTGTGGGCTCATCATTATGAGAAACCCCTTGATGTAACTCATGACCATTTCATCCATTGTTAACTGAATTGTCATACTGAATAAAGTATCAAAGAAAATAAAGATACTTAAAAAGGATTCTCTGAAAACACTGCAGTAAAGACATTTCCATTGTTTAATGCAATAGCAGCCACAGTCAATGTATGACTGCAGGGGCCTATTCACAGATGCTTGAGCGCTGACTAATGACCGTTCAAAATCTTTAATCATGAGATGTCTACATACAGTAAGTAACCATGACTGAATAGCCATATTGATTTCTTTCCTGTAAATGTCATTTCTTCCCAAACACAGGCTAACAAGAGAAAGTTTATGATCATGCTGGAAAAAAGCTCCTATTCTCCCACATATAGGTCAGCAGTTAAAAGTTTCCTCATGTTCAACTCCCGGTCGCATAGAAGAAAATAAAACTTTAAATGTGCTCCTGTTGACCTGGATAGCCGCCACGGCAAGAAATACAATAGGCCCATTTGGTGAAGGGGGAAAAACAGAGAAGCAAAAACAAGGTTGACTCACCTCGACAATCAGTACGTTCTTACAGGAGCATGTTGGGGAGGGAAGAGAGGGAGGAAAGCAAACAATTATTGTTGGTTAGGGACAGATAGCAGACTGCAGTATCTTCTAATCAGCACACACATTCAAAGATAACACAGACTAATGCAAAAAAACTGAAGGAGGTGATCAAAGCATTATACACTTGCAGTAAAAAAACTGACAAAGAATTGTTGAAAAGCTGTACTGCTAAGCTTTGTCTTATACAGCAACTGATGACTAAATTAGAAGTACAAATAAAAAAAAAAAAAAAACAGAGGCGGTAAAAGCAGAAGTGTTGAAACATGAGCCGCCATACTTATTAAAGCAGGCGCTCTATCAGTAAGGCTTTTATTACATTTTATGATATCAGTGATTATGCAAGGAAATGACTGCCCGGGAAAAATGTCAGCGCCGTCCACATTGGAAATCCATGTCCCTTCAGTCCTTCTTTGAATGTCACACTGAAATAGCTGAGATTCTGCAAATGTTTGTCTAATCAACTGGAGACAACTGGGCACTATTTATGTTAAGAGCCACAATCCAAGCTTTAGTTCAAGTTATGACGGCCTTTTCCAATTTCCAGTGTCAGAATGAAATGATGAGACTTTTGCGAGAGTTGTGGCATGCTCGCTTGATCTCAAATGTTTGGTGTAAAGTAAAAACATGACCACATCGCACCAATCCTGACCTCCCGGTTACGGGTTACAGGTTACCGGTTTATTTTAGAATTGATTTTTAGATTTTATTGATTACATACAAAGCCCTGACCAGACTTGCTCCAAGTTGTTTAACAGATCTTTTATTGCCCTATGTTCCTTCTTGCAATCTGAGATCCTCAGATCATCTTTTCTTGTTGTTCCGAGGTCTAGATTACGTCACAAAGGTGATAGAGCCTTTGCAGTCAGAACTCCACGGCTTTGGAGTGACCCGCCTGAGGAGATCAGTGGTCATGAAACTCAGTCCTAGCTGTCTTTTTCACGTCTTGCCATTCAGACATAATCAAACATGTTTAATATTCTCATAGGTTTTTAGCCTTGGCTCATGTAAAAAGTGTAGAATAGCTGCGCTCTCTCCAGCACCAAACAAGACGCGGCAAAATGGGTAGACAGGAAACAAGGAGGGGACTCCAGGGAAGCAAGAATGTGAATTTCGATTATCTGGGTCTTTGGAAAACGAGGAACAAATGGGAGGAGTTGTTAGAGTTATTTCGTCATGCATCTCATCCAGCAAACAGTATTAATTTTAGTGAGAAATCTTATCTTTTTAAACGGGTTACTTCTCATTCCCACCGTCTGCTCCTACTAAAATAGTGCAGCTAACTAATGGACATGCTGCCACTTTGTGACATCATTAGAGAACTCCATGTTTGTTTACACGGTTACGCAGATGACACACAACTGTACATCTCTGCCGAACCAAATGATGCTGCAGCTATAAAAACCATTACTACCCGTCTTTTGGCAATAAATAAATGGATGAGCAATAATTACATACAATTAAATGAAGACAAAACTGAAATCCTGCTTGTCAGACCTAAAAAAAAATAAGAGGAATGCTTCTTAATAATCTGGGGAATATAACTCCCTGGATTAAATCCGAGGTTACAAATTCTGATGTAATCCTAGATTAAGATCTAAGATTCAATTCCCACATTAACAAGGTGATGAAAACCTAATTTTTTCACCTCATAAACTACGCTAGGTTACGACCATTTCTGAATGAAAAAGATGCAGAGAAATTGAGTCATGTCTTTATTTCAATCAGAGCTAGTGCAGCTTCGATCGAGCTACATTGCTAACTCCCTTGTTAACTATTTGCCTCCAACAACACTGTGATCACCTGCAGCTGGTTTACTGGAGGTTCCCAGAAACAGCCAGAAGAAGATCAGGGATGCAGCCTTTGTAAATTACACCCCAAAGCTATGAAACCCACTACCTATAGATATCAGGGAAGCTAGCTCGCTAAATGTTTTTAAAAGAAAGCTAAAAATGGATCTGTTCACGTTAGCCATTAACTAGCTCTGACTTCCTGATACAGGTCTGAAACTCTTTCTTCTTAAGCTTCTCGCTGCCAAAAATCTTTTAAAATCCTACTTGATTTTATGATTTATAGTTTTACAACTATGATTTTATGAATCAGTTCTGTTTATGTTCATTTTGTCATGTTTTTTTTTACCAACAACAGCTTCGGAAAAGTCATCAATACTGCCTAAAATGCTAGATCGCGTATCTGTGAGTATTCAAGTCTATGCACCGACCAGATACCATGTAATTAGAATAATAGCTGTAGTCTTGCAAACAGTGACCCTGCAAGATCCCAAATCTTTGTAAAATCTAGATGTGAGAAGCTGTCAGACTTTAGTCTTTAAAAGTCTTTTCAAAGTCTTCTAGTGTATGGTCGGCCTTAGCTAGGTCACAATACATAAAACTTAACCATGTAAGTGAATGCAGTTTACTCCACTTTCCAAACAAAGGATTCAGCCAAGCGTGCAGACATTCTTTGTTTAGGCCTCATAATTCATACAGATTTATTTAGAGTGCAGTAACCCCTGGAGGAATATAAAGGACTAAGCAGTATATTAAAAGGGGAAGTCTGTCAGATACACTGTAGGGAGGCGAAGGCGTTACATGAACTGTGTAATATGTTTCTTGTCACACTATTAGTTCACTTCTTCCAGCAAAACATGGCAGCATTCTGTTACAAACAGGTGACTAAATTTAGCCGTACATCACAGGGAGCTCAGGGATTTCACAAGCACACTTAAAATACTGTGAGGAAAGCAGCCGGCAGTGACTCAAGCTTACTATCTCATATCCTATTCATGTTTCAGGCATTTATGCCACGCCTGGCTACAGGGCACATTAGCTTGTGAGCGTGTGAGAGTGTGTGTGTGAGTGCTCGGCTAAGGGGTGTGTGCGACTGTTAGCGTTCAAATTAGCTGATTAATATTACCTAGAAATACTCGTGCTGACGTATGAGTCCAGTAGTAGTGGTTGAGTAATTCATCCCACTGCATACACACAGATACACAGAAACTAAAGGAAAAGACCAGAATAAGAGTCGAGACATATGAAATGCAGATGCTTACATGTATCAGAGCTCACTGAATGATTTGGAGAGTATGAAAATGGTGTGAATCAAATGCTATGGTCTTTACAGTTACCAGATCTCAACCCACCTCAAGAACTATGGCAGCTTTTGGACCAACGTGGAAGATAATGATCTCCACCACCGTCGCCATGACACAAAATGATACAGTATAAACTTTCATCTTTAAATCTTTTTTAGTGCCATCTGTGATTGACTTTGTTCACATGCACAAAATATTCTGGTTTTTGCCCTTATTCCACACAGACAAAATCCATATTTAGCTGTTCATATGGCTGATGAAAATTAATATTTAACTAATATTCCTGTTTACATCAATACAGCTGTGCTTTCTCATTCTCTCTTACTGTTCATGTTCGTAACAGTCATTTTGCATTTCTCTGCTACTAACCAAGACATGAAAAACCACTGTTGTCATGTTACAATCTTGTAAGTGTGGCAACAGTTTGAGATTTTCACGGTATGATAACCATCTCAGAAAATATTGTGGCTTCACAGTATCACGGTAAAACAGACTTTATGTTATTATCAGTCAGAATGACCCTTAAAGGAATTAAAACAGAGGGGTTATTTTTGGTTAAACAAACCTTTTATTACTATATTTAAAACCTGAAACCATTTTTAATTAAAGTCGGTGTAAAAAAGTCCTCCTTTTGAAAATAACTAAAATAAAGTAGAGATTTTCTGTCCAGTTGCTTTTTTTCCCCCCAATAAAAGTCAATGCACACGGTACGATAACCGTCAATTTTAATATCATGGCATACCTTGAAACCGGTATACAGTTGCAACCCTACTTGTTGTATTTATCTTTTAAGCAAAAAAAAAATAAATTGTATACCTGGTTTAAAAAAAAATGGAATTAAATATCAACATGTTTCAAGGTATTGCATCAAAGTTGGAACTTCCAGTATCGTGACAACACCGTGCAGCTGAGCGCACTCTGATTAACGTGCTCTAACATGTCGTATGTGTTGGAGAAAGTACATTTTAGTTTACCAAGCCACAGGATTATTCACACTGACACATAGTTTTAATTACTACTCTCAAAAAAATGTGCCTGTCAAAATGAAACTAGATTTAAGTCATAGTTCAGCTTCATCCAAACTACATCACAGAAAATGATCACAATCTGAGTCTGGACTGTTAAATTGTTACATGAAGGTCTACTGATTATGTCCTCTATGTACGACTGCAAATTGTAGTAAAACTAGAATTGACTACACATATTTAACCACTCCCCGACATTGTGTGTCGTAAAACAGCTGGAGCTGCTTGTCATTTTGTTTCTTTGGGTCAAAATGGGATGTTTTCCAAAGTTTTCCACCCGTGGCGACTTCAATCATGTGAACACAGACTCCCTCTTAAATCCATTCAACCACCTTTTTGAAAGGTTGGTGTTGCCATATTTGTGCATATAAAAAACTCTGATATCCAAGTCTTTCGTAATGTTTAAAGTAGGGATGCACAATATTGGATTTTTTTGCCGATAACCTACATCAATATATCCACTTTTTCCTTACCTAATTTTAGTGATCATCAAGTCTCTTCTGTAGTGGAATTAACATCATATTATACATGCATACTCTTATCATGGTGGCCGACCAGCAGATGGAGACATGAAATACAATAATATTCAATTCATGTAATATTCATTCATTCATTCATTGTGCAAATGAACAAAAAAGCGTGTTGGATGATTCACTTTGAAGCCGATATTGATGACGTGTTGATATTATCGTGCATCCCTAGTTTATAGTAGGCGTGTTTCCCCTTCAGACAAAGGCCGTGTGTCGCTCCCAAAACCTGAACAATATCGGCATATCCCACATGTCCTAATCAGAAATGATACATTCAGAGTAAGGCCTGATTCGGAATATACTGTTTACCTGACCCATATAAAGTTTGGAATGTTGTCATATTCAGAATAACAGTGGAATATTTTGTGCATGAAACACTTACATGCACAAAATATTCTTTTTTTTGCCCTTATTCTGAAAAAAACAATATTCCTATTAAGCTTTTTTTGCATGCACTGTATACATGTCCAAAGATTGCTCCCAAAAAACGGAATAAAATCAGCACATCCCACATGTCTTAATGAGAAAATATTACATTTACAATAAATAAAGGTTGTATATATATAATTGAGACAATCTCTTGTGGAGGAATGGTGTTCATCCCTCTAACAGATCACAGACTTGGCGAGGTGCACTGAAGCTGCTCTACAGGCTCGTGGTGGCCTGACTCCATGCTACGCTTCCTGTTAGCTTTTCCTTTACTTTGTCACCTATTTGTATGCAGATACTGTTTGCACAGATGAGTTGAGGGATAAAGACGAGTGTGTAAACAAGCTGCCGACATGCACACACCCATAGACAGGCTGTTACATAAGTACTTCATGTTTACATCAGCTGAAGAAACACCTGGACAAAAACTACACGTCAGATGACACGTGAAATTGTGCTCACAAGAGCTGAAGCAATGAATTGATTAATTCAGGAGAGCCATGTTTTAAACGTTGTTGTAAAATGGACCTGCACTTGTATAAGCAATTTTCATACTACGAGTGAGACACACTGGTGGCTGAAGCTACCTTACAAGGTGCTATCTGCCACTTTTTTAACGCACTCACACCGATAAAACTGTCCTTTAAAGAGGTCGTTCTTATTTTAAAGTTCTTGTGACTCCTTAAAGGATAGTTATAGATTTTTTTAAGTGGGTTGTATGAGGCACTTATCCATAGTCAGTGTCTTACATACAGTCGATGGCGGCCGGCACTCCCCCTCTTTGGAGAAGCAGATAGGAATGCCAACACAGAAGCTAAGCAATGTTCTGCTGTGTCCGAGGGGGCAACAGCAAAACGTATTTTAACCACCTAGAAAAAAACAATACGAGTTAAAGTGTATGCTATATTTAGAGTATTTTCATTGGTATACGTTGCCGATGGGAAAGTCATTATATCGCCCTCTTCAAAGACACTCCTTTGACATGGGGCAACACAGGAGTTGCTGGTCTATTGTTGCCTCGAACAATTCGTTGTGACTTTAAAGAATCCGAACTAACCCTTTAAAACACCAAAATGACACAATGACACAAACTAACTAACTGATCATGGCAGCGGTAGACCAGCAGTTCCTGTGTTCAGCGAGGTAAAACTACCGTTTTTGTCAATGGAGTCTGGCTTTGAAGAGGACGAAACAACAGCTTTAGTTCGCCGTCAGAAATCGCTGTCTGACAGCAAAGTAATGGGGTGAAAATATTCTAAATATAGCGTACATTTAAACTCATATTGCTTTTTAGGTGGCTAAAATGTGTTTTGTTGCTGACCCCATCCACAGCTGTACATTGCTTAGCATCTATGTCGGTATTCCTGCCTGCTTCTCTAAATTGGGGACGTACCAGCCGCCATCTACTGTATGTAACACACTGACTTTGGATATGTACCTCATACAACACCACTTAAAAAATCACAGCTATCCCTTTAACACAAAGCATGTCTATGTGCTGCTCCTCGTCGTGGGGTGCATATCTATGAGTTAGAGGTAAAACTGTGCAGTGCTTCACCGGAAAAAAGCAAAGATTAGGAAGGATCCTCAAAAGTAAAGATCAATTTGTATATGAACATTTTTTTTTCTAATTTCCAGCTCCAGAACTCACAACCCCCTCAGTTTATCTCCAGACTACCCACAGACACAGAATCAGGTTGGAAATTTCACCTTTAGTCAATGGAATACGCTGTCAGATCTGGTAACAGTCAGCTCATACACACACCTACACACACACACACACACAGACTCGAGTCCAGTGATGCACAGATTTTGATCACACTATAACAAGACGAGCAGATGAAGAGCGAGCCTGTAGCCCGCTGTCATCCTCCTGATCTACACTGATAGCGAGTGTATCCTCCCATTCACACAGATTTTGAGTTTTGCTTCCACTGAGTTAAAGTGGAAGAGACCTTTAAACAATCACATTATAACAGTTGGTATCTGATCACCGCTGGGTTTGTCAGAAACTGCCATCTTTGATCTCCTTTACGGAAACACTGAAGCGTCTCCTCGGGGTGGAGAGGGAGATGGCAGATTAGAGGGAAGGCTGCCCTCTTGAGGCTGCCGTCTATCAGTACCCACCATCTCAGTGTTTGTTTTACTGTAATGCAGCTTATGATCATGTCTCACTGGACTCAGATGCAGTTCTTTATCAAGAGAGGAGCTGTTTTTAATGGAGTGTTACCTTTCCGGATAAAAAAGACAAATCCTCTGCTCCGACTATGTGAAGATCCTCTGTCGACTGGTCATTCTGTGGAAACCAAAATCCACAAAAGCAAAAAAGTTTAGATGTGTTAGACACTGCTGTAATAACCAGTGAAATATATCAGCCTGAGAAACCTGAATGAGTTGATTCCTAATTGAAAGTAAAGCATATTATTGGGCAAAACTGAATTATCTTTCCATAGTGTTTTTCATACAGGTTGCCACATTCATGGACAGGAATCATCTCCAAACGTTCAAGACAATCACATAATATTAATTTAAAGGGTAACTTAGGTATTTTTAAACCATATTTTCCCCTGTTTTTGTGTCTACGTGACTACTGGGAACAACAATCTTTTAAATTGGTCCAGTATTGAGTGAGAGGGCTGCAGTCAGCAGCCGTAAAACAGGCTACAATGTCAACATTCAGGGCATTTGGACCCTTCAATTTCGTCCATTAAAGGTGTTTGTTTTTGCCACTAACAGGCTCATATTGTTATTGTAAGTGTCTGATACATTATGGAAAGGATTCCTACAGAAAAAGACCTGTTTGTTAAAGAGTATGAGTCTTTTTGTTAAACTAGAATACGCCCCAAATCAAATCCACCAAACTCCATTTTCACATCTAACTGGATGAATTAAGGGTTTATATCCACTAAACCAGAACTGGTGATTTCTGGATGCATGGAAAGATGAACCAAGATGGTTTTTGTGAATTTTATTTTGTTTATGTCAACTTTGAACTAAGTGTTTCTCAAAATGATAAATTTAGTGTTTATTTAAATGGAGTCCAGTGGGTTTTGCGGTAGAGATTTGGGGTTGTTTCTAGTTAAACAAAAAGGTCTTAGGGTGATTTCACACCTTGGTTCAGTTCAATCAAACTTAAGCTCGCTTACCCTCTTAGTGCGGTTCATTTGGGCAGGTGTGAACAAAACAATCGCACTCAGGTGTGCACCAAAACAACCGGGCCGAGACCTTCTTGAAGAAGTGGTCTCGTCCGCTTACAAACAAACTCTGGTGCGGTTCGTTTGTGACAAGGTATTTTATCTGGTCCGCTTGTAAATGCTGCCGTGAGAACACGAACCAACTCTAGGCAATTATACAACTTTACAACAAAATTAGTCCCTGATTCAGACCAAAGCAAGACAACTCTAGGTCTGAAAGCAGCCTTACTCTTCAACAAAAAGATTTATCTATGTAAGAACACTTTTAGTGGATGTAAACTGACGGCGCACACATGCCCCAAGCAGTTACTTTGTGACCTGTTTTGCAGCTGCTGGCTGCAGTCCTTTCTCAATACTGGAGCGATTTCAAAAACTGTTGATCCCATTAGTCACTTAGACACAAAACCTGGGAAAATAAGATTCATGTGGAAAAATACTTAAGTTGCCCTTTCAAAGTGTGTTTTTTCCGCTTTGCCTGTGCTGCAGAAAACACATGAAAACAGCGCAATGATGGCAAAGCTACACAAACATACCACTGTCATCATGTTGTATAGAATGTTAAACACATCGTCCGACTAAGTCACGCGACTTCTGGGAACCATCATGACTGATAAACTTAAGCATGAAGAGCGCCTCTCCATTTTCACACATGCCACAGTGTATGAAACTGCCAGCGCCTGAGTGCTATTTGTGCGCGGGCAGACGCTCACCAGGTAGCTCTTGAGACGGATGAAGTGGACTCTCATGGGGATCGTTTGGTTGGAGTTGCGGCTGAGAGCCTTGATCCTGTCCACCAGGTCGGCACAGAACTGGTAGCCTCCTTTCAGCACACACAGCACCACGATGGCATGGTCCCCCAGGTCATCCATGATGTTTCGAGCCAGACGCTCTGTCCTGAAAGAAAAAGAAGTGTAAATTGAACTTCCTCTTTAACGCTCAAAAGAATATAACGTAGTTGTTCTGACACAAACTCTGGCACTGGGGCCCGTCATGATCACATGCACGGGGCCCGTCATAACTACCGTGCGCCACTGTTTGTGGAACTTACAGTTTTAAAGCTGGGTCCATAGTTTTAATATAAGGTTTAATAGTTTCAGTATTTTAATTCTAAGTTATCCAAAACTATTCAGATTAGATTGGACAAAAAAATGCAATGTATATTTAATGACTGACTACATTGTAAAGTAACTTTGCAAACAAGACATTTGAAGACGCCGCTTTGGGATGTGGGAAATAATAAAACAAGACAATCAAATGGCAGATAAATCAGTAGTGAAAATAACTGTAGGTTGCAGCCCTAATTCTGAGCAATAACAAAGATATTTCTTGCTCATGTTTTATATGTGCAGCCCTAATTCTGAGCATTAACAAAGATATTTCTTGCTCATGTTTTATATGTGTGACGAGAACCGTCTTGTGTAATTTATAACGGAGGAAAAGGGTTCTCTGCATTTGACTTGGATCTCTTGCATCTCACTATACTGTGATGCAAGAGTCAGATGCAAATTAAAGTTTCCATATACACCACTCAAAAAAATTAAGGGAACACCTAATGGTAACAGTGTAGGTTAGGTGTGGTTACAAGGATTGCTGTGTCTCCCAGCACAGTCTCAAGAGCATGGAGGAGATACCAGGAGACGGAGGAGAGCTGGACAGGGCCGTAGAAGGGCATCAACCCAGCAGCAGGACCGGTACCTGCTCCTTAGTGTGAGGAGGAACAGGAGGAGCACTGCCAGAGCCCTACAGAATGACCTCCAGCAGGATACTGGTGTGCATGTTTGATTTAAGTGGGTTTCTACCCTCTAAATGACAATAGGGAACTGTGATCTGTTTGTGAGCTGTTTGTCGTGTGGGTGGGGTTACAGTGATCATATTACATTACGTGTGCCAAAACCCCAACAGGTAATGCCACCATAGGCTTTAACACATGATAGGATCCCTCGCATCTGTTTAAAGACACGCATAGCTTTACAGCAGAAACATCTGGCAGCCTCAGGCAGTATCTGATAGGCAGCAGCAGCAGGGTAAGAGTTTGGTGTGTTGTACCTGTCCATAATCACGCCATGCGGGATGAAGACACTGTCTAAGTCTCCGGCGTAGTGAGCTGGGTAGCTGAAGAGGTCTAAACTGTAGCCTGGCCAGTCATCGTTAATCTGGGAGGAAAGACATAAACATCATGTAGCTTCATTGTTGATCGTCTAACAAGCAGTAAAACACCATCACTAAGTCTGAAGCCCGACACACGTGCCTCTCCAGGAACTACAATCTACAAGGTGCGCAAAGTTGTCTGAACGCGCCTGTGCGTCCACGAAGGAGGAAACTTGTCGGACGCGATACAACACTTGTCCCTGCATTCCCTGATGTTTCTTAGATTTAATTACCACAATCCCGCCGCTTCTTCCCTCGGATTGGACGGCAGTGTCTGCCATGTTGTTTTCCTGCACGCACACAAACGGCTCTTGTCTGAGAGGAAAGTGGTGGTGCGAGCTCTGTGAAGGGTTTGGCACCGTGCGGAGAGAGGAGGAGCATCAGGGTGGAGGAATGTTCCCTGTAACTTTCATACAGTTTGCATCCATCTGGGTTGTGTTGTAATACGGTGCTGCTGCCGCCAGGGGCAGCATAACACTTTGTTACCGCATGGCTGCTGCTGTCAGGAGGCCTCTACTCTCTGATGGCACTTTACTAAATATAAGAATACATACTTACAAGACATAGTCCTGCATTTTAAATATAAAAGAGTAAAAGTACAACAGTGTCAGCAAAATGGACAGAAGTAGGGGAGACAGGGGTCGGTTGGCACATGTTTCACCGTCTGCTGGAATTGTCTGACTTAAGTTATGTTATTCTATCCAGCAACAAATGAAAGGTTAAGATCTCAGCTACAAATACATGTTTTAAATCACACAAATGTTTTCTAAAAACAGGTGATTTGTGATTAAAGCCAAACTGTGCATTTGTGCCAAACACCCTCAATCACAGAGTTGGTTTGGTACAGTGTTAAAATGCTCCATTCATTCATTCATTTTCTGCAACCGCTTATTTTGTTAGGGGTCACCATCCCAGCTGACATTGGGTGAGGCAACAATGCTAACCACTGCTCCACCGTGCCGCCTAAAATGCAACAAACAGAAATAAAAAATAAAAAAATTTTTTTTTACATAATTTATGAGTGGGAGTATCTAATTACTTTTGCCATTGACCATTTTGATTAATAATAAAAAATAACAATATAGACATTGTTTTTAATATATCAAAATACAGCTACAACTGTTGAGTTTACAGAGGCACATGTGCCTATCAACCCCAAAATTAGAGTCCCAACCAAGTGTCTACCTCTGCTGCAGTATTTTGAACAGCTACTTGAGCCTGACTCCAGAATCCAGTCAGTCCCCAATGACTTCCATGTATAAATGTCCAGCTTTACAGCAGAAATAAACGTGTTTACAGCCTGGAACAAGAAATGGTTTTGCTCGGGGTGTCAGTGGCTTTGTTGATGGAGCGGGCGCCCCATGCGCAGGGCTGTTGCCGCGGCAGCCTGGGTTTGACTCCAGCCTGTGGCCCTTTGCTGCATGTGTGTCTCTCTCTCCTCCCTTCACACTTCACTATCCTGTCAATTAAAGGCAAAAATGCCTAAAAAATACTTGGTTTGGAAAATGGTGAAATGGTGTTGGTGTCTATAGCTATTTCCCCCACCATAACAACCCAGGGGGTTCATTTTTTTAGACTTTCTAAAGGCTTAAAGTTACACATAATAATGGGCAGGCGGCTTTGAGTGACAGGCTGTCTGCCGATAGCGTCCTGGGCTTCTAAGTTGGTCACTTCTGGATCCAAAAAAACAAAGATGGCGACGGCATGAGGCTTCAAAACAGGAGTCCACAGCCAATGGGTGACATCACGGTAACTACGTCCATTATTTTTACAGTCGATGGTGCCTACCAACCCTGCTGTGATGAGCCGATGAGCGCAGGTGAAGAAAGCAAAGATTGCATCTTACATTTTTGTCTCTGTGACTTTTAACAGACTGAAAAATAGCTGTGACAACCAACCCTGGTCTCCCCTACAAGTGGTCACTATGCAGAAAGGAACCTTTATCTATGTACTATTGTTTGAGTACTATTACCGAGACACTACTGTATGAGCAGCACGTTTAATGTCAAGGCGAAGCTAATGTAACAACTTTACGGTTGCGTTATTAAATCCACTACAACACATAATAAGTTATAAACTGCCATGTTTTCGATGTTAAATCCTAATCTACAGTTCATAGTGGAGTACAAAGTACAATTTCCATCTCAAATGTGGTGGAGTAGCAGTATAAAGTTACATTGAAATACTCAACAAAGCACTGTGAAGACATCACTCAATCTGTCACTGTTTGAGAAAGACACGAAGGAACACACAGAGGACTGTTTTTTGTTTGCACTCTGTTTCTGTTTTTGGCATTGTCTGTATATTACACCTAATTTGCACCTCACTGTTACCTGGGTTTATATTTTGCACCTGGTGCTATGTTTTTTCAGTCTTTGTAACTGCACTGTTCCAGCTTTGTGTTGCAACTGCTGCACAGCATCGCATCTTATCTTATCTTATCTTATCTTATCATGGCTTAGTTCGTCTCATCTTGTCTCATCATTAAAGCAAAATTCAATTCAATTTATTTTAATTCATAAAGCCCAATATCTCAAATCCCATTTTTCCTCAGAGGGCTTTACAGCATACGACACCCCTCTGTCCTTGGACCCTCACATATGGAAAAATTCCCCCCAAAAAACCTTTAACGGGAAAAAAAAGTGGTAGAAGCCTCAGGAAGAGCAACTGAAAGCTTTTGAGCAAAGTGTGTCAACATCGCCATCTTGTGGAGAAGGACACACACCTCTGGCCCTTCTGTACGCTTCTTTTGTTGTAATCAAATCATTGTGTTTGTAATCTGATGTAACATTCCCATATTTCTGATGCATACACCCTCCTAAACATTCCCAAACAGTGCCTCATGCTATCTGCTTAAACCAGAGAAAAGAAAGACTCCATGACCTGTAATTTTAGAGCTCCAGCTGCCACACCCAGTCTCCTGTGCACAATATAATTGGCGTCTGTGTGACAGTGTGTAAATGAGTGAATTTAGGATGAAGCACCCAGGGACTCGTGTGGTCAGTTGGTCCAGCAGCAGCAGCAGCAGCAGGGTCTGGGCTGTTGTGTCACTGCACATTAGAGCAGTCTGCTGGGCTCTGTTGAGAGGGGGAGACAAGGTGTCTGAGCCACCCACCCATGCTCCTCTACAGCAGCTGTAATTATAAGCAGTGGTACGATGACAGCTGGGGAGGCAGATGTCAACAGCAACATTAGATTTCAATCAGCGTGCACAGTGTCACCACCCCTGAGGAATGAGGAGGTGTAAAAACGACGCTGCGTGAAAAAAAATCTCTCAAAAACTGCAGAAAGCAGTGATCGTTCTCTGCACAACTTATTTTACAATTTGTGTTTCAGATGATGATGCAGGCCGGATGTTGTCATGATCATGCTGATGAGCGTCTGAGCACTGAGCAAAGCCAGGAGATGTTTTGGGATGAAGTCTTGTTGTCAGATTGTTTTTGATGCCCTCTCAGTTGGAGGGAGCAGGCCGGCTCCTTCGCTGCCCTCCAGGCGCAGGGGAGCAGTCTGGCTTTGGCATTTCACACTCGCTCAGCAGTCAAGGCCTGTGACCGTCCGCGGACTTTACGACCAACTGCTCCCTCAAACCCTCGCCCCTGTTGTAGGGCCAATTATGAATATTCAGTTGCCATGAAAGTAATTCTGTCAGACATGCGACTGTCCAGCCAGATAGTGTCAGTGGTGGTGTTTGTATGTTTGAAGGGAGGATCTCACAAGGACGCGACTCTTCTTTATATTTAAGATATGTATGATGACAAAAACTGAGAGTGAGATGACCTAAATAATGATGGTGTGATCATTTGCCATTTTATTTATTTTTATGCTATATGCTCTACATACATATGCCCTGTTTTCTGAATTAATTAAATTGTTGTGTCAGGGCTCATATTATATATATATATATTATTATTATTATTTCAGAATTCTGAGAATAGGTTTTCTGAATTAACAAGATAATAATCTCATAGTTTATATATATATATATATTTTTTTCTGAACCAAAGATTATCTTGGTAATTCAAAAAATAAAATGATTATCTTAATGAAAACATGACATATTTTCCCCATGAAAATAAAAGAAAGTTCAGAAAAACAGATTTATTTTTTTTTAACGTGGAAAAAAATATGAGATAAATTCAATGAATCAACAAGATAATCAATCATCTTGGAATTTTTTTTAATGTTTTATTTATTTTTAATTTTTTTTTCTCATTAATTTATAAAAATAAAGACACATTTTTTTCCATAAAAAAAAAACAAAATCAGAAAGAACTGAATTGTGTGGTGGTTTTTTTTAATGAAAACTATTTTCAGAATTCTGTAATAATAATCTTGTTAACTAAGAAAAATGGAGTAGAGTTTTTTTGTGTGAACACATTATGTTTTCATTAAATACAATGTGCTGGATATTCTTTCTGTCCAACTTTCTTTGATGACCCAGGCTCGTTTGAGTGGTATAAAAACATAATGGCTATCTGTTTTTATAAAATTAGTAAACTGAAAAAAAAATGCAACTATGAAATTGAGCATGGATGATTTATGAGACAATGGGCCCCTGGGCCACCTTTCCCACAAAAGAGAAAGACTTTGTAGTGGTTTTGCCTCTTTTTGTGTGTTTTTGGGGGGCATTTTGTGTCTCTTTGTAGTTCCTCTTACCCTCTTTGTAGTCTTTTTGTGTCTCTGTGGTGGCTTTGAGTCTCTTTTGGCCAGTATGCTTTAATTTGAGTGACATTTTGCAGGTGAAGGCCCTGGGGGGCCTCTGATATTTTTGGCCCAGAGGCCTGCATCTGGTCAGCCTGCTCAGTAATCCATCCATGTTTTTATAGAGACAGACTAACACACTTTTCATTTGGGTGTTTTTGTGGGATTTGTTGACAATACTATAAATATAGAACACAACCAGCCTCCTCCTTTAATTAAAATGAATAGAAGATGATATATTGCATCACTGTGGTCACATGTTGCTGCATGTATCGCTTTATAAAGATATTCAGAATATAGAAAACAAAGGTTTTAAACAGGTTTGTTTGCTCCTGAAAGCTAAAAACACTACAAAGACACTTCTTTCTTTCTGATGTCTCTCCACTGCTAAACTATTCAGTATACTCTACATGTGTGTCTCAGTACACTAACATGTTGGACAGGGGCCATAATGGAAGGCAGCAAACACACAGCACCATAAAAGGCTTGATGTCTTCTGGCACTCACTAACCTTGGTTGACTTTCAGTCATCACAATGACTATGATTATCGTCTGATGCCTCCATGTGATGCTGATCAACACGAAGAGACTTTGTTCTCTTGTAAACGCCACAATAAAAAAATGCTGATATATAATCTGGCTGTATTACATATCATTTTTAATGTGTTGAAAACCCTTTCCAACAAAGCAAGTCAAGCACAATGGTGCACATAAACACATGTTGAAAGTTCATGAGCTAATTCACGAGAGTAGGAAAGCAAAAAAAACGTAATAGCCGACATTAAGCATACCATAAAAAACAAAAAAACCCCAAAATAACAAATAGGCCACACAACATAAAAAGTGTCTATAAACAAAGTTAGACTGCTCAGAAAACACATTATTTGACATAATGACTTCGTCCCTTCTTTAGTGCTTAATGTTTAACATTTACAATGCTCATAAATGTTTGATACTGACAAAAAAAATCAGTTTGATAGTAGCATGAATTCAAACGTCAACATTTGTTTTGGTGTCAATTCTAGGGTTACTAAAGCAGAGTAATATATCGACTTGAATGCTTTATATGCAAATAAATGCCTAGAAGAGGACACCATTCATTAAAATGAGGGTCGCAACATTATCTTCACATCAAAATGTCCTCGTTAGAGCCGAGCAGCAGTTCAGGTACGTCCAGATGCTTCTTTCATGGCGATGATCAGCGGCTCTGTGCTGAAGCATTTGTGGACCTGTGCTGTAGATTCAGGAGCAAAGATCCACCGTAAAACTCTATTAACATAATGACTTCCCTGTTTAAGTGGATTGTGGTTCATGTACTGAAAAACAAACTCAGTTACAGACGTTCTTGACAAACTTTGTCCTCCGTAGAAAGCGATATTTCTTCTTGTGTCTCAGTGTTATTCACTTGATTGTAGCACCAGAGCTAAATGACAGGAGATGGTGATTTAAATGAGAAGAAAAGACATAATGCTGCATATATCTGATAAAATATCATAACTGACTCCATGGTGACACACTTTTCTTGACAGTTTTGTTTTGGTTACCTCAGCATTTTGGCATCGTCAGAAACTTCTATAAGAAATATCATGAAGGATTCAAGTAAATTAAAAAAACACGTTTTGTCCTTGTCCAGCACAGATCAAGAGAAAAAGACAAAATTCCTGTTTTTCTCTTTGCGTCAGTGAATCCTGCATCCTGTGCCTGTCACTCTACCAATATGCTGCAGAACCAAAACCAACAGAGTGAGAAATAATTTGTTTTTAAGCTGATATGTCCTCCATCTTAATGAATGATGTCAAGCTTGTCCGATTTGATGACAAGTATTTATTTATTGTTTTACAGATAACATACTTCACAGGGTTACCTTAGAGGTAAAATCTCCTGACAGAACTCTGTTTTGACTCGTCGGAGACAGAGGGGGGGAAGATGAACATACTTTTTTTATCAAGCACACATTGTAAACAACTGAGCAATATTTAAGTCTAAATGGCGTACCATAGAATAGGTGAGAGACAACAAAATGTAAGTAAGAAGATGTGCCTCTTGCTTGCAAAGACAAAAGTTTCATTTTTACAAAACAAATAATGGTCACTGACATATTTTTTCTACTTTTTTTAGTGGCTGAGAGGTAGAATGAAGTATTTTCAGTTAAAACCAATGATTTGATTTATTTACTTTATCATATCATTTCATCATTATGAGTGAAAACATTACGAGTGAATAAGTAACCCCAGCCCTCTGAATATAATGTGAAATCTGTACAAACGTCTCCATTGATTGCGGTATTGTTTTGACTTTTATTGTGAAACTTTGTTCGTATCCCAAATGTCCAACGTTATAAGCAGAGGAAATATTACTTATTTTTTTTCTGGTTAGGATTTCACAGCACCTCTCCAAACTGTGGGCAGTGAATTCCTTCTTGTTTAATACTGTGAATATCAAGGTCAGTCCATGTTTTTTTGTAGATGAGGTGTAGAGATTGATGTATTCAGTTGGAAGTATCCGAATGAACGCTTCCGGGTCCTTCTGTGGGCGATGTCACTGACGAAGGAGTCGGAGCATCTTGCCAGCCACCATTTGTCTGCGCAGATAAAACAGGAAACAGTTAGCTTCATGGTCACACATTATATTGTACAATACAATAATAGCATAGAGGTGTCTTTTGGGTAAGGTTTGCACAGTTCTGTATTTTTCCTGCTGGCAGCAAATCCCGTAAGAGACCAAACCAAACAATGAATTGATCCAGAGTATTGCCTGTGTGTGGACAAAGCCATGATATATCTTATTCCTCTGTGCCGTAGAGCTCCATTGTTGTCCAGAAACTATTAAAAACACATCAGTGAGTCACAATGTTGGGCTGGATGCCACGGCTCTTTATTACCATGAACATGGGCACTGCTGTTTATTTTGGTCACTGTCTTTCTGCTGTAAATATACACTAGAGCACCAAGAGCTTGATCTGACACACGGCGCAAAGCTGCGCACAGCCGAGCGCAACTGTCACTACTAGTTTCAGACCAATGCTGTTGCCATTTTTACAGCCAGTGCCAACATTGGGTGATTAGCAAGTGCTCATGGGTGTGTAGGTCTGAAAATGAGGTGTGATCAGGGCCATTGTTGGGATCAGAAGCGACTGACCAACAACCTAAACGAACCCTGCTATTCCAAGGGTGCATTATTCAGATAGTTCGATGCGTCTACACGGATAGGTTCACAACATGCATATACTCTGCTAGTTACAAACACAGGCACACTTGGATGGGTTGTGGGTGACTGAAATAACACATCATTAATGAGAATATATTAATGACGTTTTCTAAAATGTGAACGTAGCAGAGACCACAGCTACAACGCACATTTACGCAGCCTAACTTCATTGATTATTTCAGGAGCTTACAGTTTAGCTCTGTTTCCTCTGTCAAGTTTATAACTGCAATTCAGTCAGGACCACTTTAGTCAAAGAAAACTTTATTTTGCTTTGCAATATTATATTTGGTGGTGTGGCTCTGTTCTGGGGCCCCTCTGCCCTTCAGGCCTACGCAGAAACCCTGAGGCCGTGGGAGCACACCTCTCTGCCCTTCCATGCGCCTACATGGAAAGAGAGCAGCAGCAAAGACCCCCCAGGAACAGAACAGAGCAGCATCAGTGACAAACAGAGATAACATTGATAAGTCAGACACAACATGAAAAGGAGGAGCTGGAGTGGAGGCGGGTTGCAAAGCTGCTTGCAGAGGAAGCAGCAACAGTAGGTAGGCCAGAGCAGTTTAAATAGGGCGCCCTGAATGAGATCCACCAATTGGTTGCATAGAAAGGAATCATGTGATCTATCAGCTGACTCCCTTCATCAATCAGCTGCTCGATCAGTTGACTGGACTGTTGGCTGAATTCAAGTTACGCCCAAAACACACCTAAGACAAATTAAGAGTGTAAATATAACCCGCCTTACTTTGTGCTCATATTATGCACCGTTTAACTGGTGAAAGTGGTTCAGCATGCCCTAAATGCACTTTCGCCACAAATGTGTATCAATCCGCCACTGAAAATAGTTCCCAACAATTTCGAGATTTATTTCCGTTTGGGTACTGTCGGTTAAAAACTACAGTGTCCAGCTGTTTTAGGACGATACAGTGCTGTTGGTGTTTTGAATGCACTACATATATTCATAAAATACAACCAGCCTTATCCTTCCATTAAAGTAATGGTTTGATTTTCAGAAATACACTTTCAGGATGATTGACAGCACTGTAAAATAAATATGAAGCAGTAGCCAGATATTAAGTCTAGCTGGCTCTGTCCAAAGGTTAAAAATAATATCACATACTACCAGATTTTTCACTGATTAATTGTCATATCTCACGCACCGACGGGTAGCGCGCCTGAGCTGTCTATGCACAAGTGTTTGAACTAGTAAGGTTTGAGTGGAAATGCATGTGTCTGGGAAGTACTGAGCAAGACTGGATAAATGAGACTTGGATCACACTGCATGACTTTGGGTGAGAGTTTGTGAGCAGATGTTTTTATATAGCTTTGCTGTTGTTAAACACGGACCCGTATGACGTCTATACATGAGAAATATATATTTAACTGGGAGGCAGTGAAGTTTCTGAAGAACAGGAGCGATATGATTTATGGAGGAAGTTCTGGTAATGATACGAGCAGCTCAATCCTGGACCAATTGAAGTTTATGAAAACACGTCCTCTGTCCAGCTTCTACTTTACAGTTGGCACAAAAAACTGACAAACACTGTTTTTAAGAGACTCTTCATTAAAATTTTTATCGCGCCACTTCCCTCATTTTCCCTGCGAACGGCTGACATAATGTGAGATAAACAGAGGAGATGAAACACAGAAAACGCAGACCTTTCATATATCTCAGAATATACCCCTGAGAAGGTTGATAAAAGAATAAATTATCACAATAAAAAATAGCTCTTTAAAATGGAGGCCTTCTCAAATCATGATAAAAGGTTGACTAAAGACCATTAAGGACATTAATTGCAATTTCTACGCTATTAGTGAGAGCTGGGGACGTGCTTTGGCAGCCTCTTATTTCCAAACCCTGTTATTTCGCGTAAAGACTGTCTGTCATCTTATTCAGAAGCAAGAGAGGGAAAAAAAGAAAGAATGAGGAAAAAAAAAAACATTTCCAGTCTCCGAGAGAGGCAACACCCACCAGCAATTTGAGGGGTGTAATTGCTGTTCAAGGATAAAGAAGGAGAGGTGAACCACGAGAGTTCAGTCAGTAGATCTTAGAGAGAAAAACATATTATCCTGGCTAAATAAATACAAGTGCCAACACATCATTCACTGAAATGTTTCTTTACAGTGCATTTATTATAAAAGAACTATAGGTGACATCATCTTTAATATGCACTAGAAATGTTTTCTTCTTTTGTGAGTCTTCAAAAATGGCTATTTGTACTTTGGCTGATTGATGCAGCCGTAAATCTATTTAACAATAAACTGTCACAAATAGTTTTAAAACTATAAAAGATTGTTTTAAAAATACATCACCACATTATATGTTAATTTCTTTTTTTTTTTGCCTGGTTAAACTTAGAGACCTGGAGTCATTGATTTGTAAAACACCCTGTTATATTCTACTGGTTTTTGTAGCTATCCTCAGTTTAATTAAAAATCTCACAATTTATTATTGAAAAATAATTGGACAGGTGGGGAATGCATTAGTCTCAGTTTTACCTGTCACAGTGCTAAACATCTGTTTCTCTGAATATAAACATCCAGTAAACATCCGTCAAACAACCAACATAACCTCATACAATATTTTGGATGATGTCTACTGAATAAGGCTCGGTTAGATTCAGAAAAGAAGCACGCTTAGGTGTTGTCACGTGACATAGTTATGTAAGTTAAGTTTATGAAAGTAAAGTTACGTAGGCTAGAATTTGAAAAACAGACGATAAAGTTGCATACTTAACGTAATGTGACTACGAATCTTAAAATAACTTTTCACACAGGACACAAACACCGGTCTCCTGGGGGAAAGTCCTGTGTCCTGTGCCCTGCCTTCCTCTGCAGACTTTCAGTTTTTATATAACTTCCCTCAGTGCTCGTCACGTGATTGATAAGCTTTATATTATGATTATTGTTACCTGTTTCTTACAACTTAATCATGTACATAACTGTACACATTCCTTATGTTTACTTTTATTCTATTCTTGTTTACTCTATCGATGTCTATATCGTAGTTAAATTTCACACTTGCAGCCTCAGCACAGTGACAATAAAAATATTATTTAAAAAAAACTTTATATCATAACTTCTGGTGTTAAACACTGTAGCATAGTGCACATTCTATTTTTTATTTTATGTTATTTGATTTTATTGCTTTATATTTATAAACTGTTATTTAATACTCTTATTCTTACTTCTTGTAATTCCCTATTCTTAAAAATTGGAGTGACTGTGATGAATCCCAATTTAATTTTAGGGCTGACAAACTCACAAAATAAAAAAATAAAATAAGATAAAAAAAAAAAAAAAAAAGAATGACAGCCTTCATGATTACATGGGTTATACTTGTATATGAATTACTGGCTCATGATTTCGTGGGTTATATATGAATTCTGATACATTACTGTTCGTAGGTATACTATGAATAGTGCATGAGAACAGCCTGATGCAGAACAAACGTCTGTCCTCTCACGAAAAACATATCACTGTTCTACAAGGAAAACTAACTAAATAAAATAAAATAAAATAAATAATAAATAAATCAATAAAATAATTATTATAATAAGAAAAAATGTAAATAAATAAATAATAATAATGCAAAATTATGTGAATGCATTATTTTACTATGAAAATTTAAAATACTGGAAAAATATATATATTGCAATATAACTGATAATAAACATTTTAATTAAAAAAAATTATATTTCATTGTACAAATTGAGCAAGAAGATATGTCATTTCTGGCTATCATCTATGTTCAGATCAGGAAAAAGTAAAATGATCTTTTATATCATCGGGCGATATTTTTTCATCCAAATGGTTTAAAGAGTCTCTAAGGATTGTGGAAATACCTTCAGAGCAGTGCTAAGTTTTATCAAATGACCTTGTGGGGTGTTTATTTACTAGAAAATTAGATGCTTAGCTCTGCAACTTCAGTGTAACAGTAATACATGATGTTAGGCACATACTGGTGATCCATGATGTTGATAATTTAACAAGGTTTGTTTATAGTCGAGCCCAAATTACTTGTTTGGAGGTTGGTTTTGGTTTTGCACTTTTCATAAAAAAAGATTTTTTCTGCTTTGATCACCAGCAACAGTTCACTGAACACCTATTTCCAGTCGACCCTCTTGTATGTTGTAACTGGCTTGATGCATCCATGTTCTTATTTTAGCAGGAGGGGTGTTGCAGGCTTGGCTGTCAGTGCCGCTGTTCCTGTGGATGAATGATCTGGCCAATGTGCTTGGACTGTTAGCCCAAAGCTCCGCTCTGTCTGTCCCTGTGACTGTCGTATTGATTCTGTTCAGCCCCACGCAGCCTGTCGCTATGGATCTACATGCTAACACACTGCCTCCAGTGTTGCCTGTCCTGCCCCGCCCAGCCCTACAAGGAGACCTAGAACACTGGCCCAGCCGTTGACAGGCTAGTTAAAGAGTTATTTTAAGAATTAGCAACTGGGAAACTTCTTTTTTTTTGTTTGTTTGTTGGTGAGGCCAGTCTTGGGAGGTATGACTTGTCCTATGGTGCCAATGTGAGAGCAGCGTTGGGAGGGGAGGATGACACCTGTGTCCTTGTTCCTGTCGACTGCAGGTGTCTCGCTAACGCTAATATCCTCCGACAGACCAGGAGCGTGTCCAGCTACTCAGCCTGGTAGCTGCCTCATTGCCTGCCACCTAGGGCACGACTGGAGCAAGGGGGCAACTGGCTGGACAACAGCCCAACCCCGGCAAGCTCTGCTAAGTGGCATCCCAGCGCACACACAGAATTACACAATATTACACACATCCTGCAACTGGGGAATCATTGCAAAGTAAGACAGCAGAGAAAACGTTGGGAAGGACAGAAGGAGATTGTTTACAGGTCTTACGTTGATGCCCTGTGGACTGTACATCTGGCTGGCTGCGAGGCTGTCACTGTATCCGCCGGTCTGGCTGATAACATGGCGAAGGGTATCCACCTGGAACAGCGGGGACACACAGACAAAAGGCCTGGTCAGACAAAAGCTCTGGATAACAGAGACAGCCATGCACAAGGAAAGGTCAGTCTGATAGTAAAAGGGTACCATAAACAGGAAAAGGTTACAAACAGCGAATCAGAATGATTTGGCTGCTATTACAAGCTCGATAACAGACGTCGCAAAAGGACGAAACACAAGAGAGACAACAAGAAGTAACTAATTATGAATGCATTTGTAGCTGGTGTGAATTAATACATCAAAATCGGACATTAAAATTACTTTGCAACTCGTTCTGCTACATGTGGATGCACCCAAATGACAACATTTCAATATTTCGTCAAATACCAATGGTTTGTCATGCCCCTCGGCATCTCGTAGTGATGCACCGGGCAACCTTTAGCATATCTGCATGACAGAAACACACTGTAACACGGGGTTAACGTTGTGAAACAGTCACAGTTAGGTTTAAGCAACAAAACTACTTGGTTAGAGTTTAGAAAAAAGATCACATTTCGAGTTCAAAGTTTCCTCATATAAATATTTGGGCATCTATGTGTACACTGCCTTTACCCTGCAATGCACATGTAGATTATATCTGTTGCCAGGTACAACAACACATTTACTTTCTTAGGAGACGGAGGTCATTTGGATCAAACAACACACAGTCATTCAGTCACAGAATGTTATGTAGTGCACGGTACACTTGTCTCGCTGTTCATCTTTAAGCTAGTCAGGCTCGACTGCTGCATGTGTGCTTGAAGACTGTGGTTCAAATGCTTGAGTCAAGTTTTCAAGCTGCACAAACTGAAAGAATGTTGTCTCAGGTAATATTACCTCCGACTCCTCTCACACTTTACTTGAAGGATATCAGCGTTTGCCATCACACAGAAGATTTAGAGTCTCAGGCTGGATTAAACTCTTTTGTTCCTTAACACTGACTTTCAGTTTTCAAAAGGGACATAAACTTTGATCTCCTGGATGAATGTCCGGTTTTATTTGACTCATCCATCTCCCCTTCCTCCCACCCTATGCGGATATTCCCGCTCATAAAGACGCCAAAAGCTGCATATGGCGCCCATGTCACACGCGACGGGCAAGACAAAGCATTGGTGTTGAAGATGAATCTTTAATCGTAGCTGATGAAAAAAATATGGTGTAACTGAGGTAACATCTCACTTTTTTTTTGCGACAAAAGGTTTTTAGAATACCGCCATTTCTGTCTTCTTCACAGATTCACTGGAAGCTGCTTCGTATCTTTTGTCAGAGCAGCACGAAACACACCTGCCATTTGGATCTTACAACAAATCAGACGACTCTAGTCAGGAGGCCAATTTAGACAAATTTGTACTGTCTCATTTTTTTGATTTCTTTTAATTGCACCGCCCTGAGAGAGAGGCCATTCTGACATGCTCAGAAAAATAACCCTTTTAAAGGAACATGAGTTTCAATAATTAAAGGCCAACCCTGAAGACCTCTTTACCTCTTATAAGGGTCGTCCCTTTTGCATATTCATGAACGACCTAAAGCGTGTGGAGAGCTGATCTGAATAGAAAAGGGGGGATGGAGGGATGGAGAAATGATGCCAAAAGCACTGAAACCAAATGAGAATATCACCACGAGTGGTGATTCCTTAATCTATGGTGAGAGTTGTAACGCTCTGAAACACAGCGCTGGTCATCACTGTCCACTGGGGCAAGGTCAGGGAGCCGCAGTGCACCAGTGGCTATGGGAACTCTTGTCAGGAGCGCTGATGAGAGTTGCACCGTTTCCAAAACTGTCTGCAGTCGTCTACTCAACTGTGGGTTGACAATGGCTTCCACGTTAATGTAAAGCTTCAGGCTGTGTGTAACCTTTGTTCCGCTGTGTAGGTCAAGTCATTGTGGGTGTCTGCGCTCTCACACTGGACAGTGGTTGAACTGTTTACATGCCAAGAGTTTTGTCAGCTTTCGGTCACTACGCTTGGAGAGGCGCCTACCTGGGATTGTATGTTGGCCCCAACCTGCCCCCCTTGGTACGAGTCCCCATTGAGGGACTGCACACTCATGAACAAGTCTCCGGAGTTTGACATGTTAAAAGAGCCAGCAGAACCTGAGAATACAGAGGCAGAGAAGAAGAAAGAGAGCAGGAGAGGAGGACAAAGAAAAGGGAAGAAGAGAGGAACAGAATAAGGAGTTAAAATGATCATGCATAAGCAAAAGTGCATTAAGTGGGTTAGTTTGGGGGGGAAGGGTGCAGGCATCATGAAAAAGACTTCCTCTACAAACCTGCATGCTGCAGATGCAGTATGTGCACATTAAAATATCACTGAGCTATAATTTACAAGGAAAAATCAACCAGCAAGAAGCATGAGACAGATAATCATCATAAAACTGTTTAAGTCCAGTTAAAACAAGCCTTATGGATTGTATTGTTGTTAAGCGTCCGTGCTGCTGGTGTTTCATTAAGGAAGTAATAATTGATCTGCAGGAAGACCCAAAGAATCGTCTTCGTCCTTTAATGGACCCCAGCTCCCCAGATGTAAAGAGACCATCGCGTAACTTGATTTCAACACCCGGTGCTAATCCAATACAGTTGCGAAGTCTCTATATGACAAAAGACTCCGCTTGCCCTCTGAGCAGCTTAATGGCATGCACAGGGTCAACCGGACAAGAGGCAGGAAAAAATTAACGTCCACAAGACCAAGAGGTCAATAACAGAGATGGAGAGAGAGAAAATGAGTGAGAGAGACAGACGGCAAAGGCAGAGAAGAAGAAGAAGAAAAAATGGAACAAGAAGAGCAAGAAAGCTGCATTGTATTACTGGGTTAGTTGAGGAGAACAGCGGCCTTCTGTTAGTGTGAATGAAACAGCACCAGAGACTCAATTCTTGAGCCGGGGCTCAGGTGAGGAGAATGAGAACAAGATAGCGCTCTATCTTATGCATCTTAACTGCTCTGCTATAAAAAGAAAATTCTATCTACAGAGCTTATTTTAGGTCTGTCGTCAGTCTGTGACTCAGATCACCTGCTGAGTTGGGAGTTGATGGGGAGTTTGCCTGGCTGCCGTGAGCAGACACGCTGGTTGCATTGACTGCGGTCCTCGCTGCGTACATGTTGGCCTCTTCTTGGAACTTGCCGATGTTTTTCTTGTACCGGATTCTCTTGTTCCCAAACCAGTTTGATACCTGTCGAAACAGCAATGAAAAGATACAGTCACTGAGTTGTAACAGATTTAAGCCATGTGGACAAACCAGTGCATCTGTCAACATTTTATTTGCAGTGTTGAAAATGAATACTTAAAGCTGGGGTAGGCAGTTTGATTTTGCCATCACTGGGAACAAATCCCATAATAAACTTGGAGCATATCGTAATTTAAGTGGACTGAGTGAACATTAGACTTCTGTTTCCCGGCCAGGACGTTCCTATAAACCGTCTTACGTTAGTAAACAATATGATGCTTTCTGGTGGGCGGGGCTTAGCTGGAGGCAAAACAATTCTCCACAGACATTAGCGAACACTAGCAAGCAAGTTCGGTTGACTTGTTTTCGACAATGGAGGAAGGAGTGCACTCAGGACCATGCACCATGTCAGGTCACATCACAGGTCGCTACCGCCACAATTTATGATGACGTGGACATGATAACCCTTAATACACATAACATTATTCATCCCTACAACCGGAAATGCTTTTTCCCTAACCTGATATGAAGTGTGAGCTGCACATGTCAGCATGTTTGATAATCGCCTCTGTCTAGTCCTTTTGTCTTATCGCATGTAACCACAGTTGTCTTCCTTTTTGGTCACTTCTTGGGTCATTTCAGTCCCCAGATGTAGCTGTACAGTGAGCGCTCCTCACTTTCACGCTGTCTGGACAAAGAGAGGCTTTGCCCGGTGAGGTTCTGAAATAATATGATCTTCTGATTTTACAGCTTGAAGTAACTTAATATATGATACGCTGTCTTTTGTTTGATATCTAGTGTCAGCAAAGTTGTAGCACAATTCTGATCCAAACGCAGTTCGCTTGTTTAGGCAACTATATTACGTGAACATCACTGTCACACTGAACGTCCTGCTGAACCCTCTTCAAACTCTAAAACTCTATATGGAAAAAAGGGACATATTTCAGGAACATAATTCTGACTCAGGACAGAGAGGTAGGAGCTGCAGGAGGAGGGTGCATTTTCAAATTCTGCTGTTTTTATTTTCCTTTTCCAGTTCCTGCCTAGCCCAGCTTTAATGTCTAAACCTGGATTATAGTTCCTGCACCAGTTAGCACACCACCTTTTAACACCAGCTTTCACAGCTGCTATGACATAATTGGTTTCCACGCGGACTTGCAACACACATGGCTGATTATTACTGGGTTTTAGTAAGTCTGCCTCCTTCAAAATACAAAACACAACACCAAAATAACACAGTTTTTTTATATAATAAAGTCCTGGATCAGATCTGTGGAGAAATATGACTCTAATATTCTTACAGTGCTGTTTTCCATTAACATATTATCACAAACTTACAGTAAACACCAGCTGCTGCTTGGAATGAACCCAAACTAAACATAGAAAACCAATGTTTGATAAAATGAGGAGTAATTCACGTAAAATTCCATTCATAAAATACACTGCATTTACTGATATTTGTGAAGGACAAGTCTGTGCATTTAGTATCAACCTACCTGTCCATTGTTAATAATACTTTGCACAAACTGATCATCACCACAGTGCTTTTAATCTCTAAAGTCATTGTGCCCTAAAATAGGGTCAATATTGCATCTTTAAAGCTCAGTTTATTGACGTGTGCATTACTAGTTGACTCCAATCAAAGTAAACTCTCAGTCTAAGGAGATTAATAAAGCTAAGTTCACACACTACAAGCTTGCTGTCTTTAAGTCATTGTGGTTTTCACAGTGCATGACTGACTGGCAACACGGGATCACATACTACAAAGTCTTTCAGCAGGAAGAATCCCAGATGAGTTTGTCTGGTCTCCAAACTACATTTGTCACACAAACACATGCAATAACTGACACAGGAAATGACTTAATACCATGTGCAACACATGATTTTGGTCTTTGTTGCAAATGCAGAAATACATTTAAGTTCTTACTGTTACAGGCGACCCCTCCCCCAGGTCTTGAACTCTCAATGGCTGTAGCTACCAGACAGGTTCAGTTACTTAGCATGCTAGATATCTAAATGTGCCAATTTGCAAGTGTCGAGCCAATGCTGATTCACCTCTAGGGCTTCTGTCAGGTAGCTCCAATAACTGTCGGCAGGTGGAAAATCAGGGCTAAAGTTGTGTAGTTTGACCTCTGCATTAGTTTATTCTGATTACCTGTGACACTGTGATGCTGCATTTCTTGGCCAGCTCTTCTTTGGCCTCCTCACTGGGGTAGGGGTTACTGAGGTGGGAGTAAAAGTACTCGTTTAGGATCTCTGTCGCCTGTTTGTTGAAGTTCCTCCTCTTTCGTCTGGACAGAAAGCAGAAAGAAATGGTCGTTAAATAAAAAAATTATTCTTCACTTGCACCTTCATTTAAACAAGGATAGTTTAGGTTTTAATTAAAAGCTGTTAAAATGCATTTAGAATAAAAACTTTGGAGCACGACGTATGAAAACTAGAGGACAGTTTTGTTAGATTCTGTGCCCCACATGGACACACACAGACCTGGCATCGAGGAAGCGCGAGCGCAGGATCATGACGGCCTCGCAGGTGCTCTGTTTCAGCTGCATCTGGATGGAGCTGAACTTGCGGTGGATGATGCTGACCATGCGCTCGATCTCTTTGGGCGAGATGGGTCGTGTGCGAGACTGCTCCCTCAGCAGGTTCATCACATGGGTGGTGAACTCATTGCACGCCTGGATGCACAGACAGACAGGATTCATAAAAAGAAGAACTATCATAGAGGCTCAACAGCTCCGCACAGAACAAAAGGGTGAAATTGGATTCTGGAGAGGCTGCACCTTCACTGGTAGGCCTCGGCCTCACAGACGCAGGTCTGACAGTGTAACAGCAGCACGCGTTAGAGGCAATAAGAATAGTCTAAATTAAAGCAGCAGACACAGTGCGATGTTTCACGCCAAACAAATGTAGCGGTGGAGTCATACAGTGGAGGCAGCGAGACTTGCGGTGCTCTGAATATTAAAAAGACTTCTCTTCAATGGAAGAAAAAATGTGACAAGTGAAGAGAAATCTAAAATGACAGCAGGCTTTCAGTCCCGTTAACGTTCAAGAGGTTTAAACTGTCTCCCTCTCTTTTTACTCCATCTTTCAGTCTACCTCGTTCTCTCTCTGTCTGAATCAGTCACTGGATATGACTGCATTCAGAGTCAAGGTGTCTGTTGCTTGTCAACACCAGGGTTACGTCAGTCAAAGTGATGCACCGAGCAGCCGTTCTGCTTGCACACACACGCCAGACACTACTCACTCATACACGCGCGAGGTGTACGTAGCGTGGTGACACAGAAATGCTCAGGTGTGTATTGACTGTGACAGTTAGCGATGACTAGCCTTCCTCGGGAGAGGATGACAAACCCAGGACGCTTTGACTTCCGAGGGAATGACAAGACGTTACAGTCTTTGGAAAAGAGCTGGTGTGTGACTGATATAATGGCTGCTTGCCTGCTGAAGATAACATCTCTGAAAGCATGGCTTGTCATGAGTTGGCCTGTGAGAGCTGATTTCAGGAGCATTATGCTTAGTTAGAAATTCCCAGGGAAATATCTCATCCATCGCTTATACAAAATGATTCCTATTTAGGTTCTCAGATGGGGCTTTTTCCAGCATGCACTGGACAAAGGACAAGGAAAAAGACTCGGACACAATGCCAAAACTCTGAGCAATTTAGAGTCTTCAATTCACCTCAGCTGCATGTTTTTTCACCTTATTAGGAAACACAGGAACGTGATGGAGAACGTGTTAAAAAAACGATGAAGGTCAAGCCTCCATCCCTCATTATTTTCTCGCTTTTATTCATTTTATTTTGTTATTCTAAAAGAGAACATTTTCTTTCTGCCTGCTCCTCTCAGCAGGGAGAGCTCAGAGGTCAGGCAAAGGTGTGACTCTGTGTAATATATCACCACTACATCTTTTGTCCCCTTGAAAAAGACAGTAAACATGTTTGCAATTTAATTAAGACACATATTTTGTGCATGTCAACAATGTAATAATTTATAAAGATTAAAATCACTGACTTTTGTATTTTTTAAGTTTTGCCTCTGTCCACCACCAGTCGACACGATGTCCAACTTTTTCAGTAGTTGCACATTTAAACAGAAAAGAGAAATTTAAAATTACAACACATCCTACAGTCGTCATCTGAGTAGTGGGAGGATTTTGGAAACATTGATATGTATCTATGTATGAAACAATGAAAGAAACTACTGCTTGAAAAGGTGGAAACAAAACACTGGACTGTGACGGGAACATAACATTTAACAGTGCCTGACTCATTCCTATTATGGGGGTTGATTTTAAGGGACAGTTCACCCTAAAATCAAAACCTGTAGAGCTATTTATCAGTCTAGATTGTTTTGGTGTGAGTGCTGAGTGTTGGAGGTATCAACCATAGAGATGTCTGCCCTCTCTCTAATATAATGGAACTAGATGGCACTAGTTTCATGTAGGAACTATCTTCTGTCTACCGAACTACACCTGCCAACTGAATAATTGCGTGGGAGGAAGTGTGCCTCTACTCATGGACAAGAAGCTCATGAGAATGCAACATGTAAACATTAATTGCGTCCTCCTCGGCTGAGCTGCAATGTTAGGTAGCTCAGTGGTGCTAGGTGAGCTAGCAGTAGACGCATGCTTCTTTCTGCACAGGTGTAGTTTGCTAGAAAGAAAATAGTTAGTCCTACATGAAACTGTGCACAACAATGTCTGTGGATTATCTTGAGTAACCAGGTCATGACTTTTGGAGAGAGACATTGCTGTTGGTTTTTTTTTAGATGTATTTTATTTGGGCTTTGAGCACCACAAGCTGGCACACTGGTGGTTAGCATTGTTACCCTGTTACCCTGCCTCTCGCCCAATTTTAGCTGGGATAGGCTCCAGCGCCCCACGACCCCTAATGGGATAAGCGGTTACGCAAAATGAATGAATGCATGAATGAGCACCACAAGCCGAGTGCCATCTAGTTCCATTGTATTTGAGTGAAGGCAGACATCTCTACAGCTGATATCTCCAACACTCTGCAACTCACACCAAAACAATCTAGACTGATAAATAGCTCTATAGGTAAGAAGAAAAATATGTAAGTTTGATTTTGGGGTGAACTGTCCCTTTAAGTTTTGAGTGAAGTCCGGGGACCCCATTCATAGTGTGAACATAGGAATCCCAATGGACTTCTGTATTTACTAGTAAAATACTTAGATGACAGTTATGTGCTACAAGAAGCTAAATAAACAAAAGAAGAAACTTCTCTTCCTCCCCACCTGTTCGTATTTCTCCAGCTCTGTGTGGTAAATTTGTCTGATCTGAGACAGCTTGGCCCGGTAGTCGGAGTGTTCCGCTGAGTTGTCGGCGCCGACGCCTCCAGTGGCTGCTGCGGCCGCTGCAGCAGCTGCCGACCCGCCGCCTTTCTCCGGCCCGGCGACGCCCTCCGCCAGCAGCATGTTGTCCAGTCGCATCAGCTGGGGATCTGGAGGCTCCTCCTCCTGGGCGCCACGGATACTGAGCACTGCGAAGGACAGGAGAAGGTGACGTGAAGACACCGATGCTAAACAGTCCTGTTTACACGGATGTTCAAAATGACTGAGCAGCAAGAATTATACTACGACTGAGAAAGAGTCTTAACTCCAGCCTACTGAGCGAACTCCCTGAAATATGGCCATCGATTTAATAGTTCAAGTCTGTGCCATAAAATGCTGCAGCCTCACAGAGGCTGGCAGCTAGGCAGGACCATAAAACTATCATTTCATCGATTCTGACTATCATTTCATGTAGAAAAAAAAAAATTAACACAGCCTTTCACCAGAGTTCATCTTTCATTGCTCCCCTTATGCTCCTGCTATGTTTTGTTTCTGGCTGATGGCTTTATTATCTTGTCAGATGCCATCTAAATAGAAAAACAAAGTAATAACACACATTAGACACACTATATTAATGCAATGACACCTTGTTGAAATAAATCCGGAGAGGAGATTAGAGAATAGGAGCTAAATCAAATCGTTCCAACGCTAGATGAAGATACACAAACTGAAAATATGACGAGTAATAAACAACAAAAAGTTGAGTAAAAGTGAAAGGGTCAAAATTCACAACCATTTTATTTGTGATTATTGAGGTTTATGATTTCAAAACTGACATCAGCAATGAGAAGATTTTTCCTCATCTTAATATCAAACCAGGGGTATTTAAGTTTGAATTATTTATTAGCTTTGATTTATTCATTTTCATTTTTGCTCTCAGTTCAGTTTGTAATAGTTTAGTTTTTATCAGTTTCACTATTACTTTTTTTTTTTTATTACAGTTTGGGGGTTATTTGTCAGGGGCAAGATATAAGGAGTTCAGAATAGGTGTTACAACACTTTGTGGAGGCAACTGACTCACAGTCATGCAGACATCACGGTCTCAGTGAACATATGCACCAGTGCCTCATTGTGCATGTTGTGTTGATAAATTTGACCAAATTGACAAAGATTAAAGTTAAAAACACTTCTCAGTATAATTTCATTTTATTTTAATTTTGTAAGCGCACAATATATTTTAAGTTTTTAACTAAAATGGTTCTTCACACATAGTTTCAGTTTTGTTTTAGTTAAATATAAAAATCCTGCATCAAACTGAATGCACAGTTATTTTGCTTCTCCTCACATCATACAAATACCCACTGAAATACCATTCTAACATCACAACTGGAACACCAATGCAGTATACATAGTTGGGACGATACACAATTTTAACACAGTTTACCAATTAAAAACACAATGAGATGATCATGGTGAATTTCCATTACCTGGATAATCTTTAAGCTTTGGCAATTTCATATTTAAAGATATGTTGCCATTTCAAATAGCTGAAAAGCCTGGCTTTTTAAAGACATACTATGCAGGATTTTCCTCAAAAGGATGTATAAACATATACAGAAGTAATCCCTCTAAAGCGGGTTGTGGGTCCATTCTGAATTGACCGCAGTTGACTCGCGAATGTGTCCACGTTGTGAAAAACACACTTTATTTTTTAAGTACAGTGAATTCCCGGCACAGAGCTTTTATTCTGAAGTGCTGTTTCCTGCTGTAGAGTGAGTGACTACTTGACAGAGACAGCAAACTAGCTGGACAACATGGCCAAACGGACGTATGACACTGAATATGTTAAACTGTGTGGATGTTGAACTAATGACTGAGGAGAAGTCTGGACCCTGTAGCTGGACCAGTTGGGACCCACTGCTCTATATCATCACTTATGACCTTGTAGAAGTGTGTGGCGGTGTATTTATCTTATTTATCTATCTCATAGTGTACCTTTAAGACTGTTTTTCACTAAAAAGGATGTTCCCCGTAAAAAACAAGTGTCTGTCTGGCTGCAATAAAAAAATATTTATTTATCTTACATTTGTTATTTGTAATGTAAGATAAACTGATTACGGTATTTTTCAGTGTCCCTTGAAAAGTTTTCAGCATATTTTGATAATTATTGGGATAATATGGGAATTATTTTGGACAGGATAATTGTGACATGAAATTTTGATATTGTCTCACGCCTTATTCATGTTGTAATCTTCATCTGACCGAGGATGCTTTTAGGACTGACTCTGAGGTCTGTTTACACACTTGTTTGGGGGTTTGAACCTGCACGTATTCACACACCTACAGGCGCTCAGCTCCCAACTGACACACAGCTCCCGTGGTGTGGAGACTGAAGTGTAAACACAGGAAAGACAGGCCTGCTGAGACAGACATGCACAAACAACATACACACGATGTACATATAAACGAAGTCACACGGCCTGATGTTCTGAGACACGCAGGTGACGCAGGCTCACGTGGAAACTACTTAAACACTGCTATTTTAACTACAGAGCAGAGAGTGTAAAACATGCAGGTGTTTCAGTATGGGTTTTTATTTTAGGATCAGCTGCACTGCCCTGCCTCTTTCTGCCACCAGAAGGCTCCCTCGGTAAAGCAGCAGAGCGTCCTGCTTTTCTCAGAGGTGCTGAAAACAGCCGACCAGGTGCAGCCCTCCATTCCATCCACTGTCTTCAAGGACAAAGACAAAGCTCAGGCTGCCACAATATTTTTCATACACACTTTAATCTACGCATCTATCAAGACGGTTTCGGGACGACGATCTAATTCTCCACCCTGTGTGTCTTGTCCATGATGACTGTAGACAGTGAGGGTAAATGACAGGTGGTGTGACAGAGCAGTAAAGCCATATTGTAGCCCACAGTCACCAGCGACGGCTCTTTTGTAATGAGGATGTAAGGTTGAGTCGCCCTGTGACCTTTCTGGTGAGCAGGGGGTCCAGATGGATTCCCGAGGCCGCACGGGGAGCTCGTCTACCCCGGTCCTCCTCTTTTCAAGCTTTCAACCCCCCCTCCCCTCCCCTCCCCTCCCCTCACTCCTCCTTTTTCCTTCCCTCTTTTTTCCTCCTCCAGCAATAACATCATCCATTCCCATCAGCTCCAACACGTGAGCAAGCTCAGCTCAAGAGGCAAATGTCAATGGCTATCAGACGGTTGGAAAAGGTCAGGAGTTCAGATGGGGAGCAGACGCATGTGCATGTGTGTGTGGGTGCATGTGCACATGTGCTGGTAGATGAATATGTGGATATTTTTCATGTGAATCACACCAGCGGGAAATTATAACACTCGCCAATTTAATTCTGACAAAATAGTGGCACATCCCAACCAGAGGGGGAATCTAATGAGCCTAAGAGTGATTTATTCATTCCCTCCAAGTCCCCGAGTGCACAACTAAAAGCATGAAATGGATTAAATAAATACAATTAATAAGGAAAATCAAACAATTCACTGTGCTGTGGCATAATTACCCTAACCACAGCCATCAGCTTTATTTATTTCTGTTCAGTAATAGCAATGAAATCGATTAGACCTCAATGCCAGTCAGAGTGCTCGTTGGGAACTCTGCAACTATACATTAACATAATCACCTGACAGAGAGAAGGCCCCTCTTTTACAATCCATCTCATGCTCCCTACACTTGTGCTATACACCAAAAACCTCTTACACACACTTTGTCGTCTATTAGCAACAAAGGCATGGCGTCCATACTGCTCCGCGATTCCCTCATTCCACGGACAGTCACAGATTAGTATCTATAAAAGGAAGATGGCCATCATCTCATCTTGATCATTACCGACAGACTTAATTGAACAATGAGAGGACACAATTCCCCCTCTCTGTCGCTTCCTACCTCCCTCCCTCCCTCCTTCCTCCTCTCCTTTTGTGCATGCTCTTGTATAATTCCTTCCCTGAGATGTGGGGCACTAAAACCCAAAAAGGCAAGGCATAAAAAATGAATACGTATCATAAACAATTCCCGAGCCATTTCCTGAATAATGAATGGAATTCTAAGAATAAGCCTTTGTTTTGGTTATTGACTAAATTAATTTCTGCTGTTTTACTTCCTTAAGGGCTGGCTCATACCCATCGCCACACTGCCTGCTGTTTGCAGACAACAGGAGTGTAAATAAACATGACGATTAAGCCACCCACTCATACGGGGGGAATCAAGGTGCACGCACACACACGCAACACAAACATACACTTTGTGCATGTGCACACAGGAAAAACACAAAGCTATGCACATTGGCATCCTACCCTGAGCACCCAGCCTGGCGCCCTGCAAGTGCTTTTAAATGAAAACATGTTTAATTAATGATGTTGAAGTATTCTGTCACAATTAGGAAGATTTACGGTCAAACAAGGCAGCAGTGATGTCCCTGACAGCCATGATGAAAGTTTACCCTTCTTGCCTCTGACTGGCAGCTAGCAGCCAACGCTGGACTGGATCCATTTCCCATCAATACAGTAATGCAATACACTCCGCAGCACTGTAGCGTATATGTGTGTGTTTGTGTGTGTGTCCTTCCTTGCCCAGCGCTTGTCCACATCACATGACCCCAGAGAGGGGCAGGCAGTGGCTGTGCTCTGTATTGATTGTGTGGGCACACGTCATCTAGGGTTTCAGCAGTTAATAAATCAGGCCTGCTCCTGACACAACCGTGTGTGCGTGTGTATACATTCGTGTGTGTGTGGGCCTGTCACAGACCAGTCAGCAGGAGTGAAAGCGACAGCCACATGATAATGTAACATCACCACCATTCATCCCTGCCACACAGCATTCTGAGACAAAACAACAACAACCTAGGAACCTGAAAAAAAGCAGCGTGATTTACAGCAGACATGACAAGTATCACTAATACAAGTTCCTCCCCTCCCCGCTCCTTCAAGGAGTTCAGCATCCTGCTCTCATCTGCATGTGATGCAAGCCCAATAAAGCAGACTTCATAAGACGCAGCGCGTATCTCACACTGACCCACACACGAGAGGAACACTACAGTGCTATTATCGTTAACACTAAATGAATATGATGTTACATTACGTCTAATTTATTGTATATGTGGTCATTTCCACTGAATTGAATCTGAGCTTTATTAAAGAAAGGCCGACCGTTATGGATTTACTAATCAAACCTCACAATGAGGTCTGTGCCATGAAAACAACATGATCTAAATGAACTATAACTACATTGTCGGACGATATATTGTTCCAGAATTAATTGCGATAAAGGACCATTTTATACCACGATAATATAACAACTTAATAATGCAAATACACCCATTTAAAGAACATGAACTTTTAATCATTAAAACTATTCAGACATAGGAATTATTAGCAGCATATTACCAAATAATAAATAAATAAAACGTAAATAAAATAAAACTACGCAATGAAAACAACAGATAAATTTGACTTTGAGTCTTGTATAGAATCCATTTCTCCTATTTCCTTTCTCGTTGTACTTCTTGTAGTCTCAGTATGTGCCAATTTCTCCATAAAAAATATTTCTCCCACAGTTGTTAACCATTGGTCCTTTGTTTCTGGTGTTTCTTTACCCCACTTCCTGGTGATAGCTATCTCACTTCATATCGAACCTCATACCCTAGTATGTGCTTGAGGTCTTTATATACCATTTTCGGAAATACAGTTATTATCTAACCTTTCCAAAAAACATGAGTAATCGACATCAGAAGAGCTCGCCAACGTTTCTGGCGACTATGGAGATTTCATTTAGTTACTTTTCAGTTTTGGTGTAATAAAGAAACGAATCAGATTCTCCCTCCTGGTTCGTGAGTTAGTGGTTAAATGGCGTATCGTCCACATATTAGCCTCAATGTTATTTTCACTTCACCTGGTTCACTGTTGCTCTGTCAGTGTGTGTGTGGAGGAGCTGCTTGAGCTTCGCCCACGGTGAAACTCCAGACGGAGGCAGTGAGACCAAAATGTGTGTCACAGCTTAACACTTACAACCAAAAACATTGTAATGGTCGGGAAAACCCTGCTGTTTATTCTGGCATCATGTTGGCAACAGTGTAAACACACAGGCATGTACTGCAATGATAATAACACCATTAACTAGCTGTGCAATGAATGAACATGACCTTGATCGTGCCCAGTACACAATGTTCATTTATTGCACAGCTAGTTAATAATGTAATTATCATATCAGGTCTACTTGTGTTGATAACACTGTGTTAAATGTTCATTTGTGTAATTTTAGCTGAAAGCTGGGTTTGTGTTTTATCCATAAATCTGTTGAAGGAGTGCCCCACCAGCTCAGCATTACACTCTGGTATCAATCTAAATTGATGCAATAAAATCAGAAGATATCGTCGTTTTTTATTTCATACCTTCTCCTTCCTGGTGAAGTCCCGGTGCCTAAACTACCCACAATGCAACTCAAACACTGACAGATTGGTTGAAGTTTCAGGTGTGTTATGCTAGGAGCTCAAGGAGAGATGAGGCGTTCCAGAGGCCTGTAGAGCTGCACCTGGATATTCAACTATTCGTATGTCCGTTCATTGGGTTGGGGTGCACTTTAAATTTTAAGATTCAGCACTTTGTCTTACATCGTCTCAGATTCAGAGCCTATTATCATGAGCATTTTTGTAAGTCTTTAATTTATTCATGTTAACAAAAATTGTCACAAGCAGCTATTATGACACAAAAAGTCATACCCATGGATCACAGTTATGCAGAAAACACACCTAACCTTTTGGATTTGTTTAAAAAAACAAACAAACCAAAAAACAAATTAATAATACAAACAGCATACTGTAGAATAACAAAATCCTTAAAAATTAATGTTGTAGCACTATGTCGTCAATCTCAGCCGAGAACAGAGAAATGTCTGGCTTTTCAACTGTAAAGTCTTCGGTCCCAACCGACACTGACTCAACTGACATTGCTCGGGTTGGGCTAGTGTAAAAATGTTGAATCCGGTCTGATATCAGCCGGACTGGACTGGACTAGTATACCAAATTCTACGAGGTGGAACATAATGATATTGTGCCCCAACAGTAACCAAATATCCGAATATATTGCCACGTATTGTGACATCACAACTCTCTGTCACTGAATCGATTAAATATGCACGTCTTGTAAACAAGCAAGAGTTTGTTCCTCATTTCAACTTTCTGTGAATGTGAATTGTCCATTGCAAAAGTGAGTGACCGTTACAAATAGAAACAGAGCGTCAGGTAAAAGTTTAGCTCAAAATTGCGCTTTGCATCAAATAAGACACATTTTTATCGAAAATGTTGCCATAGTAGCGCAGTCTTCTTGAGAGACTAAGTACTATGTTTCGTCCAGTCACCCCAAAAAACACACAAACTCTCTACTCAACAAACACAACATGCGTCACTTTCCCCCCTCTCACTTCTACTGAAATATGATCCCTTCACGTTGCTGTGCTCGGCTCACAGTCGGACACTAGTGGCTGTGATGTTCATTAATAAAAATGTAAACATAATCACGTTGTCATATCACGGCATCAGCACAGTTTGCTAATGTAGGATACTTTTTTATTTACCAGAATGTGTCATTATGTCAAATGCCGGTTCAGCCTTGTAAACCGGACCAGACTAAAACCAAGCATCAACCCCACTCCAGGCTTTGCCTAAATAAATCGTCTGAAATCGGCTAAAGCAAGATTTCTTTCTACACTTAGTGCTACAGACATATTAAGCAGAAAGTACTGCGATTTAAACTCCAGCCCTACCAATAAAGCAATCACCATAAAATGCAACACTGTGCCATATTTCACACTCTGCCTCACATAGGAGAGGTAAACTACAGTGCTAAGCAATGCTATTATCATTACTGTGAACACTAAATGAATATTATGTTGCATTATATCCAATTTACTGTATATGTGGTCATTTCTACTGAATTGAATCTGGGCTGTAATAAAGAAGGACAATCATTATAAAATTAGTAATCATAGCTTAAGTCTATGCAATGCAAACTACTGTTATGAACTAAATATTGTGTTGTTTAAATGGTGTTAAAATGTTCTGTACTTTAAGCTGAAAGCTAGATTTGTGGTCTTCCCATGAACTCACGGGAAACTTTCTCAGGCCCAAAATGTTCTCTCCATCACCAGATAATGGGAAGCTGTACAACCTCAGTACACAAGGGCATAGTCATAAAGTACCTCTAAAACAGCTTTATGTTTTATCAGCCATCTCGAGTATCATGTGCAGAAAGGGGGCAGAGCTGGGGTGTTGTATCTGACACCGGGTGGGGGGATGGGGGATACCAAGGACAAGGAAAAACACCAAAGAAATACTGGAGGGACAGGCCGAGACGAGGAGATGTGGATGGTACAGGCAAGGAGGGAAGAGAGTGATGGAGGGAAAATGAAAGGCGAAAAATAGAAATGGAATAGGAAAGCGAGGTGTCAATTAAAAAAATGAACCCCAGTGCATTTGGGAGGTGACAGCTGGTGGGAGACGAGCTGACAGGCGTCACATTAGGCGGATTTGGTGGCCGCTCCCCTCATCCCCTCCTTTTTTTTTTTCCTCCTCTCCCTCTGTCTCTCTCGCTCTCTGGCTTTCTCCACTGGCGATCGGTAGTTTCTCATGCGGCAGTGGTGGCGGCAGCAAGCGAGGCAAGAACTCAGCTTGGTGTTTTTCAGAACAAGTTCCCCCTGCAGCTACTCCTAATAACGGTAATTATCGTCATCATCTGAGGCTTAAGCAGGCCAGTTTGAGGCCTGAGGGGCTGGCCTGATAATGAGGCAGCCAGCGCCAGAGGAGAAGACCATTCAGAGCGCCGCCCTGCCACCAACGCAGAGCACCCCCATTTAAAAGCCTTCATTAAAATAATTCATTATTCAAAATAGGCAATACATTAGCCCCCTGGCTGTCAGTCTTTCTTAAGGTGTCTTAAAATATATATCTTCTTGATTGAATCAAACTCATGCTCAGCCCATGCAGTTTTAACAGCTCCAGGCTGCACTGGAAACCACAGTGACTGAATGGCTGAGGACAAGTCACGAGCTTGTGGAGCAGCGAGCTACACAGTCGGCCCTCAAACACAGAGACAAAGACATGTATGGAGAGGCGACCGTGCACGTGAAAGTGCATAAATTACTGGTCACACTAACTTTTTCCTAAAGCTTTGACACGGCTTGGTATGGTCTCACATTTCTTATGTTTTTTAGGCAGTAAAGGTCCCTGAATTTCAATCTTGGACGCTGCAATTTAAGATGACCTCCCAAGGAGAACAACAGCATCCAGTGCTCCAAAACAACATGTTTATACTCAAGTGACAAAGCCCTATATCAGCCACAGTAATTATGACAGGAGCAAAGGAGGAAGTCAGGTGACGCCGTTATAGGTCTGCATACAGATGAGGTCGGGGTGAACTGATGGGTTACAAAACACCAAACTTCAATGGGCTTGTTTTTCCTTTTTTTAATGGCGAGTCAGCGTCGTTATTTTTTAAGTATGAACATGATCTTTCCATAACTTTAATCACTTTATGACCACGAAGCTGTATAACGTTAGCAAAGTGCTCATTTTAACCAAAACCATGAACAAAGTCCTCATTTTATTTAATATTTCCCCGAACTTAACCAAGTCGTTTCATGCCTGAACCTAACCAAACATTAACTGTAGCATTGTTGCATCATAAAACTGATTTTAATTTTTAAAGTTCTGGAGGCCACAGAAAAATGATGCCATTCTGCAAAATTTGGAGGACTTGTGTAACTACAAGGTCAGCATCTTAAAGGGGCCTTTGTGCCTTAAGAGAACTGCTCGTCAGGTGCTAAAACAGGCCTAGAAGCTCACACAATTTCTGTTTTCAAAACTGACACTGACATTCACACCCACTTCACGCAACCATCAGCCACTTTCTCCTCTTTTTTATTTATAAAAATTTGTCACCTTTCCTCTGTATGAAAGCCAGCTTCTCACTTACTAGAAGATAAACGTAACAAGGCTAGAAAGCACCGCTGGTACCGGTGTATCGATGCCTTAATATGCACATTCAGCACATCCAATGCATCAAAACATTGTTTTCTAGTTGGAGCCGCGCCTCGTTTTCAAACTGTATGGTTTGACTAAAATTAACAATGACAGCAATATAGTCCACGATGAGCAGCGCTAAAATCAACCTGCGTAGTTGTCCCTCCATTGTCACATTAGAAAGTGTCACATTTATCTTGCAAGTGTACTCTTCTTCAACGTTTGCTTTACTTCCTGGATTTTTCCCACGTGGAAATTCTGACCAATCAAGAGCAGCTTTCTCACACAAGGCATTTTATCTGGTCCGCTTGTAAATGCTGCTGTGAGAACACGAACCAACTCTAGGCAATTATACAACTTTGGAACAAAATTAGTCCCTGATTCGGACCAAAGCAAGACAACTCTAGGTCTGAAAGCAGCCTAAGAATCTAAAAATTTGTTTGATACTTGAAGGTTTTCGGTACTAGATTCTACAGACCTACTTCAGTTAGTACTCAAGTGCTCCAGCCCAAAGTTAAGGAGGTTAGTGTTAGTATTTTTTAGTCTATATGCAATAAAAACACTTGAAAATGTCACAAATGACTGCAGACAGTCTTCTCAACATCTCCTTAATGCATCAAATTTGTCAGCAAATAAATGCCAACTTCTGATAAAATGACAGCCAGCATAGTGAAGCTGTCCCGGGCAACAGTTGGTGAGAAGGTGACATGTGAAGCGTTCGGAGCCAGGAGGAGATGGTCCATGACAGTTAGCGTCCTGCCCTAACTGTTGCCCTACATGGCCTCCCAACGCACCAGGACAAGACATGAAACAAGAGGTCCAGTAACACAATCCTCCTCAAGTCCCCGTGGTGTGTGTTCCTGTGCATGGCACATTTCATAAGGCTCCGCTCTTTGACTGGTGATGAGTTTATGCGAAGGTAATTAACAGTAATTAATCCTTAATTACAGCAATTAGCAGAGTCGCAGTAAATTAAGCCACATCTGGAGGCATGGAGCAGGGCTAGACAAGTAGGGGTGGGCTTTTTGATGAGGGGGAGACACAGAGACCACGTGACACAGATTGTTTAGGTCTACCTGGGATGTCCGGGTTGCCATCCGTGCTCCGGGCCGTCTGCTGGGACCTGCGATACACAGTGCGATCTCAGAGGTGGCTGATAGGGCAGGGTCTGATGAGCACGGAGGGCTGAGAGAGGAAGGTTCATTTCTGAGCAAAATTGCTTCATCTCAGGGAGAAAGGCTCCCTTAAGCTACCACGCAAGGACACCCACCATATGGCCGCTCATAGACAATAGTGCTGGTGGTTCTGCTTCGCTGTGCTCGACTTCACTCGACAACATGTGAACATGCATTTTACACAATGTCGCTGGATAGCAAACCTGGCTCGCAGTTTGAAGAACAAAATTACGCCCACCATGTACAGTTTAAAATACAGAGAAGAGAACAGAAATTTTGAAGCATCAAACACTTCATTTCCTGCATTTTAACTAATTATGTTGCACCAATTTATTGTGGAAATGTCTTTATTGATGTGAAGGAAAACACAAAATATAAAATCATAATGGAGCATAATGCAGTGAGGCTCTCAGGCATTCTCTATTGCTTTCAAATATTTATTCTTCTTAATCAACTTTTCTTATTAATGTTATCCCTGCTGAGTAGACACACATGTTGGCATTATTTACTCTGCAGTCCTATTTTGTGTCTGCATGTGGAATTGATTCACATAAATGCTAAATTAATTAATTTTAATTAAATTACAACCCCCCTGGACTTCAAGAGCTCATATATGTTTCAGGAAGGTTTCTGCTCACGTTCAAAAGTTTCTGTACATTCAACAACTGGAGGCTCTTTTTCCTTTTCATTTCTTTCCTCTTATTACTGTTTGCTTTGTGCTGTTTTGTTTTGTTTTATTCTATTTTTTCCTTGTGCCTTTCCTATCTGATTTCCCCTTGTTAAATGTGTGTTAAATCTAAAGGAAGGAAATAACAATAAAACTGTTCATCATAGAAAAACAACTGGAGGCTACAGTGGTGTATGGACTGTCAGGAAATGCTAAAAGAGATTATTATTATCTTTTTTTTTTTTTTAAAGTGACTCTAACGCTCTGTCGTATTAAACAGACTAGAGTTCCATCTTTAGGTTCATCTTATTCTCTCGCTAACTTGCGGCTGTATTTGAGCAGCTTCTGCCGTGTTTACTCCAGTACGTCCCTCAAACTCGTCCTGCAGCAGCAGCCAGCCAGATTTTCCATCATTTATGACAGCACGCTGCCCCACTATTGAGATATTTCCGTAATCCGTGATTTCACTATTATAAGATAGGGGACGCTGTTACACATCTTGTGAAACAGAACAACACTGCCGTATCCACAAACAAACGAAGAAGATCTGCTGGAAATCGGAAGAAGATTTTGTTTGCAGAAATGTTGCAGCTTGTAAACTGCACAAAAATGTCAGCGACGGAAGAGTTTACGGTTGCACAAGCTGTGGAGACGTTGATGGACTCAGTCATATGTCATATGGGAAAGAATACTGCCGTTCTTGAAATTTTGTGAGTTTATTTTATTGTTGAAAAAGCTATGAGAGCTTGCAGAATGTAGCGAACTTGGTCATACCGCATATACCATGGGAGATTTCAGGAAGGTATGAGAAAATAGATACTGCCCAAGCCTGCTCAAGATCACTTCTTCTTTCCATTTCATGGCAGGTTGCTACTGTGCCTTCGAGGTTTGCGCACTGCCACCAGCTGTACTGGAGGCATTGTTGCATCTATGAGTCGCATTCTAGCAGTTATTCAAAATTAAAGTCTTACGCTACTTTCATGTTTTCAGTGCTGGGACAAATGCATGTGTTCTACATATGAAGTGTAACATGTCCCCTGCGTCAACTCTGACATCTACGTCTACGTGCTGGTTGTTGTTTTTTTATTCCATACGCAGTCACATGGTTCAGTCTGTAATACTCTACTATTAAAAAAGATTCTGAGTGGTTACTTAGATTATCCCATGATGCATTTTCATCTCCAGTGGGAGCGATGTCTTCCATGATGACAATGCTCCTCTCCATAAAGCACAAGTGGTCACTGAGTGCTTTGAATGGCATGATAATGCTGTTAGCCATATGCCAATGCCTCTTCTGTAAATAGATATGATCCGATTGTCGTTTCTATATTTAGATACGATCCAAACTGAGCACCTACGTATATATGCATCATCTGTGCATCTTAGGTCAAGTAAGTGTTGCATCATAAAGTAAATATCCTCTCAGATGAATAATATGAATTGACAGGTAAGGTCAGCTGTGATATTCCTGCGCTGTATGTATTTCAGAGACTAGCTCAGACATTGTATGGGTGAGATCACTGGCTCAGTCTTTAGCTTCCCTCATGGCTGTCATACAGCAGACGCCCTGAGGCCTTCCACAAGTTCAGATCACACTCCAACAGAACTACAAAGGACACTTCTGTTGTCCCATGACAAACCATGCAAAAGCTAAAAATATCAGCATACAGTCAGTGTGCTGCGTCTTTGCAAAATGACTGAGAGATTCAGACTGCAGCAGCAAAATGTTTTTAATTATTGATTAATCTCACAATATTTTGTTTGATTATTCAATTTGGCTGTTTAGTCCAGGGCTGCAGCGAACATTTATTTCCATTATTGATCAATCTGCAGATTATTCTCTCAACGGATTGTTTTGTCTATAAAATGTCAGAAAATAGCAAACAATGCTCATTTTAATTTCACTGTGATGCATTTAAATATTTAAATAGCTTGTTTTATCTGACTTACAGTCCAAAACATAAAGATATTAACTTTATGATCATATTTGACACAGAAAAAACATTTTTTCTTGAATACGATTAATTTCGCCTCCTCAGATTTTATGTGTTTTATTGTAAAGTACTGTATGTATGGAAACATAGAGTAAAAATAAGAAATAAGTAAATAAATAATCTTTTAGTAGCTGTAGATTAATGTTCTTTCGACTGACTCATTAATTTATTGACTGTTTGTTTTTATTAGATCATTAAGTTAAATAATTTATCATTTAATCAAGTATCTGTATTTGCACATAAGTACTGCAATATGTTTTCAACAAGTGATTCACTAGTCAGGTATAGAGCTGAAATGATTAATCAATAATCGATTACATATATATTATATATATTTTAAGTATTTTTTAAGAAGAAATAAGCCAAAATTCTCTGATTCAAGCTTCTTAAATTTGAATGTTTTCTATTTTTTAGGTTGTGGCAAAATAAGACATTTGAGGACCTCATCTTTGGCTTCGGGAAAGACTGATATAAATATTCTACAGTTTTCTGTCATAGATCAAACAGCCGATCAATTAATCAAGAAAATGATCCAAAGAATGACTGACAGTGAAAATAATTGTTAATTGCAGTCTTGGTCATGTACTGGTCACCAAAACACAACTGCAGCACCGTGTTGCAGCACAGAATCTGGCAGGTGGACCGATGCCATCCAAATGTTAGATCGGCTCTGAGAGCCCATTAATATTGTAACACTTGAGAGATTTGCTCCAGCAGGAAATATAGTCTCTCCCTGCATTTATCAGGGAGCTTCCCATCAAGGCAGAGTAAGTCAAACCGGCTTTTGTTTTGCTGTGTGTGCAGTTTGTTTGGACGCTGTCACAGCCACGGAAATCCCTGTGAGGTTTACTGTTTGGCCGAAGCCTGGTGCTTAAAAGACGTGGTGATGCTTAGTCTGCCCCTAGCTGTCAGGAGAGAAAAACAATGTGAGGGATCACTGTCCGTTAGCGAGGCCAACTCCAACTCAAACACACACACAGATATTTCTTGGTTTCCTTCTTAACATCTGTGTTTCAACCTGCTCAGAGAACGAGACAGGTGATGGCTGGATAGGGATGAAAAAAATCAGTTCCAGCAATTATATTTGCATAAACAAAACAGAGCACATACAAAATAAATTAATGTACATCCCTGTGCATACTAGGTCACTCCGAAACTGTCCTACCGTAGAAAAGATGCAAATAATATTTGACTGCTTGCTATGAGAAGCTGCAGCGTCTGCACTCATGAGGACAAAAGCAGAAAGTGTGAGTTCATGGTGACGCTGTTTGAATGCATGTGTGTGCCGCTGTGTGTGTGTGTGTGAGTGCTGAAGGGGGTCAACTCGGGACAGAGGTTTAGAGCTGTAACAATGAATATGACAATGCAGCGCCTGTAGGCAGAGAGGGAGAGACATAGAGAAACGCAGCGGCAGAGAGACTGTGTGTGTTTACAGCAGAGGTAGTGGTCCAGGCAGTCTAAGTGGCCTGGCTGGCAGGCTACCACACCACTAGCGGATAAAGCCTAGTCATTAATCACAGGCCTGTGGGATCGTCCCACTGTAGCAGAATACTGGGTCAGGGGGAGCTCCTGCTGTCAATCACGAATGTGTGTGTGTGTGTCTGAGTGGAGTGGGACTGTAAGCGTGGGAGTGCGTTTTTGATGAGAATGTGTCATTTTGCCTCCAGCTATAAAAAAGCATATAGTACAGAGGAATTAATGCATTAATGCAAACACCAGCGTGCAAGTGCTAGACATCATTTACATGAAAAGCATATCGAGTCATCCGTTGGGAATGAAAGCAGCATTTTCTGCCCTAAAAGCTGAAGTTTGATTTTAAAAAATAAAGACAACTCCGCTGTCTGTAACGTGGCACACTACTATACTATGCAGACAGCCCTGTGGCATCAGCAGCACACGCCAGAAACACTAATATCCCATTCAAATAAGAGAGACGTGGGACAACTGAACGCATGTTCAAACAACATTTGACCCATTTTGTTCATGCTTGTCACAGGTTAATACACTGCCATCACTGTTCGCCTACAGTCTGCAGCTGTGGGTCTATAGATTCACAAAAGCACACGCTGACCCGTTCAGACCGATGTGGGTTGAACCTGGGTCACTGTGTCAGTCTGAACTGCCAGAGCACACTACACATGTGGTCATCACATCAGTTCTTTGGACTTGAAACACAAAAGCAAAGCTGCTGAAACTCACAGCCAACAACACCGAACTCTGTCTTACATGTGTCTTTGTACTAAATGACGGCTGGTTTCGTTAATCTGGGGACACTTGCCATACGCCGCCTATTTCTGATGTCACTGTTTTCACAATCCCAGGTGCTACGTGAAACTAGTCTCACATTGCCACACTTATCTCCACAACATCCTCCGAGCTAGCAACCTACACGCTTAAACGTCTTTTAATATTGTGTGCGCCTTTTTCTTTCACAGGGATTTATCCATTTTAATGCCATGGCCAAAACAAGGGCAAAGTGCTGCTCAATACAGTTGTGATTTTTTTTTAAAGAAAATAATTTACCTTAGTGCAGAATTATGATGGGTTCAGCCTGAGTTTGTGCTACAGCATGAGATAGGTCTATCTATGCAGGACTGGCAGCTGTTAGACATTTTGTTTATCCAACATTAGAGCCTGTGCTTATTCCTACCAGTCAGAAGACATGCAGCACTTCATTGACGCTGTGGTCAGCTCTGTCAATACAGTGAAGCGCATAATGCAGACGTAAGGATGTACCTGTCCTGCTGTGTTGAAAGATCAATAAATATATACTCTGTGTTTATAAAGATATGTCAATGAAATGTAAAACCTCCCATCAGATCAAACCACAGCATTACCAAACTAAATCATGTCAAATGTTCTACAGTTTAAAAACTGTTTTTAGTGTAACGTGTTGAATATTTTTGCTCAGTTTGTTGTGTATGCTGAAATGTGAAATGTGCCCTCAGGGGTTGAACCTGTGCAGATGACACTGAGATACTGAGGAGGAGAAGAAGAAGAAGAAAGGAGGAGGAGGAGGAGGAGGAGGACGCTTACAGATAGAGTCGCAGTCTGCAGCAGAACATTCAACAGTCAGACAACTGTAACCATGGAAACAGCGTCAAACGATCTATCAGGACTCCACTCAGTTCATTTTAACCACTTCACCAAACCGCTGCTGAGAGACACATACAGAACTAAAGACTGCACAGCTGTGTCAAAAATAATGATCCACCAAACACCACCAACATGTTCCTGTATCTGCTCGTGTTCAGGTGACATCAATTTGTTTTTGATGTACCTCATGCACCTCATTTCTTTACACTCTTTCACACTTCTTTAGGTAAAAAAAAATGCGGTGAAAAACATATTAGTATCTTGTCTTTGGAAATTTAAATAGCTATAAAAGCAGTTCTACTTTAGCACATTAGGACATAGCTACAACTCCAAGGCAAACTCACTGTAGGTTTTATTGGTCGCTTCGTTGCAAAACAAACATGAAACTCTATTAGGAGCTGCACCTTCTCAGAATAACTCAAAACCTATATGACTGGACCATGTGGGAATTTAATTTGAAAGGACAGACACAGGAAGTGTCCACGCTCAGCAGTCAGACAGGAGTCAGGTTAATTTCCAGGGCTGGTACCTGCGGTTATTCCACAGGCTAGTTAATAACATGTCGGGCAGGAAATCCAAAGTGTGGGATCATTTTGAGAAGGTGAAGGACGAACCCAAGGTGATATGTAAACTCATCTTCATTGGTCGACTACAAACATGACGTATCATGTGAAACATGGAAGTAGCTACATGCCCATTAGCCCACAGCGTCATTAACAGGCGGCTCGCTCAGTGTGTGACGTGCACTTGTAGATAAAACATAGACCTATATTAATGAAGGTTCATTAGTACGGTTTTGTATTTCTCTGTAATGTAGCACAGTGTTAACAATGTTACTGATACTATTCTTTCTCACACCTTCAACTCAAACCACCAAAATATATCATTTAACAATTACATTAATATCGTAAACATGTGGGCGACAAGTCGACTAACGGCCCTAATGATGACTATTACATCTAATATAGTAATTCTGCTGCTCTCTGTTACCAAGAAAAGTCCTTGTTGTCATATCTTTAATAATAGATTTAAAGAGTATGCCCTGAATGTTTTTCCAGGTGGTATCAAAAACAGTATTGAATATTAGTATTTTTCATGGTACTGTATCAAAGTTGGGAGTTCTAGTATTGTGACAACACTATATCATATCATCTTTGCAAACCTAACTCATTCCAAATAGCATATCCCCACTTAAATGTTACCATCTCTTTTTAAATTGACGCCAAATAAATATAAATATTATTTAGTGTTAATATTTTCTGTATTGCCCTCTACCTGTGTGTATCTTGTAACCTGTAATGCTATGGTTGGGATGGAAACAGGGATTCTGAGTTCAAGTTGTCAGCATATATGATGAACGATGTTTCTTTATGGTCAGGGGAGGAAGGGCTGATGTCAAACATACATGTTTGGTATCTTTGTTCTGGGATTAAGACATTGAAAATCAATAAAACATATTTACAAAAAAATGGTTTCACATTCAGACTTGGTAGAAGAGCTTTCCTCTGAAACACTGGGCAGATCATTTTCTAACCCTACATCACTCTGTTTGTCTGTTTTCAATGTTTAATTTACATTTTGGCACATTAGAGCACAGTACACATTCAAATGTCTGAATCAGTCATGTGGGGACGGTTTTTAAATCTATAAAAATGACAGAAAACCGTGACAAACAAGTCACTGTTATGATTAATTGTGACGCCCTTTAATTATTATTGTGCGATAACCTTACCCTATCAAACTATTAAAGCTTGGAAAGGTTTTTTTCCGAGTTTGCATTGGTACTTTAGTTTTTATTTTAGTATTGTCACATATATGAAGTTAACTTTATGTGATGTTGAAGTTCTCCACTTTCAAAACTGGCTGGACTTGCAGCTCCACAGCCTCTCCTCCCTCCCGGCCCCCTGGGTGAGACAGCAGTTGTATTCTGTCGGTCAGCCTCTATACACACCTGCATACCCAGCTGGACCTCTAATCCCCCCCTCCTCTCCTCGCGCTTTCTCCCCCCCTGCTCTACAGCGCTCTACTCCCAGCTGCCTGGGCTATTTATAGGCCCTGTTTCATTTCCACACCTGCAGGGAGGCAGAGTTGTCACAGTGGGCCCACAGAGCCTCTCTGGAATACTGCATGGGAATGAAAATGCACCTTGCTGATGCAGAAACTTATTCTTGTCACTCTCTCCCCGCGGACTCGCATGATACTATTTTGTTGTGGATGTGCGCTGCAGTATGTGGTGCAAAGATAACGCGTAAAAAGGAATCCGTGTAAATAAGATTCCCCTGTGAGGAGTGTGAGGTATATTGACATGGATTGCACTTTTTGAATAATCACGTGTGCAGTCACACACACATGCACACACACACACAGACAGATGAACACCAGCAGGATATGCTATCAGTACATTTCCTACAACAGGCTGCGTGGACATTACTACCTCATAAACTTGATTTAGCAGAGCCAGCGAGGTAATGCTAACTAAGTGCAACAACACATGAAAGTTCCTGTTTTCCTCCTACATTTTCGTTTTTTCCTGTCATGCTTTTCTCTCTGGATGTAGTGGGCTGAGGATCCAGTCAGCGGATTACATTATCAGTCTGACCTAGTTGCCAGCTATCTCCTGAGACCTGAGGAGCCAGGCTTTCTGCACAGCCTTCCGCTGCTACAACACGCACACTGTGTAACTTTAATTTATCAGGGGGAAGAGGAGGGAGAAATGTGACAGGTTGACAGTTCTCTTTGCCTGCCACTCCGAGCACTCCCTCTCCCCACAGTGTGCCGGTTAAGGGTCCTCGCCATGGAACAGTGCATTACCAAGAGTGACTTTTATTCAGCGCGCTGGAAACTCATCAGCAAGGTTGGAACCCTCTTATTAACATGGACGTTTAAGGCTAGACCTGCAGAGAATTGTGTGATTCAGGATGTGGGCAAGGAGCTGAGGTTCAGTCGTTTTTTTCCTTGATTAAAATACAGAGAAAGCAAATACACTGTTATTCATATTCAGCCACCTCCAGGAGTGGAGGACGCATTCAGGCCATTCACTTAAATAAATGCAACAATACAACAATGTGAAAACACTCAATTACAAGCAAAAGAACGGAAGCATCAAGCATAAAGAAACACAAGGAAGACGCCTCTGTTAAATTTTATCCAGCTACTGACAAAACCCTGCCGGGCGTCATAGTGGAAAACAACGTTTTCTAACACACGTTGCACTTGCTGGATTTCTGTCATTTGTAACTGCAGTTGTGGCATTACACCCTCGTGGTGGCGCTGTCTCGTATAATCAGCCCAGCGCAGCAGGAAAGACGCCGCCAAAATTACCAAAAAGGAAGAAAAGCACCGTCATTTTTGAACACAGCAAATTTCCATTTCCCACTTGATATTGATTCATTACAATACCTGAGAACATGACACACACCCAGCTGGCCACCATGTTGATATTTGTTTACATTTCGGTTCGATTTAGGTGACGTCTAGTAACCAAAATTCAGTGTCAGGACAATGTCTAATGCCAACGTCAATTTTATGTTGAACACTGTCGACAGATGACGTTGATATTTTGTTGGTAAATAATATTTTGCAAACAAAATCTAATTCTTCTTACAAGATATTTAGTATATTCAGTCCCAAACTTAGCTTAACCAGGTCATGTGATCTGCTCATTTAAGATGCTCTGAACATTTAATGATTGAATTTTTTTTTTCCCAATCTTATAAATGTTAGAACTCCTAAAATATGTTGCTTGTAAAATGTGCATGGTACAATTTTTTGAGCCAGGACAAACCCTGGTATTAGCAACAGAATTTACCAAAGTACTCATGCAGAATGGCCCTGAACTGCACTTTAATATTGTAGCTGGTCGAGGTGGAGCTACATTTAACTGCTTCTTGTCCTGTTGATCCATGATTATATGTCAGATTTTATGAGCTGATTACAGGTTTTGCATGTAATATTTAATTCTGAAAAAATATCAAAATGAAGAAATACAGTAGAGTAAACAGTACAATATTTCCCTCTGAAATGTTGAGTATTAAGTACAATGAAGTGGAAGTACACTTACCTCAGGTACAGGACTTTATAAAATGTATTTCCACCACTGGTCAATCTGAGTCATACGAGCAGAATTCTATGTAAGTGTCTGACATAATGTAACAGCAGCATGTACCAGTAAGAGTTTCTCATATTTCCTTAAGAATACGGCCTCCATACTGGGCAACTAGTGTTCAATTAATTTCATAAAATCAATCATGTAGCAATTAGTCAAGGAAAGGCATAATTTAGGCGTTCAAAAGAAACTATTTCAAGCCGTGATTCGGAAAGCACAAAGGACTTAAAATCACAAAGCATTCTGCAGTGGCAGAATTAAAATCATGGCACACTCAAGTCGTGTGAAAGGCAGCACGATAGCAATATACTGCGAGAACAAAAGACCAGACTAATCAGCCTGTAGATTAAAAAAATTGAAAATGGAGTTTGCAACAAAGGGAGCAGGAGGAAAGGAAAGGTGAGTGTAGAAGTGATTCTGTACAAGTCCACGACATAAAACCATGAAAGGAGAACATGCTCAGCAGAGGAAACAGTCTTTATGCTCCACGCTGAGGATGTGCTGATAGATGATCGTCCAAAATAGCAAAACAAGCAGGACTAATTTTACACCTGTTAACACTGAGAATCTGAATGATCCAGATCCTGTAACTCACAGCACATCTGACATTTCACATAATATTTACTCTGAGCAGAAGCATACATGCAAATGTGAGATATAGGTTGAAACACTTGAGTCTTTTTGGGTCATGACTGTTTCCCCCAGTTGGTGAAAGGAATGGCCAATATGGTTTTTCTGTGAAAATTTAGGGGGGATTGGAGGTGGGGAGCGATGTGCTGCTGCCAGATTAGACTACAGCCTGTGCCAAGGTTATAAACAGGCTGTTATCAGGCCTCCAAACAGAATAATCCTCCCTGTATCAGCGCCCAAACATATGGGGCCACACAAAGCAGCAGCAGCCCCTGACAGACACCCCCTTTTAATTACACAGAGGAGGGGGGCAGGACCTTTCTCCTGGTGCATTTCCCTTTTCTGCCTCCGTTTCTCTCCGTCTGCCTGTCGAGGAAACACGTTTCATTTTGAAGGAGGAAGCTCACATGTAGCGCCAAATAAAGCTTACGGCTGAACTGCAGTGACCTTGTATCACATTTCAGTGTAGATAGTGTAGATTAGAGCTGCAACAATTCGTCTGTTAGTTAATTGACACAAAAAACACTAATTCCAGCTTGTAAACTGTGAGGATTTGCTGCTTTCTTTGTCTTACACGATATTAAACTGAATATTTGGGTGTTTTTTGTTTTTTTTTTGAAGAAAACGCAACATTTGAAGACGTCAATTTGGATTTTAGGAAATTCTGATGGACACTTTTCAAGATTTCCTGACGTTTTATAAACCAAAACATGAAAATAACCAGCCGATTAATCAGGAATGACAATAACTGCTGAACTGTTAGTCGGACTGTTAGTAAGAAAAAAAAAAAAACGAGATTTGAAGATGTCACCTCGGATTCTGGATTGGGATGGGAATTGACAAGACTTTATTGATACCAATGCCATTATCAATTCTGCTTATCGGCCCTATTCTTTATTGATTCCTGATCAGACTCAGGGGTAATTAGAGGTTTAGGTTTTCTTATGTGGCCGAACTACTTCACCCGAACTCTTCAGCTCAAACTCTTCGATCTAATACACTAAATTTGTCGTCTGTCCCTCGCACTCGCAGGGGACATGTCCAAGTCAATATTTAGAACAAATGTGTCTCCACTCAGTCCCAATAGAAACATAAAACACCACACACTGAAGCAGAACCGACCCAAATCGGTGCATAAAAAATTACCAGAATGCAGGAAATTTAGGGTTTGACGCTCAAAATTTTCTCGCGAAGGACCCCTAACCCCCCCACTGTCATATGTGTCCCCCCCAGTGTTGAAACTTAACCTACGTTCTTGACATTACACAGGATATTCTCCCTTGGTAACGGTGGTGTTGCTCAACAGTGGCAAAATGTAGCTTTTGACCGCTTTGTTCTCTCTGCCATGACTCCTCCTGGCTGCACATTTCGAGCAGCGTAGTTTAACGTTGTTTAACGTTTTGCAATGTGTCAGAAAAACATGTCAGCATCGATAAAAGGAATTGATAAGCTCAGATGATGGATCCAACAATTTGGAACTGGTTCTCAATTCCCATCCCTAGCTCTGGGAAATTAATTTAACAATTTATTGGGAAGAAATTGCAAGCTTAATTAATAATGAAAGAAGTTGTTTGTCCCGGCCCTAATTTAATCCTGGGATGTTCTTTTGTAAGAACACGCCGATGGTATGTGGTATTTCCTAAAATATTTTTAGAGAAAGTGTAAAAGGAACTTTCTTTTTTGATGTTTTTAACCTTTAATCAAGAAAATAATTGGCAGATTAATCAATGAAAAAATTGTTGTTAGTTGCTGCCTTTTTATAAATTGGGGAAACTATATATCAAAAAGAGTCGAGACATTTATTCTAAAATCTACTTTCTTTCACAAATGATTTGATCCAACAAAACCACGTCAATCTGCTGCACTCAGGTCTCAACTGTTGGGGGACTCTCCTCCCATCTGAAAGAAATAAATTCCTCCGTCTTTTATATACTGCCTACAGATTTTAAAGTCTTGTTCAATAAAGTTTAAATGTCACAGAGGTGTAATAACGGGGATCATATAAACGCTGGGCTTGGAAAAGCTATGCAAAAATGACGGCGTCCCTTTCCGCTCGTGCAATAAAGTTTTATTTGGCTGAATCTGCCAATAAAAGTGGGCTTTGAAGGTTGTCAATGGGGAGTAATTGGTCCGTTTTACAGGCCTGATCATATTTCTCCGAAGCTTTTTTTCATACGGCGTGAATGAGTCTTGACAGCGACACAAGGAGAATCTTCTTGTTAGGGATGTGACTTCCTCACCAACCTTCAACAATAACAGAAGGGCATATAAAAACAGAGAGGGGGGAAAAAAACATCTGGAAAAGCAGTACAGTGCAGGTAAATGACACCGCAAGATGAATATGCAGGTCTGTGCAGCGAGCCCGTCTTTGAGATTTCACATGGACGACGATGGAGATACACAATAACAGTCGGTGCTTTTGGCAGCAGCAGAGCCCATTTCACACACCCCCAGACAGCAGAAAGAGTGTAGACCTTAATGACGTCCAATCTTCTCTGTCACGCCGGGCTGGAGGCTCACCAGGGCAAAAATCGACCGACAGCTCAAAGTGCTGTTAACCGGTTTTGAGGACTCCTCGCTGATGCACAAAGCACACCTTTATTTCTAACATAGGTAGCAAAAAGCATGCCATCACTGTCTTTCCTTACCATTAAAGTCCAGACATCCACGCTGCATATAGGAAAACACATTCCCAAACACTCAGTGGTGTGAAGCTTGAAACACAAGCTTTTCAGAATAAGATGTTTGGTCTGAAGACAATTTTGCTTTTGATAAAAACATGCAGTGATAATGTGTTTCATCGTACCTGCTGTAGTGAGACATAAATGTCAACCACTGTAATGATTTGTAAACCAAACAAACACAGACCAAAGCTGACGATAACCTCGAAGAAAACAAAAGGAGGCATCTTTATTTTGCCACAGACATTCACTTTGAGACCTGAAGGCTTTTTGTCTGCACGCTTCTGCAAACTATCTGTGTGAAGTCAATTCCTCTTTTGATTAAGACTTGAGTTTTGAACTATAAAGATTCGTGCTACGTTGCAGCTTGTGACATAAAATTTATGACTACAACTGTGATCTTTTTAATTAATCAAAGCCACACCTCACCTTGATGAAACAAAGCAGAAATCACTTTGAATCACCTTTAAGATCTCAGCGATTTTTGATCTTTTTTTTTTTTTTTTTTTTTAAATGACCCAGTAACTTGAGGGAAAGTGTAACTCGATTAAAAAAGCAAAGGAGAAGTCAAGGAGTTTTGTTTTTGTCATCAGGTCTTGCCTCGCTCTTTGATTTGATTTCACAGCTGGAGAAGCATTTGGTAAGGAAATATCTGAGCGCAGCTGTAAGCCAAAGTGTCAGTGTCTATCCATCCCCGGTAAGAAAGGCCCAAAATAATAATCAAACACTCTTGGCTCTTTGGAGCAATGCTGCCAGCGCCACAGAAAACAGACAGACAAACACAATGAGTGTCTCCACATCCCTGCTCTGACAGGAGACGCCGGCAGAGTCGGGGTAAACGGACGGCGCGGTGCGGCACGGCAGCCCCTAATGATCTCCCCTCTGTTTCAGCGGACTGAGAAAAGCCATTACCTCCCGCCACATTACCCTGCCATCCCTCACATGGTGGATGGCTCCTCTCTCCCATGAGCACCTTGCTCCAGTTATGGCTGGCAGTGCTCACCTCCTTACCGCCTCCTCCTCAACCCCGTCCACCCTCCTCCCTCTGAAACCCCCAGCTCTATACATCACATTTAACACTTTGACACTAACAGTCTATAATGTTTCTATTCTACAAAATCACTCTGCCAACTCCAGGATAGCAGAGCAGAGTCTGAGGAAAATAAATACCACTCTCAGCCGCTGGCATTAAATTCTAAAGGAAAAAAGAAAAGTACAAAAAGAGCCTCTTCCACGCTCTTCGCCCGGCACCTGAGAGGTCCTCTGGCTGCCATGGAAGAGGATAATTTCAATCGATACACATTAACTGACAGCAACAGCTCACACTTTACGTGGAGGATTGTCCGCGTCGTATAAAGAGGCCATATAACCATATTTTCAGAGACGTCAACACTCCTCGCGAGCACTTTATAGCAGTATGAAAGAAACATTTCACTGCATTAAATTATTAAAATCAAAAAGTGGCATGAATAAATAAAACCAGCCTGAATAAGTGATGTGACAAGACAGACTTGAGGCATGACCTTTAGAAGTGTCTCAATGTGTCAGCAGACAAAAGGAAAGGGACATACGTTAAGTATGTGGCAAAAAAAACAAAAAAAAACAAAACAAGCCTGAATTGTAGAAAAAGAGACCAAAAAAACGAGAATTTATAAAAAGGGCCATAAATGAAACATGTCAGGAAAGATTACTCAGAAACACAGACGAAACAATAAACATAGAAAGCACCCACACCTCATTGCATCACAATTTGTTCCTTTTGTCTCTCTCTTTAATATAAGTGTTTACTTGGGCAAAATCCAATCATTTCATTCTCTCCGAGCGTATTTCATGTATATAAACAAACATTTGCTCAACCTCACTGGAGTATTAGCTTTAATGTATCGTCAGCAAGCCTGGCTTTGAGAGGGCATTAATTTCAATTCGCCGATTTAAACACTCCAGTTTGTCGCAATCCTTCATCGCAGTACGCCACCAAGTCAACACACACAATGGGCCTATTTTTCAATCTAATGGCGGAGCTTACTTGCCATTAGTGAAAAAAACAGCTTTTGCCTTTGAACAAGCCACTCAAAATGTAGCCCAGCATTTCAAAATGAATTTGAATAATTAATTGCAAGTTAAAACAGACGTGAACCCCAAGAAACGGGGCCGGGGATGGGAGCTGGAAATATATTTTTTTGCCCCGAGGCCAGAAGATCCCTCATCTTAGAAAGCTGGAAAATCTAGTCTTTGAGGATAGAGTGTGTAATCTCCAGTGAATCTAATGAAACAAAGTAAAAGATAACGCCACATTTCATCACGTCGGAGACAGAGTGCTTCCTCTGGCTTGCCCTTGAGGTGGCAGGAATCCATAATCTGAGGAAATCATTCTTTTTATGTAGTTGAGGTATCACAAGCCCCAGTTTGACCCGACTCTCAAGACAATTGATTTATGAGCAGATCCGGGACTTGAAGCCAAAAGTCTACACCTCTCCCTCAAATGATTTTTTTTTTTTTAAAGGGCTTTCTGGAGAAAATAAAAATGTAATGACCAAGCACTATCACAAAGCTGTTTAGATGGAGCATGGCCTCTTCTTTTGCTCCTCATTTAACAGATACAAAAACAGTTGCACAAAAAAATATGTATATCCGGAGATGGATTTTTTATCTAAACAAATGTTAGTGCAGTGTCACATATTTACAGCTCTGCATCCTCGTATATGTCAAAATCAGACATTTAGAAAAGCCATCTCTCCTTTCTGACTTGTCCTTGGCCCATTCCTTTGCAGTGAGCTTGTCTTTATTATTTAATTAAGCCACTACGGCCGTTACATTAATAATTGAGTGTGAGAGGAGACCCAGGGCAGCCGCAGGCTCTGGCGCATTGGGCTTCCTGGTGAGGAGTGTATTAAAAATGTGTGTGTTTATGTCCCCAGGGCGTCTGTCCTGGCTGCATAAAATTGAATTGGTTATATCTAATATATCATCCCCTAAGGGTGGCTGGCTGGCTGGGTGGAGCAGAGGGAGAGCTGAGATGGTCGCATCCTGCCAGCAGGGAATGAGTCCGGTCTTAGAGATTCAGAGAGACGCGCAAGGCCGTGACGTTAATGTCCCTCAGAATCAAATCGATGGGTGTCCGAATCCTCAGTGTGCATGGCCTTAAGCTAGGAGCACAAGACAAGCCCAGGACCAGATTAAACCCACTCGTTACCGCAGTCTTTGTTCACTTCTGGTGTCTGGTGATGCATTCACTGCATCACTGAGAATGGGTGGAGGATTTCTTATGAAAACGGATTACAACCAGATACCAAATACAGGCAAGGAGGAGAAAAAAAAAAAGCTTATGGCATTCATATAGATACTAAGAGGATGAATGTTGGTGACAATGTGAGTGTCTGAATGTAGAAGCAGGAAAAACATCACTCATGATCCCTCCTTTCACAGACCGAGGGGCTGACTGCAAATACACTCTCCCTCTCTGTCTTTCTCCACCTCTCCTCTTATCTGCTTCTCCCACCATCCCCCACTGCCACCTCCACATCCAGCCAGTGCCGAGGCTTTATCCAAGTCTGCACCTTTAAGGCCTCCAGACTCCAGAGGAATGAGCGTTTTAACACCACCATTAAGGTCAGGGCCTAAATTATTGATCTGCCACCTCTATCAGCATAACGGTCACGTAGCCAGTATCACAATCTAACCCTGCCGCCCTCGGCCAGATCGCTGCAGCTCCCTCAATTAGGGAGAGATTCTCATTACAAAGAGAGACAGCAGAGAGCGAGAGTGAAAGAGAGCAAGGTAGAGGAGGAAAAAAAAAAGAGAAAGAGAGAGGTCCGTTTCAGGCGGGGAAAATAGGGGGACAGCAGGCATTCTTTACACCCACCCTCCTCCCTCCCATCCACCTCCTCCTCCCCCTTGAAGTCTCCCATCATCCCCCCAGACAAGACCCAAAGATGACAGGTCTTATCCTCACCAAAATGCGGGCGATAAGGCAGCTGTAAAAGAATAATAAAAGAATAATGCATGGAGGATGAAAGAGGAAGGCAGACAGGGAGTGAGGCAGAGAGAGAAGGAGAGAGAGGCAGGCCAGGGAGGGGGCAGCAACATAAATAAAGATGCAGCACAGTTGTGCTGGATCTCCTAATGAATTCGGAAGGTCCTGGATCAATAACATCAGCGCGCTGACGACACATCACAAATGCCAAAGGAGCTCTCCGCCTTGAGCCCAGCCCGAAGAAAAACAGACATTTACTGCATCCTTCTGCTGTGCGAAAATGACTGAAAAATGACCGAATGCATCAAAAAATCGTCTTTGCAGAAAACAGAGAGAGGAGTGTGTTTGTGTGTTGCCGCGAGGAGCATCAGGAAGCAGGAAGCAGCCTTGATGCTTGGTAATGGGGATGATTTCCACCTAGGAGATGCCGTGATAGTGGCCGTGCTATCAGTGCTATTAGCGATGCTGATGACAGATGGTTTCTTTGTCTCTATTCAGATTTATTTTCACAGCTGTCAAGAGAAAAACACACTGAGTACATCATTACCCAGTACAAATAGCCTGAAATAAAGCAACCCCTGACATGATGGTCAAACTGTTTGTTGTACTGAAGATCTATGGAGTGAAAAACTGGAGAATATGTCGGAGAATGTTTTGGCAAAGAGTCTCCTAGAAGTGGATCAAAGCAGACATTGACTTGGGTCTCTGAAAACGTGCCCTCTCTCCCCATTCGCTCATACACAATCATGGCCTAATGGCATTCCATTAACATAATTGCCAACATAACTAGTGTTCCGTGTCTGAGAGCCATTCCCCAACTACACGAAAAAAAAAACCAGAAAGATGAGAGGAGATGAAATTGAGCCAAACTGGGACCATCCCCAAAAACATATTGTGGGTGTTCAAACTGGACCCCCCTCCTCTTCCTCACCCGCTTTTCAAAAGCTACAGCGCTTTGTGAAGACCCCCTGGGAAGGCTCTGGCATCTCAAGGAATGTGATGCCAGAGCGTGTGTGTGTGTGTGTGTGTGTTTGAGGGCACACGCGCACATGTTTGTATGCAGCACAGATAGCGGGGTGGAAGAGCAGAGCTTCCTTCACATGTTGGTAGCTGCCTCGCCGTTCAAAGATTGGGCCCCGACGCACGCTTCACACCAAACACAACCTGCCAGGCGAAATGAAATTCCCATTATTTTTAATTAATCCCTAATTAAAATATATTACTCCACAGATTCCACAAATCTCTCTTAATATGCAAATGTGGCCAATTCAAGGATATTTACATATCATTAATTAAGGCAGGCACATTCTCTTAGTCTAATGAGCTGTGGCCTGGGTCTGCCAAGGAAAACTAAACGCCGGGCTCAGGAGTGAGTAAGCACAGCCACGGGGGGATGTCGGCTCTCTGTTGAGTCAGGACTATCAACCGTTAACGCCAGGGTGAAGTAGACAACAACAACTCTGCTAAGACTCACAGGAAAAATCCACCCTGAAACACTTAAACATCGTTAAAAACTCCTGCAGGCGTCGTAGCTTGCATCTTTGCGCCTGTTTGGTCGGGTGATGTGTTTTCCTCATTCCTGACGGACCACGAAGAGGATGTGACATCATGCAGAGGTGTGTCCTGCGGAGGAGCTACAGAGAGTATGATATGTCATCACTGTCACTGCAACTATTGCTACCAGCGCCTATTGCACATGCAGGGAATGCAACAAGTTCATGCCCTCCTCTCTGGAGACTATCAAAAGGAGTTGCGTGGACAGAAGGATTCACAAACTGAAACAAATGTAGGGAGGTCAGCCCTCAACAGCCACGTTTCACCTTTTATTTCCCCTGAAGCAGCATATATATTCATAATTAGTAAGTTCCACCTCTTAACTGAGGGGGAAATTCATAACTCACCTGCTCTATTTCATCAGACTGAAATATCATAAATGTCTTTTATGCATCTTTTTCTTCAACTTGTTCTATTTTTTTGCATTTGCAATGTTTTATTGATAGTGACAGACAGATACGACAGGCGGAAAGTGCAGGAAGCACCTGTGGCAAAGAGCCCTGAGCCTGACTCAAACCCCAGTTGCTGCAGTAAAGACCAAACCACTTTTTTTTCGCATCATTTTAAACAGGTTTCCCCAAATTTAGCCTGACGTATTTTGTATCTTTGGAAACTTTGAGTCACCCACTAACAATGAGACTGGGGCGCCGACTAGTCAAGAAATTACAAAATTATATCACAAAATGCAAATGTGCTGGAAAAGTAATAACTCAAGTACTGTTCTCAGCCATTTCAGTATAATTTTACTTAATACTGCACTGCTTTTAAACATTTACTTCCTACTTTATATGATGCGCTCTTGCACAGTACAAACTCCCTAGCAGTATATAAAATAAATAAAATTAGCTCCAACTCAACCAGATACAACATTAAAATGCCACCATCTTATTAATCCGGGAAAAATTCAAAAAGATTATACATTATAATAAAACTAACTAACCAGGATCAGTCTGTATGGTGAGTTTATTTACTGTCAATTTAATAAATGTACTGTGCTGCAAATACTTCTATGGTTTTACTTAGAATTTTAAATGCAATAGTATGCAGGACATCCCTAAAAACAATGTATAGAGAATTAATCCCTCTCAATCCTCACTTATGGCCCAGTAGAAGAGAGTGGCAGTGTATTTATCTGTACAGTAGTGTTCTGAAAAATATTGTTTATCGATAAATAGAGCCTGAATATTTGAAACAGTTAATACTGATTTGACACAGTATCGATACACAAGTACCAGCTGTGCTTTTTCTTATTGTTAATGTTATATCCTTGTTACATTTACTCAATTCAATTCAATTTTATTTATAAAGCCCAATGTCAAAAATTTGCCTCAGAGGGCTTTACAGCATATGACATCCCTCTGTCCTTGGACCCCCACAGCAGATAAGGAAAAACTCCCCAAAAAACCCGTCAATGGGGAAAAGAAATATGGTAGAAACCTCAGGAAGAGCAACTGAGGAGGGACCCCTCTTCCAGGACGGACAGATGTTTATCTAACCATACAAATTTTAACTTGTGTGCCCTCAATGTCAATTTGTCTCCATGTTTATGAGCGTGCAGCTCCAAGCCAGTAGCAGCAGGTGAGATCCAAGAGGAGACTTTGAAAATCACGGATACAGCACCAAAAAAACCCTGTAAATATAGCGAGGAGAAAAACCAAGCAGACAAAACAAGAGTGAATCTGGGGTTGGTTTTCACTTTCACTCACAAGCACTAAAGGAGAGAGTTGCTGTGTTTTCTGTTGGACAGGTAGGTGCAGGTGGTCAGCTCAGTTAACTAGTATCTGCTTTTACATTACGGCAATTGTAACGTCCCTACATTAGTAGCTTGCAGTGTACGTACAAGCAGTGTTGGGACGAGAGGTCAGGTTTGAATGTTGTGTTTACAGTAACTAATAATTCCTGCACATCTTTAATCCTTCTGCCACTACATATTTATGACACTATATGGAACAGAGTGAAAGTGCATGATGGTGAATTCCTCCTCTAACTGTATTTCAGTGCGCATCACTGTATGAGTAACGTTTTATGAACTGCAGCACCAGCTTCTTAATCATTAAAGTGAACACGTGGAGTGCATCCAACCGTCTTTGCATAGTTGTTCATGGCTACTATTCATGAATATCATGTTGTATTAGGTGATTTGAAGGAGAGTGAGGAAATGAGGTGGGGTGAGATGTACCTTGTCCATCTCCTTGTTCTCCCCTTTCCCAGCTGCTCTAATTTGACACCTTGAGCATTGGAGGGGGGTAGGGTTAACTAGGTGGGGGAGTGCAAAGACACAGCGGAATTCATTAAGAATAGCAACCCTTCTCTCCCCTCAACCTCCCTCCAACGCTAATGACATCAGAGGTTAGCAGGAGCGAGACGAGGAGAGACAGAGGGAGAAACCAAGAGAGAGGGGGAGAAACGCATGAAATTAGTGATATTTAAAGTAATACTTTTAACGGAGGCGAGTGAGAAGTGCTGCGGCTCGTACACGAGGGCGCTTTGCCTGAACACCGAGGCCTTGTTTGCCTGGTTCGGTCCGAGTGTATTTCTGCATCCTTTTAACATTCACACGAAATGAAAGAGGTTTCAAAAACTGCCATTTTGCCTCTGACAGTCCTAATGCACTATGATGACATACCAACAACCGACTGCAGACCTTCGAAAAACCCATTTATGCCACACTTTGTAGGTTGGATGGAGTGCAATCAGACCTTTTTCAACATTGTGATTACCACGTACTGGCACAGTAATCTGTGGCTGAGGAATTGGCTGGCTAATGGCAGTTTCACATCAGCCATCTATAGGGACCTTGCAGACAGGTAAAGTGGTAGTTGCAAGATATTGAAATGGCCAGTGCCACCTGGGATGAAAGGCCTTTAAAAAAAGTATTAAGAACTTATTTTTTTCTCCTCCTGAAGCAGCAGCACTGTGTGTAAGATGAGCAGCTTTATCTTTGCAGTCACTTAAAACATCAAACACCTTGCTTTTCCTCACAGCCACTCTGGAGCTGCTGCTTGATTTTGGACCCGCAGGGAAAATGATTGAGGGGCAAGATAAAAAAAAATTCTAAGCTGAGCTGAAATCCTTGCTGAAACAGTGTCCCGAGACCTTTCAAACGCTCATTTCCATTCATCTACCAGTGACATTTTTCATGACGTACTCTCTGGCAAACTATCTGACTCATAAATCCAATTCAAGCCTATTACCGAAGAACTTTTAAAGCTATCCTTCATTAATGTTAATGGGGTTTTTTAGTGGAGGCCAGTGGTGGTTAGGACTACATGGCTGCTTTCCCAAGCTTGTTTAACAGGCTCCAGACAGAGATGGATGCTTCTTGCAGTCCGATAGGCTCTCTGAGCCATCTATCACCCAGAGGACCCACCCACAGAGCTGGCGTTCCATAACAAAGGGCAGGCAGGAAAGCTCCTGATTGACAGCTTTATGTGTGTGGTGGCTAGTCAGACAGCAGAGAGGAGACATGGTATCTGTTTCTGGCCTCAGTGCTGGCCCTCTCTCTGAAAATGAGTTGTGAAGAACAGAACAAAATAATGAGTGAGCGGGGGAATCAATCAATATGCCGACACATGAGATAAATGGGAGAATCAAACGCACACAGAGAAAAAACCATCCCTAATGCTGCTGAGTAGGTACAAAACTAATCAGGCAAATGAAGCTGCCCGAGCAACGTAAACTGTGAATGGAGAGCAGTGTTAAGGCATAAACAGTTATTATCATAAAGATTATTACCCTTACACCTCTAGACTTGCTAATTAGCGCAATAAACAGCCATATTCTAAAATGTATGGCTGTAGCGCGCAATAAAACCTGCTGCCACATGTAAATACAGACACTGCACACACAAAGACACAAATAAAGGGATAACACACTCTTCTGCAGTCACTAAATTCCAGCTTAAAAAAACAACAACATTTAAAATCTATAATAATGTAACACATGTACGAGCATAAACTGCTTTGCTGCTGCCACAGCTGTAATCATTTTACGAGAGGCCACAGTTCCTCTCAGGGCTGTATATATTCTTGAAATGCAGACAAAAAGAAAGAGGAAGAGGGGGGGGGGGGGGGGGGATGTTTCAGAAGAGACACACTAAATTTGGACAGTAAGTAGTATCACCCCGTTGGCGCGGTACACCGCACATTCGCAACGCCCCATTTAACCGCACACGGCGCTTCCCTCTACTGCCTTCATTTGCATACTTCAGCGGGGCCCTGACGGATGAAGACGGATGGGGCAAAATCAGCCTCACTGAAACAACTGTTTTATCAAGGTTAAACTATCCAAGAAGCTCTTAACCCCCGCGCCTTTATCACACTACAGCTCTCCCAATATCAATCTATCAATATGATCCTATCGGCAGCGAGGGGGGGGGGCGCCGAAGACGCTCTTCATAAACTCAAGTAATAGGAACATAAAGGAATTTTATGTGTTTAGGGGAGGAGACAGCTAAACATGGTGCTGAAGGACATGTCCAATAAAGCAGGCTACAAGGTGGTGCCAGCAAGCAAAATAAAATATAATAGGAGAAGAAGAGCTACTTGCCCGGAGGCGCGAGAGGCATGTGTGGAGTCACAGGGTCGTCGGTTCAGATCTTGTGAACGGGTGGTGAAACCGTGAATAAGGAACACTAAAAGCCTCCTTTAACAACAAGGCTCATAGTGGACTTGAACAAGGTACTGACACACACACACACACACAAACACACACACACACACTGCTCCAGTGAAAGAGCCTTTTATGTAAAAGCACAAAACTACACAGGGCATCTGCCATTTTAAAACAAGTATCTATAGCAGGGTGCTCCATGTGTGCTCCGTCAATCTTAATAAATGAGACATTAATAAAAATTCCTCGGAAAAACTTGAATAGAATATCACCATATATTTATGAAAATAAAGCCGTTATTATTATTATAAAAATCTAAAATGATCCAAACCTGCTCACTACTTGTCCAGTTTGAGCGAATGAATTAATGTTTGCCTATATCAGTAAAAACAACAACATAGCAGTGCTGCAGGACCTTTGCAGGATTTAAACACAACACAAGATCGACACCGTCACGAACCTTTGCGTGTAGACTAAAAATCAAAAATCGAAACAGTATCACAAAACATAACATCGCAAAAATCTGTTCAATAAGTCGTCCTCTTGTCATGTGGTGTAGCTTAATGTAAAGTGAAAGTCTTGTCTTGTACATGGAAACTAGCACAGTTGCCTTCACACGGTGAGCAGAGTTAACTACAGCAGCTACTGCGAGAGGAGCATCAGTTAACCTACTGGTGCTTCAACAGACTCCAGAGTGCAGACGGCCACATACTGTACCGCACGCTTATGCTTATATGTGTGTTTACATGTGTGTGATATTCCCATGTCTATTAACACACATGCAAACACAAACACTAAGTGACTGATTTACAGGAGGATTTCCAGCACAAAATCAAGAGAAGAAATGACAGCTATTGGGCCGCGCTTTGGATTCCTGCATGTTCCTTTATTATTTTGTAAATACCTAAGTCAGAGTCTTTTTACAACGTGATCCAATTCTAGAAAGCAACGTCCTTTAAACTCAGAGAGCTTGGAGTCCCACCACCTACAGCACCGAACTTCCCATTGATAAAACACTGTGTTTTGGCTTTCACAGCTCTATTAGTGAGGTGCCTCATCTTGTTTTAGTGGAGGCACACTCTTCCACCCTCAAACAACAGCTGGCTCAATCCTAAACCACCTCAAACTTGGAAAGACACTGGTAAATTCTTCAACAAGACCTGGAAGGCCTTTATTGAGTTTTTTTTTTAATTTTTATTTACTTTCTATTTATTTTTATTTCTATTTTTTATTCATTCATTTATCTATTTTTAATGTTATTTTATTTTTTAATCTATTTTATTTATTTATTTATTTATTTCTCTTACCGTATTACTATAAGTAATTTATGTGTGTCTGATTCAAATATTTATTTTATTATTATCATTTTGAGTACGGGTGCGAGGGTTATATGGATGTGGGAGATTAGGGTACAGATTAACAGTACGGGCTCAGTTCATGTTCTCAATGTTGTAGGTTTGGTATACCAACCAAAGACCAGCTCATCTTTAATATGTGCCCATAAATCTGGTAAAAAAAAAAAATAATAAAAAGATTTGTGAAAGAAAGAAAACTCAAGAGGTAGGGCTCGGCAATAAAGAGAAAATCAAATATCAAAATATTTTCTAGCTAAATGGCTCAATATTTTGCAACCATATCACACGGTTGACTATTGTTGCTTTCACAAAACACTAACACAATGAGATTTTTGATAAATAATCATCAGTAATGTGGATAAAGGCAAATATTAGAACAGTCTGGTACATACAGAAAATTACATTAATTTACTGTAATGCAGCCTTAAAACCAGGAAAAGACAAATCTAAGACAATATATAGTCTCATATATAGTCTCATATCATGATATTAATATATCGATGAGCTCACCCTATTTTCAGTGATAATATTACAGCATTAAAGTTGTGTGCAGTGTTAGCGATTACAAATGGATAATCACAGCATTAATATGCAAATTACAGTAGTTGCACTTTGTCATATAGCGTTTTTGTTCTACACACACATCCACTCATCATTTCAGAGACTTTTTAAGGCACCACGCTGCTGCAGTAATGATAAACTCTTACACTAAATGACAAATTGTTGATAGCACACATTTGCTCCCATAAACCCGCATGTATACACACATCATAAGAGCAAACAACCTCCTAACTTTTGATCTTTGAAGGGTAAAAACTCTGTTAGAAGTGGCTTGGTAATAAATGAACAGAAGTATATAATTTGCTGATTATGCTCAAGTAGAAAAAAGAAAATGACAGCAATTAACATAATTTCAGTTGGAGTTAACTGTCCAGAACTAACACCGCCAAAGGCAAGCTGGCAGACAGAAGGCACAAAGGAAACCCACAGCTTTCACTCTTTGAGTTGGGACACTGATATCTACAGTACAGGGAACCAGCAAGGAGGCGTCACCGTATTATCAATCCTCATCGCTGTTACTGGGAAATATACTTTACATGTTTTACCTTGTTAAACATCAGAACGGTGGTGATCAATGTCAAGGTTTGGTTTGTTTTCTAGCAATGAGGTATTTAATGTATACGTAAAGTCGATTTTCTGTAAGTCAAAGCAGCTGGTGGTCGAGAAAATTGACACTGTTTCTGATGCAATTTGGATTTAATGAGAATTTTCATTATGCAAGTTGCAATAACGGAAACTGATTGGAGGAAACAAGTGAAATGATCTCATCCTAATGGCAGTTTTGACTTGCTAATTGTTTTTTTAACACTATGTCACTGCATACGAAGCACAAAAGAAGTGTTGTGATCCACGTTACAGTGAGTTTTGTCTGTTGTCTTGATTCATACGTGTTGAGAGGATCAGCTTTAATTTTGTGGACAAAAACTATGACAATAAAATGTTTTTTTCACGACTAACACGAGACGCTGACGAGCGACAAATAGATCTTTGTTAATAAAAACTATGAATCCATCACACCATCCTGCTTTTTCAGCCACTGTAAGTTAAATAACCAACTTCAAATAAGATTCAGATGCTAATGCTGTCGATATGTACTTGCTAACATGAGAAGTCATTCAGGGAATGTAACGAACATAGCATGGCTACTTATTATGTGGAATAACATCATAACATCTGTCAGACCTTAAACAACCCTTCCATGGTTGGCGCTCCAAGCGGCAGTGATATCATGATGGTAGTGAGGGCGTGATCCCCTAAGAAGACACAGGTACTCATGTTTACTCATGGACGAGTGATTGTCAGATCAGAAGTCCAATGTTTGGAGCAGCTGGTAAGTTACCGGATGTCAACCATACTACAGATGCTCACTATCAAGCCAGAGAAAGCAGGCAGGGACGACTGTTTGCAAGTGTATTTTTGGGAAAAAAAAAAAAAAAGACTTTGGAGCAGTGGTCAGACAGGTTTTTGTCGTGTAGAGTGGACACGGGCACTACTAAACAATTAAAATGTGACTAAAAGTAAAAAGTATTTCTGTCTAAAGACGGATGAATCTAAAATAGCTGCCAGAATCACCACTGCCGAGGTTCCCTTATTTCCCTGAAAGAGCCGACACTACTTCAGAGGCAGATTTAAGGGCCCTTATCTGCCTCTCAGTGAGATGGTCTTCCCACTGCCAGGCGGCTAGGCCAAGTGCTGACCTCTGCTAACACTCATGCTCTCGCCCCACTGTGCTAAATGCTACCTGTGGTGTCACATCTGCCCCGGGAAGTGATCCAAAACTGCAGCACCCTGTGTCTCTATAGGCCCCACGGAATTAGCAGCAACAATCCCAAGAGACCGCCTGCCTGCCTGCCTGCCTGCCTATTTCTGCCCCTCCAACACACACTCTGACACACGCGCAGGAACAGTAGATACCACACAGCACACTGAAGATTGCCAGCATGAGGCTGTTTGATTTTGCAGCCACAAAAACAACTCTTTGTGTGGCTAAATTTATCATCGCTCTCCGCCACAGTATTTGTGTCTTTCTCTACAGTTCGATATCTCTCCTCTCTTTTTCCCTCCGAGTGTGTGTGTGCGCGCGTCTGCATTGTTCTTTGTCTGCGCCTTTCCTTCCACTGAAGGTGCCGAGGTTACCAAGGCTCATCTGTGGCCCCTTTGTCTCTCACGGCAACAGCAAGGTTTATTAACATAAATTAGAATAGCTCACCGAGAGAGTACCTTGTCGCTATGCGTTACCCACGGCAACCTCTCCTCCACTCTCAATCCACCTGAGTGTGAGTGTGTGTGTGTGTGTGTGTGTGTGTGTGTGTGTGGGTTTGTGTGTGAAATAAAAAGAGAGAGAGAGAGAGAGCGCACTCCCCTGCATCTAAATGTGAAACTACTCTGAAACGAGGGAGACACATCCACACCCATCTCTCCCCTGTCCTGATTAAAATAAATGGTGCTATCTGCACTGCATGACTCACTACACCATGGCATTACTATCAGTAATTGAAACATCCAATCACTACTGAGCCATCAGCCTCACTGCTCTTCCCCATCTGACTTTGTGGCACCTGATTGAACATCCCACTGTATGGGAAGTAATACAGGATATGCCTGTGAGTTTATATGAAGAAATGCTGAGGAGAGGAGCAAAAATACTGCATCAACAAGGGTGCAATTCATGTTTTTTGCATGATATATGCGTGAGCGTGTACAGGATATATTTAAATGTGTGCGTGTGTGTGTGTGTGTGTGTGTGTCCCACTCCTAAGCAGATATCGAGGGAGAGTCGGGTAGCCTCATTGATTGGTGTTGATTCCATCTGGGCAGCGAGCAGCGACTGACAGAGGATCTAAGCCGCTGCGAAAGGCAACCATTAATCTTGGTCCTGTTTAAGCAGCATGTATTAATTTATGTCATTTTTACTAAGTCAGCCAGGGAAGAGCGCTTGCCATTTTACGTTTGACTGTTCATCGAAGTCAGGAGAAGGGGGGGGTTCCTTTGTACAACCCCAGCGTGCTGCCAACACGCCACTTACATCGCAGTGGCAGGGTGCCAGAGAAATGAGATCCCACACCTCGTATTAAAGGTTATCAACTGCCAGGGCAACCACCTCCATCAAAGCACCCAAGAAAATCTGAATGTATGAGTTACATTTTTGATATAAGAAAGGATATGTCTCTTCAGTCAAACAGAGAGGGGGAGAGAGGTGACATGTAACCAAACAGATTTAACACTATGAAATATGAGAAACTAAACTGTGTAATTCAGAGGTAGTTGGAGTACACAGTTGGAGCCCCCATGAACATATCGGTAATAAGATCTGCAGGTGTTTCAACGCCAACAATATGAGGATATACGCGTCCACCGGTCCTACTGCGTGAGGCAATTCCACCAGACTGTGGAAAATCCAATCATATCCAAACAGCACCAATAAGAAAAACAATGGCTGAGGCAATTGCAGCTGCAATAATGTCACCAGAGCTGTTTTGTAGACACTAAAAGCTGCTCCAGAGACAAACATCTGATAAAAAAGAAACTCCACTCCGCCATAGAGCAAATTTCCTCTCTAAAGCAATTTTATATTCGATAAGTGGGAAGGCATTCTTAGCGTAATGGATCTGAATATGATCTCTGTCAGAAAACTAAGAACACAGCCTTGTATAAAAGCCCGGTTTGCAAAATGGCCAGTGCTGCTGCATCAGATAACCAGATTGAGAAGTGCAGGAAACAAACTATAGATCGAGATGCAGTGCATTCATATTTGTGTTGAGTAGGTCAACTGATGGATTTCTGTGACTCTGTCCTTCTTGCTGTTTCCATGAAGGTGAAATGTGAAAAATGCACGTGGAGGGAAAAACAGTTATCAGACATGGGCACACACCTGCATGCATGCATAGGTGTGGATTTTGGGGGAGATCCAGGCGAGACGCCCTGCTGAATATTTAGAACATGTGTATTTGTCTCACCCGACAAATAAATGAAAGTAGCAAAGGGCATTTGGTGGACATGATTAAAGATATGTACACCATAAATTTGGGAAGAAACAGCGAAAATTGGTGCATAAAATTCTCCAGGATGCAGAAAAGGAAGTGCTTGATGCTAAAATGTTTTGCCAGAGGACTCCAAAACAAAACCTACACCCTTGCATGCATGCACAAACACAAAACTAATATACAAGCTTTGATTAAAATATAGCTGCTGTAACTTTCAAAAACCACTGCAAAACACATAAGCTCTCACAAACACACTCTCACACACTCCCTCGCCATACGATGACACACAGAATATGACCATTCTACAGCCAGATCTGTTATCACAGCTAATTACAACTCCCACCTCAGATATACAGGGCTGTAATTAGCCTCTTAAAACATGATTAACATGTCTCAATTAAGCCAGTCAACATTTGCATAATATATTAGCTGTCCTAATTGCGAGTGAGTTTATATCAGAGGACAGGGAACAGCAAAAAATACTCGCTGTTGCTTCTGAAGTGCACAGATAATGTGGAGAAAATAAATATGAATATAGAGGAAATGTCAGTGGGTGAAATGGAATCCAGTCTGTTTATGTTTGACATAACTCACTTTAAAGGCAAAGATAAACTCACAATCAGCACATCCCCGCTCAGACTACTTAGAAAAATATATTACATGTTTATTATTATTCACTAAGAGGAACGTTTCTGGTTAAGTGGAGGAATAGTTTCCTATAAACTCGCAAATCAAAGCCCGGCAACATTTTCTAAAGGAAAACTTCGCACTCGTTTTGAAGTTATTTATTCGAAGTCATTTACGAGAGAACAGACAGAGTCCTGTTCAGCCTTATTTCCGTGGAAACTAAAACATGGGGGGATAAACTGCTGCTTCGGCACTTCCAAGCCGGGGACAGATATACAGTCTCCCAGCTAGCGCGGGGAAACCAAGGACATAGCCATTAGTTTCAGGACAGCGCCACATTGGAGACTAATGCCTCCATCTGTCACTGGAGATGAGAGGAGAGTAACAAAGAGAGGCAACACTAACCCCTGAACTCATCATGGACAGCCATGTCAATTAAATACTGAAAAACAGCAGCACTGGGAGCCATAGTGACCAGTCTATCCACTGCTTCATGGGAGCTCAACTAGTACCTCCATCAACGTTTAACGGTAATGTTACAGGTTATACAGTAAATAGTAGTTTCACATTTTCTCACCATGCACCTTTACGTTTACTCTATCTACTAGAGCTGAAACGATCCGTTGATTCAAGGTATACTTCACCCACAGAATGATCATTTGTACATCAATTACTCTCTGTGTGTGTTACATTGAATTTGTTAAGAAACGCTGAACGGAGAATCCAAAAACGCAAAAGTATATCAAAACATACATTTACAAACTCTCACACAACTCGCGCAGTATAATCCAAGTCTCATTTATCCAGTCATATGCTCAGTACTTCCCAAACAGACGGCCCTTTCTGACGGAGAACTGAACTAAAAGTGAAACTTGTATAAGCTATGCTCCAGACTCCACTGACAAAAGCTGTAATATCACCTCGCTGAACACGGGAGCTGCTGATCTACACTGCCTCAATCAGTTAGTTTGTGTTATTGTGTGACTTTGGTGTGTCAAAGGGTTAGTTCGGATTCACCAAAGTCACGCAATTTCACAAGTTGTGTGAGAGTCTGTAAACTTTTACTTCATCAAGAATTTTCTGTTTTTGGATTCTTCGTTCATCGTGGAGGAATAAGAGAATTTTCTTTATTATTTTTTTCAAATTCAGCTTAACACAGGGTGAGTAACTGATATACAAATGATCATTTGGTGGGTGAAGTATTCCTTTGATTTGATTCCTTTGATTTGTTTATTGTCAGAAAATTAATCTGAAACCTAACTGAATTATTACATCAGTCTTTTTCTGAGCAAAATACCAAATTTTTTGTTGTTTCCAGCCGCTCAGAAGTGAGGATTTGCTGCTTTTCTCTGTTTTATATAATTGTAAACTGAGTATCTTTAGATTTTGGACTGCTGGTCAGACAAAACAAGAAATCTAAATATGTCACCTTGCCCATTGTATTCAAGATTATAGCCTAAATTATTACTCACTACTCACCTAAATTATTACTTACTAATTAGTACTCATTTAAACAAGAAATCAACAGCAGTGTTGTTGCTCTCAATATTCGACATTGAGAGCATAACATTTAAAATGTTTATTAAAAGAAGAGCAGAATGACTGTAGTTAACATTGACAATAAGAGACAGCACAAAGGTACGGTTGGTACAGGTGTATCAATACTGCAGGACGCTCACTGAAACTGTTTTAAATGTTCAAAATCAATGTGCATGAAAAAATTAATACTTTTGACAACCCTACATCAGACTGCTAAACAATGAAATGACTTGTTAGATGAACGACACAGAACTCTGAGGACAGTTCTCAAAGAAACTTCTTAAAGTCGTGCTAACGATGAAAACTACTTCTCCCAACATTCACAGCAGGAGCCCTGAAAGTGACCAGACAAACCACACTGTGAATATCTAAAATGTGTGTACATGCCTAATTAGCAGGGAAGGGTGGCTGCAGTTAGCGTGAGCGACTGATTCAGCAGGTCTCCAGCTTTGATAAGTTCAAGCGGTGTAATGCATTATCCGTCTGATCACATTAGTCATGCAGGAGCTCTCCATCTGACCCGAGCCTGCATGGGGGTAATGTGAGGCTGCTGACACAGAGTGGCCTGACGAAACAGTCCCAGGCCCGCAGATAGAGAGACACAGAGAGGTGCAGAGCGGGAGAGAGAGTAAGCCTGAAATCTGACACCCAGAAACACTGACTTGGTGTCTGGCTTCTCTTACTTAGTCAACCTGTACGTGCCAGCTTTCCTCGCCGTAATGGTTCCACACAAACAAAGACGCTCTCCAACTCCCTTCACAGGATGTGAAGCAAGCACAGGGAAAACAAATTCTAAGTGCTTCTCAGGAACTGTAGAAACAATGATGATAGTTTCAAAAAAAAGTGCAGAGGGGCCGGTAGTCAGGGCAAACACGAAATACAACACTGGCGGCCAAAAGGAACGTCTGTAAGTGGTAACACAAACCCCTGCCGTTGGTTTTCCATAAGCCAGCATGCGAACCTGAGCTTGTTTAAGCTTGCTAAATACTCTCCCGCCGTGACACCAGCCCGACCCCGGCACAAATATACAGGGAGTGGGGTGGGGTGGGGTCATCAGTTAAGGCCTGCTCTGTCCGCTACTGGCATGCGCTCCCGCCTTGTTTGTCAGCTGCTTGCCAATGGACACCTCACTGCTGCAATGTCCCATACTGCTGCTGTCAACACTCACACGCCACTGATACACCATAAAGAGGTGCATGCGACACACATGTGAATAACATGCAACAAATGATATATGATCTAAAGAAATGTCTCCTCTCCTCAGTAAAAGGTCGAGGAGAAGGGCTGCTGCGAATCTGAACCGCTGCACTCGTCTCCTCCTGCTCGCACTTCTTCTCAAAGACGCTCTGACTGCAACAATGTAAAAAAGCGAGGAGAAGCTGACTCTTTATAAAGAATATAAAAAAGACCTGACAAATTACAGGCTGTACTCCACTCGCATACACTGCACTCAGCACATTTGGCTGTAAATGCCATGGTGAAGGTTTGAGTCATTTTCTCTGTCACTGCAGTGAAAGGATTTTCAGTTTCGTCTGCACAAACCTCCTATGGGCGAAGATGAGCCGCAGCTCAGCTCTTCAAACGTAGACAGGGAGGACACAGCGAGGCAGCCATTAAAGACTCGATTCTCTCGTAAATTGTTTGGGTTATTCTTAACTTTTAAACGCTTTTCTGCCATCATCAAAACAACGCAGTTATTTAGGGCTTGCTCATTTGTGGTCTGGAGCGTGTTTTTCAAAAACACTTTGAGTAAAAATAGCCGATTGGATACATAAAAGAAGGAGGAATATGAACTACGCTGAAATATGTTCATTTCCAAACTTGGTCCTAATTTGCAGGCCGAGGGGAGCCTCTCTCCCTCGTCAGAAGCTCTGTGAAATCCCGCGCTGCCAAGAACGGTGGGAAGAGAGGAGAGGCAGGGGGAAAAGCCAGGAAAAGGTCCAAGTCACTTTGTTCTTCTTTTTGGAAACGAACTCTGGTTGAACCCAGGGAGACGCCAGACAGTTTACAAAGAGCCAGGCATTACTCTCTCACTTTTCCGAGCCTTGCAATTTAGAAACAGGGCCCCAACCTACTGTAGCTTCCTCCTCACAGACAGCACTCTTTAACCTTTAAATCTGGTGAAAATCCCAAAGTGGGTTTTGTTTTTTTTGCTGGAATAACCTGTGCCAAACTCTGACTCACACAAATGAAATGTCGGTGAATAAGAGTTCATGTAAAATTAAGGAAAGTGGTATTGCCTCCATACGTGTTTATTTTTAACTGTCATGGCTGCGAATGCGACCGACCAGACTAAAAGTGACAAGGCGCTCTCAATAACCTCAAAGACAGCTTCAAAGTTGTGTTCCCAGATAAGCCTGTATTGGATATTTTGTTTTATTTCCTCCCTTGAAAAGCCGCCTCTTACACAGTGCCCTGCCACATCCCTCAGAGAATATTCACAGGCTTTCATCATGTGAGCCGCTCTTCTTTTAATCTGCTGTTAAGTGAGTAATAATTCACACATTCCTTTTCATGACTTTGACCCCCTCGTTGCAAACATAAACAGAAAATCCCTCCGACCTGCCTCTGCAATTTTTAAAACAGCTCACTTAGCAAACAACCGTCAAACTCGGCCAAGAAAAACAGACAGAGAGGGGTGAGAAAGCCCGGCCCCAGCCCAAATGTCGGCATGAAAACACTCCTGTCCAATGACAGCACCTCATCTGGGGCCAAGGCTGTCCACATGCACGGTGTGTGACATGTGTCAAGGAAAACGTGTCGTAAATTGTACGATTTTTTTTTAAATGCCAAATAAATTCAGAGTGGCTTTAGAGAGGAATGTCATGATGATCATGACCTCCATATTCTTCTAAATCTTTTTTTTTTAAATAAGGAAAAGACATGATGCTTAGACACTGTTACATCATGAAAATGACAACTTCAAGCGAATGAAAAGACTAAAACCAAGCAAACAGGACAAACAACTTACCTGTTTTCTCCTTTATTTCACACAAGACGTTGAAGAGAGCAGGTTTCATTCTGTGGCAGTTCAGTGCATGTTTCCTAAAAAGAGGACAGGACATCCCTTTCCAGATCAATATTCAAACAAGTGGCAACAGTCACAAAGCCACTTATAAGAGAGGGGCGTACTTAAATCACAAAATGTCATCTTGAAGATAATTTTTTCCCCAGATTCCCCTGCTGTTCCTACTGTAAGAAACAGGCTCATTTATAAAACATTCAGGAGCCAAAGCAAAGAAAAACAGTATCATATTTTACACTGATTCTATGGTATTTTAATTATTTTTGTCACATAAATACACAACTAGAGAATTAAAGCCTTAACTTACAATATGCAACAAAATCCACCCAGTTGCACTACACCTGTGACATGCCTCCAAAGTGTTTGGCATTATATTTTTGATAATTACTGACAGTGCAATAGGTCAAAACTACAGGAGAGGATCTGCAACATGTTATCATAGCATAGGATTACAATGTAAGATCCTCTGTAACACAAGTGTCCTGAAAAACTGGAGTGGCAACTGCTCCACAGTTTAAAGAAAAACTCCGAACAGATGATTCTAATTTCTAATAATCATGCAATAATTAATAGTTTTAATAAAAATATTAAGGCAAAAGTTGCTTCGTGTAATCAAATATGAATCGTGACAAGTTTTTGAGGTGTTTTTTGTGTCTTTCGCGCAGTCACGGCACTTCAGTGGGCGTAATTGCTTTCATTTAGAGGCACAAACCACAATGTTATTATCTCCCTCCATCCCCAACAACGTTGTCTAATATTTCCGCTCTCTGATTAATAATACAAATGTTATTTGCGGAGCCTCACCTCGCCTGTGCTTCGTCTAAGCTTTGGTCTGTGATGGTCATTATTTGCTGTAATATGTCTCCGATGTCCTGCTTTCTTCCCTCTCCGTCCGTCCCCGCCGTGCCATCCTGCATATGCTGCGCCAGGCCGGGGTGTCCGGCCATGCCTACCCCGTGGGAGTGCATCAACCGAGGCTGCTCGTCCATCCTTGACCACGGTCCCTGCTGCCTCGCCTCCAACTTTTAAATTTTAATATCAAGAAGGGGGGGAAGAAGAAGAGAAAAATATCCTGTGGAAATTCCTCTGGATTCCTCTGCGTCTCTCTCAGCCCCGACACTCCTCCTTTTTCCTTGGTAAGCTTTTCTAGATTTGGGAGGAGGGAGACTGACAAACCCTCTCTCCGCTCTCTCTCTCTCGCTCTCGGTGTCTCTCCCAGCTGGTTTAGGTGAAATCTGATCTGAATCGCTGCTTTTGGCTTTGGCCACTCCTGCACCGCTACTGTAGGGAAGAGGAAAAAAAAACAGGATTGAACATTAAAGGCTCCTAATCTGATTAAAAGTGGAGCGCGCTCAGCTCCTCTTATCAAACCTCCGATATACTCGAGAGCTTGATGCGCTAAAACGCGCTAAAGACTCAACTTGCCTGTGAAGGTTTTTGGATACAAAGTCACCACCAACTGTCTGTTATTGTTTCGCTTATGTCTGGTAACTGACTCATAATCAGAGTATGGATGGAAAGCCTCCGCCCCTCGAGCCACGATTGGAGAAGAAGGAGCGCGCAAGTCCCACCTCGGTCCTCTCCGAAAACGTCAATCATCCTTCTCGAGAAGGTGGGACACTGTAATAAACATAAAGAGATGTGACCGGACCGGGTGGCTATACGGTGATGGATAGAGAGTGAATATGTAGCCTAATAAATAATTGTGAGTGGCAGTGAAGCTCTGACCCAACAGGACAGCATGGTGGTGCTTGTAGAAGACACTCTGTCACCCTGACTATATATTCTCCAGCTGAATATTTACATCCTTGTAATCAGTCAAAGGAAGAATAAATCAAGATGAATTTATTAGTTTGGGGGGGAAGCACTTTTACAAGCCTTTTGTTGTAACAGGGGACCACAACAGTTGTTAGAGCAAATGTAACGATGCTCCAGTCAAACCAGGCTATTTTAAAAATTCATTAAAGGGGGACTCCGACCAATTTTACACATTAAAGTGTCTTTTAAGATCTCCAAGAGCACTGGTGCATATGTGGAGAAAAGCAGAATCACATTAAGCCTTTTGGCAACACTATCAACGTTTGGTCATGGACTTTGCACGTCCAGATACGACGTGAAAGATACCAGGTGCATTGGTTGTTGATGTTCTGGGACGCCGTGTCAAGTTCTGCCTGTTACATGCATTGTCTTCTTTCAAAATACACTTCCATTTTCACAGGAAATTTACAGTTTACATACAGTCTCTTTCAAAATAAATGCACTTCGTCAGTACAGAGTCCGGTCTCGAAATCTGGTGCTCGGGCAGTGACTTGCGGCGTCACAAACCAACAAAAAGAAAGGCTTCCTTTAACGTCAGCATGATACATGGCCAGTTGCAGTTGTAGTTTAGCATCGCCCGGTGGCGTCAGGTGGAAACGCAGCGGGACAAGGACAAAAGTTAAGGCGGCGAAAGTCCTAGTGGGTCAGGTGGGAGGAGTGGTGGATGGGTCCAACAAACCAAGTCCCGTAAGACTCTAAAGCCAAACCCGGTTCTTTTTTCCTAAACCTAACCACATCTTTTTGTTGCCTAAACCCAACCATGTTTTTTGTTGTTGAAGCATCAATTTGCGGTGTTGTACTGACATAATGCTTTTATTTTGAAAGAGTCTGTATTAAACAGTAAATTGCCTGTGAAAACAGAAGTGTATTTTGAAAGAAGGCATCCAGAACGTCAACAACCAACGCACCCAGGGTACCTTTCATGTCATATGTAGACGTGGAAACTAAGCGTAGATATGTGACGAGGTCGTAGTGAGAGTGTTGTAGTACAACACCACAAATTAACTTTTTTTTCCTTCAACATGGTTCAACATGGTTGGGTTTTTTATCTTTAGCTGATATTTGTAGTTTTTCTGCATCAATTTTGACCATTTTTGTTATTTTAATTGCATCATGTCTGGGAAATCGATAACGGACAACAAGTTCAAGAAGTGTGAGTGTTAAAGGAATGCAATATGAAACTGGCAGAGTACTTTTTAAATTTTGTTTTTGAGCAAAAATTCCAAAAAGGTCACCAGTTTAAGCTGATCAAATGTTAATATTTGCAGGTTTTCCTGGTCATCTATGTACAGAGGCCGAGAAAGGCATACGTGCTACAACAGACCAAAACATTTACATTAGAAGAAACGTGCTGCAGCTTAAAAAACGATGCCAATTCAAATTAATATACAAAAAAAAATCTGCAAAGCTGCAAATGAAAATATGAGCTGCAGAAAGACAAAACAAATACACTGACAGCAAACATGCGGCAAAAAGAAACGATGCAAAAGTAAGGAAGACACAAACCTCAAAAATGAATGAAACCACAAAACGCTGCAAATCCAGTCAATACAAAGGAAGACCTCGAGGCCTCTAGGGGAGCCACGTTACTCTGTTGCTCTTTTATACTATTGTAAAACAGTAAGGCTGATGTAAAAAAGAATATCTACCTTTTTCTGTCGCTTTACTCTACTTTTCTTCCCGCTTCAAAAACAAACTCTCTCGTCTGGTTTCTCTCTCAGCTTGAAAAACAAGCTGTTCCACTCACAGCCTCCCCTAGAGGCCTGGAGAACTTCTGTTGTGTTGACCGGACACACAGCGTTTCTTGTTGCATTTGTTACCGTTGTATTTGCTTGGATTTTCGCGAGTGTTTTTGAAGCATCGTTTCTGAGGCTGCAGCACGTTTCTTGTAATGGAAGTGTTATGGGCCTTTGTTTCAAGTTTATCCTTGTTGGCCACCAATTCTGTGGCGTTAATAAGAATATTTTGTATGTTTTTCAACTGTTGGTCGATCACAACAAACGACTTAAATGTCAGCTAGGGCTTTGGGAACTTGTCTTTCTTTGCCTTATAATTTTCTAACATTTTTATAGAGCAAATGGTTAATCAATTTATCAAACAAACAGCTGGAAGATAAATCAATAATAAAAATAATTGTTGCAGCCTTAAACCAGACCTGTATTTAAATTGCTATTTGCACCAAATATGTAAATTATCTCCCATTAACACTTAAAAAATCTAAATCATAATATGGATATGCTGCAGTTGTGTGCCTCAGAGTCTGGTCTCTGCTATATCCAAATGCTTCCTTCCCTTCTTTTCCTGGCCGGACAGAAATCGATCAGTCAGTTTTCTCATTACGCGCTGAATAGGGAGGTAGGGCAGTAATTGTCACAAGGGGCAGGGTGAGGTTGAGGGTAGTGGTGGTGATAATGTCTGACACTAAGGAGCTGCAAGACTGCACAGTACAGCCCTGAAATGGAAGTCTGCAGTCCAACAGCCATTCTGCTTTATTTTATACCCTATTTAACAGGGTCATAATGACAGAGGATTATCTCGGTGTTGTAGACCTTGCAAAGAAGATGGTGGTGCAGCTGAAAACATGCATACTCAAACGTGTGAGGAAAAATTCATCAGACACGGCAAATATCAAGTTTTTCTTACATTTTCGGACCCAATCCTTCGTCTGCAAAACAGTAAATATAAAACCACACTCTGATGTCAGGCTGGTGATTCAAATCCTGATCTATACCTCCCACACATCCGTCTTCTTGGGTCCGATTTAAAAATCAAGGGCTGCATTGATTTGTGTAAAATATGATCTAAAGAGCTCATTCTTTTTGCTCTAAATTCAAATTTATTCTACTGTAAGCCAATAGACAGAAATGACCTTATTGCTCGTGGATGCTTTTGGGAAAGTAAACTCTGAATAGAATAAATAAGACCTTGTTTGTGGCTCTGATTGCCGCATTTCAGAAAAAGCAGCATTTGCCGTCTTAATGAAAGCAAGAGGAAATAAAAATCATCTGACATCGCATATTTTCACTCCATTAAAACCAAATGTGTTGTTGCAGCATTAATAATCCGGCAAATAAAAAAGAAAAAGTGGGATTTGATTAGACTTGCAAATGAATTTTGATGTAAAAATATTCTTATAAATAGTAGATGTTTTCCTCCAGAAGTTGCCAAGTTGTTTTTCCGGGACTAAAAATGTTAATGCGGTGCATGTTAGAATTCCCAAAAGAAATGTGAACTAGTTGAGTTTGTTGAGTTGTGTTGTGTTTACCATCATCCAGTGAGGCTGCTCTGATAAATATGGAGGAAGACAGAATGTACCATAGATTATAATACATTTGTGATGGGAGAATGGCTGCGTGTGTCTTTATGTTTTACATTAGCAGTGGTCGAATGCAAGTACATTTTCTCTAGTACTGTATTTAAGTACAGTTTTGAGGTTCTATTACTTTACTTGAGCATTTCCCTTGAATGCTACTTCATACTTTACTCTACTATATTTTGGAGGGAAATATTCTAGTCTTTACTTCATTACTTTTTGTTTGATAACTTTAGTTACTATTTACTTTGCAGATTCAGATTATAAGTAAGTAAAACATCTGAATACTTCCTCTACCCATGCACACAAGCCACTTTAACTAAAACAATGTAAGGTCGAATGTTACGTCTGTGGATGGTTGACCAAATCTGAAGAAAGATTGCACATCATTTTAACCAATTTACCCAATTTAACATCAATAAGCAGTACAAAAAGACTTGATTAATGGTTTATAACACACTTTAATATGGTTGTAACCAAATATTAGGACATTATAGACTGTTAGATTTATTTTCTGTGTGTTTAATAATGTATTTGCATCTATTAATGTTTGATAGATCTGTATAAAATAGCTGCATAAAGCATTTATGATCAATATACATATTTAAAACCACTGATAAATAGTAACTGTGATATCAAGGATTCAATAACTGGTAACACTTTCTAATAGCCATCACTGATAGATAGTAACATTAGTTAGATATATCAGATATTTGTTGATGGTTAATAATTAGTTTTTAAACTATCAATAAACATTGTTTGGATGCTAAAAGAAAATTACATTAAATATTGAGTAGTGCATCTACAAACATCATTCAGGTGGCCATTGTCAAGTTGCAATTTTTATAGATGCACAACATAGTATTTATTAACCATTTAAAAAGGTATTATAATCATCATCTGCCACTTTGTAATAGCAACCAAGTAATGTACATAGTTTACAAACCAATTATTAACCATTAACAAATACTTTATATGTGTGCCCTAATAAACTGTTAAAATACCACAAATTACAACATTACACTATTATAATTCAATTGATTGTTAACTTTTAACTAAAGTTTAATTAACTGTCAATTTACTTTTTATTAATGATAGTTTTACAAGGTGTTATCCATTTAAAGTTTATGGGTGCTTTGTGAGAGGAGTTATAGTTCACGGAATAGCATTAATAAATAAAAGTCCTTGTATTTGCTTACATCAACATCACAGTGTGTTATTAAGTATTTATTGATGTTTATTTACTGCTTATAAATGTTAAATTAGGGGAAGGTATCTTATAACCTCACCAAATCTCAATATTTCAAGCTTCATAACAAATAACGCAACATAAACAAATGCTGACTCCACAGCACACGCTCTGCTATCTGGACCAGGGTCAAACAACTCCTCCCAGAGAGAGCTGCAGGTCAGAGCAGGGTAAGTTATGTATGAGCTAGGAACACACCGAGGGAGAAAGCAGCAACTGCATGGCACATCTCTTCAGGAAGTAACCTTGATGAAAAATTCAGTTGTTTGCAGCTCTTGGCGTCCCTCAGGCATGAATAAAGTGAGGCCCAGACAGAGAGAAAAGACCTGGGCTCAGCTTGAAACTCCTCACCGACCCACTGCTGGAGAACACACACATCGGCCGGCATTAGGAGATGGGCACGAATTAAACTTTAATCACACCTCAAATAGATTAAGCGACAGGAGCCGAGTCAGCGTTTCCAAGCCCTTGCTCTGCCTCTGTTGACCATCCTCCTTTGAACTCTGGCTAAATTAAATACCCACAAGTTTCTTTGCACCTCAGATTAGCTTTTAAGCAAAAGAGGAGTTTGAAACAAACCTGAGGTGGAAAAGCAAAACCTGCACAGCTGTCCGGTCGTTAATGTGATGTTTTATATAAATCATCTCATTAAAGGGTTGCCTCAGAGATTCAGTATCACACCTCCATAACAACATATACTCACTCCCAGCTTGTCAAATATTGATGCTAGATAAGTGGTCCTATGAATCAAACTATGATGCTCCAGGAACCCCTTTAGCGTCACGTTTGACGCTCAGAGACAGCGTGACACTTTCTGCTCATAACATACATACTGTCTTTTTGTTTTCACAAGGAATTTGCAGTTTCAACCTGTAACATAAAGTCTCTTTTCAAAACAAACGGAAACCAACAATGGTTTACTTTGTTTTAAGGTTTACGCAACAAAGGTTCTTAAGGTTAAGGAAAAAGATCACTTTTTAGCTCAAAATTACTACGTTTGTCACATGGCATACATCACATAACACACTACGCTACATTGTAGTTTCACACAGGACACAAACAGCGGTCTCCTGAGAGAAAGTCCTGTTTTGTTTTGATAAGTAAAGGGTAAAATTAGGCAGAGCAGATAAAGTATAAACCAAAGGTCTGTTACTGCGTTGCTTATGACTTACCCAAAATGTTTTCAGAAACATATTTTAGTTTCGTGTTTAACCTTAATTCGAGATTGTTTACTACCAGCTGATCACCATATTGAAAACGGACAAGCTAGCATTATGTCAGCCACCAGTGGAGCGTTTATTGGTCCGGTGCGGTTTAGTGCATTCTGGTAGTTGTGGGAGTTTTACCGCTTGATCAAAAGCAAATACCACAGCCCTTTCCCTCTGTTTTCTCTGGTCAGGTAGCACCAATTTAAAAAGTAGTCCTATTTGAGTCTTGTTATTGTATAGACTCTTGTAGGGCCAACGTCACAATGACGTAATTTTGTTAGCTGGACACGACTCGCCACCACAGGGCTGTGGGCTACACAGGGGACTTAAAATGTCATCTTGTTGTGTTACTGGGTGTCAGCAAAGAAGGAGTCATGGCTCAACACTTAAATTTTATCACATACCAGCCACCACTGCCCGTCAACAAAAACAAAGACAACTATGGTTAAATGTGATAAGAGGAAAGGACTGGGCGGAGATGATCGTCAAAAATGCTTGCTAGCACTAGCTAATGTCTGTGGAGAACTGTTTTGCCTCCAGCTAAGCCCCGTCCACCAAAAAACAGAAGAGTATTCTTCCAGCGGTGAAATACTTCTGTCAGTACTTAATATTAGGTTAAGTAGCCTGTGTAACCTGACAATGCCCAACCATGAACATTTTGCTAATCCTAACCTAACTGGTGAAGGTGCTACTTTTGAAAACGATCCTGTGGGTCAGATTAAAAGGTAGGAACAAATGAGTATGTGTTTGTATGGGTTAGGGCCAATCTTATGTGTTGGTGTTGTGCCTTAAACTTAGTTCAGACAATGACCATGACGGCGGTTTTCCCAGCAAACACTTCAAAATGAAGCTTATTGCATTTTCTTTTTTGAGACTTGATTTCAGAAACCTTTTTTTAAAATAGGGTATTTTCTTCTGGAAAACAGGTGAACTAATGCTGCCTCTCTCTTTGTGCCTTCATTTAAGGAAATTACATTTTAGGACTGAAGAATAGTCTGCTAAAGATGGAGCTTTTATGCTGTGTTTCCTTGTTAGTTTGAGTAAACAACCCGGCAGGATTCGCCTGTATCTTGCAGCTCGTGATCATTTTTAGTGTGGATAAGCTGGATGTGTCTTTGTGCAGCTGAGGCTGGGTCAGGGTGAAGGATGACTGATATGAAGGGGTTGACCTGTCACATAGCATTTGACTTACTATCCTTGGAACAGGATAAAAGGGGAGCCAAATGTCAAGTGATACAAGTGACGCATCCTCACACACACACACACATACATACACACACACTGAGGGTTGAGGAGATGAATGTTTTATAATAAAACCTAAAAACCCACCAGCCATTCTGTGGATGGCATGTAAAAACAGTAAGCTTATCATTTCCGTGAAAATAATAGTCACCGGTGGCACTCGCAGTGTGTGTCAGCCACAGGATTTCCATGCCCTTTTCCGTGAGTGTGTCTGTTCTTGCTGTAGGGCCCCTGTAAGCCCTTAGACCTCTTGGCAAAGCGTGGGCTGTGCCTGGTGGGGGGAGATGTGACGGATGCCGGAGCCTCGGAGCCCGCTAGCTGCTCTGTGAATTTTCCCAGACTCATTTGCATTCATAAAGAGCCTACTCCTTGTCACAGAGTGTTTTCTTTTTTAGTCTGCCTCCAAAAATCCTGTGCGACTCCTGGTGGGAGTGCGCCGGGAAAATCCGACTGTCAAAGACGACAAGATGAATGAATCCCTGTGTCAGACAAGTGTGGCTTCAACGATGACAGATGGAGGAGAGCTGTCCCTCCGTCGATCGGTAGGCTTCATTTTGGAATAAATAAATCTGAATTTCACCCCCTCCCATAATTACAAGTGTTGCTTTATTTGACAGCTCTCTGTGTTTGTTGATGGGAGTGTGTCTGTTGATGTGTGTGTGGTGGGTGGTGGCACTGACCAGGTGACAGCTTGATTTAATTCCTCATGGGAGTGACTGCAGTGTGGTGCAGTGGTTTTCAATCCTGACTTCTCATCCTGGCTTTCTAATCAAGCAGCGATGCACACGTGGAACAGCAGGTGAACGTAAACATGCAATTAAATACGACTGATTTCTATGGCTCTCTTTTTTTAAAGGCAATGCCATGCCATAACTCCAACGGCCTAAAATTCTGAAGCCCTATTAGTCTGAAAATACACACTCCCTGTGGTTATAGTGTTCTAGTGGTGTGAGCCGCCCATCCCTGGTGTTTTTACCGACCCTTAACGGTGTTTCAGCCACCGATCCTTGGTGTTTTTACCGACCCTTTGTAATATTTGAGCAACTGATTCCCGGTGTTATTACCGACAATTTGTGGCATTTGAGCCCTCGATCCTGGGTGTTTTTTCCGAACCTTTGGGGTGTTTCCCAGCAGTATTTGCGTCACTGATCCTGGGTGGATTTACCAACCCTTCATTGTATTTCACAGCATCGTTTGAGCTGTTGAACCAGTGTTTTTCACCGACCCTTCCCTGCTTTTCCAGCGGATTTTGTGCCACCAAATGTGAGTGTTTTAAGCCAATACATGATTTCTTCCAAACCATAACTTAGTGGTTTTTGTGCCTGAACCTAACCACATATTCACCACAACATTGTTAAGAAAGATAAGGTTTCAGTGCATTTGCTACAAAAGGAAAGTGTACAAAATGTACCATATCCATGTAAAATGGAACTTATCTGTGGTTTGTAGAGAACTACAATGCAAAAAAATTTTCTGGTGATTGGGTTGTCTAATTACACGGGGTTTGAATTTTCTGAGAAATGGTCTCCGAGGCAATGGGCGTTTGTTTTTGGGATAACAGACTGTTGGTGAAATGGGCTTTTGGTTCAGAGGGACATTCTTAAGACTAACGGGGCTTCAGAATTTTGGGCCACTGGAACAATGTGCAGACATCCTTCCTGCTGAAGTGTCCTTGAGCAAAATGCTGCATCCCTTCCACCAATAGGGAATTGGTTCTCTTTGTTACCTTGCACTCTGACCTCTTGTGGAAGAAGGACAGGGGCATCATGTGGAAATTAGGGGCTCATTATCATTATCTTCTTTTAAGAAAACAAAATGAAATGAACTGCTGCTACTGGAGGACCAGAAACATTAAATTCACTGATTTTTTTCATGCAAAAATGAAAAAAAAGGAGCTCGCAGGCTTTGAAAAGCTTGTCGTTTTTCCACAAAACAGTAGAAAAACAACAGAGCAAGTTGAATGTGAGCGACACAGATTCCCTAAACCTCAAAGAACAAGGCGCGAGTGGAGAATGATAAAAAAGGAGAACATCTGGTGAGTCGAGCACAGTGCCAGGACAAGACAAAGCCATGTGTCTGGCAAACACATACCTACACACATACCTAAACACACACACACACACACACACAAACATTTATTCATGCATGCACACTCAAACCCGCCTGCCCCCGAACTTGCAAACAAGCAAAAAAAAAAAAAAAATCCCCCTACACGCACACTTACAATCACACACACACATGCACGTTGCATTCATTGTGCCGGCACTCACGCACAGCAGGGTGCAGTTAGAGAGAAAGAAAAAAGAAAAAGCAAAAGTAGGATGTGATTGGAGAGTCCGCTGTTCAGACAAGACTAATCTGCATACTCAGAGGCTTAGAAGTGAATATGCATGAGAGAATAAAACGATATGCCTTCAAGCAGACCACCCGCTCTCTTTGGATTACTGTGCCCACCTCCGAGCCTTTTATCTTCTTGTTGGCATGCAATCAAGCTGATTTAGTGTGCACTGGCTGATGGTGTCATACAATAGATTGGACTTAAGAGATGTTAACCTGTTGAGAAAAAAAAACAACACTGTCACCAAAGCCAAAGGAAAATTCGAAAAACCGTTTAAAATTTGACCAAAACATGTACAAGAATTATCCCAGACCTCGAGGGTGTTTTTGTGCATATTTTTCAGGCCTGATTTGGTGTAACTGTGAGATAGAAAAGCAAAACAAGGAGGGAGTGAATATTTGGACGAATGGCGCAGTATTAGACACAGAGCTCTGATGACCCATCAAATATTGAAGAAATGTCTGCTGGAACCATGAATTCATATTTCAGACAGACTTCCTCTAAGACTGTCCTCGCCAATGAATGAATATTTCATTTCAGAAAATAGAGTGGCCCTGAAAGGCACCATTACCAAACCCTAATGTCAGGGGGAAAACATTCTCCACATTTAGTTGAAAGTTAGGGTGAAATGATAAGAGCCGTCCATGCGTAACACAATCTGATGGAGTAATGCATTGGCATCACATTAGCATGACTGTATTTGACTGCATGGCAGCGTGTGTGTGTGTGTGTGTGTGTGTGTGTGTGTGTGTGTGTGTGTGTGTGTGTGTGTGTGTGTGTGTGTGTGTGTGTGTGTGTGTGTGTGTGTGTGTGTGTTTTCCCAGATGACTCAAATGAGAAACTGGGGAACTCGGAGCACAAGGGTTTTTCAATTTATCTTCTCGCTCATCTGGTGGGAAGGAACAAAAGTCAGAAATGTTGAAAAACTCAGTGCGTTAACGTGTGGCGCAATAATCAGATCCTGTAAGTAGTGATCTAATTTTAGTAAAGGTAGGTCGCTTTTTCCCTTTTCAGGCTCAGAATATTCCAGTTAACTAATCTAGATTCCTGCTGGAGATACCTCATTGTTTGGCAGAATATACCAAGTTATTTTTCAGGTCTTTTTAAGAGTAGACATGCGCACGGAAAAGGCTCTAGATTCACACAAAACAACAACTATATTGCAACTAAAAACAACAAGTGAAGGCCCTGGGTGAGCATTTACCTGTACTTCTTTGAGTATTTTCATGTGATGCTACTTTACATTAGTTATATACATGACTCCAATACATTTATTTGACAGCTAAAGTTACTCATTTCTTGGCTGTGATTTGCTGAAGTTTCCCATATAAAACACAGGATCATCATATCAGATAGAGTAATACATTTTAATAGAAAAAACTACCTTACAGTATATAGCATGGTGCAGGGATTACTTCTATTTTTCCACTGGATTTTGGATTATTATACAAGAAGCTCAAACGTTTATGATGCTTACACGTTTTTCACAAATGAAGATAAGATTAAGATTATTGAAGCGTAAATGCAATTGCCAGAAGTAAAAGCTAACATTAGGCTATAAACGAACTACACCACGGTCACATGACCTCAACATCAGCACCACTAAAGGCGGACTAGAGAGAACATTACGTTTAATGTCCCCGACAACAGCTGTAGTTTCATTAAGCCACTTGCACTTAAGGTGCATTTTAAAGGTTTGTAAAAACTTTAACATTCTTGAGTAGGGTATTTACTGGCTTGTTTTATGTTGTGTAACAAAAGTGAAAATCTCTTCAGCCTGTGTTAACCACAGACCTCATTTCAGGCATCTATATACCCATTCAGAAAAAATCATTGACTGAGAGTACAATTGACGGGAGCTGGAACAACAAACATGCTGACTCATTTCCAGATTTAAGGACTCTGTGCTCCACTAACTACACCAGTGTCCTTAGCAGTGAATGAAGTTTGCTAAGTTGTCGTGCAGATGGCTCAGTTGCCAGACATGCCTGTGCTAGCTAATGTTAGTTGACTCTGGGACACTGGGACTCTGTTGGCGGTAATGTTGGCTAACTACAGTGTGTTTGAAAAGTTAAAAGACGACATAACCACATAGACTAAATTCCTCTATGACTTTAACCGCCGTCACTTTCAGAGAGAGTTGGCAGAAGTGCTTATAAGGTAAATGGAAGGACACAAGTTTACCATCTTGGTTTGGACTACAGAGCATCTGTGTTGTTGTTTTATAATCCTCATTAGTAGACGTGATTCACGTTGCCAAAGCTCAGAAAAATTGAGTTCTGAACAAAAATTAAGTTGCTTTATCGCCATGTAATATTCAGATTCTGTGTGAAATTACTCAAGACAAAAAAAAACACTCTAGAAAAATATACTGACGTGCAAATTAATTGCGTTTAAAAAACACGTCTCTGCCAGTTAAAGGCCTGATGTTTACGTGAACGCTAAATTTAGCATTACGGCTGTTTTTCACGAATGTAGAGACAGAGCATATAGCGAACACACACACACACACACCCCTCTTCTCACACACAGCTTGTGTGAGTTGCTACCTGGCTAGAGATAGCATCTGCACAATCTGAGGGTGAATAAACAGCGACTCAAGAACGCAGCCAAATTTGTGCAGAGCCTGAGAAGAAACACAGAGAACAATGATGTGATAGGAGGGGAAAAACTGAAAGATAGACTTTGTGATATCCCGATAAAGTAGATCCTTTTTGTCAGTCTCCTGCACACTCCTTCCTGGGCTCTGTAAATTTGTATATGAATGTTGGATATGCTAAGCTGCACAGGACAGAATCCATATCATGTCTTTGTAAATCTCCACTTATTTGCAGTGAAAATAAAATGTTGAAGTAATTTATTTTTTGAGGGTGTAGAAGGAAATCTTATTAGTGACCACAATGCAATTAAACTGGGGTTTTAGAGACTAATGCAACACTTCATCTGACTTCCTGTATTCAATCAGTTTTTAACGTGTGCATTGAAACACTGTGACTCATGTCGTACTGCAGAGCGTATATGAAGAGGAGCAGGAGAGGTCACTCCTGAGCAACAGCACCTGCAAAGTCCCTGCTCTTGAATTTTCCCTGCACATACAGAAAGACAAAGAGAGGGCGAGAGGCACAGACAGAGATGTCCGTGGTGCGGAAATAGTTAAAGCCATAAAGACGTACAGTACCTCAGCCCTGACCCCGTGCCCTCCTAGGTATCCCCCTGCGCAGAATTCTTATTCCCTACCAAACTGACAAAGTGTTTTTAATCTTTTCTTTCCCTCTCTCCTGGAGATTGGGGAAACAAAAATCAATAGCTCCTGGCAGGCGATCTAGCAGGCTGGTGAATTACAGGGTCTGCGCTGCAACCAGAGCGCTGCATCATAGGGGCCTTGGAATGAGAGACCTTGGGAGAGGCATCAGAGACACGGAGGTTGCAGGGTCACTCTGGGTCCGCAGTCTGAGGAGCGGGGTATTTACTGCCTAGGCCAGCTTGCCGCGATGAAAAATAACTGCCACACAGCAGAGAGAGAGGGATGGCTGGGGTGAGAAAGATGGCGAGAGAGACAGATAAGACAGACAAAAAGGAGGAGAGGGAGAGAGAGAGAGAGAGGTTGGTGGTGCACATACCAGCAGCTGAAGTCTTGGGAGAGTTTGCCGTGATTTGTGTGTCCTCCCCTCATGTGCTGTGTGCAGTACAGGTATGATGTCAAGCAGAAGACTAATGCTTTTTTCCCTCTCTCTCCCAAATGGGAAATGATTCATTAGCGTTTGGTTATTTAGAACGTGGCAGCGCTGGCCGATCAATATGCATGGGCCCATCTGTCAATACGTGATTTCTGCTGGTAATTAGCTGATGTGGGCCAGTGGTTGTGAATATTGCCTGGCAACTGACAGCCTGGTTGTTTCTGTCATCACTGGGGGGTGCACAGGTGGTAGTAGCTCACTGCCGATCGATAAAATACTGTGCTTCAAGGTCCAAACCAGGTTCATAAAGACATCCTCCGTGATAATATATGGAGTAAAGAGGCATTTCTAAATTTTCATTCATTCCGGCATGAAGGAGGGTTCAGATTTATGCTCAAAAGCCAAAGTCATTCAATCATGAATCATGAATAATAACAATGAAAGTTGAAGTTTTACATCAACTTTGAGCAGCCATTTCTGTAAACATACATTTGCTCCAGAGGTGGAGGCTGCATCTCAGGCACTATGAAAATGTGTCAAATCACTCAATTATAACAACTCGAGACAGCTGGCAGCGAGACAATTAGGAGTGTGAAAATGATAATGATGATTATGATGAACAAAAATTTTAATTGCTTTGTTTTCAAAGCGAGGAGATATTTACAGGCTAGTGTGCAACCTCGAGTCTGTGTGATGCTAACGTGAATTTCCTGGTTCAGTTGTCAACCATCAACTGGAGTAACACTGCCCCCCTTTACACCTTGCATTAAAATACGTCCAGCATCTAGATTGTATCCATTATGAGTCCTGCAAACCACAAATACATTTCATCATGTCAGTGTTTTTAAAGTGACAAAATATTTAAGCTGACTTTGTCATTGAGAGGTGGAGGGGATGGTGGATGGCGAAACACCTGGGCAAGACACCTGCCAAGCTGCAGACATCTGCTCGATACTAACCAGACATTAACCCCAGCATTCAAATGTAAAGTGCAAATGTAACCTATCCTGAGCTTTCAGAAACGTACAATGCCAACCTTTTTTCTGGCGATTGGGTTGATCTAGATACGATTCAACCAGATTACATTTACACCTGGTATTAATATGGGTCTCCAGTGTCCAAATTAATATCTGATTGAGATCTGATCACTTTTTCCAGCTCAAACAACCAATCGATTGTCGCCGCTCTCCACCATTTGCTTAAACATTGCTTTACAAATGGTTTGGTTGCAAAATGAATGGCAGTGTCTCCAATATCCATAAGCTTTCTCACTGTTTTTTTGCTAGTGTAGTTCGCTAAGTGGCAAATGGATGCTACCTTGCTGGTTGTGCATGTGAATTGAAAATGCAGTTGTGTTAAATATGGTCACAATGTGTCCCTGACCACCTTCTGAGGTGGTTTGGCCGATCAGATCACAACCTGTCCTCAATGCTTTGGGCGCATTCACATCTGTACTTTCATGTGGTCAAGCACTGTCTAATTGCATCCCATCACCCAAAACACACTTTAATGCGAGTATGGTGTAAAGTTGGTCTGTAACAAGGATCAAATCTTTGCTTTACAATTAAAAGCTGTATGTCTCCAGATTTGAAGAATTTGAATCTATCAGATAACTGAAAGATTAAGAGTTCCTTTATGGACTGAGAAAATTCTCCTCTTTCTTAAGAAAAACAAACTGTTTAAAAACATATTGAATTATCTAGCAAATTAACTGTCACCATGCATGAATTATTAATTGGGCCTAGCGGGCACAAGCTCGGAGGCCCGAGGGGTCATGAGCCTGTGTTTGAACTGTTAACACTTCTTGTTGGAAAGTCAAAAAAATACAAAGAGACACAAAGCAACCACATACTGATGCAAAATGGACACAAGTAGACACAAAACAGCCACAAACAGATGCAAAACGGGCACAAAGTCATGCAAAATGGACACAAAGAGACACAAAACGGCCACAAAGAGATGCAAAACAACCACAGAGACACAAAATAGCCACAAAGAAACACAAACAACCACATAGTTGTTCAAAATGGCCATGATGAGACGCAAATCAACCACAAAATGATGCAAAACGGCCACAAAGACACACAAAACAACCACAAAGTCATGGAAAATTACCATAAGGAGACACAAATCAAAAACAAAATAATGCAAAATGGAGACAAAGAGACACAAAACGGCCATAAAGACACACAAAACAAGCACAAAGTCATGCAAAATGGACACAAAGAAACACAAAATGGACACAACGTTGTGCAAAATGACCATAAAGACACACAAATCAAAAACAAAATGATGCAAAATGGACACAAAGAGACACAAAGCAGCCACAAAGAAACACTAACAACCACAAAGTTGTGTAAAAGGGCCATGAAGAGACACAAAACAACCACAAAAATGATCGCAAAAAAAACAAAAGCTAATCAAAGACGACCAAAAAATCAGTATTTTTATTCCTATGTACAGACACCTTCACTCTTCAGTCATATCAGAGACATTTAAATCTTCGGAGCTTCTTACATTTAATCAACTGAGGCCAGATGCCAAATTAGATGTATTGACTTTGTCCTGGCTTCTATTTGCTTTCCATTACAGCAGTAGCAGCAGCACTATAAGGAGTTTATTGAACTGCACTTTCTCGTGTCAATAAAACGATGCCATTCATTGAACTCTAAACATTAAATCTGCTGGAATTTGCCTTTACTGCTAAACAATTTCTCCTCAGTGCTGTTACACCGGTTATATTCCTGCATTTTATCCTCACAATATATGTCCAAGTTCATAAGTTCACTCATAGAGAAAAGCCAACGAGCAGAGGTGGTGTAAAGCCCTGCATAAGGATGCCTCTCTGTCTCTCATTGGCATTTGCATATTAGAGTGTTTTCTGGGGAAAATGAGCTGTAGAAATTAATTCAGGATTAATTGGTGCCTTTATCTCGTTAGGACAATCTAATTTAGGGGATGATGGAATTGTTTAGACTCCCTTTTGCATAATTGGATTGCGGTGAATGGCTGTCATTACCGTCTTTTTAGCATCGTCTGTGGGCCCCCTCTCTCTCATGCAGGCCCCAGCCTCATAAAGAGCGATGATGTGTTACGCCAGTGTTTTGCTAACCCCTGGAACACACCAAGCATGCTGCAAGAGGCAAGCATGTGGCTAACCGCGCAGCAGTGATTAACTCTCTTCTCAGAGCCATTAGCATTACAGCAAGCAGCACGCTGTTGAGGAGATTTCACATGAACACATAAGCATGTGGCTAACAACACGGCGATCATCGACTGTTAGAGACAGCAATTAGTTTTTAGTCTCAGCCGCTGTCATGCTTTGTGGTTCTGACAGCAACACCTGACCCCCAGAGGAGCTGGACATGACATCTCAAAAATCTCTCAATGCTTTTTGAGAGGCTTTTATTTGCTTTGCTTTTCTTGTCCGGCACATTTCCGACACATTTCGCCCTTTCATTACTTCTACAATATCTCCGAGACAGTTTGCAGTGGGCTGTTTTTTTTTTTCTCAACGTGGGATGAAAATCAATAGGAGAGGAGCAAAGCTCATGTAAAGGATCACTCACTGGAATACCTGATCTTCTCACTTCAACAACATTGATGTAACTATGGAAACAAGTTCCCAAGATGAACGGGGATATGCCTATCTCCTGACAAAAGGCTTTTTTATATCTCTCCCAGCCAGTTACCCTATACCACAACACAGGAGAAGCTTATATCTGCTGCTCCGCGCTATGATACCATCATCATTTTTCTGAAAGCACAAATTGTATAGATATTATTCTGCGGGCCGCTCTCTGGTAAACAAGGCAGAGTGAAATCTAATCTATGGTGCTGATACTCAGGCTGTGCCAGGCTAATTGAGTTGATGTAGTCTGTCCCTGGAGGAGCTGGACATACAGTAAAGACGGACTCTATCAAGTCATATAGCTCATGTACTGTACTTACTGGAAGTGACTTGCGTTTATATTGTCACAGTTGTCAACGGTCACGGTGAAACTACTAAAGTACAATCTGATTACTCGCATGCTATTACGAGGAATAAACTGCAGAAAAGAAACAACACGCTACTCTGTCTTTCCTTATGTCCGCTGTCACTCTCTGTGCTGTCCCCCCCCATGTTCGTGATGCATACTGTGTCATGCTTTTGATGCATTTTTAGCCCCCCTCTCCTCGTCTAGTGCCATTTTCCATTCTTTGCATAAATGCAGTCTAACAGTATTAAGTATTCATGCGTGTTGGGGAAGGTGGTGCCTGTCCTTCAGGGTAAGTGTCAGGCCTGCGTGCGGCACAAGAAAAGCCCCGGGGAGAGGAGAACATTAGGATCCATCAGCCTGACAGACAAATCATTCTCTCATGTAAACATAAATATGAGGGTATGTTTCCACCGCCATCCCACTATCTGTTGCTAGGCTACCTTGCATTAAGCAGTGTAGCTGTCCCTGTTCATTTTGCTCCAGGGATTCCAGCAATACCATCATATAACCTGCTGAGTCTTAATGAGAAGGCCTGCTCATATGAGTGGATATGAACATGGTGAGATGTGAAATTTATTCAAAACATAGGAATTCAGCTGTCTGTCAGCGTCGTGGCGGCACGGAAATGTTTATGAATTTGAAGTGTTTTGGAAAAGGAGCTTTGAGGGAAATATTTCTCTGCCTCTGCACAAACACACCTGACACAAGAAAAGGTCACAATGGATCAAAACACACACACACACACGCATGCATGCACTAATGCAACACACACCGGCTCGCACACTTGTTCAGACGCGCACACACACACACACACACACACACACACACACACACACACACACACACACACACACACACACACACAATAAACAATATGTGACGCTGAGCTCCATAAAGGTCATTTGTTGTTGAGAAATCACTGATCCCCAAAAGCATTAACAAAGTCAATTAACTATTCTCCCACAAAGAAGAAAGGAACCCATCTCCAATAAAAATAGAGCGCCGAGCGTCGTCCAAGCACCCCCACAATTATAACAACTCTGCGTCCCCAGATAATTATGTGAGCCATAAATGGGGGAGAGAAAGACAGTAGAAGGCAATGGTCACTGAGAAGAAAGAGCAGGGAGATGAGGGAAAGGAGCGCCAACAGCTGGTTTGAATAGATTGTGTGTGGGATGAATTAAAAAGTTGAACCTTTCCCTGGCCGTATTCAGATGTCTGCCTCTGGGTGATTAATCATGGCCGTCAGGACCTGTAATCCCTTTCAGTGGGAAACAAATGCAGCCACTGTCCTCTCTTCTCCAAAGCGCTCAGGGCCCAGGGCCACCAGCCCGCCTGCCTGGTCACAATACCTGAACCACAGAGAAGGCACCCTGGGGAGCAGGGATGTGTGGACGGACTGTAATCTGCTCCAAACATGATGGGATGAACAAAAACGGTGGATTTCAACAAAATTGTATGGCACCATTTATTGGTTTTGTACATCCTTTTTTTTTTTTTTTTTTTGCATCTCACAGTCAATAGTTGAGGCAGGTGGCACGACTGCAGGTCCAAGTGGTGAAACGTAAAAAGGAGCAGCTATGAAAAAAACAAACACGCCCTCAGGGATTAAAAGAAGCCGGTGAATGGCTTTCAGATGACAGAGGAGTTTTCCCTCTGACTGATATCAAGCCTCCTTTGCTTGCAGCTGCTTTAGTCAGTGAACTTCATGTCACGTTCCTACACGGTGGTAAACAGCTGATCTAGTTTAGAAAAGACAGTGAGAAAGTCAAGAGCCAGCAACATTGAGAGCCCGGGAGAAGAAAGTGTGTCATCAGCATAAAAATAGAAGCCCTCTAACGAATTCCTAATCATATCCCCCATTTCCTCGAGGGGCTATGCTAAAGAGGTTAAAACACCAGCCGGTGGATGAGAATATGTGGCGCATTAGCTCTAGAGATTAATTCTTGGCATTCCAAAAGGTTTTCCACTGTTATTGATTGTTAAATTCACCATTATCTCCTCAGGACTACAAAACATGACTATTCTCTGTGCAGCCATGTGTCCTTTCTGCAAATGTTAAAAGCTCAATAATGGGGAGTAATTTCTCCTCATTGTCTAACACCAGTGAGGGTATCGGGGATGCTTTGTGCCTACTTTGTCAATCAATCAAGTGAAAATAATATCTTAAAAGCAAAATGCACTACTTACACATCAAAGGCAGGGGAAAAGCATCAATCTTGACTTAAGCTCGACTGAATCAAGTAATGCCTGTGTGGCTTTTACGAGTGAATAAATTGAATGCCCTTCAAAAGAGCGCCCCCGTACCGATTCTAATGGTGTATATGGCCTCGGAGTAATCACCTAAAAAAAAAACTTAGTATTAAAAAATCCTTTGTATCCGACAAAAGGCAAATGTCAGTGTTCCCACTGAGTGAAGGAGTGCTTTTATATGTGTGAAAGGTTGTGAGGGTAGTAATTCAGCGCGGCCGCAGAAGGTGGTGCATGTTGGCAGCATGGCAGACTGTGGAGAATGGGCCACGGCCAGCCGTTTCCAGAGCCTTTGTGTGTCTCTGTTTGACCAGGCGTCTCCTGGTCCACAGGAGCACAGCTTCAACACATCTAGCAAAGGAACAAAGCAGCCATTATCAGCCCTATCTCATCCCCACCCTGCCTCGACTCACTGACACACAGGGACAAACAGTGGCAGGGCCCAGCCGCTCAGCTTTGCTGGGGGACTCTGAAGCGGACACTGAAGCGGACTGGGAGGTCCATTAAACACATAGGCGACACCTTAGCTGTGGACAAACATCAACACAATAGCATGCAGCGCTGGTTGCCACGGAGATGGGAGAAAACAGAGTACAGCGCCAGCGGTGACAAAGAAAGGGAGGGGTCAGGCATCATGGGCCACTGGCAACTGAAAAGCCTCTGCGAAGCACACAACACCCTTTTTACTTTGTGTCACACAAACACTGTATACTTAAAGCATCCATTCACTTACATGTGAAGGACGTCAAGTCAGCTGCGCACAGCTGCGATGAAATGATTCTGCAATAATGTGTTTGCACATGAAAACACAGTTTCCCCCCCAAAAAAAGACTGGAGCATATGTGCAGTTTTAAGCTTGAAGTAACTCCACTCTTATTGTTGGTGTTATTCCTAAATGCTCTAAATGTCTGTGGATTTCCTGCTGGCTTATAAACACTGCACATTCCTTCAGTGAGTTAAAACATGCCATGCTTTGTGGCTGAGCTGCTGTAAACCCCATGTGCTCTGAGGAAAGTAATGAACCTCAGTTTATCATTCAATACACATTTGCTGGTCAGCGGAAGTCAGAGTCTTCATTTCTTACATCGCTGATCAGAGAAAACAAATATCCTCATATTATTAGCACATTTATATGATATCATTCTTAATTTTTCAGATAAAGGATGGGAATGATTTTCAGAATGAAAGCAATACTTAACCCGCAAAATGACCATTTGTGTATCAATTACTTGTCCTGTGTTGAGTTTGAGACTTTGTTTTTCTCGCATGCCGCTACAGTGAGTGGAGAATTAAAATAAAGGTGAAAATCCTTCATGAATTGAAGTAAACAGTGTCTGCATTTAACTACAACAAAACAATATCAAAACATCTGTTTACAAACTCTCACACAACTCGTGAAGTATAATGCAACTCTCATTTATCTAGTCGTATTCTCAGTATTTTCCAAACATATGAATTTCTGCTGAGATTGTTTTGGATTCTCCATTTATGCAAGAAAAACAAAGGTTTTTTCACAAATTCAAGGTAACACACAGTGGGAAATGGATATACAAATACATTTTGCGGGTGAAATATTCCTTTAAAAATACTCATATGGGTTTAATTTCGAAACGACCACACACCACCACAGGACAAAAAGGCACTAGATGCAAAAAGTGGCAAATAAATAAATGTATTTTAGCTTTGGGTGACATGGACCATCCGAGCACGACGGCTGCGCTTTGACAAAGGACTGTGATGAAAAGCTGAGACCAGGGGTGTCAAACATGTGGCCCGCAAGCCAGACCTGGCCTGCCAAACGGTTCAATGGGGCCCACTCTATGACTTTGCTAAGTGCAAAAATGGCCAAGAAGTCATTAATTCCACCTTTTCAATTAAATGCACTGCAGTTCCTATTCCTTCACAGAGGTAAATGGGAAGCCAGTGTGCTTGGTATGCTCACAGCACCTTTAGAGCTCAAGGAATATTATGCTCAGCACCACTATCAAACTCATTATGGCAAAATACAACAACTTGCAAGGTTTCAGTAAAACTTGATTGTTTGTTAATGGAATAGCATCAGGCTTCATCTCAGGCTGTTCATCATTTGTTCATTAATTGTGAGCATTTTCAGAATGTAAGCTGCTTGTAAAATTACTTCTCTACACTAAAAGAGAAGGACAAACTTGAAGGCTTTGTTATTTACGGGTTATTTTGCAATGGTTTTACTGGTGCGGCCTGCTTGAGATCAAAGTGGGCTGTTTGTGGCCCATGAACTAAAATGGGTTTGACACCTCTGGCTTAGACAGTAAATTAAGTGTTCCCAGAGAAGGTGAGCATGCAGATGTTTCGATTGTTTTCTTTCCTTTTGTAGCCTGAAGAGACTCAAGGTTAAACCCCCAATAATCCGAAGAAGTGCATCATTAAAAAGCTTAAAATAAGGCTGTTTTCTAACTTCATAAAAGGCTAACATGTTTTTAAACGCAAGGCATTCACTAAACAGTGAGACTTTGTTAACATTGTGCTATCAATCTGTTAACAGGGGCTGTTTTGTTCATTAATGATGGATATCTAGTGCTCCGACTTTGTTACAACCACAAAAGCAGTTCAGTGTGTGACACAGAATATGTTTCTAATTTTGTCCATAAATCGTGAAATTACAAATGAGTGTGGTGAAGAGAGCGAGATGGGAGAAAAAGTCAAAGCAGTATTATCAAAATGAGTGAGCATACATGCACACAAAGAGGAGTTTACGTGTTTCTGTCAGTGTCTTAAGTGGCTGTTAATTTGAATAGTATGAATTCAGAACATTCTCACAAACCCACGCAGACTAAATTAAAGCCTGCTCATTGTCTTTTTAGATGGATGTTGTTTTTTTATATCAGAGTAATGTGCTTAATACTGAGACATTCACAACTGACCAGTTATATGTCGGGTATTTGCATTGTTTGCAGTTTCTGTGCACATTAAATTATAATATTTTCTTGCTGGGGTGCTGCAGTCAAGTGCTCTGTGCCTCAGTCTAGAAATGCCAATCATGGTATCCATAAATCATAACGTATTTACAAATGAATGGAGTTGAGGTTTTGCCTTTAGATGATGATTCCAAGTGTAAATCCAATTCAAAAGCTGTGTGGGCCAAATGCAATTGGACATGTTAGCTGAGGAAGCAAATATGCTGGAATTTATAGAGGGTATTGTGAAAATATCTTGCTTTGATTCAGTTTTCATTCAGCACAAACTGCCTGTGGTGATTCATAGTGCTTTTCTGCATCACAAGCTTTTGCTGTTCGAGCCTGCCTTCTGTCTCTTTTTCACTTATGACCAGCGAATAAAACCCGTCGATACAATGATCCCCTCTGACCTCTGAATCTGACAGCATGTCTGCTAAACACTTCAGTATAAGACTCCGAGAAGCCAGTCAGTTTTTCTCTCTCTCTCTCTCTCTCTCTCTCTCTATCTCGCTCTGTCTTTCGCTTTCTTTCCCTCTCCTCTCTTCCTGTGCTGCTTGTGTGCACAGCTCTTCCTGCTCTCCACCTGCCTGAGCGGCTGTGGCCTTGTCTGAATCCTCTGAATTCCCACTCCACTGCAGTGTATCCGCCTGGAAACACCACAGATGCCAGCACTTGGTAAGTTGCACAAAAAACAAGGAAAGTGATGGGATGAAGATGTCAGTTATGGCAAATAGAACTCTGTCACACTCCTATAACATCTCTGTCACTGATTATCAGACCGGAGAGTCAAACACACACACGCACACACACTCACACACAAACAATCTCGGGCTGATAAACAGAAGCACGAGGAATGCTTTAATAAAACTGAAGGGACCAAATGACAAAAAGATTTGGAAATTAAATATGTACAATAAAGGGCACTGACAGATCGTTGACACTGGGAGGCAGCCAGCTTCAAAGTTTTTGGGAGTTTTCTTAACTTCAGTTTTAAAAACGTTGCAGCAGAAACAGATATTTCTTACTGCAGGCATTCTTCTTCCTTGTCAAAACCTAGCGCCTACACTACCTACGATGCAACTTAGCTGCCCGCAGTTCTGTCGGAGATCCAAGAGTGTTATGCTAGTAGCAGCTAGCTGATGCAGCCTCAAGCAGAGATGAGGAGTGAGAAACACAGGTCTGGTAAGCTCACTTCTTTCTAACTCTGTAGAGTTACTAAAATTTCATTATGCTATCTCTATGTTGCAACAGGTGAGGCCCGTACATGTTGAAATCAAATTCACCTTTGTTCTGCAAATAAAATGTGGCTCCACGTCTTGTTCTTTTAACTTAAGCCAAAAAGCTGCAGCATGGAAGTGCAAAAGAAAACTGCAGTTCCTTGAATGGCCACATGAGGCTGGCTCCAAGAGTGAGTCAATACCCATAGACCCCGTTTTAAAATGCCCAAATTTACAGCAGATATAAACATGTTTACAGTCTGGTACAAAAAAACGGTTTTGGTCTAATTTCCTCATTCGTCACGACTGCAAAGGGGAGAAAGAGATTTTTAAATAACTCACCCATTTAAATGTTTTAGACTTGGAATTACGCGAAATTTAGGGCGTGGTCACTTTGAGTGACAGGTGGGTGCTGTATGTTGACAAGACACTATCATAGCAACAACATTAGTAATCAACCATGGCGTAACCCCAGATTCAGAGTATAGGCGTGGTCGTCGCTGTCGCTACTTCAGTTTGTTTCAGTTCTTGAAAGTTAGCTGTAACATTTTGGTTGCTAAAAAAAAAGTTTTTCTAGTAGGTACATTTTGTCTCAGTTGGTCAGTATGGTCGGTCAAAATGCCAAACTCGAAGCTTCGAAACAAGAGTCCACAAACCAATGTTGAAAACTAATTCATCTTAATTCTGCAAATAAGATATGGCTCTTAAAAAGTCTTGTTCTTTAATCATGAAAGGCCGTAATACAGTGATCTTATGCTCAGGGTATAATGAAGACCCAAGAAACTGTGATGGCAATAATGTTCTGTAATGTTGAAGAGGCTTTTTAAATGCCTCATGAACACTTCATCACTAATTAACCCCCCCAAAAAACCCATAATAATGCACATTGTTTAATCAGTTATTTTTACAGGAGTGAGCATGGATGAATGAACAGGAGAAGGAGTCCCAGGTTTTTGTGCTACGCCACTGCAAAGACTCTGAGAAAACAACAACCTGAGGACCCAGCATTGATTTCATATCTAATTTATTTCAGAGCAGACAGGGGTCTGAGCGAAGGGAGGGTCTTAAGCACTTGGGTTGTTTTTCTTGAGTCCTTTGGGGTGGGAGGGAAGGATCACGGGGTGAGGAGTCAAGGGGAGGACAAGGTGACTGATTGAGCTGAGGCATTAGGTCAGCGTCGGGCAGCTGAATCAAACCCAAGCAAGACCCTCCTCACAACTAACTATGATCAAATACATCATCCGGCTCTGTCAACACATGTGTCTAGCTGGACGCTATATCACTTCCACATGTGCGTATGGGCCGGGCTACACAGCAACACACATTAACGGCCTTATCAGCAAGCAGCTCAAAGCGGAGTGCTGACAAAAGCAGCGTTTTGGTGGAATAATGGATGCATGAAATCAATCTGTGAATTTCAAAAGGTCATCATGTGCACAGAAACCATATCATCTCGGAAAGAGTCCACAAAGAGAAATTCAACAACAGGACGTTAATTGGAAACGGGTGAACATGAGTTAAGTTGTTTTAAAATTCCAAACGTGTGTGCTTTATACATTAGCCAGATAATTAATGTGCTGCAATCATCACTAGTCGCTATTGGGACGAGAATTAATCTACACCAATAGCTCCATTTCAAATAAAATGTATCACAAAGTACATGATTCTTTTCAGTATTCTTCCAACATTCATCCACAGTATTTTCAATACAGAATTCAATTATGCGGAACACCTGAACAAACAATATCTCACAGCCAATTATTCAGCGCCTTGGAGACCATTGGCAAACAAATTAGCAATGTTAATGTGAGAGAGTGTCTTGATATTTTTGGCTGTGTGTGCTTACAAAGGCAGCAGCACAGCTCCCCCCACCTCTCCAGCTTTTTGGGCTATTGTTGACTGATGAATTAAACAGATTGGACGTGATTTGAGAATAAAAAAAGGAAACTTCAGGTGTCAGTCTGCCCGCTCTTCCTCAGACGAGAGTCATCTTCAGACTGCGATTGCGGCGTTCATTATTGTCAGAAGCTGCTAGATTATAAAAAATGATGTTTTCGACTACAGACAGTCGTATTTCAGCTCCAGTTTGAGCAGTGCTACTCTGCTTGACATTTCAGCTTCCAGACAGAACAATGAAAAGCTACCATGAGATATCTTGGCAAGGCTATTGCCCTGTGTATTGATTGGGCAAAGGCCCAACATCCCCTCACTAAAAAGAGATTAAAATATCAGACTTGTCTAAGACATTTATGGAGTCTGTGACCTCAGCCAATGCTAAAGTGGAGTACATACATCATAGTCCATCTCTGTGAGCTACACCGAGTCTTGAGTAGCGCTGACAGAGAGAGAGGAAAGAGGCTGAACATTCAACTGCACCTCCATGGGCTCATGCAGACGGGTTTTGAGCTACAAATCGTAGGTGTAAATCAGCTTAGTTGCTGTTTCATTAAAAATTCACACCACGTCGTTGCATGTAAATGTTTAACACTGTGAGCTGTTGTCTGGGATGCTTCTCTTACACCTTCTTTTTTTTGGTTAAAATGGATGAGATAGATTCTGTGGGAAAGGCAGGGAGACAAAAGCGTGAAAGATGTGTGTATCCATTCACAGCTCCAGAGGACCTTCATTACAGAGCAAGCAGGTCCTGTCAACGTCTTTTCATTACATGGTCCCATATATCCAGCCCTGGTGTCCAAACGGTCCGCTCTGTCGCCTGTCAAGAAAAGGCACTCTCGGGGAAAGTCCTCCTATCTCCCCGATCCCCCTCACCACGCCTGATTCCAGACTGCGAGGCGGGAGAGGCCAGGCAGAAAGGGAGGAATCGTGTTTGCCATCAACAGCTCAAGAGAGTAGCATGGCAGCAAGATTGATGACACCCTCCCTGAAAGTAACAAAAGAACTCCTGTGCACGAGGGCCCGCTTATGGGGCTTGATAGAGTTGTCATCCTCTTAATAAACAGCTCTGATATGTCAGCTGCAGTGGCAGCAGGGACTACACCAAGCTCACCCACCAAGCCATGGGCAGGACCACCTACTGGCATCACGACACACACATCCCTGGGGCAATCTCTCCATGTGGAGGCCCCTGTGGGCGTTAGCTGGGCGATTACTGGGGACGAATAAATAAACGACAAACACATTCCCGTCTCTTGATTTCATTGTTGCGCGAGAGAGACTGAAAGTAAATTATACAATAACACGGCATTCATGCTGGTTTTGTTGTGGTTGGAATTTATCTGTGCAACATAAACAAGTGTTATTTTTTGATTTTGTACTTTACGAATATGGGAGAACAGGGTCAGCTAAGAACAAAGTGCGCTCACAATGCAAATAAAGCCCACAATTTCCTCAGCGTACAGCAGGTACATGCAAAAGTCAGGGTGCGACGTTAGCTTGTGGCCACAAAATCTATACTCTATAGCCACCAAATATCCTCTGTAGGCGGCTCCCTGTGACCTCAAAGTTTTATCAGTACTCCCTTGAGGCTGTGTCTCAGTGAGATTAACTGTCTAAATAAAGCTTAAATTAAGCAAAAAGTCTTTGCGAGCCTTCGCCAACACAACGTTACAGTTCCATAAACATGTGATTTATTTGTGCCTTTCAAGTCAATGAAGAGTCTTTGTCGCCAGCTAGCAACCAACGTGTCGGGGTTACAGCGGTACAGGTTTACTAAGCCTACTCAAACTGCTAATGCGACCCTTACAGAAGAACCAGAAACACAAAAGGTGGTTTTTGCTAACAAAACAGCAACAGAAATTCAGGAGTGAATGTAACTAGGAGACTGTGAGAGAACATAAGTACCGTATGTTTACATAGAGCTTGAGTTTTCAGTTTAAATCAGCAATTATACATTTTCATTCAGTTAATGTCTTTTCATTTGTTTTAGTGTCACAGTCAATGACGGCAGTCTTAATTTGCGTTAAACTGCCTTTTCTGTTTATACAGAAGTTTACATTTGAGCCACCTAAAATGGTGGTTCATGGTGCCAGTGCTTAAAAATATTACCATCTGTCCCTGCAGTTATACGACTTAACGCATGACAAGAACAAACAGGACATTAACCAACACAATTTATCATGTCCATTGTGATTAACTAACCAGCAAAAACATTGGGGATGGTTTATTTGAAAAGTCCTACAGATAGTTCATAGATTATGTGCCAGATTTAAATACTTATAGTTACTCTATTTTGTACATTAACAGATTATCTATGAGGCAATTCATTAACAGAGCTACATATTCTCTGAATAATATAGTTGAACTTTTCATTCAACTTATGCAGCGTAGGCTGAGGAGTATTTAAAGTTCCAATGAATTATTCTGAGAATATAAAGTGAATTGTCACAAATTCTCTAGGGGTAAATATTTACACATAGCAACTCAGTTGAATTGTTGAATCTCAACTAATAAGCTGTTGCCATGTTACAAATAAGCAGTTTCAAAAACAGGAAGCAGAGAAAACCAAAGAGAACATTTTTAAAGAAACTGACATTTTAGGAAATACGCTTATTAAAAAAATTAGATGAGAGCTGAAGACAGGAGATGGTTAGCAAAAGGAAGGATGAATCACACAGCATCCTGCTGGCTTACCAGTAAAGCTAATTATTTGTGAGCTAAGCGACTCTCTTGACATGAAATATCTTGTATTAATGACATCACAGTGTCTAACTGAAAGATTTTGTGGAAATTTGTGGAACAATTTGTAATGATCTTGTTGAATTGAAAGTCACATGGACATTACAGGACAAAACTGACAGGAAACTGACGAAAGCAGCTATAAATATATTTAAATTAAGGATGTATGCAAGTCAGGATTATCACAGTACATCTTCAGCTGCCATAATAAAGCGTGATACTAGCATTTCCATTTAAAGCTGTGGATCACAGGAGCACAAATTGTGTGTTTACTGTTCTCTGTTTTGATACAAATCTTAATCTAAAAACCAAAAAACCAAATTAAAGGCAGCAGATTTTATCAGCTGCAGACATCCCATATGAATTTGAGAGACCAGGATGACAAACACACAGATTCATGCCGAGAAAATGGAGCAAAAAATCATTTTATATAGTCTGCCACTTACAATATTCACTTATTTTTCACCAGAAACGCTGTTGTCTCTGTCACGATTCAATCTGCAGCACACTCCCCACACGCTGTATAATACCTAGTTAAAGCCAGCAGGGTGTGAAATGGTATTTGGAAGTAAATGAAACTGACTATGAAACAGTGGAGTTGGGAGATATTGCCATGTCAAGATGACAGACAAGTCCTGGAATGGAGCAAAAAAGTTATTATCCCAAAGAGGAGCAAGGCTGGATTAAATATAACCCATGATGCCTCACGCTGCTCTGCCTTCATCCTCGCTGATACCGGGGAGAGAATATAGACAAAAATCACGCAAAGGCAACAATCCAAGCAGCGGCTCGGGCTCCTGCTGATTTTCATTTGAACAATCAATAGTATTTCACGCTGCCGTGCCAATAAGTGTTATTGCAAAGTGTTTGGTTATTGATGCTCCATATAAAGTGTTCTGAAGGAGCTTTAGAGGAACACAATCCCTCGAGGCTCCTCCTGGCCTGATTTACAGCTGAACCGATGAGTCACAGAGGACATGCTGGGCATTGAAATAGCGACAAGTATGTTGTCAGCCTTATTAATTTTTAAGGTAGAGTGTTGTCCTGTGGTTTGTAGAGGACATGATGATATATGACGGCCGGGGGATCGCAGAGGTTAGGGCCTAATTGTTATAAGGTTGAGTGGGGTGAAGGCGTAAGACGTGTGGAGGGTTATTCATCAACCTCTGCGCTGAGTGACGGAGCTGCGGATCAGGACGATCAGGTCTTTAAGTCTGGAGATAAAGTTTGATGTGCACTTTACGCAAAACATATATACAGATACAGCTGCGTTGGGAGAGTCACATGGTCAGAAACATCCTTCATTTGTATCTCTGACTTCAAAAATCTCTCCTCAATACATTATATTAATATCCACGCCAAAAATAGCAGCACAACACCCTGCCCTGTCTCTTCAGCTTCCTCTGTTGAGGCCTTCTATTATATTTTGGCAAACCAGCTTACATTATATCACACAAGCTCTGATGTGTAATGCTTCTCATTTAAGTGAATGGTGAACATTGTCTTTATAGTGACAGAATTACACTACATTCAGGAGACAAACGTCGACAGGTTAAAGGGGAAAATGGCACTTTAGTTGCTCAATGGTTCAAAATAAAAATTAGTGGCTCTGCTTGTGATAGATGGAGTCCTGTGTTGGTAGCTGCTGCCCTCTGCTGGAAGATCAAGTGACTCTCCAGAACAAAGACACCTCTGTTATCTCGCAATACCCTGCACTAATGTTGAAAAATACATAGCAATCTTTGTCTTTTTTTGTTTGATTAATTATGAGACTGAATCTAAAATATTATGAAGCTGTGTGGGACATTTTCTGATTAACCTGTACTAGTGGGAAACCCAAAGACGATGCATTAGAGAGTATTTCAGAACTGTGCAGTGGATTGATCAGTAATTAGTAAATGTCTGATTCTGCAATATGTTAGATTTTTCTCTTTAAAGTTTGTTAAATTAGTCACAGCTCAGTGGTTAGCTCAACATCCAACAGCTGCAACTAAAACTACTAAAACACAGCTTCTACTTGCATTAAAGAGACAAACTATTGTTTTGTACTTTAATCTTTTAGGCACATAACAACCAACTGAGTACACTTTACTGCATGTCTTTGTCATTTAAAACAGTGGTTCCCAACTGGTGGGTTGCAGGTCCATTCTGAATTGAACGCAAGTGACTCGCAAATGTGTCCAGTTTGTATAAAACACACTATATTATTAAGTACAGTGAATTTTTGGCACTGAGCTTTTACTTTAAATTGTTGTTTCTTGCTGTGGAGTGAGTGACTAACAGACAGCTTCAAAACAGAGACAGCAAACTAGCTCGAAGACATGGCCAAATGCAAGTATGATGCCAAATGTATTAAACTGTGTGGACGTTGAGCTAATTGCTAAGGAGTAATCTGGACAGTGTGGCTGGACCAGTTGGGAACCACTGATTTAAAGTGCCCCTTAAGACACATTTTAAAGTAAGTAAAAAAACATACTAAAATTATTAATTTGTTTTACATGGTTTTTCAACATCATGCTTAAAAAAAAAGACATCAGAGAGTTTCAGCTGTACGTGTTTGAGCCTCAGACTCAGATGAAGAGTCTGTTGTGCACCAAAATCGGCGACTAGCAGACAAATCAAATGGTAAGTGCAGTTAGCATCTTTTATTTGTGTATGTTGTATGTTAGTATGTTAGCTGGTAACTGGCAGTGGCTGCACAGCGTCAGTGGTTGTGAAACATAGAGTAATATCTGCTATGATGGGTTCTTGGGATGCAAACTCTGCTCTCTCTACTGACAGGTCCAATCTGCACCGACGGTTTCAGGTTTCTTTGCCAGTGTCGTGTCAAAGTCTTCACCCCTGTTGATTTGTGTTTACTGTATTCAACTTTATTAGTGACGTACCTAATCTATCTTGCTTGGCGTACGTTTAAATCTCCAGTTCTGCCAGGCATTGTCCCTGCCAGTACAAAAGTACCAATCCAATACCTATTTTCTCTTTTTAAAAAATGTAAAAACTGTAATATTTTCTGTGTAACATAACATGTGGCCAGGGGTTGCTATGGCACCAAAACCAATGACAGTAAATGTAACTGATCGACAACAATGAATTCCATAATGGCATCGATGAAGAAACTGTACTTAATGCAGCTGGATTATAATGTTCCACATCATCAGATCAGTGTCAGTGCTGATACCAGTCAATATCATTCATTCATCCATTCACTAAAGACTAACTAATAACTTTAATGATTTTCTTTAAAATGTGTGTTTGAATCTATAAAGACAGTAAAATTAAGAAAAATTGCATTTAAATAATGCAACTGTTTCTAGATTCTATTTATTTCTTATTGCTTCAATTTTCCTCCCAAAAGATTACCGTCTCTTTTGTCCATGCTTTAAACAGGCCTCTGTACACAGAAGGTGCCACACTAAAACTGAATCAAGGTCCCAGCCACAGAGATGTAGCAGGAGCTCTTTCCCTGTTCAGTCATCTCGTCCAGTGTCAGAGAGTACTGCATCAGGCTGACATCAAAGAGGAGCTGTCTGTGCTCTCTGCCCTCAGAAAAAGACTGATATATTTATCTGCATCTGGATAATAAGTTCGATAAAGTTAGATGTGGGGCAAATTTGTGAGATGTGAACGCAGTAAAACTCCTCCTAGTCACTGCAGTTGTATTATGAAATGAGTGTCATCGTATCAAAGCGACTGATAGGACTCGTACCGACAGTCACATCAGATTCCCACAGTATCAGCAAGTCTGCGCTCTGCACTGACGTATTCTGGTTGAAATGTCTACAGTGCAGCACATTACCCTGAGTCTGAGAGGTGTAAACATACTTTAGCTTTTTGTTGAGGAATTGTCTGATCGCATGCACAAGAAATTATCCTACTGATGCCATTTTAAAAATAAACAGCCACTAACACCATTTAAACACCACGTTGTCTGAAATAAATCTGTTAAATTACTAACTAACTAATTACAATACTAACAAAAGAACAATTATAGATTGCATTAGAAATTCTGGGATACCTTCTACCTTGTTTGTTATATTTTTTTGTTCTCCCCTGTGTCACATTAAGTGCTCAAACTTTATTGGGCGTATTTAATTACCCATAGTTCTGCTTTCTGTTATGATGCACATAGAGTGAAAGTTTTAGCCAAATGAAAAATAATATAATAATAATCGATGTTTGGATCTTCCATGTCCAGATACGACGTGAAAGTTACCCTGGGTGCGTTGGTTGTAGACTTTCTGGGACGCCATGTCAAGTTCTGCCTGTTACATGCATTGTCTGTTTTCAAAATACACTTATTTTTTCACAAGGAAAGTATATTTTCCATACAGTATCTTTCAAAATAAAAGCACTACAGGGCGTCGGTGGCTTCATGCAGTAGTGAGACTGGGTTGATAAGGTTTGATCATAAAAAAAATGTTGGCCTGACAAAACGTCAAGCTGGCAGTGAAAATAAGCTGAAGGGTAAAGTATGACTTTATTCAAACAAACCTTTTTGAACTGTCTGGCATAACATTGCAATTGTCTTAAATTTAACAAGGAAATCACACAAGAGTGAAATAAAAGATACATTAAAAGACCCTCCTGTAAAATATTTCAAATTCCCCACCCTTCAGCAAAAACAAAAATAGAATATCCTCTACCTTTTTCTGAGGACCCTTCCCTCATAATAATTTTCACACAGTCCCTTAGTTTCTAATGTTTGTTATCAGCCAGGGACAATGATGGAGTCTAGAAATTCAGCTTTTTTTCCTTAACAAAGTCTCATATCTTGTATTTTAAGAATATATTATAATATATAAAAATATATTCATCTGTCAAAAACTGAAGCAAATCAAAATAAAAAAAGAGACCGTCTTGCAATAGGATCACTGAAGCCACAATACAGTGAACAGTGATTTAAAACAAGTGTGGGCCAGGGATGTAAAAATGGAGAGCCCCTTCCCTACTTCCTACTGCCCTACTTCCAGCCTCCTTGCTTTGACCACATTCATCTTCAAACTCAGCCTTCACTTAGATCTCAGCTACACACCTGCAAAGTTTCATGACTGCATCTTGTATGGTTGGGATGCTAAAGGTGACAAAATCTTTCTGCTGACATGTGATGAAAAGTACTCAAAATGTAGTTCTTGCTACATTTTATGTCTCCAGGATCACATTGTGTCAGAGTGACACACACACAGACTCACAAGGTGAAAACAATACCAGCCGTCCTGACACTGGCACCGCTGGTAAAGAAAATTCCAGGACTGGTCAAGGACAGGTCATTGATGAGAAATTCAACTGTTATCACTTTGTCATTGACCATCTTCAAGTATCTCCCCAAAATATGTCTAGAGGAAACAGAACACTAAAGGTAAAACTGGTCAAACTGGTGAGAACTCTCCCTGTCACAACCCTTCTGTTACTCTTGGTGTCCTCTCTCTGCATTAGGCCACATTTCACAGACAGCTCACCACAGACTGGCGCAGCAGCTTGCGTGGTGCCTTCGGGCAAATGTGACAATGACTAAGATGTGTAAAACTCAACATGTTTTTGTGTGAGAACGGCGAGTCACTTAACATGGGCTGTGATTTCATCATCCACGGGGAACACAACCTGATACTTTGGGGAACTAAAGTTGTTAATATTTGACCATTTTGCCCAGTTGAGATGTGATCTGAGATTTGCAGACTTAAAACAATATAAAAACTAAATAAAATAAAACAATATATTCACTGTCAGGGCTCAGCTAAGAATTAATGTGTTCATTTGATGACTGTTTTTGCGTTATCATATGGTGATGATATGGTCATGTTGTTACTATTTAACAATCCAAAATTAGAATTTTAAAGCAAATTTTATATAAAAACAACGTAAAGAAAGAAGTGAGTCATCTAATTTTTAGTTTTGCATGTATATAATCTTGACTCAAAGTGTACTTACTAGTTGTACCCAGAGCTTTCAATTGCATTTAATCTAAATATGGAAATACAATCACGCCATAGCAAATGGTTATAGATGAGTAAGTGGGTTAAGTGAGTGTTATGTGGCTTGGCATGCTATTAATAAATATTGAGGAAATGTTCTTACTAATATTATGATATTAGAATAAATACAAATATGATTTCAACTGAAAACTGAAGCTACTGTAATTTGACTTTTTGGTCTTACTTGTGTTTTTGTATTGAGGGACCCTCCCCTTCTCAGGTCCTCCAGGTGTAATAAAAGTCCGGTCTCCTGTACTGTTCAATGTTAGTATTGCCACAGCAAGCCTGAAGCAGAGCCTGCTCTTCCTCCTCATCTTCATCTGCTGGTCTGGAGCTGCTCCTGCTCCTACGTCCATCAGGTGGCGCCATACATCCACTGAAAGGCAAAGGAGAGGGTTGCTCAGGAGGATCGTTTTATGATGTAATACAGTGTTTTCAGTGTGTCAGTGATGCAGTTATAATTACCAGTTACAGTAGTGAGGATGCTTTTGTCATCCTGATTTAAAAATAATTAAATAAAAAAATCCAATCCAAACAAAACACAAAAGTTTCAAGAGCACAGCACTGGATGTATTCACAGTTAATACCAATACCAGTAAATGCCGAAGGAGTACAATGCAGTTGTGTTTCAGTGTTTTTTCATGCATGATACACTCTGTTAAACAAGTATTACTACAAATATTTTATTGCTCCACACTTGCACGCTTCCTACTCGCTAGTTTGAATCCAGGGCACAACATTGCCGGAGGGCCGCAGGCTGATGAGATACATGTTTGCAGTTGTGGTTAATTTCTGCCTCTAATGATTCACAACAAAACACAACAAGATACCCTGCAACAACATTCTTGTCCTTCCTGCTGCAGAGCTCTGGTGGGGACACCCTCCGTCTAGAAGTAGGTTCAAAGACGTGTTCAGCCGCTTCCCACAGTCCCATATGGTGCAGCATGGTATTTCAGCCCGCGGCCCAAAGACAGTCATCATAAGAAGTGCCAGCCAGTGTATCGGCAGATGATCCTGGGAGGATTTCCTACACTGTCTCCTCATCTTTGTCCATCGAAACCCCAACAGCAGACCTGTTCATTCATGCCTCCCTGCAGCACCATCTTTGCTTGAAGTTATCTAAAGGTTGAAGCAAGCTTAATGCCACGGGGTCAGTGGGTGTCTTGAGGAATAAAGCCAGAGGCGACATCTTCATGCTCACTGGCCCTGAGGTCATTTCAGGTTGCTTTGCAGCCACAGGAGGTATCCAATAGGGCCAGTGCTTTCCCAATGACATCAGTTTCCCTGCCAGCTGATACCACCAACTCACAATGCTTGCATGTAGGCACAGTAATCTTAAGAAATGAACTAGTACAAGAATGTTTTCTTTGCATGTTGCATCACCTCTGAGAGATCGGAAACTGAAAACACTTGTCCCCTTGGAGGGAAAGCTCACTGCAAACCCATGTGACATTATTCTGAGCAATCATGAGCATGTCTACCCTGGTGGAAGTCTCTGTGGGAGGACAATGTCCACACTCACAGGGAATGTTGGGTATCATATGCTACGGCATTCACGACCACATCTCAACCCAGCTGACACCTATGAACAATTCTGGACCCTAAACAGCACTCTTCATCACCAAATCATCAAAACACCAAATGAGGAAATGGTGCTCGTCCCTTTAGCTAAAGCTATTTTTTCCGATTACTCCTAGCTGTTCTCTGTAACTGAAAAATCAATTTTGTTTATCCTATGATTAGTAATTATGTAAGGCCGAAGCTAAATACAACCATGAAAAAAGTAAAAGCAGTTGACGTTAATTTACATGCACTCCTGCTAAAAGTTTACGAGCCTAGCCTAGCTTTAGCAAAGTATCATTAGCTGAGGTTAGCATATCTGCCATCTCAAAAGCCCCTTCAAGTTTTGAAGGTTCTTTTCCTACATCCTATAAAGCAGGGGTGTCACACTCATTGCAGATAGTGGGCCACATACAGGTCACATTGGCCTCAAGTGGGCCAGACCAGTAAAACCATTGCATAACAACCTGTAAATAACAAACCTTCAAATGTTTCCCTCTCTTTAAGTGTAAAGAAGTAACATTATAAGTAGCTTACACTCTGAAAACATTCACAGTTACTGAACAAATGCTGCACAGCCTGAAATGAAGGTTGAAGGATGAAAGAAAAATAAGCACTACTTCAACAATATGTCTGATTTTCAGCTAACTCATCCTCAAAGTATGGCTTTGATGGGGGGCGGAAGTAGCTCAGTCCATGGGGACTTGGCTTGGGAACAGGTACATCTTGCTAGTACCAGGTTGGACCCCTTTTGCCTTCAGAACTGTCTTAATTCTTGGTGGCACAGATTCAACAAAAACATTCCTCAGAGTTTTTGGTCCATATTGACATGATGACATCACACAGTTGCTGCCGATTTGTCAGCTGCACATCCATGATGTGAATCTCCCGTTACACCACATCCCAAAGGTGCTCTATTGGACTGAGGTCTGGTGACTGTGGAGGCCATTGGAGTACAGTGAACTCATTGTCACGTTTGAGATGATTTGAGCTTTGTGACATGGTGCATTATCCTGCTGGAAGTAGCCATCAGAGGAACCAAATTCTGCCCCTACCATCTGAATGTGGCAGCAGAAATCCAGACTCATCAGACCAGGCAATGTTTTTCCAATCTGCTATCGTCCAGTTTTGGTGAGCCTGTGTGAACTGTAGCCTCAGTTTCCTGTTGTTAGCTGACAGCAGTGGCACCTGGTGTGGTCTTCTGCTGCTGTAGCCCATCTGCTTCAAGGCTGGACGTGTTGTTGCTTCAGAGATGGTCTTCTGCAGACCTTGGTTGTAACCAGTGGTTATTTGAGTTACTGTTGCCTTTCTGTCATCTTGAACCAGTCTGGCCATTCTCCTCTGACCTCTGGCATCAACAAGGCATTTTCACCCAGAGAACTGCTGCTCACTGGATATTTTCTCTTTGTCACACCATCCTCTGTAAACCTTAGAGATGGTTGTGCATGAAAGACCAGCCCGTCTGGCACCAACAACCATGCCAAATTCAAAGTCACTTAAATCACCTGTTTTTCTCATTCTGATGCTCAGTTTGAACTCCAGCAGGTCGTCTTCACCATGTCTACATGCCTAAATGCATTGTGTTACTACCATGTGATTAGCACTGGAGCAGTTGAACAGGTGCACCTAATTAAAAGTCCATGAGTGTAAACACACTAGGAACACTAGGCAAATATATTAGAACAATAAAATGTGGTGATTATGCTATTAATAAACCAAAGCATCTTATTTATGATGCACACTCAATAATTAATTATGCTACATAAGAAATCACACTAAATTCAGACAGAGAAGAAGTGGAACAGACCTCTGCATTGTTAAAGCGATTATTATGGATTCATTCTACACATAATTTGCTCACGTGGGCATCCAGGGCAAAACTGGTCTGAACCAGGCGATATTTCTTGGTGGGATTACATAACCTCTCCCATTAAAACCAGTACACTCAGGCAGTACTTCAATTCTACCACACGGTGGCGTCTTGCACTAAGAACTACCCGTGTGTTTTGTACATTTTGTCCCACATGCTCGAGTCCGTCTCCCACAAGGAAAACACGTGATCCCAAAGGCCTCCATCACATCATCATTCACACTTTCCTGATTGTGTGTTAATTGTAGCTCCTCGGATTGAATCTGTGAGGATGAGGATGAGGATGCACACACACACACACACACACACACACAGACACACAGAGGAGCGCATGGGCACGCACTCACTGAGAAACACGCGGCTCAGCTCCTGCTAGAGGGCGGTGCGGCTCCGTGTGCAGCCTGTCCAATGATCGGGCTGCATGTGCCTTCAATCAGCCTTGGAGTAAACACACTAGCGTCCCTCCGACCAATCAAAGACGCGACGTCCCAGTTCCTGCTCTTATAAATGTGCACGGACCCCGGAGTCTCGGTACCGGAGAATGAGAGAGCCACTAGCGAAACATCTCACAAGAAGACATTGGACCTGCCAGTCCTTTAGTTTTTATTTCAATTTACTTGTTCATCCAGGTAATTATAACTCTTATTCCTGACTCTTTTAACTTGATCTTAGTGAGGAAGGAGCTCAGCTGATTGTGCCAGACTTTTCATTGTTTCAGACTTTAGACAATTAACTCTCATTTTAATGGGCTTTAATCTCACTGCAGTGGCTCCAGCTTTTAATTTAGTCTCTTAACATGTTTGAGTCTTGTGCTGAAGTAAGGCTTAAGGTCGTAGATAGTAAGTGATGGATCACAACGAGGAAGCCCATGATGTAATATTACCTCACTGCGTGGCAGCAACTATTGTAACCATAGCTACAACAGGCGTAACGGTAACAGGATGTACAGTAAACGATATGCTATTGCCCAATTTGTGTGCTTGTTGCTTTATATTGTGGTTTCCGATGAGAGCAGTCAGCCTGCCTCGTTAGATGCAGTCTTAATAGTCATGCACATGCGGTGCCAAGCGGCTTCTCCCTTTGTTTCCAAACTGGAGAGGGGTGGAAAAGACTGGAGATGTGGCTTCTTTTACATCCTCAGCGCGTTTTTGCATCCCTTCTCCTTTCTGGAAGAAAAAAACAATGGTGCTGTTTTTGTGTCCTCCTATGCGCCCCTCACCCCCCTCCCCAAACCCTGTTACGCAACATGTGATCCAGAGCGCACCGAGGTCTCATACCTGCTCTCCTCTCCTCTGCTCCTCTTATCCTCAGGTGTGTTATAGTAGGAAATAAGATGGCCACGTCCGCCAGCGCCACATTGAGTAAAGCTGTGAAGCAGCAGTACATGGAGCTCCCTCAGGGCGATAAAGTCCAAGCCATGTATGTTTGGATTGATGGGACTGGAGAGGGGCTCCGCTGCAAAACCAGAACGCTGGATTTTGAGCCCAAAAGCATCGAAGGTAAGCAGCCTCTTCAATCTGCACTCACAATGATCATTCCCTGAAGTCCTGCAGCGTGAATCATTTCACAGCCCTTCTCCTCCTCTTGCAGATCTACCTGAGTGGAACTTTGATGGCTCCAGTACCTACCAGTCTGAAGGCTCCAACAGCGACATGTATCTGATTCCTGCCGCCATGTTCCGGGATCCATTCCGCAAAGACCCCAACAAGCTGGTGCTGTGTGAAGTGCTCAAGTACAACCGCAAACCTGCAGGTAACAAAGCTCAGACTCTGCACAGCTTGACTTGGAATGATTTGCAGCGATGTAACAGACATGGCAACTAATTTAACCTCCGCAAAATAAATATAATATGACAGAAAACCATAAAAGACTTACAGTTCTAGGAGTATACTGAATTAACTTGAGTTAGATTTGATTCGTCTGGAAGTGCAGGGTGGGCGGGACATTACTTTACAGGAAGAAGGGTGAGGGTTGTGCCCAAGAAAAAATGTAGTCCCTGTCACTTAATCTTTAATATGCTGAATAAAACAAACATGTAATCTGACTTGAACGGGGCCACCCACTGTGGTTCCCCTCAAACTAAATTTAAAATGAAATTTAAATGAAATTGAAAGATTAAACCTGGCTGTGTTGCTTTCCTTGTAAGGAGAAATATGGCACACAGTTGCATGCAAGCACAAATTAACACATTTTGCACATGCATGCACTCATTTTTTATGTGCACACTGATGCATGCATTTAGAAGTTAAAGCTTGTGTGTTTAGAAGTGATGGATGCATCAGTAAAGCAACTTGTAACCTAGCATTCATACAGGTTACAGTGTTGTCTTGAGGGGACATCCCACACTTTCATAGCTCTAAAGCAACCCTTCATGTTGGATTCTAAATTACTGCTCCTATAATTTTCCTTGCTGTTTAGATGACACTGAAGGTGCATTGCAAAACTGGCCCTCGTAACCTGATTTGACTTCTCTTGCAGAAACCAACCTCCGAATCACATGCAATAAGGTGATGACCATGGTGGATGACCAGCATCCCTGGTTTGGCATGGAGCAGGAGTACACCATCCTGGGCACAGACGGACACCCCTTTGGCTGGCCATCTAACGGTTTCCCCGGACCACAAGGTAAGCAGCTAGTTTGAAGTTTTCCTGCACAGAAACATGAGTACGTGTCCAGATGGTTCCTTTAATAATCAACGTATTTTCAGGTCCGTACTACTGTGGCGTGGGAGCTGACAAAGCCTATGGCAGAGATATAGTGGAGGCCCATTACAGAGCTTGTCTGTATGCTGGAGTTGAAATCTGTGGTACAAACGCAGAAGTGATGCCTGCTCAGGTAACGACAAAATCCTAATTCATGTTTGGACTCTACACATGGTTTGATGGTGTAATCAGCCAGTTAAATATGTAATGTTTTTGTGTTTTCAGTGGGAGTTCCAGGTTGGACCTTGTGAAGGGATCAACATGGGTGATCATCTCTGGGTGGCGCGCTTCATCTTGCACCGGGTCTGTGAAGATTTTGGCGTTGTTGCCTCGTTTGACCCCAAGCCAATCCCTGGCAACTGGAACGGTGCTGGCTGCCATACAAACTTTAGCACAAAAGAGATGAGGGAAGACGGTGGATTAAAGTGAGTGTCAGAAGCATCAGGAGGTTGAATTGACTGATAATGTGGTGTTTTTCCGTGAATGATTTTTGAAATTTTCTGAAAAGAATCGTGTCGTTTCTGCTTTCAGAGCTATTGAAGATTCCATCGAGAAGCTTGGGAAGAGGCACAGCTATCACATCCGTGCCTATGACCCCAAAGGGGGGCTCGACAACGCCCGCCGTCTCACCGGCCACCATGAAACCTCAAACATCAACGAATTCTCCGCAGGCGTGGCCAACCGTGGCGCCAGCATCCGCATTCCTCGTAGTGTGGGCCAGGACAAGAAGGGCTACTTCGAGGACCGCCGCCCGTCGGCCAACTGCGACCCGTATGCTGTGACCGAGGCCCTGATCCGCACCTGTTTGCTGGGCGAGGAGGGAGATGAACCTACGGATTACTAAATCCACAACTCAATGACTGACTCCCACTGCCCTCCTGACTTTATTTTTTCTTTAAACTAGTACTGTGTTTTTTTTTTCTCTCTCTCCCATTGAGATGATTTTAACCTGCATTTTAATGGCTTAAAGTTGACTGGTCAACTTAAAAACATGACAAGGTAATGATATCCTTGGTAGTTATACGCTGGTAATGGCAGGGTACGTCTTTCCCCTCGTCTTTAGAAGGGATCTGCTTTTGTAACACTGTTTTATAGCCCATGTCATCTCTTTCCCTTTCTGTCTGTCGGTGACTAAAATGAACTAAAAGCACACATGGACACTGAAGAGTAGAGCTGCTAAGGCTGGACAGCATGTGTAACTTAATAAATCTTGACTAGTTCATGTACTGTTAATATATGTTGACCTGCCTTTTCAAGTATCCAGTCTTCAATGTTACTAATTCTTTGATTTTATGAATTGTCGATTTTTTAAATGGCAAATGTTTGATGTCTCCAGATTTTGACACACTGGGTCAACTTGTATGGTACACTTTGTAGATGTCTGTACCCAGACGTTTGTTGTTCAAATGTGGTGGATTTGTCCATAATGCCATTTGTAGATTTCCTCAAGGAGTTTTATCCTTTTGTTAACTGCGATATTGTAATGCACCTGATTTGGTAAAACATCACGTTTACTGGACCAAGTGTTTTTTATTGATACATTTAAAACTTTTATTTTTATCACAACATGGCTGTACGACTCTTGACTTCAAGACTTAAAAGGTGTACTTTTGGGAAATGGGCTTATTTGCTTCCTTGCTAAGAGTTAGAAAATACTGATACCACTGAGCAATAAATAACACTACAGCTGGTTACCTTCAGGCAGAGCCAGGCGAGCTGTTTCCCTTTGCTGCTAAGCTAACTGAAAGACAGGGTGATTCATAGAAATTGAGATCAACACCCAGGAGTCTGGAGCTCAAAGCTGTCTCAACACATTAACTGATAATGATGGAGCAGACATCCCATGAAAATGGTGCTAATTTCCACAACTACTTCGTCTGAAGACTCTTGTGAACACTATAACTAATTCATCAACAGGACTTCCTAGTTGGCCGCAGGAACAGTTCAAGCTGCTCTCCAGTCTAAAATATAAACGCTCACATTTGTAAGAGCTGTTAAAACAGTTGGTGACTTTTACTGACAGCAGTAAACATTTAAAAGAGAAAAAAAGCAAAGTGAATTGAAATGCACCTAAAGGTAACTCTAGTAGAGGCTCTCTGGCCGTGTTTGCTTTTGCCAAATGTTCTGATGTTTCAGTCTGGCTGATATCTTGGCATCAGCTCAACGGCAGCTTTGTTCTGGCTGTTTTTTAGGAGCCTGTGGGAAGTAACTGGAAACTGGTGTACTCACGAGACCGTTATTATACTCCTTGACTGCAACAACAGCCTGTAGCCAGTATTCCCAGAAGTGCTGTGTCATAAACTACACAGCACCTGGCTGTTGTGGCTGGGAACTAAACTCGTTTGGATCCTGTTATTAACTAAAAAAACAAACCAGACAAGCAGGCTGGCACAGCAGAAATACACTTTACTAGGGTACAGCTTAGTTCAGCTGTGTGGGACTTCTGGATGTTGAGTGAATTTCCAGCAAAAGGGAAGGATATATTTCTTAGTTGCACATCTGACATTAAAATCCAAATACAAAGTGTAACTGTTTTCTAACTAACTCAGCATATTTATAGTGCCTGCACATGACGTCTGTGACTGAGCTTTGCAGCCTGTTGAGAACATATATCTGCCTATTCAGCAGTATTTTAGTCTAAGCTGTCCTCAGGAAAAACTTTGGAGTCAGACCTTTTATGGATATAAACATAAGGTGAAGGAGTTCTTTGTTTCTTCAGCGACTGAACAGAGAGACACTTCAACCAAACGTCTTCGCAGGAACCACACAACATCTTCATTTCACAGGACATAAACATTTACTTCTGATGTCCTCTCCCGACTCGGGGGAAGGGCAACAAAAGTTTGCTCCGAGACCTTTCCCCTACATCCCACTGGCCCTCACAACAGCACGTGAGTGTGCTCAGTGATTGGCTTTGCCAGGAACAAGTTAACCAATCATAAAGTCGAGGGCTGGTTCATTCGTGTTTCAGGGGAAGTTGGCTGGCCTGGAGCCAACAAATGTACTCAAACTTTGTTTTGGTGGGTTTTTTTCTAGCCTGAATCTGAAACCCCATCACCTCTTTAGCTTTGTTTTGAGTCTGCCTTTGCAGTTTCCTAGAATTTCTGTCAGGTTTTCAAGTAAAAAGTTTCACAGCTCAAAAAGTATCAGGAAACAGCAAGGTTTTAATACTTTACACGGAGTAAAAAGAATTCCAAGTCAATCAGCAACTACAACAGGGAAATACTCTCTATCCATTCTTCTATTTCTGCCTACATTCATGCAGAAGCTGTTGGACGGTTCATCAGGAGAGTAGTGGAGAAAATGCAGTTCAACACCCTCCCACACACATGCACTAATTCTTACCATGCACCAAAACAAAAACAAAACAGAGTGAAATCCAAACCTCCATCCACTGACTGCTGCACACAATTGCAGGGGAATTAAACTGGCCCACACACTGCATTGCAGCCCATTACACCCAGTAAAACTTCCTACATTCCCAGAGGCAAACAGGGACACAATGTTCTTTTCCCAACCTACCCAGCCATCCCACCAGTACCATGTGGATATCTTCAACATTACCAAAAGGCCACTAACCTCAATCACCTCCTCTAACCATTTATGTGCTCGACACAACACCGTATGGATCTGCTCTTATTCAACACTAGAGTGTTAAATGCGTCGCAGGATGTGGGGAGTTTACCACCTCGCCACGATCTGTGAAAAGCACCTAATAGCATTCAGTCACCGTCTCAGCTTCCTTCCACTTCCTCGCTTCGAAGCTCAATTAGGGGGCTTCGATTTGCATGCAGAATCCAAACCGCCCTCCGCCTGGGAAGCTCAAACGATGGGGAGACACTGGACAAAGGATGGAGAGGGATGCTGCCCTGTTGCTATGACAACCACCGGAATGTACAGGCTGGATCGTGGTGGTTCTCGTGTGGAGTGGGAGAAGGAGAAAAAACACGTTATGTAAGGAGGGGGAAAAAACACATGAAATGGGGTCTCATAAATGGAGCTGCACAATAACCCCCCCCGGCTAAAGACAACGTTAAGATGCTAGTCAGTTAGCATGCACTCACACTGTGGTGCCGGGCTGTGCAAATGCCCTCCAACTTTTTACAGTTTTTACAAGCTATAAAAATAATGACTGATGTTTTGCTGATCTGAAGTAATAACAGCACATGGACCTGCAAGAGACACATCACATGCACGGAGCATCTATCATTGTGGCAGTGCATGTACAGTGAGATTCTCCTCACTTGTGCTCTGTTGTTGTGTAACACATCATACTAGTTCAAACCAGTACTGGCTCTTCCTTCTACAGCGTGCAACACAGGAAGGGAACTCTGCATTAAAGCAGCAAAAGGATGAAGGGATGATGAAATGTGCAAAGCAGCTCAGAAGGGAAAAGTGTGCGTGTTGTTCTGTGCAAAATACTGCATAAGGAAACTGCAAGATATGGAGAGGAAATGTCAGCGGAGGACAAAGTTGTCTCAGGGCTCATTTCTTGGCAAGAAGCATGAATAATCCTATTAAGGACAGACAGAGACAGTGGGATGAGTTTAAACATTATCTGAAGGGGGTTTGAATGACTTTAAACAACAGTGACACACATGTTGCTGATTTCATCAATAACCTCATCTTTCTGAGAATAGCCTTTCTCGCAGATCCCTCTCCCACACATGCACAAAGCAGTCACTCTCACATGCATTTACACTCAGGAGGAAGCTGGTCACACGTGCTCACACGAGCTCTTGGAACACATGTGCCTAAACGGCACTGTCTGCAGCGGCAGAGAATAACAAGCTGCTGCATGTTTACTTGGTGCGGTCACACACTCACACGGTTTGGTGTTTTTACACAGACAGATGTTGTGCCACAGCTAGAGGTCTCCTGATTGGCTGAGCTCTCTGGTGTGATTGGGCTAATGCGAGATCCCCCTTCAGCTACTCAGGCTTACCTGCACCGTGATTGGTTACTCTATTACGTATGACACAGTGACACAGTTTTGACTGTACTGCTGCAGCGCAGACACAGTTGTCTGCCTTTGTTTCTGCCACACAGCAGCATAGTCAGAGCCGAGGAGCATGTTGTTTATTCTGCAGCATAGCAGGGTAAATAGTTTTATAGGAAACAAAGATCGTGTCTGAAATGTTTACAGCCTGTTTCTCCAAGTAACAACGCTGTGAATGTGGAGTAAACAACAGACATATGCTCAGTAATTTGTAAACCACAGTAATTTCCACAATTAAGGCAAGCGGAGAAAGGTGGTGCCATACCTGACCTACTTTCTGCATTTAATTTCTTTGCATGAGTTAACTCTCTTGTACAAGCATCCAGCCTTACTAAGAAGCGTTTTTGTGCTACATTTCCGCCTTAAAGATTCTTAATTCGCTCTCGTGCGTTACTCCTGGGAGGAAAACAAATGGAGAATTTATAATCAACCAAGCTTTTGACATTTTAGTTCACAAACTGTTCCAGTCACACACAGCTCTGCTCAGTTTCAGCAGAGTTCAAACAGTCCACACTTCCATGACTTGAATAGTTGGCAGAGTGAATGGCCAGATGCCAGAACCCTTGTGACGCTAAACTCACAAGGAGAAGTGCTCCCCTCCCCCGAAACCCTCCTGCTGATTTATCTGCAGGGGTTGTCCCTTCTTTAACACACAAAACAAAGGATGACCTATACACCCCCACAAGTCCACTTTCTGTGTAATTTTCCATTTCCTAATGAGGCACGCGAATCACATGCATGTCCTAACAGAAGAAAAGCTTGTGCTTGTACACTCTGTCCTTGTATCGGTCCAGTGAAACTCTTATCAAACTTAAAAAGTGATATAATATGAAAGAGACACTGGATCACTGCAGCAGCTGACAGTATAAAGACAAAAAATATGAAAATGCACAAAACAATTTAAAGATTTACAATGCAGGATTGTCCTAAAAAACTATGTATAGGCTCATACAGAGGTAATCCCTCTCAATAATCCCTTATGACCCACTAGAAGAGTGTGGCAGAGACCTTGCCCTCTGCCTGTACTTACATATTTACTTCTTAATCTCTGTGCTCGGGACGTTTATGGGCGTGTAGCTCCACAGCACTCAGGTGCGGTCGGGGCTTTATGAAAAGTGTAAGTGACTGTAAGCAGCATGCGCCATGCATCTTGTGTGATCTGATCGCCTGTGGAAAGCTCCAACTCTGTCTGATCACACCTGGTATTAAAATACGTTGCCACATGTGTCTTGATTGACCACATGACCACTAACCATATTTCACTTCCCCGCTCTGTATGCAAATAAAAATGTACACAATTTCTTTTTGCAAAAATAAAATGTGTTGTTTTTTTTGAACTGGCAGGAGGTTCATTGTGCTGTACACTTACTGGCGACACAGCTCACTGTTAAGCAGGATTTATACATGTTCATCAGCTCTATGCAGAGCCTACACCGTAGCCTACAAATGTGGCCTATGCTGTTGTGAGCATTTATACTTGTTCCATGGTGTGTCTGTGTCCTTCTGCAGTTACACCTCCAAAACAGTGGTTGGCAGTCGGGTTTCTGTGACGTGCTGTAAAATGAATTAAAGCACACATTAAACATGGCTTAATACAGACAATTTCAAACACAAGCACACAAATCAGCTTCACTATAACTCGCAGCATTCACAGACAAACACTTGTCTTTTGCGGGACACATTTTCCCCACAAATACAACATGCTAATATTATTAGCACAAGCCTATGGTATTTTCCATTGTATAAATTAGCCTGGCGGCTAGCAGACTTTTCCTCTACTCATATAAAGTCAGGGACAACAGCAACATTTAACAAAGGTAACATTACAAAATTCAGCTCCATTACAACTCACAAGATTCACTGACAAAACAACTGTCTCACACTTAACACGTTTTCCAAACAAATACAACATGCTAACGTTATTAGCACAAGCCTAGTGATGAGTGGAGACTTCCTTCACTCATATGAAGCCAGGATAAATCCTCGAAGGATAAATCACGCTGAAGACTTAAAATGCTATTTTTGTGGAGACTTTATTGTCAATACAAATTATTGTTTCTTATCTGTGAAATTTAAGTAAATAAAAGCTTTATTTCCACTGAGGGAAATGGTTTCAGCTTACAAAAATAGACAGGAGGTCTGCATCGCCGTGATGTGTAGTTATATGTCTAGGGAGGTGCATGTCAGGCTATGGTGTGGGTAGCCTACAGCATTGGCTCTATGTCGATGCAAAGCCTACGCCATATGTGCAGCGTTGATTCAACGCAGAAGTATAAATCCCACATTAGCCTCACACTAACATCACCTAACAATTATTAAAGGGTTTAATGACAGAGTTGAACCGTTTCAGCATCAGTGTGATTTTCTTTTGACCCTTTAACAACTTTATTTTCTAATAAAAAAAAGTTAATAAACGATCTTGTAAAACTTTGTGAAATCAAGCTTTCTTTGTTTCATACACAAAAATAAAAGGTGTATATACCAATCAAGTATAAAACAATGTAGTAATGTAAGTATTTATTTATGAATGTAAGATGAGAGCATGATGGGGTTTTCAGCAGGAGAAAGAAGTCATGTTTATGCAGCGGCGAGCCAACAGCTGCCTCTCATATGGCAGCTATTATAGTAAGCCTGTTTGCTTAAAAGATTGACCCACAAACAGGTCAACGTTCTGCGTTAACTTCAGCAGTGAATGGACACTTCTGCCAAACAGACGCGTAATGAACAACACCACTTTCACGAGTCAGCCATAAATTCCTGAATGCCAGAAGCACCCACTCTCAGTGTTAGTCACACCTGTACACACCTTTTCCAAGTTAAAAGGTGAATGACTGTGATCATCTACCACTTACGCAACATTCATAGTATTTAGTGAGTCATGTAATATTTTCTGGATTACCCTCAGGCTCACTAAAAATTAACAGGAGGAGTCACTATATCTCACAAATGTCATTGCAACAACAATCAGAGATTAAAAGGGCCCTCTGACTCCACTGCTCTGCATGGAAACACTCCCATGTCAGGGAAGGGCAGAGGTCAAAGGGCCTTTCACTTGAATAAAAGCATCAATACATCAATGTAAAAAAAACTCCATTATAAACAAAAGCCCTGCTTTCAAAATCCTACTTAAGAGAATACTTCATCCACAAAATGTATAATCCAAGTCTCATTTATCCAGCCGTATGCTCCGCTCCCAACCTGTCAAATACAGCATGATGTCAGTAACGTCAGGGTTAGACAGACTCAAAGAGGCACTTTCACGGCCTAAACCTGTAAACCCCAATCTATCCATGACACAAAATTATAATGTAAAGTTGACACAAATGCCCCAGCTTGTCAAAATGACAAAAAAATTGTTCACTTGACAGAAAAACTCATTCCTCGTGAGATTGACATCATTTTTTTTGTGTTAAGTCAACAATTCTTGAGTTTTGAGTTCATTTGGTTAAAATTTATAAAGCCTGAATAGCTTAAGGTACATAAAACCCAGTCCCTTTTACAAGCCTGGTGTGGCTACACATTTTGACAAATACACACCTGTCTAAATTAGATGCCTTTTCTAGTTGCCAAGCAGTTTATTTTTTTATAGAAGTTATTTAGATATATACAAAACCGGGTTGTTGGCTACCTCGAATTATATGTCCATTCCTCAATTACCCTGTAAATGATTCATGTTCCTTTAGTCTATAAGGGTCCTCAGATCAAACGAATCAAAAGGGTTTTTCATTAAAGCTAGTCCAAGTTGTGAGTATTGTTTGTCGGAGCTAAATCAATTAATGATTCATAATTAATATATTATCTGGAACCTAACTTTTAAACAAGCAATATTCATACTGGTTTAAATAAACAATTTGATTGTATTTACCATCTTTGCTGAGTGACAGTTTTGTGTGACAGATATAAAAGGCCTGTCCCAGATTTCAGTGATTTGGGTAAATAATATCATGCGCTATTAATTGAAGTTTCTCAGTATGCTCTCTTTAAAGCCAGACTATACTGATCCCCAATCTATTAATAGATCAATACGTTCGGGATTTTATATGGAGGCATGCGAGAAACACAAAGTTTTCTTCATGAATTCAGGGTAACAGAGCATGACCTAATCATATATAAATGGCCATTTTGTAAGTGAAGTATCCTTTGACTTTAGTACTTTATTGAATTATCTTATCTTATCAGTTATGACCTACATTGTCTGAGTAAGACAGTAGACTTCATGCAAGAACGAACCGATAAAATCTGCATGGTTGTGTGTTTTTATAGTTTATAGATGTGAACAATAGAGACATGATTTGATGCATAAACTTCTATAATTGTCAGATTTCCACACTTTGGACCAGCACGAGCAGCCCACAGATTTGGGTCTGTTACCCTCAGTGGACACAGTGAGGCATGTTTTAATACATTGTCTCTTCTCTTTATAATGAGACCCATCGTCAGACTGAAAAATTAATGGTAGTTATCTATGTGTGCTTGTAATGTGAGCCTGTTATTTGCTTTAGCTCTTCCTTGATTGCTCTTTGCTGGCTGATCCTGTCTGTCAGTAGTGCAAATATGATGTAGCCTAATAATAGCAATCAGGCCATGACTGTATACTGAAAAATAAATACACACAGTATGTTTCATAAGGGAGTGTGTGGCTTAAGATTGATAGTGGAAAATGACACACCAAGGTAAGCAGGGAAAACGTTAATGCCTCGTGTGAAATATCTGAGATGTTTCAGACACAATCCTTGTATGATAAAACAAGGTAGAGAAATAGGGTGTATGTCAGAGGTAGTAGGGTTTCTATTGTAAGCCCTGAATAGACCTGCTGCAGAAACCTGGTTGTGTGTGTGTCGATAAAAATCAGAGACCACTGACGGCTTTGGCAAGAAATACCTTGACTTTCCATTTCCACTGGTCAAGATCAAAAGCTTACTCAGCATATCTGCCTTTCATGTTTCATATTTCTCTGGATTTTGGTGGCTATAACCGACATAGGCTGGCCAGACGTCTGCCTGCACAGTCAGAGGTCTTTCCTGTCCTCTCTCTGTTCATGTTTCAGACAATCTGCCGCACTGCTGGAGCCTCCATCAAGAGCATCCATTTTTAGATGTGGCTACGTTTGTATCCAGACAACATACGTGTTCAGTGTTGTTAATACATTTGATGTGATGACAGAACATCATAGCTATCTATACACTCCCTCGGTGGTTTGCTACCTAACATGTTTGCATCACTTCTATTTTAATGTTTTCAAAGCTGATTTGTCCCACAGTGAGCAAAGTCTGAGGAGAATTTGGGTCAGTGCAGTAGTCAAGAGCTTTAAAGATATAAATAACAACTAAAATCGCACACACAAAGCCCACACACAGACAAAACCACAACATTAGAGTCTGATGCTATGATAAATGTGCAAACATTAGAATACTGGCCCAAATCTTTGTATTAAAATAAAGCAGATACACATATGTTTCTGCTTTCTACTAGGTCAAAGAAGAAGGGATGAGAAGGATTTACCATCAGAGATGTCAGCTGTTTAACATAAACTCATATTTACTGAGGTATTGTCTACCAATCTACCAACACTCATGTAGCATAGCGGAGATATTTTAAACTGGCAAACTAGATCATTATCATTGTCATTTTCAGCGGCAACTGTAAGATAGATCGTAAACATGGTGGTCTGACCTACCTCGTGTTTCTGCTGTGCTTATTTTATGAGCACTGTTGCTTTTTTAGCGTCTTTGATAAGACAAACTTAATAGCATGGAAGCTAAGCAATGTACATCTGTGGGCGGATGCCACAGAACAACATACTGTATATAACCACTACATTTGGAATATTTTTTCCTTTTTGCCGTACAATCTAAACGATGGAGGCAGCAGCTGACCAACAAAATTGTTTTGTTGATGGAGTCTGGTGGCTTTTGAATATCAGCTTTAGTTTCTGGCGTAAAGGGCTGTCTGAAAGTTATTGTAAACAACCACTGGGATTTGATCTGTAGGCGCCTAACTGTAGGTATAGTTGTCACTATTTCATTTGTGTTTTCAGTTCCTAAAAGTGAACTGCAGCATTTTGGTCACCTAAAAATGTCTTGTTCGACATTCGGTTGTACTACAAGACCGTCTGATAAGTCGGATGTTTGGTTTTTCTGGTAAGTACATTTTGTTTTAATGGTTTTAAGCCTGTTTTTCCTCAGCGATAATTAGCATTAGCGTGATCACAGTAACCAAGCTAGCAGCTAGCGTTAGGGTTGTCTCCCCCCTCCAGTTCAAATGTGGTCACTTCTGGCTCCAAAATTCAAGATGGCGACGGCCAAAATGCCAAGTTAAGGCTTAAAAATGGGACTCCACGAACCAAAGTGTCACATTACAGAGGCACATGCATGATTTGATATAGATGTTCCTAAGAAAACTCACTACTTCCTTACACTTTGGCTACTACTACGCTACTTTGTAGTGAGTAGCACATTGTGATTTTGTATATTTTGCATCATCACTGACAGAGATGAGTGTCCAGCACAGCTGTAAGACTCTCATGTATAAAATGGACATGTTGCATTTTGGGATTGTTAGCAGAAAGAAGTGTACATGTCATGAACACTGTTTTTTCCTTTCGTTGTGTTTTGAGATTTTAGAGCATAATAATAAAGTGGACAAATATCAGGCTCAGAATTTGAAGTAAAATAGTAAATATGGTGGAGTATGTGGTAAATATGGGATAATTTAGTATCAGTGATCCCTTTAAAAGTTAGATTTCTTTACACAAAAGTGCTGCAGCAGTGCTGTTGGTGTGAGGAAGTGAGTAGACTTTTACTACAGGTCAAAAATGACTCGGCTACAGTGTACTTCCTGATACTTGTATGCTGTGAACATCCAGTGCAGTACCTTTGACTCATCCTTGTGCAATCTCTTCTGTACTTCCTGGTGACTCCTATTGTAATTTACTGAAGCTTATCAGCACTTTATGGGGAAATAAAAGCAATCAAAATGTTACTGTAGCAACAAGGAAACCAGGGAACCATCAAACTCGAAGATTCTGGTAACTGATGCTGCTATTTATACTAAAAAGATCTAACTGCTGATAAAATCTGAAGGGTTCAGCCAATAAATTCAAAATTGGCTGCTTTCCTGAATGCAAATGATCAAGTGCAGCATTTCTTTTGTACAGCTTAACTCCAATCCTGCCGTCTGCTGCTGCCCCGTCCCTGCACCACACACTACACAAACAACATACTGAGGATATTAAGACAGGGCTTAGCTCTGCATACGGCAACCAACCTAGGTAAAGTCCAGTGTTGGTTATGGTGAACAGGCACTTCCTAGGGCCCAGAGAATGGGCAGTGGAACACAGTAAAAACACAACTGCTTTGTCTCCCTTTGTTCATCCATCCATGTGCTTCTAGTCCTGACCAGCTAAGACAGGAGAAGCCTGTTTGTCATTTTGCCCATTGAACACCTCTCACTATTGTTAAAAGGCCTGACAAAGAGGAAGCTTATTCTTCCAGGATTCATATTGACCTGACGTTCAACACCCTTTAAGCACACACACATACACGGATGCTACAATGCACACACATGTCTCTGGTGGCATGAAGCTTGGCCATATTAGGGCGTGTTTATTAAGCAAGTTCATTAAAGGCACTCAGAACTGCAGGGACAAACTACAATGTCAAAGTGTTTCTTCATCATTAAGTAACAGAGTCTTGATAAGAGTTTCTAGGGAACAGTTTGATAGAAAACAAGGAATGATTACACATTTATTAATTTAATCTAGAGTCTGTTTGTTTTGGCTTGAAGACGCAGATATTGCAGGTTAATGTTACGTAAGATGACCGGGTGATTGGGTGTGGCAGAGAGGTAGATGACGTGACTCTGTTATGTTAAAGAGATGAATGGTCAATTATATACGCATTTTGAAGGACATTGAAATACTTGGGGTTATAAATTAAGATAGTGAGCATGTTAAGTGCACACTCCTAAGGCCCAGACACACCAAACCAATTTCAGAGAGCTTGTGGCAACAAAGGCCTCCTGCTGCGTCACCATGTCTCAGCCAAAAAGCTGCATATGAACACACCACAGAGTAGAGCTAACAGCCAACCAGCACATTAGGAGGAAATAACTCTCCTTGGCAAGGTGTGTAATCATCACTTAAAAAGGGAAGACCATTCTGATGCTAGTTAACCCGTTAACACATGAACAACACATGCTGAATTGGTGGGAAAAAGACAGGTTAGACAAGGGCGGCAGATGCTCACCAGTGGCCCAACTTTGACCGACAGCTGACCATCAGCTTTGCTTCTGAAGAACTCTTTTCGAAGAAAAGTGCCCTTCAAGGGTTCATTGTCTCATGCAAAGAACCCCTTTTGGAAGAAAGAAATCCTCAAGGATTGTGGCAAACAAATATTGAAATGTTTACCCATATATCAAATGGTGTTTTCAGTGAAGATGTATCTGGGATCCCCTTAATCAATTCATATAACTTGTGTTCTCTCTGTTGACAGGACACGTAGCACCGTGTGGGAATCGTGGGTCAGTAGGAGTCTCATTACTGCGCATATTCAGTGTGCCACATACTTCAGAAAACAGCTAAAAATTAGAAGCTAGAGACTTTATGTTAGCATATGTGCCAGGCGAGCAATTTCACTGGATTGAGTAGGCGCCATCTCATGGTCTGGCACCTTGTTATTAGTATACATCCAAAGATAGAACCTCAGAGGGTTCTGGGTTACATTATGCCATTGAAAGGTCCTCTGTAGAGCATCTTGTGCTGGTTTTGGGAGGAACTTTTCACAGATCATTCTAGGTATAACCCTTTATGTTATGTTGTAGGTAGAGAAGCCTCTGAAAGGGGTTAACGTGGAACCTTTACAAATAGGTTTACTAGGAACTCTAAAGGGTTCTCCCATGGGACAACCTGTACGATTCTAGTTAGCACCTTTATTTCTGAGAGTTCACTTGCTTGACATGTGACATCAGAATTTTGCTTAAAGGGACAGATTATATATTTTGAGGTTGGGTTGTATGAGGTCACTGTACTGCACACAGTAGATATCTGTCAGCACACCCTCAGTTTGGAGAAGCAGGCGGGATCAGCACAGAGGCTAAACAATGTACTGCTGTGGATGGGGGCAGCAACAAAACACCTATAAGAGATCAATATAAGTTTAAGTGCATGCTATACTGAGAGTATTTTCAACACTTTACCTCATAATCAGAATTCAGCTTCTAACAGGGAGGTCGTCATTGGCTTCAATTCTCCATTTGTGCTTTCGTCAAGACCACCAGACTCCACTGGCAAAAACAGTCATTTTAGCTTGCTGAACACACAAGCTGCTGGTGTACCGCTGTCTCAATCAGTTAATTAGTTTGTGTTGTTGTGTAGCCCATTCAACCCCACTCCCAAAAATCGGAACTATCCCTTTGAAGCCACTTTAAAATGATTACATGTTCTGTATGAAATTTTCACTGCAAACTAACTGTCAAATAAATGTGCGGGAGAAAATGCACAATAATTCCCTCAGAGCTAAAGTGAGGTAGAATTATAAATTAGTAAAACAAATTAAAAATACTCATAGGTACATTAAAAGTGTACTTTAGTGCAGTACTTGAGTGAGTGTACTTATTTTCCCACCATTCAGACACACCTTTTTTGGAGTAAGTAAGCAAGATCAGAGGTAAGAAACGAATGTAACCTAACACCAAATATGTAGACAAACCTCTTTCTTCTTCTTTCTTTGATAGTCATAGATCAGAGCAGTTTACTAGGATCCTCCCCAGTTAGTCATGTGGGGGCAGGTGTTTCAGGAAAAGACACCAGTCCTGCCGGTTGTGTCCACCAGCTCAACAAGGCTGTGACAAACACTGGTGATCTAAGGACAGCTCACAGTGTGAACAGCTGAGGGTCTAAACCTCAGATAACACTGTGGTGTAAACAGGAGATAACATGAAATCTGTAATGGTTTCATTAGAAGTGACGACAGAAATAAACTTAGATATGTTGACTCATGTTCCGCTCTGCACCTCTGCATCACATTTACCTCCTGCCTTCGACAAGGGATGCAGGCCTACACTGAGATTACATAACACCCTGGATGTATTGCCTCTGTGCTTCAACACATGGGCAGATTTTACACACATGATTAAGCATGTAAAACACACCGGCCCTCTGTGCAACGCTGCTGGATTTTGGACCCATTCACATAATTGTTATGTCCTCTGCCATTCATGTTTACATAATGCAAATACTGTTCTGTAATTACGTGTGTGAGACAACACAAAGAGAGTGTGCATGGTGGTTGTAGCGTGATGGTTAGATAATGATTACACTGTGAAAGCAGCACATTTATTTGTTTTATCTTTATTGTGCTTTGTGTTTATTGTCTAAATACAATCCAAGTTTCCATTTGGTACAGCTTATATCTTTGATTTAAAGGGGCACTACAACAATGCTACACATATGAAGGTCAGTTAATTAGTCATAGAGTCTTACAGTTGCTAGAGTCGGTTATCAGGCACGTTGGAAATGACCTAAAAGTTAAGGTTTTTGCCTTGTTTTAACATTTTAATGGCATAATTAAGATATTTTTCCTGTTAGCCTAGCATTAGCTTTTTGCTCATTATCACAATATCTAAATCATGTAATTGCAATAATGGATAGCTGACTTCAATAACTTAATAAGCCACAAACTGTGGCAACAAGTAGCGTGTCCCAGCCATGTGCATCACTTTTTAGTGTCCTCTGGAACCAGTTTCTGAGCTTCCTGTAGTGCTTTTTCTAAATGTTGTACCTGTGTCATCAAATTGATGTTTTCAGGTGTCGTCAAGTTTGTGGAGAAGTTTCTTCATTTGCTTGTGTCGAGCTCTCAGGGCCGCTGTATAAAAGGGGAATTAAAAAACGACTTTAATCTCTTAAACTTTGGCTTTAAAGAGCATTTTTCTGTTTTGTTCTTATTCTACAAATGTGTATAGTTTGTGTTGTCATGGAAATAATCCAGTCTCAGTCTCTAATCTTTGTTCTCATCAAGTGCTGATTCAAATCACAGACAGAGACTGGGGTCCGTTGTTGCATAATTGCCAACAGCGTGCCAGGGTTAGCAAGCCATCTCAGACAGACAAATGATGAGTCTACACACACACATGCACACGCGCGCGCGCGCACACACACACACACACACACACATATGCTAATGCAGTAGTGCAACTTTATACTTTCTTGCAATCTGCCTGCTCAACAACAGCGGATAAATTGCTCTCTGAATACGCGAGGCCTCCCTCTAACCCAGAGATTTAAAAATGATTACGCGAAAGCAGTGCCCTCTCCAACCCCCCACACCCCCTTGAGCTCCTGTAAGATTAAGGGCTGATCATGTATCTGATGGTGCCACAGCAAGTTTCCTACTGCCATTAGTCTGTTGCAAGGGCCTAATCCTGGCAAATCCTTTATTTTCCTCAGTACATCCAACACACACACACACACACGCACACACTACCGCCAGCCTTAACTGAGGCACAACAACAAGTAGGGTAAATGAGCGAAGTAGGAGCAAAGACTTCAAACTGCTGTGTCGTCACTCAAAGGATTGTCATCATGGTGAATCAATTTCCTTGTAATCCACAAGCAGTAATCAAAACAGAATGATGCACAGTGGACGGGAATGACGCAATTTACCATCAGGCTGTGTTCTTGTTGTCCGTCTGCGACCTGTTCAGAGTAATAGGATCACCCCCGTGGAGGGCAGAGGTTTGAGGGAGGTCACAAAGCAGTGTGTGGGTGCAGCAGGCCGCTCAGAGAGCAGTGATTGGACAGACGTACGTTTAGTCCTCTTTGAAGCTGAAACATGCGTCGAAGCATGTGTGGAGACAACAAGAGATCAGCGGGGGAAAATAATGCTCTGAAGCCGAACTCAGCTGCAATAATAGCAGCCATCAAAATGTTCGTACAATTATTATCAAAAACAATATTAATAGATTTGTTAAACAGGCTCAGTTTTGTGAGGTTTAGGGGGAAAAAATACTTAAAAATGTAAATTTTTATCTCATGTACTTGCATGAATTTGACCACTAGAATATTTTGTATTGACTCACTTTATACGCATAAATAACCCGTGTCAAACGTGCATAAAATTGGTTGATTGGCCATTGCTGTACGATTTGGTTGCAAAATTCAGATTTTAAAACACTCGTGAATAAGCATATGATGCGAAATTGTGCTACTTGCTAATTTGTGCCATTTAATTTGTGAATTTTGCGTCATCCGTGATGTGTCCATCGCATCAATCGCGCTGCTCAGTGTGAATTTGCATCTAATCCCATCTTTACATTGATTTAACATGTAATTCACTCACGCAAATTGGTTTATTCATGGTGTCAACACAACATTAAAATTATGCGTAATTAAGGGCAGTACTGCTTTCAGTGACAGGCTGCCACAGTCTATAGCCCCTTTTACGCTGCCAGATTTTCTGCGAATGTTGGGCCGTTTTGCCGTCAAGCTGCGAGCGTTTAGACACACAGAGCCGGATTGGCGAGTTGATCCGAGGTGCCCAATATTGGCGGAACCTTTTTAGTTTAAACAGACAGAGGCGGCCTTCCGCAATGGGAGGGGCTATTGATGACTTGTGGGAGGAGCTGTTGATGACGCTGCATGTGCAAAGATGAGCAACTGGAGAGACAAGGAATTGCACAGCTCCCTTGCCTTTGCAAACGAAGAGGCCATTAACCTTCAGTTGACGGGGACGGTGAAGAACGGGCCGACTTACGAGAGAATCGCTGAAGGACTGACCAGCCGTGGCTTCCCTCCCACGTCACTGTTTACGTCACACGCTGAGCTACAGGTTTTGTTACTTGCCCAAGGCCCCCCATTGCCCCGAAATAGGCGCATTCTGTATAAACAAAAGTAGGTAGGCGGTATTATGCTGCACTCCCCAATTTTGTTTTTGTACTTCCAATGCTGAAAAAAGACTGATCGGGCTTTCCTGCAAATTTGCACAATTCCTATCTAAAAAGGGCTTATGAGTCAGCTCCACCCTCTTGTCCAAAAATGGTCACTTCTGGCTCCAAAAACACCAAGATGGCAACGGCCAAAAGTTAAACACAAGGACAGTATCATACGATATATGGACGACATGACCTCTGTAATTTTTGCTGACTGCGATACGTCGACACAGTAACTATCGAGATGGAATGTGACATCACTACGTCAAATTACGTCTCGTAACTACGTCCCCCTCACCCCATGTTCTCTATGTTCTCACTCCATGCTGTCTCGTTCCTTAACAGTCCTCACTCCTCACTGTGCCGCTGAGCAGAGCACTAACCTTGAAGGCTCCTCTGAATGTGCTGTACAGATTCAGGGTCAGTCTTTACAAAGTAAATTAAGCAGATATCACATTGATAATCACTCTTGTGAAAAGCCAGGCAGAGCAGCTGTCTCTGCAAGACAACCTACGTCAGCAGCAAGGTGAAATAACTGAGATTACGGGGGGGGGATAGACGGTTCATAATCTTTCCCACAGATGTTTGACTTTTACCAGCTCAAACAAGGAGACGGGGACATGCAACTCTACCCTTCAGATAAAGAAATCATATCAGTTTATCGGTCTTGTAATGCAAGCGTTAGCATGTGTTCATGTCTGATACAATTCTTGTTATTACTTGTTTAAGTCTGAATCACACAGTCTAGCCGTCGTCTCCTTTGCGACCAAATTTGTTATTGTGACCAAAACTTTATTCATTATGAGAACTATTCGAGGCCAATGACTGATACACAGAGGAGCGAGGGCTTGTTGACTCTTTAATTTCCTCCCCCAGAGGCAGTTGTGTTTTTGCACCTGTTAGTTTGTTGATCTGTCTCTAGGACCTCTCAGAAACTTTCCATAACATTTGCTGGACAAACAGCCCCTCTTATACTGGGAAACAAAGTCTCATACTTGGGAAGTAATTTGTATGTGCGACATCCTGTCTTTATTTTTATTTTCAGACACTGACATGAAATGTATTGAGGTGGACATGAACGGAAATGATTGAACTTGAAGGACTTTGTGCCCTCCAAAATGATCTGTATAAGATCACAATGAATGCCTGTTCAAATTATAGTCGGAAGCGAATTATTGGTCATTTCAAGGTCTATACAGTTTAATTTGGCCATGTTGAGGAGCTAGTTTGCTGTCTCTGTCAAGTAGCTGTCCGTTATTTACTCAATCTATAGCAAGAAACAATACTTCAAAATATGAACTCGGTGCCAGAAATTCACTGTACCTGAAAATAAAGCATTTTTTACAAACTTGACTTGTTTGTGAGCCACCTGCAGTCCATTCAGAATGGACTGGCAACCCACTTTTGGACCGCCACCCACCACTTGGTAACCACTGGTATAAAACAACTGCTTTTATGGCCACTATCCCATGAGGAAAAGCATCAGTGAAGACAAAAGAAGACACTTTCCGTGCCTAAAAAGCCACTGGAAAAAGAGCCACACGTCACTAAAACACCCGGGTCTGGGGGCCAGGAAAAACTGCAATGACTCGCTAAAAACAACTGGCTATGTTGTTTGTTGGTCTCAAACAGTTGTCTGCTGCTTGGTAGGTGTCTTAAGGTAACACACCATCCACCATCCCGTCCACCTCCTGATGACAAAGTCAGCTCAGGCCCAGACTATTATTTGGTTAAATCTCTGAAATCAACAGGCCTATATTTGGGACAGGCGTCTACATGGGACAGGCCTTTAATCCCTTTCTCAGCAAAGATCAGGAAATATAATCAAATTGTTTATTTTAAACCACTATGAATATTACTTGTTAAAAAAATAGGCTTCAGATAACATATCAATTATGAATCATTCATTTGATCCACCTCCGACAGAGCATCAGAGAGATTGAGAGAACACCGACACACCAACACAACACCACTTTATCCTGTTAAAACAATGCTCACAACTTGAAATAATTTTTATGAATAATTTTATGCTTTTGATCTAAGGACCCGTACAGACTGCAGGAAGATGAATAACTTACAGGGTAATCGAGTAATGGACACATAATTTGAGGTAGGCAACCAGAGCAGGCGTCTCATTGACACAGGCTTTATTTGTCAAAATGTGAAGCCACACCAGGCTAGTAAAGTGACTAGGTCTTAAATCGGCTCTAGGATCCAGGATTTTGATTGAAGTTTCATGGTATATTACTTTACAAACGTTGATATGATACATATAAAAGATACAAATGCAACATACTGGGGATTTACAAAATGTCATAGCAACTGGGCTGTAAATGGAGAAGTACATCTTGCTGCTTGAGAGGTTTTAAAAGTTTTGTGAGACATTGTTATTGGCAAAGACATCACTATCGGAATGTAAAGTAACAGCTGTGAGTTTAGGGTGACCACAGCTTCTGCTTTTAATGACGTAGAGAACTGCAAACCTTTTATGTTCCCTTCTCAAGTCTACAAGGGATGAGTGCGACACCCCAGGACAGATTCTGAGTATTACTTTAACTTCACTGACTGCTGGATTATATGTTGCACCTACAGGATTTGCATTAAACAACACTGTGTGAGTTTGGTGTTTCTTACTTTGAGAGCTCACACACATCACAGGTTAGACCATTAGAGTTTGTTCATCTCACCAACTAGTCAAACAAGGGTGTGGCATATTCATGTCAGTATCAGCCTACTGTATGTGTGTCTATCAGCAGGCGGAAGAGGCCAACACTGTAGTTGGCACAAACTACATCGAGGCACTGGAGAGTTTTAGACTTTAACACCCTGCCAATGTCTGCAGAACTTGGTAGAAGGAGAGCACTCGTGGCTACTTAACAAATATTGTGCTGTCTGGCTGCATGTTTCAAATACTTTCAATTTGTCTTGATCCACTTTAGGCTCAGACAAGATCATGTGGGCACTTGTATGATGAGAAACAGGCGGCCCTACCTCCTAGAATTTACGTTTATGTACAACTAATTTAAAACAGCAGATAGGCTTACATTTTTTAGGTAAATGTAATAATGAGGGAATGTTGCTGACGTACCTGCAAACTGCAAAAACATTGATACTTAATGTTTTAGCAAAATATCTATTGACAATGTATTTTATTTATTTTCTGTACTGAATATTATTATTATTTTATAATTATCTCTTTAATTAGCATTTAACCAAAATCATGATCTTTTCCTGATTTTAACCAAAGTGCCTTTGCAACCAGGTCTCACTGCGAAAGTCTTCGAATACCAGTGCTTGGGCAGTGACTCCTGTGCCAAACACCAACAAAAAAAAAAACGTTGTTTCACGGCAGCATGGCTGGGTACCGTCAGTGTGTAACAGTGCCCCGTAGGACAATGTAAGTTAAGGGGGGCAAAAAGTTGGGCAGGTTGGAGAGGTGGTGGATGGGTCCAACAGTTGGTGACTTTTACCCAGAAGGCCGATGCCAAACCCTGTTATTTCAATCTAAACCTAACCGCGTGCGATTGTTGTTGAAGGAAAAAAATGTCAATTTGCGGTGTTGTACCGACGTAGTACCTTTATTTTGAAGGACACTGCATGTACATTTCCTGTGAAAATGGAAGTCTATTATGAAAAAACACAACGAATGTAACAGGCTGAAGTATAACAGGCATCCCAGAACGTAACCAACAGACACACCCAGGCTACAAACATGTCATATGCCAATGTGGGAAGTCCATGACCAAGCAGTGTTATGTGTCGAGGTCAAAGTGAGAATGTGTTGCCTTTTGGAGTCACACTCCTGCACTTTGCATGTCCACCACCCACTTCAACCACCTCCCTGTGACTCTAGCGCAGTACGTACATGTAATGTTTCAATAACTCAAAGACACATTGTCTCCAAACAGCGATCACATTGTCAACACAACATAATTATAACTGCAATTCCGTAACATGCAAATATAATTTCTAGGAGACAGGGCTGAAATAAGTTAGTGTGGCAAGGAAAGTGTTATAAACTTCATGGATAATTGACAGACAATGGTTTTCACTAAGTGTGATGTAGCACTGTTTGAGGAGCTGTTTGTATGAAACATGCACATCATACATGTCTTTCTTCTAATTAAAGCAGCAGATAGAAAGTAAAAATTTAATTTCTTGTACAGAAAACCTCTCATCCCAGTGCTCTCTCTGCTCAGCTTTATCCTCTGAGGTGCACAATGTGAAATAGCGTGACTGAAAACCAGTGAAACCACTGTCAACTCTGAAGCTAGGGATTGCCCTCCAGTGGCCAGAGGAGCGGAGACCTTGCAGAAAGAGGAGACAACCTCAGGGCAATATTGCTCATGAATATTACTTGTGTTAACTACATAATGTACCTAACATTATCTCCTGCAATTATATGATTGCAGCAGTTTACCAACAAACAAAGCAAAGCAAAATTTGGTGGAATGGTTTAATTATCTATATTTTCATTTTTTAAATTAGTTTCTTTGTTAACTACTGAGCATTGTTTGGTCAGTGTTGCCATTTAAACAGATAAGTGTGGTAGTTTGCAGAAAGACTGCATGGGATAAAGCTCAATGTCTCAGCCTTTGTCTGTTGTAATTAAACACACCAGCATTGTGGTACAACTTATAGGCTACTGCACACATCTGGATCTTCTCTGCAGGGATGTTCTCTGGTACATATGAAACAAAATGCCACTGGAATTTTAATGTTCAACTCTGATGGGAACCAAACATTTAATCAAATGTCATGCAAACATTACAATTTAATATCTGTTGTTGTATGTTCTCAAATAAAATTACCGGGAGACATTGGAACCTGAAAGAGTTTACAAATCCTCCCTAAATAAAGGTGCCCAAAGGGAAATTCTTTAGGTTCAAACCGTCTGTGGCATACGTCTGCAAAAACACACACCTTGACCTAGATGCACTTTTTCCTTTCAGCATGTCTGGGTCAACTTCCTCTGCAGCATTTTCACATCTTCTTTGTCATTTTGGGCTCCCAAAGAAACTTTTCACAGCAGCACGCCAACGAGTTCATTCATTTCTACCTATAAAAGCCTCACAGGTCCTTTGAACTCTCATAGTGAGTTTTTAAAAAGGTGTTATTGTCTGCTTTTCTTTGTATCTTAAAGTTTCCTCTTGCCTCTCTTCTCTCTGGGCGTCATTTAATCAGATCCCTTGCATGCTAGGCTGCTAAACAGACACTCAGGTAAGCACACACTGGTGCTCTCTTACAGCCCGAGCCACACAGTGTGTCCCAGGTTGCCCACAGTACCGTGGGAACTGTATCTGCGGAGAGCAGTGCATTGTGGCACAGGAGCTGTCAAGAGGGACAGCGGGATAAAACAGGAATTGTTCTTCAGCGTGGACCCAATTCATTTAGCTGGCACACAACAGCCTGTTCGTGTAACATCACCCAACTCGACCCGAACCGAGTTGGGCCAGAGGCATCCGATTGTTCCTCTCTGGGGTGCAACACTGACTAAAGACTGAAGGAACTATTATCCAGCCCTCCCTGATACAGTGCAGCGCATGCACACGCTGACAGAGACATTTAGCTGAGCAATCTCAATTAAATCTCCAACACAAAGACAGCAAATGTTCTCTTTATGTTTCCAGAGCTGTGAGAGAGAATCTCTTGAACAAGAGCCACAATCAGGTCAAAGTTTTCAATGACTCTCTGACACCTGTCCTCTGTGGCGGGAGCTGAACCTTTGGCAGCGATTTCACAAATGCAGATTCAGTATTTTCCACAGAATAAAGTATTTTATTATGGGACAATAAAACCGGCCTTGTTTTCAGTTTCCTTTTACTGTCACCGTACTGCTCTCTGTACACTGTGTGATTATATGGAAAATGACTTTGAACCTTGTGAACTGTGTGATCAGTTGCAGAGCTATCGAATGAAATCATAGAGGAGATATATCTGTGTCAGTGGCAACAGCAAAAAGACTACTTACAAATACAGCTGAAGCAAGTAGCCAATGAATTGAATCATTAGTTGATCGGCAGAAAAGGCAATGATAACAAACACTCTGTTTCAGGCTTCTCAGATGTGAAGGTTTTCTGGTTTTCTTGGTTTCATATTTTTTTAATTCAATATTATCGGGTTTAGATTGACAAAATGAGACATAACATAATTCCACTTTGAATTCTTAGAACTTTACTCTGATGAGTATTTTTCATGTTTTTTGTGGATATATAATAAACTAAACAGTGCATTTTTAGAAAATCAACAGACTGATCGATAATAAAGATAATAATTTGTTGCAGCACCACTTAGAAGTTACTAATCATCTGACAACTGCTACATCCCTGGGTGTTAGCCTAAAGTTGGGTCCCCCTCGCCTTCACCTGCAAAATGTGACGCAAATTAACACGTACCGACCAGAAAGAGATGCAAAGGAACTGCAAAGACACACAAAATAACCACAAAAATAGGCGAAACAATCACAAAGCGATGACTATACACTCTAAAAAAGAATCCACTGGTTAAACTTTTAAAAATGAAGGTGACAATATGCATGCATCCGTCTAAGTAGTTCCACTCTGTCTTTGAGTCAGTCCTACGAGTCTTTTATAATCTGACAAATTCAATTAGTTTAGTACAACCAATATTATTTGCTTTGACCTAAAAAACTTGAGTTGAACCAATGTAATGTTTATCCAAAAGTTGTGGTAATATTAAGTGGTCAGATTATTTTATGTAAGATATCCTATTCAAAAAATTCATTTTTTTCTTTTTTTGACCAACTTCTTAAAACAAGTTGTCTGGTTCAATTAAAAAAAAAAGGTCTTCTTAAATAGTTCCAGCTCTGGCCTTATTTCTTTCATAATCTGACACACTCAATTAGTTTAGTACTACACACATAAGTCGCTTTGACCTTGAAAAGTTTAAGTAAGTTGAACCAAAGTAATGTTCAGCCAAAAGTTGTGGAGATATTTAGTGGTCATATTCTAATTTATTAATTTTATTTGATCCTTCTCAAAAATGTTACATGCGGTTTTGACTTTGACCAACTTCTTTAAATTAGTTCAATTTTATTTATATAGCACCATTCACACACAAGGCAATTCAATGTGCTTTACAAGAGAAAACATTAAAGGAACAATAGATCATTAAAAACAAAAGCTAAAAGCAAGACAATAAATAGTTAAAAACAGTGCAGAAAATGCATTTAAGAAGCAAACATAAAGGAACAGCAGACAAATATAAAAACAATAGCTACAGATTATCCTAACAATAAGTTACATATCTAGTTCACTGGTAAGCTGCAGTAAATAGTAATGTTTTAAGCCCTGATTTAAATGAGCTGACAGTTTCAGCCGACCTCAGATATTCTGGAAGTTTGTTCCACAGGCGGGGAGCATAGAAACTGAAGGCTGCTTCACCGTGTTTGGTTTTGATCCTGGGAACACTGAGTAAACCTGTTCCAGATGATCTGAGGGGTCTGGATGCTTCATAACGTACAAGTAAATCAGATATGTATTTAGGCCCGAGACCATTTAGTAGGCAAGTAACAAGATTTTAAAGTCTATCCTTTGACACACAGATGTCTCCCCGAACAGGTCACACATCACGGACAGCACAGTGGGTGGTGTTGGCGCGGCAGGCTCCTCCGTCGGTGCTTCTCCCTCCATCGCTGCGTCCCAATCTGGCCCGGCTTGTGCGCAAGCCATCTCCGCCCAAATGGGATTCCCCGTGATATACAACGCTATTGATAGTATTAATTAATTATTAATGATATTCGAATTATAAAATTTAGGTTCGAACTTATAAAAAATATATATATTTGAATATATTTCGAACTTTGATTTTTTTTTTGACAGCCCTAACACACATATTTACTGCTGGTCTATTCGCACAGGATTAGTATTACCTGAAGTAATTTTCCGGGACCCTTTTACAGAAGGTAACAATTGCGGTAATCTTTACTGACATCGTGCAGTAATCATTACTGACATGGCACATTTGGACGGGACTAAAATTTCTGGTAATTATTACTTTACCCCACGTACCTATGTAAAACTAATCCCGTCCGAATAGGGCTTTAGACACAAAGTTACGTCAAAGAGACACAAACCCCACCACAAAGTCTGTGTCTTGGTCCTACATCGGAGAGGTGGTGGGGCCCTTTACATATCTGTGCACAAGAGCACAGTGTCTCATAATCTGCCCATGGCTGTGATGTGACGGTGGAATCAGTGTATTGTTGGAATTTTTGCTGAAAAATTACTTAAACAATCAAACATGGTTGCATCTTAATTTTCTATCAACTCAAGTCAATTAATCATCTTATCATTTTAGCCCTAACTGCATTTAAACATTTTTTTAAACAAACTAACAAAAAAGAAATATGTTTGCTTTAAAAACTTTTTCAAATGACTGGATTCAGTTACAGTGTAAAATGACAAAGCTGTTTGCTGCCGTCTATTTCTGGAGCTACCTTTGTTCTTCGCTGACTGTGACGACCCATCGTTCACTCATCACGAGGTCAAGGAGAGGTCGGGGTTAACTTAAACAGCATGACAAAGAGGTGACAGATTTATAGGAAACTGAATCAATAACTTTCTCTGGGACTGTTGGACTGAACATCACCTGCAGGAGGAATGACCACAGATGACCTGCACCGAGAAGCAGGATGAATGATGTGGTCGTGGCACCGTACAACAGCGCAGAGAGGAAATGCTTTGAAATCAGATCAATACCTTTTAATCCTATTATTGTGTTTTTACACTAGATGAAACACACGGGCCTCGGTACTTCCTTGTAGAGAGAAATCATCTGCAGCTTTGATGTCATGGCTGTATCACGCTGCTGTGACAGGAAGGGCGATGTCCAAAAATGTCCAAACCCATCATAAAACAAAGTCCAAACCAATTCTGACACCATGAAGTTCCACTCGGAAGCCCATTGTTTGTGGCTATATGATAATTAGAGTTGGCCTTGCTGGCTGTTTATGTAAGAGGGGCTTGTTTATTCATAGTGTTCAGCCCCGTCCGATCTCAATGGCTCCATTATTAGGCGAGTGGTTAAAGCCTCTTTCAAACTTCAAACATAAGAAGCCGTCCACTCGGGGCGAAACTGGCCTGGTGATCTGCAAAAACTGAAATGTAATCGCTCTGCATATGCAGCAGTGTGCAGCAGATCGAGACAATCTGAGTACATGAGGCCCGTTCTGTACAAAATGTTATGCAAGCTCTTTACCTTTGATGAGCCGTCTGGGAAACACCTGAGCACCCTTTGTTCCTGATGCAGTAAATAACGTGCAGCCGTGTTTCATCTGTGGAAATACACAGACAAACAGCTGAGGACGCCTTACATCTGCACTGAGCTTTCCATATGTTCTACCACACCAAAGAGAAAAGGGTCACACACAGCTGGGTCATTGTTCTTGACAGGGGGGCCTTGGAGTGTGCAAAGCCTCATTACAGTAAGAGCGGATGGCCATAAGCCTCTTTGACTGTACTCTCTGCACCGGCAGACACTGAACCAGGTGGAGAGCGGCGAGCGCAGGCAGCACGGAGAGGGTGATACTCACCAGTTCACTGTACTAAAAGCTGGTGGAGGATTACCGACCTCTTCAGCTCTATTTTCTTGTGCACACTGGATCCCAATACAGTCAACTAAATGCCAAAAAAGACCACGTAATCACCATACACTCCACAATCTTTGCTCTAACAGTCTGATTTCTTTGCGCACAGAAAGAATATAAATATCAGAGAGAATCATAGCAAATCAATTTTTATTAAGTTGTCAAGCTGTTTGCGTCCTGAAGTTGTTTCAGTTTCCACAGGAGCCACAGATCTGAGGAGTAAATGACAGGAGCCATTGTGTCAAACCAGTGTCTCTTTATGGCCTCCCGATTACGCTGATCTCACCATCATGCTGCCTGCGTCACATGGCTCGCCTTATGCCAATCACAGGGCAAGGGACATTGACACCGGGCACAGCTATCCTGGCATCTCACAAAGCCTTTGAGATCAGCTGAGAGTGGGAGTCCTCTGAACTAAATGACAACATTATACGAGACGGAGAGGAACACTCTGCAAGAGATGTCACTTTCCAGCTGACGTGTTTCATATGTGAAAACAAATGACTCAATATGCTCAGTAAGCACATTTCCATCCACCTGTTTCTGTGTGTATTTAAAAAAAATGTATAAAAAAATTGATAAATGAAAGTTTATATATTGCAATTTTTTTATTTCTTGGTTGAAGCAAAATAGTTGGTGTATCAGTAAAAACGAACATGCACAGTGCTATGCAAACAGATTTATAGTATTATCTGTGTGGAGCTATACACTACTGCAGGAGACAAACTAAAAGTCACTGAGAGGCTGAGGCTAATTTGTCTGAAACACCAACACAAGATTCTCTGAGATCCAAAAAAATATGATAAATAAATGTATCAATGAAATCATATAGATTATGAGTGTCACCGCCCATATTCATGTGACCTGACTCAATCCCATAACACAAACAAAAAATATTGAACAATATAAAAATATAAACCATACCAAAACAAATTTATCCTACTAATCTTACAAAATCCATTCCTTTTACATTTAGTTGCGGCGTCTACGTCTGCAACGCTCTAATGGCACCCAACACTGGAATTAGCTTCACCAACTGTTTACCTTGACCTGTGGAATTTTGGACAAAATTTGTGCTACACTACGTTTGGACTGAATCTAGAGGGCCCACTATACCAATTTATTACTGTACTTAAGTCACGATACAATTGTGATTTTAGACATGCTGTGATATGCTGAATATTGCGATAGCATATATTGCGATGTATTGGGAATTATTTCTGTTTAGCAACTGCAAATTATGTCCCTAAAGCAAAACTTTGTCAGCATCGGTTTAATTTCATGAAATAAGGTTTTGAGTCCGTTCATCTCACTTCACACAATCATTTTTATAGCAGCAAAATCTATCTAGTGGACTGAAAAAGTAACTGATGTGATTTTTCTAAAATATTAATAATGTCTAATATTTACCAGCTCACTTGGAGTGAATGGTCTTTCCAGAAGTTGTATTAAACACACTCTGAACAATCCCTGCTGATTCCTAGATGAAAGCCTGCTATAAGCTAGCGTTAGCCCTCCTCTGTATAGTAATGTTAAGCACTGAAATCAAATCAGCAATTGATTTGATTCTCTTTGGACACCGATAACTACACATTAAATTGCCAATTTATTTCAAGGCTAAGAAACTAGTGAAACAGATTTTAATATTATTATGTCGTCAATTCAGCTGCTCCCTCTTTACTAGTCCGTTGTCCGTCCTGTAGGCCGACGCAGAAGTTAGCTTCACACTGGTTCCCTTGTCAAAAAGTCTCTGGGATTTTTCCATTGGATTTTGGATTATTGAAGAAAATTAGCTCTGTGGCAAACAGACATTTACGATGCGTTTGCACAAGTGCACAAATGAACACCATTTTTCTGATTACTGAAGCAATTGCCAGAAGTAAAAAGCTTATGTTAGGCTATAAATGAACTACACTACAGTCGCATGACCTGACAACACCATCATAACAAGACCGTAAAGCCACGTTCGGCACGACTCTGCGTGATGACATTCTGTAGTCACATTTAGCCACTTGTTAGCAAGACACATAGAAGCTTTAACATTCGCAAGTGGGGTAGCCTATTTACTGGCATATTTTTTCTTAAAGTCTCTCAGACTTGTGTTCTAACAAAAACCCATTGACTTTGAGACGAGGGAACCGTGAGTGACAAAATTCAAACGTATTTCTGGGTTTTAGGACTCTCACTCTGTAGGCTACACTCTGTCTGCTAGCGCTTGGTTAGTGACCATCAGTCTTACACCACGTTTCACGATGCATTGTTGAATACCTTGAATCCACTATATGGGGTATAATGATACCCACTATACATCCGGACAGCACTGCAAAATGGCAAACTCACTATAAGGTGGACTATATAGTGAGAAGTGAGTGATTGTGTACAACTTGTGTACGACTCTATAGGCCTGCATGTCTGTCAGCTTGTTGTGGAGTCCTTCTGTCCTCTAGTCTCTAAAAAGCAGTTTTAAAGACTCATTCAAGATACAGCTGTATAGTAAGAGCACCTGTTAGTGCTCTGTAGACCTCATTTCGCTTCTGATATTGAACGTCACATTTCCTGTCTTTTCATGAAAGCATCACAGTGTGGATGAAAAGAGAGCTAACAGGCCTTTCTCACAGCAGACATTTTGACTTGTCATTGCAGGAAAAGCACAAGTGTTACACCACCTACGATAACTCATATTCATAGGTCATATTCAAGTGTTCCCATGAAGCAGGATGAATCATATCAGGAACCTGAAATCAAAGCAGCTAAGTGGAATTCAGCCATCATTGGTGTCATTATTTACACCAGTGCTTTTCCTGCTGTGACCTGTACAAATGTCTTCCATAAAAAAGTCCCAATTGTGACTAAAATTGTTCTTTAAATGATTTTATGTGACAAATTGATTGCGTTATTAATGAGTACATTTATTTACAATTAAAAAAATACCATGTTATGTCTACATCTGTCTGTATCTCGTGGCACCCTATGGTCTATGGACTATGAGATCCATTTGAAATTCGAATTTCTGTGCGATCTTTCTTTTTCCAAACACTCAGAGTTGCATCAGTCCCCACTTCCCCTTTTTTTAACCCCACACTTGTACAGTAACGTCATGACATAGCACATGCGAAGATGAAAACCACCACCTCTGATGTCTCCACAGTGTCAGACGTCTAAGTAAGCAGTATGTGAGCGTGATGCAAGGGAGGTGGCTTTGTTCCTCATGAGTCAGCCCTGTCAAAAGCCATGAGTCAGGGAGAGTCGAGGAAACAGCTGCATCCTTGTGCCGCCTGACTTTTTTATTTCCATTGTGAACTAGTAGGTTAACCCTGTCAGCCTTTTAGAGCCGTCGTAAAGCTATATCTGTGTACGCGCTGAAGTCTTCCCAACATAGGACACGACCGAGGACTCGTCATACTACAATGCTGTGGTTTATTTAGATCCAACCAGATCTCCAAAATAGAAAAACAGTGTTTGGTTTGACCTCTGAATGACCAGGTGTTACAACAATAGTCTATTTAAGTTGTACGTTCAGACTTTGACATGTTGTCTTGTACAGTTTCAGTTACATGTCCTAATGTCTGGTTTCTAGTTTCATGCAATTCTTTCTTTCCTTCTTTCTCTCAGTCTTTCTTTAGCTCTGACACCAACAGGTGAGCACATGTAATCAGATCAGGAAGAAGGGAGGAGTTGCGTTTTGTTCACCTTCAGGTCTCGACCTACTGAGAACACCTATTCAGAAAATAATTTGAACAGGAACAGCACAATAACTGGTCAAGCCACTGTCTTGATTTCTCAGCCTGGTGTTCAGAGATGAACTTGTCAACCCCCTCCCTCAACTCTCTCTCATTTCAGTCTTAGTCCCTACTGTATGTGCGCCATACCGCTGCTGATGGGCATGAGGCAAACGTGACGTCAGTCATTCATCAATGTGTTAACAACAGCTCACAATCACGCGAGCAGCTTTGTGAGGTAATATTAGGGCAAAGTGGTGCTTTCAGGTAAAGGGGGCTAACATTAGCATACTCACAATGACAATGTAAACATACCGATGTTGAACTGATGCGAACATCAATTAATTAGCACTAAACAAGCACATTTGAGGCTAATTGAAATGTTTAGTTTTGTACGTATTTGGTCAAAAGGCAAAATATTGGATATTATAGTGACATTTTAACTTGATGATTGCATTTAAGTAAAGGTAAATGTTTGTTTTCAGGTTCAAAAAACATGTTATATTTTTCATATTGTCCCTGCTGGAACACCTGTATTCACCCTCTGTCTGAAACGCTAAGTTTTTAGTGCCTGTCTCTTTATGCCCCCCTCCCGAAAAAGCCTAGTCTGCTCTGATTGGTCAGTGTTTCTGGGTCTTTTGTATCTAAACGTCTTTGCGTTGTCGTTATAGCTGAAGCTAATAGCACTTTCTACTGTGAAAAATCACCAATAAGGGCCATACACTTTGCACCCTCACATTCATTGTTTTCAATGTAATGCATTATAAATAAATTAACAACATTGGCAACCAAGATCACAGGTTTCCTTGATGTTAGCATGTAGCTACATGTAGCAGTGTAGATAGCAGCGATTACTTTTACATATCCTAAGTTTACCTCATTAGTTAAAACTTTGGCCACATTTAACGTGAACATCCAACATTGTAACATCATATATAAGACAGAAAATAAGGAAAAGTATGATTGGCCGCCTTTAAAGGACGACTTAATGACAATACATCCATTAGAAATTTCACCCAAAAACCACAAATGTCAACTTCTCGTTTAGTTAGATATATATATATATATATATATATATATATTGGCTATTGGTTTTCAATTCTTTCCCACAATTAAGAACAACAAGAAAGCAAACATATTCATACGGTAGATAACATAAACTAGATTATTTTCCAGGATGCATTAGGCAAATATCAGGGCAATGTCCTAGACAGGTCAGCTGTCGATCACACAGGCTTTTAGATAACAGAAGAAGATCACAAGATTAAATGACCCACTTACTGCAACAGCAAAACTAAAGGGACATTTGATTCCTAAGTTGTCAGTATTACTTTACAGTCATATGACAGTGGCGTTTGAAAGGAAATCTTAGACAGAGCACATACTTAACATACATGCCATAATGACTGGTGATAATACACATACACACACACACACCCAGCAGGCTCAGTGAGGATTTACAGCTACAGTGGGGATTATATTTTATTACACATGCCATCCCTGGCTGTAATCCACTTTAACAGGGCCTTGTTTGCTGACACCTCACAGAAAGAACGTACAGCTGAAAGAGAGAACTATTCACTCAAAGTCACGGCTAAAATTAGCATCGTTAACTCAGAAAACTTTGACCCTCGTGTCAGTTATGACGACATGTCAATTGCAGTAGATGTGGATTTTAATGCTGACTCACCACATGTCCATCATCATGCCTCAAAGCGGGAGTTTAACGGATAAATGAAACTGACAAAAGCCTGATTTGCTACTGACGTCCTGCTTGCATCTGATGTGCTTTGCAGAATGATTTAGTCACTTATTAACCAATAACTTTGCATGATTTAAAGGAAATGTGGAACATTTTCAGATCAGAGCAAATACTGTCCACATGCCGAAGATATTCTAATGATTTCAAAATACCTATTTATGGCAGCAGAGTGGTAATCTATCTTCATAAAAAAATTCCAGGAGATTAAAGTTGGAGACAGAAACCAACTCTGCACAGCACTCTCTGGTTCATACATCTGAGTGGTTGCGTAACTGGGTTTGAAGTCAACATTGACCATGTGGAGCTGACATGTGGATTGTGTGTTTGGAACAACTATTGTTGACATTTCTTTCCTGTTTCCACCAAGTATAAACGTGAGTATCGGTCCAGTGTCATACTTTGGTGATGGGACAATTTGTTCTTCTGTCAACAGAGAACTCCAACAACACTGATAATCCTCCACAAAAAGATTTTTTGGAAGGAGACAGCGGCCATGTGATCATTGTCAGCCACTTAAATCACAGCTCTGGGTATTTACATTTATAAACCTGCCAACTGAAGAACTAAACAAGAACAAGAGAACAAGTACCTGGAAAAAGACTGTTATTAAAAGACATGAGAGAACACATTGCCTCATCTGTTTGCTTTAAACTGGACGACCACTGGCTGATGGGTCAGGGTCTGTTGGTGGATGTAGGAGCACAGACCCTAGTTTGGGTTTGTGCGGGTTTTGCAATGTGACCATGTGTTGGATGCAGAGGAACAATCAAATCAGGATAAGAGAGGGGGCTGAGGGGACAATACCCAGGCTGTCCCCTGCAGGCCCCATGCCACATAAAGACCTGATTATCTCCCCCCTCCTGCTGGCTGGCCTTGCCGAGTGGACAGACAGTGGACTCAGTATTTCCTTTCCTCTGTTGAGCAGTGGGGACTCTCCTCCAGTCTCTGCCCGGGCAGAGCAATTTAAGGGGAGTTGTTGTTTTGGAGAGCCACTGTGGGAAAGTCATTAAAGTGTAAAGCATCTCTCTTTTATTTCATTCTAAAAGACTCCTGGAAGAGACATCCACCAAGGCGGAGGATGGTAATGAGTGCTGACACAGACTGGCCACCCCCACAGTGTTGTGTGTGCCGATGGCCGCTGCCATGGCAAAGCGATTCTCTGCTATGAAACCTGCCTGTGGGACGCACAGCGAGAAGGGCTTCCTCTCTTCCACAGGTGGCCAGTGTCTACCAGCAAACTCCTAAATCAGAGCTTTTCTTCCAACCGGAAAAGGACTTTCCGTCACTTTGGTGGCCTTTGGTTGTGTTGTGCGGGGCGGCCATTCTGTCATGTGCTCCCGAGATCAGCCTGTCATTATTTATTTAAAGGGGTCTTAGTGAATACCTGATACGCAACCATAGAACAAGAGTAAGAGTAGAACAGACATTTCCGTTCCAATCAATGTAGCAGGATGGCCAATGCAGCAGCCATTTTTATGTTAAGCATTGCCAGTGCAACTGTTGCAGCAGGCTAACTTGTGTATGACCTTTCATGTAAACACACACACTTTCTGCAAGAACACAGTGATGTAAGATTTTGCAGCAATACGACCAGTGAAGTGGTACTAAAATATAACCGTAACTGCTATTTCCATGTTTCCTTTGTTGCCATTAATGGCATGTTTATTAAAACACTGTAACTGAGTGAGTGAGAGCTGGTGCACGGCCGACATACGAGACAGAGAGCATATTTTCACATCTAACTCTGTGAATGAGGGGTTTACTTTGACCAAACCAGAGATGGTGATTGTTGAAACAGTGGAATACGTAACTCATGTCTCACAAGTATAACTAAGACAGTTTTGGTGAGGTTGTTGGAGACTGCCTGTTGTTCTGACCAAAGTCTCGAAGCCCTATTACACCAAAAAATGTCCCACTGGACCCATTTCTCATGGCTTCATTCTGGGGCTGCTTCTCTGCCTTTCCTAGGCCTATGCAGAAAGCCTAAGGCGGAGACAGCACACCTCCCTGCCCTTCCATGCGCCTACATGGAAAAACCGAAGGCAGGTAGAGCAGCAGCAAATAACAGAGCAGCATCAATGACAGATATGACACTGATAAGTCAGACACAACATGAAAAGGAGGAGCTGGGGTGGAGGTTGCAGAGGAAGTAGCAACAGTAGGGCCAGAGCAGTTTAAATAGGGCACCCTGAACGAGATTCCCCGATTGGTTGCATAGAAAGAAATCATGTGATCTATCAGCTGACTCCCTTCATCAATCAGCTGCTCCATCAGTTGATTGGGCTGTTTGAGATCAGCTGATGTAGCTGGGATGTGAACTGAGCTTGACATCTTGTCCTGCACGAAATGTTGCTATGCTATGATTAGGAAAATTAATGGCTTGACTTAGAACACCCATGTTTAGTGGCACACAAACTGCGAGCAAAAAGCAAGGATGGTTCGGTGGCTCAAGTGCCACCAGGAAACTGAAACTAACTGCAGGAAGTGTGTATTTTTAAAGCAAGGAATTTAAAAGCAATGAACATTCGTTTTTGGGATCACAGGCTGTCGGCGAAATGGGCCTCCGGTCTAGTGGGACATTTTTCAGACTAATGGTGCTTCTGAAATTTGGGATGTCAAAACAATGGCATGGCACTGTTTAATTTTCTTTCTGTCAAGTTTGAATAAAACTGTGTTTTACGATTAGTTATGACTCAGATATCCTATGTGCCTGCCAAACTCCTCCCCTCTGTAATATTATTGTAATATAAACTTTGCCTCAGGTACGTTAAAAAAATTTAACTTCTGCGGTGGACTTCAGAGAGACTGTATGACAGTGTGCGAGCTTAGCAAACATGATGCTAACTCGCTAACAGGCTATTTCCTTCAGTTCAGTTGTCTGTGTTGATTGTCAGGTGAGTCAGATTGTCATTCAGCCGTTCATACGTCTTTTTAAATAAATATTTCACAGTCTATGTCTTTGTCCCAGTAACGTTCCAAGCGCATATTCCAAACAACTGGATGGTGAAAAATGGACAAAATTAGCCTCTCCTCTATGGCTACAGGTAGTTTCTATCAGGTGTTTATCCATTCGTAAAGAAATGCACTTCCTTGCGTTGGACACTAGAGGCATCATCTGTATATTACAGACCTACGGACACCAGTCACATACGTAAGTGGAAACGTTAAGCTAACATTAGCATTAGTTTAGTGACAGAGAGAAACTTGGATTGGTGTACAGTTACATTTTTTATGACCCCACTGATGTGTGTTGTCACCTTAACAACTATAAATAATCACCCTTTTCTCTCTATCTGTTCTGTTTCACTGTACGCAACACATGGCTCATAGGGCTGCTGAGATGAGACCTTTAATGTAATCAAGGGTCATTTCTCAGCCGTCTCTTCTTACCATACCTTGATCACATCATTATTATTCCATGTAATATATATTTAAGTGGTGAACTGAACAGAGCACAGGTACAAAACTACCTATCATCCTTTCTTCAGTGAGATGACCCACATTGCAGGCTATTATCATAGCATTACAAAACCCACAAAAGGAGACGTAACAGCACCGGGGACACAATAAGTAGCTATCTGCACTGTGTTGTAATGACAGAAGATTGCCTGTACTGCAAAAACACATCACGGGAGCTCCCTTTGGTTCGACTGCTGCATATAAAATAATCAGAGGTGCTTCACTTGCCAGTTCATAAATGATAAGGAGGTAAGAAGTCACAGTGGCGCAGTGAGGCACAAAGAGCTGACAGCTGAGTCCAATGTTGAATTTCAGAGGATGACTACCTCCCCTAAATGTAGAGCACACAAACCGGTCTGAAGCAGTCTGTTGTGGCCAAGCGTTATTCATCCATTGCCCCCGTGTTTCTTTGAAAAATAGGGGCCTCTGCTGGAACCTGCTGGTACCACATGTTGTTTACAAGCGCTTTCGTACCCTCGGACATCCAATACAGTATTTATTTGTCTAATTTTGTTCTGTCACCATAGCATGCAGCTGTCTCTTCAAACATTATCAATAAAAACACAGCACTGTAAACAATCCTGACCCCACACCATGGATGTACCATTAACAAATCCTTGGAAATCAGTAATGTTATTTTTATTTGTCCAGTGGTCACATATAAATATTGGCACACCACCTCCGGTCTATTTTCAGTCCGACTATCGATTTGCTTGGTTAAACAGTGAGCTGCATGCAGAGGGATAACATGCCAAGGCCGTAGCCATGGAGTCAACATTGAAGGGGGGACCAAATCTGTTGAGGCGGGGGGGGGGGGGGGGGGGGGGGGGGGGGGGGGGCTTATATGATCATAAGCAAGTGCAACTTTATAGCATACTACATGAATATGTGATAAATGAAAGCTACCACTGTTAACTGAAATTACACGTGAAGTGCAGCATAAATGATTGACACTTAAGTAGGCGTAGTAAGGCGCACCAAGAATTATAATGAGGTGCTGATCACTGGCAATAGACAATAAGTGTCGCATACTCTGACTCCATATGCATTTCTTTTATTTGGTATGGTGTCACAATAATAAGTTACCTATCAACAGCTGACAGAAACATCAACGGATCCAAACTGTGTGCAGAGCTAGCGAGGGGAATGTGCTCAGAATGTACGAGCTGTTTGGTGGCTAAGGCGCAGAGTTCATTCTAGCTTGCTAGCGTTCTGACTGGAATTTAGCACAACATTGCGAGAAGACTTATAAAATTATCATTTTCATAACACTTTACAAAAACTGTCACAGTTGACAGTGATATAGCCTAAGTAACACTAATATTACACGCTACACTTTTTATGACATTTAAAAATAATGAAGAAGAGAGACAGTAAAGTGTTTGACTTTTCTTGTACCACAGCAGACGAGCAACAGCTTCTGCTCAGTTACGGCAACACAGCTTGGACAAACTTATAGTGCAGTCCCTTAAGATGTTGTAATGGCAATTAAGGTCAAGCTGTTTCAGTGTCTGTGTGAGATTGTTGGGGCTGTAAAACAGCTTGGTGAATGGGCTGCATTTGTATATTTTCTAGTCTTCCAACCACTCAAAGGGCTTTTACACAACGCCACATTCACCCATTCACGTAGAGACTACTGTGTACTGGCTCCGAATCCATGAGTGCATCACAGCTTTTGCAGTTTTTTCTTTCAGGCCACGCTGTCCCAAAAACTGATAATACTAGAACTGGTGGTTATAATAATGGCTAATGATGCTAATGCTACTGATTATTTCAGATGGCGTGCGTGCATAGTTGCCTGTTGTAGCATAGCAGTTTATATAAATATAAATATATTACAATTGATCCTTTGTAACATTCAAAGAACAGGTTAAACAGGTCAAAGACAACCAATCACGGTAAAGGCAAACAGGCCTAACTGTCCACACAGGGTGCAAGCTAGCTGAGCATTACTGCAGCAACTGAAAGCTGATTAGCTTTGCAGGATGTAAGAAAGCGTGATTGATTTGGGTGCCCCTGCATTAATGCTACTCACATCAAGCTACGTCCTGGTGGTCACACTGTTTACATGCAACATTTTTCTTGTGCTTTTATATTTTCCCGGAACTGCAGTGGGATCCTCTCTCTGTGCGCTACTGTGTATGTTTCCTTCTCACAGGGCCCACATATAGACGTGTGAAAGGCGAGGTTATGCAACAGCCTGGCCACTTGAACAAACTGCCATTTACTGAGGGTGAATGGAGGGAGTTAAGAATGGTGAGGGACCCATTGTCAGCGGTCATTGGTATGCGGGGCACTGCAGCATTACTATTAGGACCCTCGTTGGTTTCAATCAAAATCTGCTGTATCTTTACCCGCTGATCTGTGGGGAGCCTTCTTCTCCATGTCGCCCCCAAACTGCTTCCGTCATAGAGACTAACTGGAAGAGCCCAGAAGTCACGAGGCCCGCCCATGCATGGCACATGGAGGACCAAACACCCCAATCAACACTGAAGAAGTTTGTCAAATCGTGTGTTCAAAGGTACTCAGAGACCAATCTTGAGTAAACATTTGCAGGGTTGCAGGCAGAGCCTTAAATATGTTGTACTCACCAGTGCAATGAAGCAATTAAGGTGGACACTTAGCCTGCAACAGCAAAATCATTAAATAAGGTCAGTGCTTTTATTCTGAGAAAACAATCAGCAACCTTTTTGTCGACCTGTTGAAACAGAGTTTGCATAAGGCTTTAACGCCTATTGTCATCTGAACCGACAGTGCGTGCAGATAACTGATGGCCGCGCTCATTTTGGTCTAAACACAAGGATTCACCCCAGTTCAGTAAACCTCCTCGCCTCCTCCCTCCCAGTCTGTCTTTGGAAGCGGAGTGAACTGGGTTAGGGTTATATAACCAGTGTCTGCTCCCATAGATCCTCAGCAGCTCGTCTTCCCCTAATCTTTTCAGCTTGATTACACCCTCCATCCCCCTCCTCTGCCGACTCATTCAACTGAGAGTGTTCTCACACACAACCACATCCACACATGAACAGTGCGTCGGGATCCGCCACACTCCGGTTTAGAGCGGATGGGATTCGTGTCATTGCAGGTGTGTGTGTGTGCGTTGCAGCAGCAGTGTTTTGTGCATCATCTTGTCATGATAAACAAAAAGACAGGAGGTTAGCTGTGTATGTTTGCCTCTAATCTCCGGACCTTTTACAGTTATTTATCTTAGCTTCCCAAACATCGGTGTCAGTCATCACTGCAGCTTGATATCTGTGTGAACAACAGTGATGTTACAATCTGCTCAAAGGTATCAACAAAGAGAGACTGTACACTGATAGTATTTGACATACCAGCCGTCTGTCTGGTTTTTCTAACACGGTGCTGCTGAGAAAAACCTGCTGATACTGGAGATGTTCCTGCAATTCATCTAAAGGAAGCACCACGCAAATAGAGTGTGATGACAGAGACAAACAATGGTAGTGTCAACATTTACTACTTGTTTACAGCACGTCCGCGCCCCCTTAAATGTTTTTCTCTGATAGAAATCAAACAGTGAGTTTGCGGTCACAGAGTACGTCTGATAGCTGCTGTGATAAAAGAGAAATCCAGGTCAGAGGCTTAGACAATGTGTCTGTTGCAATTTCATTACCCATAATTTGGCATGAAACAGTTGCATGAACAGAACAAGCTATCAGAGAGCTAGAATTTTATTCTAAGCAATAAGGAAGTTTATTGTGCTGTGTACTCTCGCACCATATAGCCACTGCTAAAAGGCATGGACAGGCCATGGGAAAGTGCTGTTTTGACAGTTTCCTCAGTGTATGCACGGTACTGTCAGTGGTACATCGTCCTATGGGCAACATTTTAAAAAATCTGACATAAAATTGTTCAAATATCGGTGATGGTCGGTGTGCAGTAGGATCACCATCTCTAGTCTGGGGAGTGCAGTTCATCTTATGCCTCATTTCACCAGCTCTGCCCTTGTATGGCTCCCAGGAACAAAAAAAAAAAATCCCCTGTGACCCAAAAAACATTTTCCCCAAAGGCTGCCATTGTAAAAGACGTCTGTAAACTGCTGACATGACACCTCGAACTGCAAACAAGTTCAGTTATGACTCTTTCTACTATCAGTGTTCGATCCATAGTGGTTTTATATTTGTAAAACTTTCCTCAAGCCGAGAAAAGCAATTTAAAAATCTGCCACGTCGTCACAACTGAATGATTATGAAACGAGCAGGAACTCGCAGGCGGGGCCAGCAGGAGAAACACTACTGTGCATATTGATATCTTGACATCTGGTATACATATAATAAATCTATGGAACCTACGAAAAGATTTATAGACAGACCGTATGTGCCACAGGACGTTAGCTAGCTAAACATGTCATCGAACTTAAAAAAAAATGCATAACGTCGCTCTCCGATGAAAAACAAAATGAAAAATCTCCACTTTTGACGATACTGACTTTCTACAGTGCATGGAGTGTCCATAATATTCCCTAGCAACCATTAGCATGGGTATCCAAATGACCAATAGAAAGACGTTTTATTACATCATCTTTTCAACACGTAGAAAGTCAAAATCTTCAAAAGCGGAGATACGTGTTTTTCATTGGACAGCGATGATAAGTAGAGCTGTATTTATTTCATCCAACTGTTGAACTAATTTGTTTCTTGCTAACATTGGTAGCATGCTAGCTGTATAAGAAATAGAGTGCATGGATTATTCGGCTTTTAACAAAATATTTCACAGAACTTTCAATTCCAATGTTCACTTCCAACCCATAGGCCCTTGCTGCATGTCCTTCCCACTCTCCTTCCCCTGTCATGCTAAATTTGTCCTATCAAAGGCAAAAAAAAAGGCCCGAAAAATATCTTTAGAAAAAACACTTGATGAACATTTCTCCCATTTCTGCAGTGAGGTTTCCATCAATCCGTAAAGCGATGCATTTCCTTGCGTTGAACACTAGGGGCGTACTCCATCTACTGTACAGAAATATGGACACGAAACAAAATGGTGTCGTAACAAGGTGTGAATGCGTTCATCAGTGACTCAGTCAGAACATGCTGGAGCACTGATGGGTGTGGTGGAGAGCGTTGGAGTAAGAGCATGAAAAGTGCAAAAAAAAAATCAAGACTAAATTTGCAAATTTGCACATATTGCATTATTTTATTGTTTGTTACTTATCATCATTGTTCGTCTGTGTCAGTGTTTGTGAGCTTGTCTTGGGTGCAGAGTGTGTTAGGTCCAGCACTGGATAAATCTCAGCTTTTTCCAACTAAACTGCTCATAAAATGGATTTTAAAAGAGGTCCAAAGACACAATGGAGACATGGAGGTTCAAAGGGCAAAGGGCGACTTTGATTTGGGCCCTTTTTTTGTCACAAGTAAGCTTAACTGCAGCTGCACAGCATGACCCCGCTCTCTGACCTTTGCTCACCGAGAGCACAAACATGTGAATACTCTCCTCAGGCTGCAGCTCACCTACAGACCTGTGCACCTCGGGAGAGGCAATAAATCTTGCAACCTCCACCTGGCTAAACATTTAATATGTTTTATGAGCCTCTTTGGTGAAGGCCAACAGGCAGGAGATGCAGGAAGTGGGCATGTTTCACGCTCTTAACGCAACATAAAGCTGGAAGCAGTTGAAAGGTGGGGAGGGAGGGGGTCTGAGTGGAGTAGTGGTTCAGTAGTTCTCGTGTAAATGTTCTGGTGCAGCTCTAATCACAGAAAATCACATTACATGCTGCAGAAGTATGACAGGCTGTGTTTTGGCTCTAACTGCGACCAGGGACAGAGTCTTACCTCGTCTTTACTGTATGTAAAAATGCATCAGGCATCATTAGGAGCTGAGCAGAGAAATGGGTCAGGCACAGTCTTGTTTTATACGTACTATAAAACCAAAGTAAACTGTGCTTCTATATCGTCAAAACATTAATGTCTCTAAATCTCTGTAGTCTTTAATCGTCTGTACCGTCAGTGGATGTAAAGCTCACGCTGCACACTCGTCACACTGTTAAACTTTTTATCAAAAACTCAACTGTGAAATTGAAATTTCGGAGCTTCTCTGACTGAGAGAAAAAGACCCTGAGTCCGTTTTGTGATTCTGTGGGCTGCCTCAGAAACTAGGCCACCCCAGATCTGTGCCGTCATCATCTTCATGAGCACAAGGGGAGCTTTATCAGCATCATGGACACTCAAAACTCTCATTACATGGGTGTCATTAATGCTGTCAGCTGAGACTGCCAAAAACAGCCAACTCTGATGTTATCACACAGCGATAAGAAACGCTCTATATGTACACTATTGACACTCCAGGCTGGTTAACGTTGCAATTTTCAATGCTGCACAATGCTTTGTGAAAACATCAATCACTATCTATCTATCATTTTGCAGACCAGTAATCAATACGCAGTTTACAGTGTCACCAAATTCACTTAAATATAATCTATGACACCATTTGTTCTCTTGACAGCCTCGATAGTTGGCCACAGAGGTTTATTATGATCTACTGACATCTATTGTCTTGATGTAAAATGACACTTTATATAATGTCACTGACGCTCATAGATGTGGCTCTGCCGCCCTCCAGTGTTCAAACCTTTAAACGCAACACACACACACACACACACACACACACACACACACACACACACACACACACACACACACTTGTAGAGGAGCCAGATGGAGCTCATATCGAGTTCTTTACTCAAGGGCATCTTGATGTGATGTGATAAGGGACTGGGAACATTTCTTGTTTGCCTCTTCTCCTCACTGGTACCAGAAAAAGAGACCGTATGCTCCACGCACCGGCCTCTTTTCACCAGTGAGGGACAGAATTGTTTTTAAAATTCTTTCATTTGTTTTTAGAGCTCAGCACGGACAGGCACTTGGTTATATTTCTGAACTGCTCATATCATATTCCATCTCCTGAACCCTCAGATCTGGGGACCAATCACTACTCTCCATTACCTGCACCCAGTCAGGAACAAAAAAAATCAAGCATTTTTAGTTGTTGGCCTCAAACTATGGACTAATCTCCCGCTAACAATTCAATCTTCTTTCCACTGATGCATTTTAGACCAATCTCTTTTCATTAACCTCTTAATTATTATCATGACTACAGGCCTTATATTATCTTGCCTGTATTCTGGTTTTGCATAGTCTATTATTTATTTATCATGCCTCTGTTTCATTCAGTTTGACTTCTTCAGAACAAATTTTTAACCAGCCAGGGGCACCGAATAGCTCACCTGGTGGAGCAGGTGCCCCGTGTTCCTGTTTGCACTGTCCCTCTGCTGCTGTGGGACGAATAGAGGATTATCTTATCTTATGTACAAAGGCTGAGTCCTTGCCACAGCAGCTGCAGGTTTGATTCCATCCTGCAGCTGTTTGCTGCATGTCATCCATTCTCTCTCCCCCTTTCACTTGTAACGCTGTCCTCTCAAATAAAGGCTACAAAGGCCCAAATATAATCTTACAAAAATTTAGATTTTCACAGCAGTGGCGAAAACAACTCAGCCTACATGAGATGCAAACTCTAGCAGGTGGACTAAAGGTCACACCTAATGATTTTGTTATTATCATTAAATGGGAACACCGCCTAAATTAGGAATTCTAATATGATATTCCCATGGTCTAGGAAGGTTTAATCTATATATGTGAACATGACCTCTTCTCTGTCAAACCAGACCCCCAGAGGTAAGCTCAAACTTGTGATGTCATGAGGTGTAAAGTCTGGAGCTGCTCCATAGACAATGAATTGGAGACTGCTTTTGTGGACCCACAGAATGTTTGTCTTCTTTTTTATACTCACATTAGCTGTGTTTTATTTTAGTGTTCTCAGCTCTGAAACAGAAAATATACCCATACACTCGAACATTCCCCTGGGTGCTCTCAGTGTCATCTAGAACATCTTCCCCAGTTCATTGTCTATGGAGCTCCACACTTTACACTTGATGACATCATAAATTTGAGTTTTTGCAATCTAATTTTTGGATTTGTGAGAGAGCTGGACTTTCTTAAACCATAGGAATAATGTGTGTGGATTTTGAAAATGGGCAGAGTTCCCCCTTGAAGATTTTTGAGGACACCATATGCCTTAATTTGACAGTGATAGTATAGAGACACAACATAGAGAGGAGGGGAGTGGCATGCAGGAAACAGTCCAGCCAGCTGGGACTCACTGCTCAGGGCTCATCAGCAGTATTTTTAGTAAACAATTAACCAAAAGAATTTGTCAAGCAACAAAGCAAGAAGTTCAAGGTTTTTACATGAGAAGATTTGCAAATTTTTTTCTTTTATATGGCTGTAAATTGATTATCTTTGCAGGGTGTCTGCGGGTCCTTAAAAAGTGATAAATTATAAATATCAGACCTTAAACATCAATAAATAGTCTTACAAACATTTTATCTCATTTTAATCTTTTACCATCTTTTAATTTCTTTTTGTCAAAATGCATCAAGCTCTTCTATGTGAAAGTCCAAATTTCTGATGTTATAGATCTTTAAACCTACCACTGAACCTCATACTGTCTTTTTATTTCATATGTGCACTTACCTGTTGGCAAAATGTGGCTTATCCTCACTCATTTTAATAACCATATTCCTACTGCTGCATGGAATACACCTGCCTTTATACTTACCTGCAATGACAGAATAAGAAAAAAGATATGTCTAAAAATCTGTCTTAAATTAGGTTTGAAAAACATCTTAAAGACATTAAAGTGTCTGATACATGTAGACACCCAGGATTGTTGTTTGACCGAGTTAAATTAACCCATTATTCAAGAGAATAATCAACAGAGTACTCAATAATAAAAAATAACCCTTAGTTGCATGTCTAGATGTGACACTGAGGTGCTTGAGGTGAACAGGAGGCTGGTTTGGCAGGGACGGATAAACTGAGGCATAAAGTCACCAGCTGTTTTACACCTTCTTTCTGACACATCTGGGGAACCATTTCTGCTTTATGTCTTGTTGTTTTGCCACAAACTACTGTTTAAGGATCTTTATAGATTCTCTTGGAATAAACAACAGGGTTCCCACACCTTCTTCAACATCAAATTCAAGGGCTTCTCAAGCAGTATCCAGGCCTAGTTTCCTCAAATTCAAGGAGCCAACACACTGTTACAACACTGAGAATTTCTATGATGAGAAATGGCAATAAAAAGAGAGATGCTTGAATGTGTGATGGCAGACAACATCAAAAAATATATAAATTCAAGCACTTTCAAGGCCTTGACTTTCTTCTAAAATTCAGAAACTTTTTAAGGATTTCTCGGACCTGTGGGAATCCTGAAATTATGCTTGTAAAGATGATCATGCCCCCAAAAAGCAGGTGTTATCCTGCAAGATCACACTGAACGTGTCAGAAATTTAAACATATAGCAAATCCAGTTGTACATTTTTATTCACTTCACTTCATGATGTCACAAAACGCAGCATCATGCCACACATACATACGGAGCAACCTCACGTTCTACTGAAAGAGCCTTTTTATTTATATCTTCTGAAGGATTCACATTTGGATGGTTACTTCTTTTTTTAAATAAACAAATTATGATCTTCACAAAAATATTCTATCCTTTACATTTCCCAGACTTCTGTAGAGGTGCTACACAAATTAAAACACACAGATAACACCACGAGTTCACAACAGGGTGTTTGCATTTCCATGACTCAGTTCTCTAAACATGCAAAAAAATAAGCTCAGCACGAGAGGGAGCGAGCTTTGACAGAGAAACTGAGTCCTTCTGAGGAGCTGTGTCACAAATAATGAAGGTTAACACCGTATAAAGGAACGCTCTGGTCACTGCACTGTGTATCTGTATGCAGGTGTTCACTCTCCTGCTTCTCTAGATCGTTTCTGCTGAGATGGAACACTGAAGCCGTTTGCATGCATTTATTATACCCACAGAAATAAAAACAGAAACTAGCTGAGGCTTTCCTAACAATATGGAATAGAAATCCAGAGCCGAACAAAGGCTTTCTGAGGAAAAATGCTATTGTGCCCTTTTGTTATAGCCCTCATTAGTTTGATCCTGATATCTCAGTCTAAGGCAACTTTCCTTTCAAAGGAAATCAGGGTTTAATGTCTCTTTTGACCAGTCGAGTTCATAGCTGACAAGACGACATCACAGTGATGGGGAACAGATACTTTTTTTTTATGCAATCTGAAAATCTAAACTCTGTCAGACTTCTTGGCTTGCCGATACTGTGTATACAAGGTCCAGAGAAGGTTAAAGGTTCAGTGTGTAGGATTTAGTGGCATCTAGCTGTGAGGGTGCACACTGCAACCAAATGAAACTTCTCCCCTGTGCGAAGCATGTAGGACATTCATCATCAACTGATGGCACCTTGGCCACATACGGCCTGCCAAAGCTTCCCAACTGGCCTTACTATATTGAGGCAACCCCAAAAACAATTGAGATAGCAGCATTCAGAGTAAGTTGTTAATAACCTAACTTACAGAAACATTGAAATAGTCAATCTCTCTCTCTGTAAACTCACATGCACGCACTGCGACGCTCAGTCCAAGTCAACTTTGTGGAGTGGATGAATTCAAAGGTCTAGATCTCTCCAATTATCTTCATGCAAGAATAGGGACAAACTCATATCTCTTTTCTTATGTTTTTTTGAGTAATACCTGGTGTGGGACTACGGTGGTCGACACTAAAACGCAAATGGCCCTATCTGGAGCCAGTGTTTGATTTGTCCATTCCAGGCTACTGCTACCTGGTCTCACTCTGAAGTCATCAAAATCCAAATAGTGTACCGACATAGTGCGTTTATTTTGAAAGAGACTGTATGTTAACGTTAAATTTCCTGTGAAAACAGAAGTGTATTTTGAAAGAAGACAATTCATGTACCAGGCAGAACTTGACACGGTGTGCCAGATCAACAACCAACACACCCAGGGTACCTTGCACGTCGTATGTGGACATGAAAAGTCCATGACAAAACATCAATATGTAATGAGTGAGAGTGTTTTGGCCAATCACAGTGATTTTACTCACCATCTGGCTCCACCATCTCATATTCAACATGCTGAGTCAACCGAACAAAAGCTGAAAAGGGCCGACAAGTGCCAACAGTGCAGGACACACAGCCAACCGTCGGCTTGGTGTGTCGACAAACTCCTTTGGAGAGGACCCGCTCTGTAAAGATTTGAATGGCTCATTCTAAGGTAACAAAACCACAAGGATTCTTAGGTTCAGGTGATTATAAACTAATGAAACCATAGCTATGGATATTACATTCAATTTCTGCCAATATATCCCCCTAAATCTGACACACTGGACCTTTACCTTCTGCTGAATATAAAGTGAAAGTCTGTCATATCAGACATTGAGAACAAGAATTCCATACTGTGAAATTCACGTTCACGTTTGTAAAACATTCCTGCGTGGAGTTTCCACTGTTAATTCAAATTCCTGACGACAAAAATCGTCATTATGAAACATTGTTATGCCTTACAGTGAGGTAAGTCCCTGTTCCACCTGGATCATGACCTAAACTGCATTACATATATTTATATATATAAATTACTGAAAATATCAACATGAGCGTGACCTTAAAACTGTGATTTGAGTTACGACTACCGTCAATGAAAATGAAATCAGAAAACAACGTGGTGAAAAACATAATATTCACAGCACTAATGCTGGTGTGACCCAACATCGTACACATGTTCGGTTCTATATGCACCGTTGTTCATTAGAAATGTATTGGCTGTAGACAAGTAGTGTGTGACCACTTACTTGTAAAAAGAACTGTAAATACAGAGAATTTAATCTCAGGTGACAGGATATTGCTTTGGGACCCCTGTGACCTATAATATCTGATGCCCCCAAAACAAGTTTAGCACTGAGAATGGCAGACAAAATGCCAAATGTCTCTACGAACATACCTGCACGATTCACCACTGACCTTTCACATCTCATCTTTAAGTTTTCAGAACAAATCAACAATCATATTTTTTCATTCCAGCCCTCTGAAATCACTGCTGACAGGTGAGGTTAGCAGTGTAAGAGAAATGTTTATGGTTTCAGACACTTTGATTTTTACACTAAAACTGTTCATAATGCCCCACGTTAAAAACATAGACCTGTAGGAAAAAACAGCACAAGAGAGGTAGGAATTTGAATTCCAAAACCTTTGATCCACAAACACTTGGATGTTTCATTAACTTTGCATGCTAATTACCAGTTGGCTGCACAGCAAGAAAATCAAAAGCATACTGTTCACAACCAGAAGTATGGCACTACGTTAAATAGAGGACACAATCACACTCAGCAAGCCCTCGACCCAGAAGGATATTTACACTGGCAGCGCTCCGGCCTTGGAAGAGTTTTTACTCTGCTAGGCGACCACTTCCTCACGTGGCAGGTTGAGCCTCACCTCCCCTCCTGCTGCTGTGGAGGCTGAGTAGACTGCGGTGGCGGAAACAGAAGAAGGGCCATTGGTCTCCATGGTGAAGAGCTTGCAGGACCCTGGCAGGGCCGCGTCGGGGGCCTCCTTTTCTGGGCTGGATGCCCGGGACGATCCAGGGGTGGATGTGGGGCTGAGCTGCACAGCTGTGGTGTCCTGCAGCGTGTGCTCACTGGTCTCTATTTCAAACGCTGCCCCACCAGCCAGCCCGCCATGTCCCATCAGCCCGGCGCCCCTGCCACCCACCTTAGACCTCCGCGAGCTGTGGGGAGGAGGGAGGCGGCTGCACACGCAACAGGCCCCGAAGAAGGAGAAGGCCACCAGCAGTAGGATAGGTCCGATGATGATCGGGGGATTGGCAGAAGGCACCAGTGTGGTGAAGGCGAATGCTCCCACCAGGGTGATGTTGAGTCCAGCCAGCATGATGCATAGGCCGCAGGCACAGCAGAGTGCCGGAGAGGGCAGGCCATGAGGGCGAGACTTCCTCCTCGTCTTATTCTGGGGCTCCTTCTTGGGTACAGGGGTGCCGGTGTTTCTATCAGTGATGACCATGTCTTCGCCTCCAGGCTCTGTCTCTTCCACTGTGTTATCAAATCTCCCCGTGTCTCAGTCCGAACTCTTCCCCATGGCGAGGTTTAAATAAAGTCACAGCCAGGAAACATCTTTGTCTGTAAATGACAATACATGACAGCTGTGAGAGTTTTTAGATACACACAGTGAAAGAAACTCTGCCTCTGATAAGTGCACTCATTACCCTGCTCTTGTTCTGTGCACCAGTGTCACTGGACAGGCGTCTAATGATCACTGTGGACACAGTGAAGTGTCCTCAAACAATGAGCTCTGGACATGCATCACTGCCCTGCTACTCCTGTAAATTACACATATCATGATAAATACCTGATAACCTCAAAGTAGAACACACTGGGCAGCGTGTAGGTGAGTTGGCTCTCACAGTATACTTGTATAGACTATACTGGTGACCAAGGGCGTAGGTTTTGTTTCAGTACTGGGGGGGCACATATGAAACAGGCAGCCCAGTCTCACTTCCAACTCCTCAAATACCATCGCAGTTTCTGACACTGTGGGCAACTACCGCATAAAAAGAGCGAGAGAGTCGGCATCAGTCAACCCAGTCTCCCTCTGAAGTCGTCAAAATCAAGCGCTTGGGCAGTGACTTGCAGTGTCAGACACTGACGAGAAAAGCCGTCCTTTCATGTCGTGATGTTACGCGACCAATCGCCGTTGGGGGAGCATTCACATCCCGTAAGATTCTAAAGCCAAACCCTGTCCTTTTTTCCTGAACCTAACCACACGCTTTTGAAACTCAACCATGTGCGTTAGTTGTTGGAAGAAAAAAAAAAAAAGTCGCTGTACCGTCATAGTGCTTTTATTTTGAAAGAGACTGTATGTAAACGTTACATTTCCTGTGAAAACGGAAGTGTATTTTGAAAGAAGACCATGCATGTAACAGGCAGACCAGAACGTCAACAGCCAACGTGGAAGGTCCATGACCTAACGTCCATATGTGATGAGATCGGAGTGAGAATATGTTGGGATGGGTGTGAAGGGAGGTGGATGGGTCAAACAAACCCTGGACTTTTACCCAGGAGCCCACTGTTTGTTTTCAGTATGAAACCAGAAGTCAGCCAAGTTGCTTTTATAACAACGTATTGTTCTAGTACATGTAGCATGCTACACTAATGACATATGTCACATGACGTTTCATTATGTTGGTAACAACGCATTTTGAGCCAAACCATGTGCTTCTATTGCCTAAACCAAGGAAAACAAACCTAAAACATGTGTTATACGAATGTTGTAAGTGTATTTTGAAAAAGACTGTATGCATATAACCAGCGTACATAGACATGCTGATCCTGAACGTCCAAAACTGACACAGGAGGGAACCTAGCGCCTCATATTTTGATGCGTAGGGCCACTGACCAAGTGTCAGCATTTGATGAGTTGGGATGAGAATGTGCTTTGAGGGGAGTTTTGATCATCAAACACTTAATTTTCTGCATTCTGGTTAATTTTTATTCACCGATTTGTGACTTTTCTGCGTTTATTTACAGTGGAAATATCTGTCATTTGCTCAAAAGCCCTCTGCTATTTTCATGTTTAACTGTGGAGGACAAATGTTAAAATATTAATCCCCCCAGTCTACGCCTATGTTGGTCACACTGGAAGCAGACGAGTGAGAACACTGTACTGTACCGTTTTACAAAACAGTTGAGAGGTATTGGTGGGATCATAAATGGGAGATTTGATCCACATTGTGCCATTAATCACACAGTATTAATAAAACCCTGTGACTCCTGCACCACCGTTTTAAAGAAGTCACAAGTGCTGCTTAATAATTCAACATGTGTGCCATGTATTTGACCATGCTGTATGAAGCACAATGTGTGCAACAGCACTGCAGCTGCTTCACTTGTGCCCGCTAGGCCACTGTGTGAATGGCATTCAGCATTTAGTTGCAATCAAATCAGCCCTTTCATTCCAGTGTGCATCCAGTCAAGAGCTCACAGAGCAAATGAAGAGAACGGATGTGGGATATTATGTTTTATAAATATGTCTAATAGAAAATCTGTGACCCTGCATAGCCTGTATTACGAACACGTTTAATTATGAATCAGGCTGAGAACATTTAAATGCATGCTCACTGCACTGATGTGTTGCATTCCTGTGAGAAAACAACCCGTTAAAAAAATTATCATACCCTTTATGTGGATACACAGAAGGTCCTTCCATTGTTGATTCAGTAGATTTTCACCGAGGCTCCAGTCTAATTACCGGCTGTAATTACTGAGAGGTTAAAAGGACGCATAAACACCAAACGGGGGGTTTTCATCCTCCTTTCGTAGCTTCACAGTCCTGAGGGCACAAGTCATGACAGCCATTCAATCAGTGGCCACGGGGACATCAAAAGCAAAGCGATCCGACCTGCTGAGGAAAAAATGATCCGAGCGGTGGAGACGGAAGATCACTTAGGTGAGATGGCATTTCTTCTGAGTTGACAGACAGACGCAACACCGCGCGCGGCTCCTGATGTGGACCGAGACGCACGTAGCACCTGACAGGTCATCCTGCAACGGAAATAGAGGGAAACGGCGCGAGGCATCTGTTCGGTGGTGGCTGTGAAGTCGTCATATCATTTCATTATCACACGTGTGTGTGTGTGATGTGCCGCGCGGAGCATCTTCTCTCCTCTGTGGTGGACCTCTGGATGCGACTCTCCTGCCTCCTCCTCCTCCTCACTGATCCATCCTTTACCAACCTGGTGTGTGTGTGTGTGTGTGTGTGTGTGTGTGTGTGTGTGTGTGTGTGTGTGTGTGTGTGTGTGTGATGAAGGTGAAGACTGTTGCACCTTGCCTGCAGCTCACCTTTATTTACTTGTTGCTGATTTTTAAAGAGGAACTTGATAATATACATGTATTTTTAATTTCACCATTTCCCTTAAAATGTAATTTACAATCAGTGTCCTCGTTATTGTCACACCCTTAAATAATATGATGTAACATTTTATACAAGGTTCACAGGTTGAAAAAAAAAGGGGTAATAAATCAATTATGAATCATTAATTAGAAAAATCTTTGGGGTGCCAGGTGTGGAAAAATCTCTTTGGCTGTTGCGTCATTGACTAATAAATAAGCCAAAAAGTGGACAGTTATAAAGTATGAAAGACAAAAACGACTTATGAAGCAATCAGTCAATAAATACAGGGATAAATAAATGAATATGGAAATAAATGAATAGATAAATAAATATGGAAATAAATAAAAATAATAAATTAATGGATTAAATAAATGCATAAATAAATATGGAAATAAATAAATGCAATAAATATAGTATTTAATAAATAGATAAATACAGAAATAAATGCAAACATGAATAAAAATAGTACAATTTATTTATTTATACTTGTCATTTTTCATCGTCCATATGTCCATAAGTCATTAATAAATGGTTAAAAGTAAATGCTAATAAATAATGAATAAAGGGTTCAGAGGGTCAGAGGTCACAGTGTACATTGGAGGGTTTATTCTCATGATTTAAAGAGCTAAAAAAAAAACCTGAATAAGATGGATATCATGGAGGAGGATAAAAAGAACTACGTGGCAACCCAAAAGCTGCTCTAATAAAGGGCTGGTAAATGTTAATAAAGCATCAGTACACGATGAAACAAGTTCTAACTTGTAAATCCTTCAGAGAGGTTGCTGTATTAGAACTTGGAACCAATAATACCTTAAAACCTGCGAGAGAAAAACAAAAGACTCAAGGTACACTTACTTATTGTTTGTATATTTAAAATGTCACTTTATTTGTTAAGCAGAGAAGGGATGTCCTGCACAACTTCACCTGCTTTCAAGGTGCGCTGAGAACGGAAAAGTCTAAAGAGGTCAAACTCTGTGGATTATCTTGAATAATCGGGTCATGACTTCTAGAAAGAGACAGCCGAGTCCAGTAATTATATTTGAGAGACGGCAGACATCTCTACAGCTCATATCTCCAACACTCTGCACCTCACACCAAAACAATCTAGACTGATATACAGCACTACAGGTAAGAGGAAAATATGACTTTGATTTGGGGTGAACTGTCCCTTTAACTCATCCTGGGTAATGTGCAATTAAGCATTTGTTATGTGTCCCTCTGTTGTTAATCTTCACACAGACACAGAGGGACTGTGATTTGAGGCCTGACAATCAAACTGCTGGTTGTCATCAAGGCACTGCAGACTCCTCAGGCTCCCGTTGTCGACATTATTCAGCCTCACAGCACGCCATGGTTTTTGTCAGAGCACGGCGTTCTTCCCCACGCCACTTCCCATGCAGCAGCCATTCTGCCTGTGCTGTCCTGAATATCAATGTATTATGTTTCACTGCGGGGGTGCAGTTCACTGTGTGCATGCAACGGATGTAGCTGTTTGTGTGTGTGTGTCTGCCTGTACACATGTATTCCAATTTGTTTCGCTCATGACGACTGCAAGCAGGGGAACCTGAGCTGAATCTTGTACGAGTCCCATCATCACCTAACGACCATAATCATTTCTTAATTGGCGGCTGAGAACATTGTGAGATGATGAGATGAGCTGCACACAAGTGGGACTACTGGGCTTAATTTGCTTCACTCATTGGCAGGAAGTATGGAAATACCTCTCTGACAATCATCATCTTTGGAGAGGTTTATTAGACCACAGAAGCACAATATCATGAGGTGATCTCAACAAACAGGATGAGGAGAAAGAAACCTAAAGAAGATTTAGCAGGGAAGTTGAGCAACATTTGTCAGTGGTCAGGTCGTGTGATGACATCATGGCAGGTCTTGATCAGAAGGTAGTTGCTTAAGTTTCCGTAGAGATAAGACGTCTGGCATGTCTGATGTCCTGAAACACACCAGAGCATGACTCACGTGAACAAGGGATGTTGTATTGTGTCTGTCTGTGTGATGAAGCTGAACTAAAACATTAGTTTAGAGGCATCGCTTCCTTTCGTCATCATCGGTCTTCCCTCAGTTTATGACAGTCTTTACTTCCCGTAAGTCATCCAAAACTGAAGGGGAGACACTACAGGTGAGATTTTGGGCTAATTTGCTTCCACACTGTCTTTGAGTCGTCAAAAATAAACATTCAACTGTTTTTAGTTCAGATTTCTGTACCGGAAATTTATGCAAAAAGCCAGGCTGCTTTCAGCAAAAAATGGCCACACAGGTCGACTGTGCGAGCAGCTTATTACGACCTAGACTTACTTTTATTGTAAGGCAGCACCCTCTACTGGCCATATTAATTATTTTGGGAGCAGGAGAGAAAGGGAGGTAACAGTTTAAACAGTACAAAAAGCGACAAAGTCCGTGTAAAGTTGTATAAAGATGGAAGAAGTGGTGGATCATGGCGTAAACAAGCGTTTGTGGCCCACAGTCGACATTGACTTCTTTTAATTAAAACATAGCAAATGCTAGCATGTGTAGCATATAACACAACATACATTATGTTACACATAAGTAATTTAAGTATTTATTTCAAGCCAAACTATGATGGTTTTTCAAAATTTAACCACCTAGTTTTTTTGCCTAACTCAAACCACTAAGTTGTACAGCGTAACAGCGACTGTTTCATAACGTTAAGTGTTTAAAACTGCGACCATAGTATGGGTCGTTTTGGGAACGGTCATGTATGCCGTTTTGGAAGTCTGTGGAAAGTGACCTATTCTGGCATTAAGGTATGAGTGTGCAGAGTGATGACTTCAAAGTGCAGCTTTCATTAGATAATGCCTCATTTGCATATTTAAAGATGTGTGGAGTTTTACAGTAGAGTTTTTTCTTAAACTCCCAACCAGAAATTATTCGTATATCATTAATGGCCACATTTACAGACATTTCATTCCTAAAAACATGGCGATTTTTTTCTTTTTTGATGTCTATTGTCAGTATTTTCGGATTTTCATACATTTCACAAGAACTTCGAACCTGGGTCTATCCAATGTTCATATTTCAGTTCTGCAAATTAGTTCATATTTAACTATTTCATTCATTCATTATCCGTAACCACTTATACCTCTTCAGGGTCATGAGGGAGTTAGAGCCCATCCCAACTGATGTTAGACAAGAGGTGGGGTACACCCTGGACAGGTTGCCAGACTATCACAGGGCTGACATATAGAGACGGACAACCATCACACTTACGGGCAATTTAGAGTCACTGATTAACCTGACCTGCATTGGACTGTGGGAGAAACCCACACTGACACGGGGAGAACATGCAAATTCCAAGCAGAAAGGCACCGGCTGGCGAGTTTGAACCCTGAACCCTCTTGCTGTGAGGTGACAGCGCTACCACCCACATGAAATTTAGAAAACTCCAAATACAAAGATGTAATGTGAGTAATTAACGGGGGATCAACTGATATCGATTGGTTTTAAGTTTTACTCTGTTCACCTGTAGTGTCTCCCCTTAAAATGAGTTTTAATATGACTGTACTGCATAATATGTGTAATGATATGAGCACAATGTATTAAAATGAACCTCAGTGGATGAATCACTTACTCTTTAAAGAGTGAGGGTAAATGTAAATGGGTTTTTTCCAGTATTGCCAGTTAACATGCTACCTTGTGGCTACATGGACCTTAACTGTCATCATCATCTCAAGCATTGAAAAATGATTAATGTTCATATATTTCACTCATGGGTTTGAAGAAATGCTTGTTTTTGAAGTAAAAATATATATCCAAGAATCAAAATTGACTGTTTGACCGTGAAAGGGGGTTATAACTTGTAAAATTCACCTTTTGAAAGTCTCATTTTCTCCTCTAAGCTGGTTCTACAGGCTGCAAAAAAGTACATGATCTCATGCAAGTTGTGCTGTTGGCTTTTCTACTGACATTTATCTATGATACATTAACGCATTAGATACAAAAATAATTAGATGAGATTTCTGCATATAGCATGACTTAATCAACACCATGCCTTTTATATTTAGTGATTAGTCATTTGGTCCATGAATCAGTGTCAAAATAATTTAAATCTTTGGCACATCACATCTCTTTTTAACGATGGCATTAAAAAGTGTTAACTGATCATACCACAAAAAGAGCAATATGGAATAAGATTAATTAGTTGTCAAATCACGTAGATCGAATCCATATTGACTCATGCATCATAGTGACGGCCTCAAACCCAAAATTGACTCTCTGAGATGAAAGCTGACGCACATCTGAACAGTAAAGGAGGTCAAATCATTACACTGCTTTGAAGTCTGCATCTGGCAGGGCGTCGTAATCCAATAACAGTGAAGTAAAAGCATGATTGCATTCCTACTGAACATTATCCTAGAAAATCTCTGTTACGTAGTACGGAAGTTAAAGGGACTAGAAAATGTGTCACTAAGAGTCTTTGAAGCTTCAGTTAATTACTTTTTGGGCATCTACATGAGACTTTGTGATGCGTCCAAAAACACTATCGCAGCAATTGTTGACAGATAACATAGTTTGAAAAAAAAAAAAAAAAAAAAAAAAAAAAACACAGTGTGAGAATAGTACAACAATAATCAAGGGCGAATCAATGATGTTGAAAGACGAACTACTTGATTAAAGTGAGGCAAAGATCTCTGACATGGTTTAAAGAAAACTGACTCTGCAATAAACAGAAAACAAACAGCAGTTTTCTGAGACAATTGACAAGGCCGCTCGGAGTTCTTATCAAGCGCTAAACATAGCGAACAAATGAACGATGATGGCCTGATCACTGATCTATTTTTGGATCGCAGCTCAAATATTTGTGGATTCTGCATCAATTGAAAACAGATGTTGGGAGTGAGAAATGGATGGTTCCAAAAGGCAGCATGTAAATTAAGAATAAAATTAGGCCAAGCGCTGACCCCTGCTGGATCATCAAGAGCTCTGAGGTGGAAATTTACCCTCACCGAGACCTGTGCCAAACCTGCCAGAGAGGCAGGACTAAAATCGATAATCTCGTGCCCACACAGTGCTTAGGTTGGATATGCAGATCTACAAATCTGGCAAATCATGCAAATTTTCACATATTCGACTCTTCCACTTTGCATAGTTTTGGGCATAATGTGCATGTTTTCTTTTAGAAAGTGTGTCTCATCTTTAAGGGGGTTACAGCACTTTGAGATGAGGGAAACAATATGATCTTGAAGGTTCTTAAAATGACTGCACAGTGAACCCGAGCCTCTGGTGTCAGTACACCACCTCTCCCTCCTTCCTTCCTTCTCTTAAACCCTCTAACGTCACACCACTTGTGTGTAAATTACTAATCCACATTAAGTGCACATGGACATTATTCACAGGATATAATAATGGCCTTGTACAGTACCCCTCATCTGGATTTGTCTCAGCCATCGGTCCACCGTCCACAAAGGTTCCCATTCGACTCTTAGAACGCTCCAAGTTCAGTTGACTCTGAGTCCCTGCCGAGAGCACAGGAGAGGAGATCACAGCGTTTGATAATATTAATACATGTGCTTTCTATGAAAAGAAGAAACAGTGAAGTTCTACATGGAGTTTCAGTAACAAAACAAAAACAGTAGATCTAAAGGATTTCAGAAGTATAACACTGTCACATCTGTGACCTCGGGGAAAAATGGTGGCAAACATAAAGGTTTTGAGCTTCATTTTAAAAGAACAAAGGGTTGGGCGGACCCCATCGTCGGAAAGCGTGTTCCAGTTTTTGGTGGCAGATAACCGAAAGCTGCATGTTTGGCTCTGACCCTGGGGGCGGTGAGCAGGCCTGTCCCAGATGATAAAAGCTCTGAATGGCTCACAAGAGAGCAGCATATCAGACACATATTTTGGCCCCCAACGATTCAGCGCTTTGTAGGTTAATGTTAATATGATCAAACATGCAGGTCTTCTCTTTGTTTATCTATTTTCATACTTGTATGGTTGGCTGCACTCAAACAGTGTCTTATAATAGATTTTGTCCTTGATTTTTTGATAAACTAGCACTTATATGAAAATGTTTACTCTGTGTTACGTTAATGCCATTTTAGCCTGTTTCTCTCAGCACAGTGACTCTCTTTCATCTTTCCCTAATCTCATAATGTTCTCCATCTAGGTCAAGAAAAAGTGGTTATGAAAGAAGAAAGCATTTCATTTTTATTATTCAGCTGTACCCTGTGAGATATTACAGATACGACTGATGCTCTGCAATAAAGAACCTAGACACAGCACCTCTCTCGCTGTTGTTAACGATTAGCTCTCCAGGTGTCAGATTTGCTATCAGCAAACGACAGACATGATCTTGACGGATCACTATCAAGTAGCAAACTGAACAGCATATCCTTGAATGTTATATGATACCTGTGTATGGTTGGCTGCCCTTCTGTTAAGCATTGTGGCTCACATTCTCACTCACCTTCTCTTCGGAGTGTCTCTACAGGTTGATCAGGAGCAGGATTGGCAGGTGTGGGGTGCACTCTGAAGTTTCCTGAGAAATTAAGATATTTTCAGAGCCATAATTATGTTTTACTTGAAATAGTCTTCAAGTATTTAAATCAAATGTCCAAATTGGGGCTGCACAATGTATAGTATTTTAAGTATCCTCATGCAATGGTTTGTATGGTAGCCTATGAATCAGTGCCCCACGAATGACACCATGTACTGTTACGGTGGCAGTTCAGCGAAGGACCCAAATGCAGATCGACAGACAGTTTGAGTCTTTAACAAAAGGCAAGCTTTAATGAAGCTGGTCGAAAACATCCATTAAAGACAGGCAACTCAAAATCCAAATGAAAGCAGAACAAAAAAACAAACTGAAACCCAACCTAGAAAAACACAATGAACAGGGATGAACGCAGATGAACTGACAAAGTGAAAAACACAGGTATATATACACAGAAAACTAATCAGAAGGACGAGACGCAGCTGGAGTAGGAAGACATGGCAAAAGGAGTGAAACAGGGATTGGCTAACAACACAAGACTAATACAAAACAGGTGTGAAGGGAAGACTCTGGGAACAGGGAAGGACTAACGAGACAGGTGTGACAGAAAACAGGCAAAAAAACACATAAAGACAGGACGTAAAACCAGACACAACACGAGGAGAGAATCCACAAAATAAAACAGGAAGCAGATTAAACATGAATGAATAGCATGAAACAAGGAACACAAACAGAAAACTCCACAACAACATAGGTCAGGTTTAGGCAAGCAAAGATACTGTGGTTAGGTTTGGGAAAAGTCTCAGGGCTGTCAGGCTCAGTTGAATTGGTGTGCGGGTATTTCTTCTGCCATGCTTTCTAGGTTTGGGAAGAGAAACATGGTGATGATGTATCTTAAAATGACTTAAGGTTCACACGATTCTGAACACAAGATTCCTGGGGTAAGTCCGGTGTTTTGTGACCCATCCACTATATAATGATAAACAGAAAATTCACCATCTCAACTTGCCTACTTCTGTCTCTACTACCATCAGTGCATTGGGTTGTTATATACTTGCTCATGATTATGTGGAATATGTATGAGTTTTGGTGCATCACATTTTGTAGGCAGCCGTACGCACAGTGCATGGGAGCAGTCTGAGTCAGTTGAGAAGGGAGGATTAGTGGAAAACTGCTCTTTAAAATGTGACCATCATTCTTCTTTATTGGTGCCTTTTATGTTCAGTTTAATGTTCAATTTGTTCAATAAAAAATGCTGGAAACAGTTTGGTTAACTTTATTAATTCAACAAGCAATGTGTTGGATTTCAGGGGTGTAATGAAAGCAGCAGAAAGGCAGAGCTGAGTACTTTAATATCTGTTTATTTATCACAGGTTTTATTAGCAGAAGTTCTGTCACACTCCTCAGTGTGTGATACAGACACTTAAGGCCACCTTCTGGCATCTCAGCAATTCCAGCGTAAACCCATCCCCAGTACTGTTCAACACTCGGAGCAACTGACATCATATAAAGAGCGGGGAAGTCCATGTAGGGCGGGTGGATGGGTCAAACACACACAGACTTTCAGCCAGGAGACTGCTGTTTGTGTCCTGCCTGAAACCAAAAGTCAGTGGTGTTTTAACGTTACATTACTTGTGTCACTCATGGCGTATTTACAATAATTTACATACTTATTTTAACCCTATCAGGTAAACCTAACCAGGTCAGGCTGTTCTCACAAACTGTTCGTATGTTTTACTACGAAAAGTAATGCAACAAACTTCGTAGTTCGTACATATCCCACATATTTTGAAAGGCTGCAATCATGTGACCAGTCTTGCAAGTAGGCAGGTTGAGGTAACAAAAATCCGGACTTTCCCCTGGAGTTGCGTGTTCGGAAGCGTGTGAACTTTGAGTCATTTTTTAACATCCTCACCACGTTTCTTTTCCTAAACCTAACCACAGTAACTTAATGTTAATCACATAACTGTACTTTAAGGACATAACATCATTCGCTGGGTGTTCATTCATAGGATATCTTATTAACTGCTGTGCATGCATGTTTTGTAGTATAGTATACGAACCGTTCTATAAGAATATGATGACCAAGTAGTTTTGTTACCTAAACCAAACCGTAATCGTTTGACAACTTTAACCACACGTTACGAGTTTCATCTAAAAGACAGCTGTTCTTCCCACACAGATGTTGAAAGGTGTGTCTAAGGAAGCATGACCTGTGTTGAGAACCAATGGTAATCTTGTTATCAGGATATTCAACCATGTGAAATATCATATCGCATATTTTCCGTATATTGTGCAGCCCTTGTTCAAATAATGAATTAAAATATCAAACAACTTACCAAAGGATGGAAGAATGTGGTTGATGTTGAGCCAGGCTTTTATAAAGGGGTAAATAGATATGAGCAGGCCTGGGAAGCAGATAGCATAATTAATTTGATGAGTGATATAAAATTACTGCTTTTAATGTCCTGATTGCTATTGGTTGAATTACTAAGAAATGAGAGAACACATTACTGAAACAAAACCAGGAGAGGAGGAAAATACTGTGTATGCAGGCAATAATAAAAATCTCATTATAGAGGCATATATCTGCTAATCAATCTGCTGATTTCACTCACCATAGATTGCATGTGAGCTACACCGGAAGTTAGAAAAACTCTCTTCTCTTTCTCTATAGATGTTCCTATACTCGCAGACATCACGACCAACAATAAGGCTGTTTGATGAAACAGCCTTCAGATTATTTTTAGTGTACTGTGTGATGTTTCTTCCTGTTCAACTCAAAGTATAAAGTAATATCTGAACCGTAGGGCTTGTGTGCCTCTCAGTGGCACTCTGCTCCAATTCAACACAGTTATTGATTTCCCTTATAAGCCACAAGAGTTGGCATTAAACCTTGGCAGGTCCTGCGGGTGCCTGTGATGCATGCATGTGCTTAAAATGTCACGAAACTGCAGAAGGAGTGAAAAGAATCTGCCGAGAACACTCCGTTCATACTCATTAGTCAGCCTATGTGTCGGAGGAGGCATCGAGGCACATAAGCCCCAAAACACATAATTAGATGCTACTTAGCTGCACAAGTGCTGCCCGAGTGAGTGTCTCCCTCAAGCTGCTGTGCACAGTTTTGATTTGCCAAATTCTGATACGCGTTAGGAACACAAATTAATTATTGAAAGCAGATCAAATCATCAGTGAGAATACATTGCCCATTAACAATGCATGCTGATGTTGTCGTCCTCAGATCAAAAGCCCTGCCCTTTGCTCTTTAGCTTTCTCACTCTTCTTATCTTGGCAGTGCAACTGCTCAGGCTGTCAGCTGGTTCCAGTTACACTGTTGTATCAAATGATCACATGGTGTGTTTTTCAAGAGTGGTGGATGGAAAATGTCACAGGCCACAGATCTGTGGCTTTTTTATTCTTTTTTTAAACAACAAATACTCCTCAGTCTACCTGTCAGATATAAGCACTTCTTCCTCAAACCAGACAACACTCTGAGGATTTTTTTTTTTTAAATAAAATGTTTTCTTCCTTATTGTTTGGGGTCTCACACATCCCACACCTGTATATATGTTGAAAATAAGTATATTGTTATATATACAATCTTTTATTAATTTTCTTCTGACCTTATTAAACCAAATACGTACCTAGTATTTTCCTTTTAACTTAAGCCAGTGTATTTGGTGAAGGTGACAAAATATGGAGATGACTATAAAGCATTGTTATACAGAATAGGGAAACTAATGTCTTATTAGCTATGCATGAAAAATTATGTATTTCTTTTGTTTTCCGATAATTCAGACATAAAGATATAAAGAGTTAATATAAAAAAAACACACATAAAAAGCCATTTTAAGCCTCTGAAACTTGGAGTAACATCACTTTTCTCATGCTGCTTTCAGACTCAAGTATTTAAATGGAATAAACCCCCACAAAAAAACGACATGTTAAAATAATTAAAAACAAAGTTATCTGCTTATGCAAATTAATCTTTCATAGGTGTCACTTTGACGTAACTTAAAGTTGTCCTATGCAGGCATTATCGGTTACCGTTTGTTAACAGTATCACCAGAGAAAGTGAAAGCCAACCCATGATTCAATCTCCTTCAGTGTACTGTGTGCACGAATTTCGTAGCTTCCTCTTGGACACCTGCTGCTTACGGTCTTGCACATGATCAGTACCTTTTTATAAAGTTCACCTGCATGCTGTGCCCAGGAACGTACCGAATCCAGCGAAATAAGGAGAAAATTTAGAAAATATAGAGTCTCTGAAGCCAAACACATCTAGTGGGTCATAAGTAATGATTGATCTATGCATTGCTTTTAAGGCAAATCCTGCACAATGTGACATAGAGAGTAATGAAGTATAAAGGTGGTAAAAGAATGTTAAGTTTTTAAGATGTTTACACTAACACATCTTCCATCAGTATTCAGTGACACTGCAGGAAAAGATTAATGTATGAGTTTAGAGGTTCAAAGCAAAAAGCAATCAAGACAACCAATGACTCGTAACAGTAGCGAAATCTCCTCCCACAACTGGGTCAGTAGATCCTAAAAAGTTCCACACACACTCACCGAGGCCTCCCGCTCCCAGAAAGATCCCTCCTACAGCATCAGCGTCACACTCCCTGGACACCCCAATGATGATGCAGCCCGCCACAATGCTGAGCAAGGCTGAGCCCACCCGTAGCCCATGGTACTCCCCAACGCTGACGGGGTTCATTCAGCAGGTGGAGGCCCCCCACCTGCCCCTCACACACACACTCACACACACAGTGAGCAGTCTTGACACTGCACTCTGCTTGGGGCCCTCACTGCCACTGGCCACTTCACTGTCATCTGCACGAGCCTCTGCCCTCCTTTTCATTCACTCTCTCTGACACAGAAACACTTTCTCCGGCAGATCCCTATTCTCCGTAGCTCAAGACGTCTCATGCATCTTTAAAGATGGAGCTCTGGTTTCCATTGACACCGAAAATTAGAAAGCTTAGAGTACTGACTCTTATGACAGCGATACGTGTGCTACAAATCTGATCACAGCCCTCTTCCTACCAGCGCTGGCATCTAGTGTCACGAGCGCAGTGAGTGGCTGGAGTGTAATTTAGGAAATATGAACACCAAACAGCTGTGTGGCTGTTTTGAACACGTGCAGTGTATCAAGGACTTAAAAGTAAGGGCAAAGCAGCATAGAGAGACACAGAGAGATGGCAGGATGGAGGAGAGAAAGAAATAAAGGGCAACAGTTAGAGAGACAGAGTTTGAGTATGTGCTACTTGTGTGATTTGTCTGCGAGCTTGAAGGGAATGTGTAATGAAAGGTTCAGAGAGTCCTCTATGGTGGGGGCCCGAGGCCATCCGCAAAGGCCTGCAGTTGCCATAGGAATAGCATATCCATGGCAACAGAGAGAAAAAGAGGGTAAGCAGGATTAACACCGGTGAATAGGATAACAAATGAACTTAGTGGGGAGAGGAGAAACTGTGACACATTTCCTGTGCAGCAAGTAAACTCCTTCCATCTTTATCTACAGCCACATGTCTCCATCTATTATCAATCAGTGCTGCTGATGTGGTGTGTCTGTGTGTGCGTGAGAGACATACGCTGCCTTTGTGACCCTTTAAGCAACACATTGTCACAGGATGTTTTTATGTGACAGCACTTGGAGACAAGACAAAGAAGAGACAAGTGGTTTTTTTTTACCTTCTCAAAGATTAGCAGACGTTTTATATGCCCAAGGAGGTAAAACTATCCAGTGCTTCAAAAGAAAACAGCAAAGATGAGAGAAATGTTTGACGCATAAACAAATTTTAAATGTTTTGTTAAATATTTCGCGACCCGGCTAGATCTATCTTATCTTTCTGAAGAAGTCACAGTGTTGTCAGCTGATGGAATAAAGTCTAAACTGCATATCCAATGGTCCCCTCTTTTTAATTAAGTTATTACACTTGCTATGTTCAACTCCCTTTAGGTATAAGCTATATGAGAGATGTTATCATCTTGAAGCTAAATTGGTGTTAGGAGAATTTCAGGGCGACTAAAAAGAAGTCTGTAGCATTGGAACACAATGATATGAGATGGGCATTAAATCCATCCATCTCTAGTGTTCACATAATGAACACTCTAAATCATCACACCTTGAGCTATAACTGTGGGAGGCTGAGCACACTCATTACATGTGAAGCAATAACCACAAATGTTAGTGAATAACATCTCTGAGGTTGCTAGCACTGTGCCCTCTCAGGTAGAGTAAGGTTTGCTCAAAGAAATAAACATGTGGATTTAAAAATCATAAAGATAAAAAATAATAATCAACAAATGTACATAAAATTAACAAACCTAATAAAATTGCTGCATAATTTTGTTGCAATCTCTGCAAAACTTTGATTATAAAGGATCACACTTGACTCCCAAATTCAAATTTAACTATTCTCGCAGAAATAATTGCATTTTTTTTTTCAAATTAAGACTATGCCGTGCTGTAACAATCATGTAACTGTGAAAAAACATTAGCAGAGATGATATGTATTTTTATGTTTTTTAAACAATTGTCGTTGATTGCCAACCTCACATATATTAATATTAAAGGCATTTTAAATTAGCTTTATGTTGCATTAAAATCTATGCACATGGGATAAGATCAGCTGTATGCAACCTAAAATTGTGCTGACCTTTAAGGAATGAAAAATGACCAATTAATAACTTTAGATACATAAATGTATAGATATTTAATCGATATGTAAATAGACAACTTATAGATGAATGAATGAATGAATGCATGGGCTAAATACATGTTTTAATCTATATATCAATACATCAGCAAATCATTTTCCTCCTCCACAGGTACGTACTAGTTCTTGTGGCTTTATTAGTAATTGTTCTCAAAATGGTAGTGAGCTTTTTGGGGGCAGTCAAATAGAAAAACATATGCGTTGGCCGGGAATCGAACCCGGGTCAACTGCTTGGAAGGCAGCTATGCTAACCACTATACCACCAACGCCTTGAATCCTCCTGTCTGAACACCCCTAATTCTGTCTAGATCCGACGGCTTGTACTGGCACAGTTTGGATGTCTCGCAGTGTTACGCGCATTTATATACGCGAACAGGCCACCGTTTTATTTAAAAATGGATTTCATATCCCCGTGCACCACGTTTCTGTCTTCCCGCTGCAAGACCAGCATACGGAGAACAGCCCAGACACATATTCCGGTTGCTGATTATCATAAAGTCTGGAGAAAACTGTGGTGGCAGTATTTTGTGTCGGCTACACAACGTTGCAGCTGTTCAGGAAATGCCATGCCAAATATCAGACCGTAAAAGCCCTTTTTAAATACCAAAGTATTACAGGTAATTCCGGGTGTAGTCCACTCGGTGGCGGTGTATACTGTAACTGTACCACGGTTGGGGACCGGTGAAACGACCGGCATTGTGTTTGCTCACAGTGATAGCAGGGTATCTGCTACAGACGCCGAGGTATCTGAAGTACATGCGAAATGAAGTAGTTGATGCTCGGGTGTAACGTTAAACTGTGCATCATAAAGAGGGACACGTTGTGAGGCAGAACAAAAATAATGATATTTATCCTAATAAGCATACAGACACAGAAATGCATGTATAAATAACTGTGGGTGAATAAATGTTCTATATTTATTTATGTCATTAGACTTTTCACTCACCCTGTTTGTTGTTATGCACCAGTAAGTTACACCAAAGCAAATACTATGTATATGACACTTAGAGGGGAATGACCTGGATTCTGAAAACTATTTTAACAATTGATTTCTATAGCGTGATGGATCATATTCCGTTAAGTGGGAAAGAAAACAATACAAGATGTGATTCCTTTTCAACTCATTTCACAAAACGTAGTGGCCCGTACGGGGATCGAACCCGCGACCTTGGCGTTATTAGCACCACGCTCTAACCAACTGAGCTAACCGGCCCTGGACATACACTTGATGGTCATATTGCAATATCACAGTACACATAATAGCGTCGATGAACATTATGTATGAATGGCAACAACAGACTAGTAATACTGACCCCCACTTGTCACGGTTTATACGTAAATCCAGGATACGACGGTACATTTTCGTGTTATGACACTGCTCTCAACAAGTCTCTATGAATATTAGTCCTATTGTTGATATGTTTATGTTGTGTACGTACTGAAACATTACAGCAGACCTCGTGGCGCAACGGTAGCGCGTCTGACTCCAGATCAGAAGGTTGCGTGTTCAAATCACGTCGGGGTCATATCTTTTGGTATTTAAAATGTATGTATTTTCTCATACATGCAGTCTTTACTGCCTCTATTGTACCCTCTGTTACTCACTGAGTCTATTTCCTAGATGTTCTATAACCCTCACCTCTCCCACATAATTAACACACAGGACCCCAAGAATAAAACTGCTGTAAGAAACAACATTTCTTGCAAAATGTTAACCTATTTCTTCTCTGAAATTCCCTGCATTTTCGGGTAGTTCCAGTAAAATTAGGGTTTCAGTTAGTTGACTGCAAATATCACCTAATCTTATGAGCAGTGTTGGGCAGTACCGGGTTACAGTAACGCTGTTAGTTTTGGCAGTAACTAATACTAACGTGTAACTCAGTTACCGTTACCAAACGGTGCGTTACTCCGTACTTTTGGCTAGGTTTTAAAACAGCGCGCAGCATGCAGTATTCCTTCACACACTGAAGTTCCCTTTCGCTAAACTCCATCCGGTGGTGCTTAGGCGATGTAGCTATGAGCCAATACAGTTAGCAAATGTTTTGGGCTGCAGGGCTGAGTTTCCCAAAACATGATCCTTCTTAGCAACGTTCTTTGTGGCTTAGAAAAACTACACTGCAAAAAAAAAAAAAAAAAAGCACCTAGCACCCTCTAGCGTCCCCCTTTTTGGTTTAAGTAACCGAAATACTGAGTTACTTTTTAAAGAAGTAACTGTAACTATTTTCCAGTAACTAGCACAACACTGCTCATGAGGAGCAGTATTTAGGGTGTGTTTTAACTGTGTCTGTCTCCATCAAAATGACTAACACAGTGTACCTACCCCCCTGACAGTGTGTGATACCTTATATTAAGACCTGATATAAGGTATATTTCATCTATTGAAACTGCATAGGTTGAACTGCGTGCTTTCTAACTGGTCCACCCCCTCCGCACCCCAACACATCAGTATTTTAAAAAGTGCTAATTAAAAAAAGGATCAGAAAACAATGATAGAAACTAATTATATGACAAAGTCATGAAAAAGGAATTACAGAATAAAGCACCTATGAGAAATGGAAAAAGTATACCTCTGGGGTCTGTGGTAGTCTGGTGATGTTAAAACATTTTCTATTTTTATTACAGCATGTTCCTATTAGCTGTCATGCTTTCTATTAAGAAGCCATTTTCTTAAATGAACATCGTTTCCTTTTTAACACTGACAGTGTACTTTCTTTGTTAAACTATCTTAAATGTTAATCTTTTGGTCTGTCTGTTGCTTTTACTTCACATAGTTTTACTGTGTTGCATCTATTGTATTTTTATTTTTATATGTCAGGCACAAAGTGGAGGTGGCAATAAGGTTATTGACTGCTCGCTGTAGAGAAATGTTGAGTATGTGGCAAATAAAAACCTTGAATTATACCAGCACTCCTCAAAAAATAAACCCAAGGGCAGTAATAATATTCACAAGTGTCATGGGAATAAGAAAGCGTGAAATTCTTTACTTGGCGCTTTAGACAGTGACCTGAGGTTAAACGACAGAGAGCTAAAGATGAAGGTCAAAAATATACAATTAAAAGATTGAGACCACTGTTGAAAAAAAACAGGGCTCGTCCGGGATTTGAACCCGGGACCTCTCGCACCCTAAGCGAGAATCATACCCCTAGACCAACGAGCCGACATGCAAAACAGCCATAAAGTACACATCACAAAACTCCCAAATGTACGAGTCACTTATTTCCTAACAGATTTTTATTTATTTACAGCCCTCGTATTTCAAAGTAGCCTCGGACACAGAGGTCAAACCAATGTCACCATGCAGCCACAGTAGTTTCACAACAGGGTGGACTGACTGAACATCATTACCTCACATTACTAACGTTACAACAGTGACTACCATTAAAGTTGTATTTTACCACTAGAAAACAATCACTGTCATTTTTTTTCATACGTCCCGTGCCTTGTGCCTCCTCCTTTCAGACTGGTTTTAAAAAATCCAATTAGTGAAATACCATTAACTTATGTTACGGTTAAAGTTACCATGAGCTAATGTAAAGTAACTTTGAACTTGCAGTCGTTTCAGTCGCAAAACTTCCCTGTTATAATATGTTTTGCGTGTTTAATTAACGTTTGTTTGCAATGTACATTGTGTTTTTGTACATTTAAAGATAAGAGTCTAATTAACGTTTCCCCTCAATTAGTCCCCAAGAAGTTCACCTTCACACCGGACAGTGTTAGCTAACGTTAATTGTTAGCATGTTAGCTAGCTAGCAACATTTCGACTGGTAAGGGAGATGGTAAACATGACGTAATGTATTTATTATTAGCTAACTGATTGTACAATGGTTGTAGCTGTTAGCAGACTCACTTACCTGAGTCCAAAACATTAGTTTATTCCGTAGGGTCGAGTTGTGACGAAGCCGGAGCAACTCGCCCATTAGCTGGCTAACGTCAATTTCACCGGGTTGAGCCTCAGCTAGCTAACTTACGTAGTCACACTGGCATGGCTATGGTGGTGTGGCCATAGTATTGGCTGCGTCTTTGCTTGGCCGGATCAACCTGTTAAAGGGCCTCAGGGCAGAAATTTGTAGATATCTGTAATTCCAGTTTGAGATTTGTACAATTTAATTTTGACTCGTCATAATTCAAGTTCAAGATATCTTTAATATCATCAATTGAAGATATCTACATGGTCCTTTCTAGATATCTTGAATTGAGTTTCAGATAGTCAGAATGACGTAGATATCTGCAACTGAATTATGACTAGTCAAAATGACGTAGATATCTCAAACTGGAAGTATAGATAGTCATAATGTAATTGTAGATATTTATAATGACAAACCCCATACACATGAATGGCAAAAATAGTTTGAATCTTACTAGTCAAAACTGAATTACAGATATCTGTAACTGTAGTTTTGACTAGTCAGAATGATGTTATAGATATCTTCAATTAAAATTCATACTAGTCACAATGACATTACTACTAGTCAAAATGACGTTGTTGATATCTATAATGGTAATTCCGGATAGTCAAACTTAGCGATTAAATGTTAAAACGGCTTGCCATAATACTAAATGTGCAGTAGGCTACACCACCACCTCCATGTTCCCATTGAGCGGAGGATATAACAGACTATGCATTGTAGCTTCACTATTTGACTAGTAAAAAAAACCTAGTGGCCCATTCCTGTGAGAATAATTCTGATGAGAAATAGCAGCGTGCACAACTCCAAAAATCTTAGACAATGTCAAAAATCTGCACAGTTCTGGGGAAGATCAGAAAACAGAACACTGGCCATAGTGAACTTCAATTATTTAATCATCAGCTCAAACCCATCTGTGTCAGTTCGCTTCTGCACATATTAAATGAGTGAAGTTCACTATGGGTGTCTGTTTTTGGGAATAAAACTACTACTACTACTACTATTAACTGTGTATGACTGAGGTTATGGGAATTTCAGCACACTTTTTAAGGAATATGGATAATATGAGCACAGTATAAATGATAAAGGTGTGTGATTTTTGTCATGAAATTAGCTAATAATGCAGGACCCACTTACCTACTGTGTGGTGCAAAGTCAAATTTGCAAGTTTTTGAAGCAAAGAATGCACCCAACATAAAGCCAGATATAGCCAACCAAAGAAAAGAGTTTCAATTGAAAAATAATAATAATATAGACAGTGGGGACACTCTCCCTGACTTTATTATCATTTATTTCATTATTAAATTCTATTTGTTTTTTTTATTGGTATTGGTGGTAACAGGGCAAAGGTAGGATTAGTTTTAATGTGCTTTCTTCCCCTTTTTATTATGATTTTTATCTCTTACCCCATTATTTTACCTGGTAGAGTATAGACACAGAGACACAAACACACACACAAACACACACGACAGCCAACACAAACTTGTCCCCTTTCCCTGACAGTGCTTAATTTACTGACCTGTTTTGTATTGTCTTGCAATAAAAAAAAATAAAAAAAATCTTTAACTGTTTTTGTGCATTTCTGTCTCTTTTTTGGCAAATGAATTACACTCCTACTACATTTCTACAGTAGGGAGTAAGAGAGAGAATTTGTAAGCGTACAAAAAGAGCAATTACACTTAATGGATAGTGAATAAGCAACCAGATGGATTTGGATAAGGAGACAAAGCAAGAAACTATTTATGAAGAGCTGGAGTAATTACCTGACATTATCACGTGTGTATTGTTTACATGATATCAATATTTTATTTTTAAATATGAGCCTACCTTGTTGTCATTACGGGTTCATTGTAAAACCCTTATTTTCCTATTCCTGCATCAGGGACAGTGTTTGGGTAAAGTGTTAGGTGTAACAGGAAGTCATTGTTTATTATGGAGGACGAAAAATAAGAGCTAAAAGAAATGCTTGGACACAGAAATAGCAATAAAAGGTATCTACTGACTAGGAAAAAATCATTTAAAAATTATTTTTGTAAAACTAGAATTGCAAAATGGTGTTTTAACTTTGTCAGACACTTGTAGTGACTAATTTATTGCAGCAATATATAGTTATTATTTGGATAAACTTTAAAAGCACATTCAAGGGGGTGTGTGACATTGGTTTCTTGGGGGGTGGGTGAGTTAGGCACATAAGGCCTGTCCCCTCCTGAATACTTTTGATGTTTAGAAACAAATACATGCTCTTTTTAAACGCATTTTTATGAGACATTGTTGATATGACTGAATTCACTGTGTACGGCAGAGTCATATAACGTAAGAGTTGAAATTACAGTGGTGACAATAATTTCGCTGTTTCTGAACACGCACCAGTCAGCAAATCTGTCCACGGCATACAGGTTTTATCAGCTGTCATGTGACCCACACTCAGCCATCTTGTGGAAAACGAAGAGAGAGAGAGAGAGAGAGAGAGAGAGAGCCCAGAGAGAGCCACACAACTCGCATACAAACCTTGTGCTGTCAGATCAAGCAGAGGTAAGACAGCCAAAGTTTAATACACTAGCAGAGAAAAATCGTACTTTTAAGTAAAGTGCCATGTCAGAGAGTCATAGTCTGACGAGCTGGGGGTGCTAGGAACTGTTGTTAAACCACCATGTTTACTTGGCCTTGCAGCACCGGGCCCCAGTGACTCTGTGTCCGTGTCCGGGCCGTGTGAAGTGCGGGACGGTTTGACAAGGAAATGTTGTTGTGGATCCAGGATGCTCGAAGGCCGCGTGTAGCTAGCTAGCATGCCAGCCACAAGTCTTGAGGATAGGGATTAACTCGTGTGTCAGATCAGTGTTATATTTGCTTTATAACGTTAGAGTATATAACAAGACGTCTTCTTGTCTGGTAAAATACAGCAGTGTCAAAATATAGGTGTATGTTCACGTATGACATGCATACATGAGCTACGTTGGGTTAAAACGATGCTAGCTAGCTAGTTGGCCAACTGCAGGTAGCTAACGCGCTAGCATAACCACCGTTGGCTAACGTTAGCGAAAATACCCTGGTGTGGCACCAGCATGTAGCAAGTTGCATTTTAACTACAACTCTGTCGCCACTTTTCAACATTACTATAAGTCAACTGTCAACTTTTAACCGTCAGAAAATGTATCGGCGAATGTCAGTTACTTGTTTCATGTGTTTAGCTCAACTGTCCATGTTAGTTGTTTATTCGACTGGTTAGCTTGCTACGTTAGCTAGCGTAATGTTGGGAACGTTAACCGAGGATGATTTCCACTTTAACCTTCCCGAGTGACCATCACGGATATAGCCAACTTTTATTATTCAACAGTAACGTACATAACGTTAGCTTGAGTGCCATCAACAGTAAGCGGGGTGGGTCGGTATGACTAACGTTAGGTTGCTCCAGGCTTTGCGGTTTGATTAGCGTTGACGTTATATAGTAGACTAAGCTAACAATCCAGACAACTAACGATATGGGAGAACATAGTAGTTTTTCCGCTGACTCAAGCCGTCTCTTTCTTATCATTACCAAAGTCTGACACAATCAAACTGATAAAAGTTGTTGTTGTGAACAGATTGGGCAGTTGGCGAGCTCTGGCTCTTGGATGATTTCACCGAAGTCATAACGTTATGTAAACTCAGCCAGTCGTCCGGGTTGTACTTTATGTTAACACTGACAAATGTGCGAGGCGAGCAGCAGAGTTGCCACTAACGTTACGATCTCCCGTTGACTTGGTGTATTTATTGCTTTAACCACCAACTTACACGTGGCTTATCCTGGCGTCCATATGGTCAGTTGTACTGAGTGTCTACTGTCCCCATTGGTGCCTGATATTTGAGGAAGCCTGGCTGTGTAATAAATCTTCAGCTATCAGGCCTGAGTGTACGGGAAAGTCTTGGCAGTGGGCACACATGCATAAACACATCTAATAATCTTGTTGGAGAAACATGGTTAGTAGTACATGTAGTTTATTTAGTCTAGTGAAGGCAATTACAGGTGTCTCACATACCCACTTGGAGTTTGAGACCTCCTAAAATAGCTTTAGCAGATTGAAATTGTACACTGCTTCACTGCTAGTGGGATGGGCTGCACATCCCGAGGAGTTGTAAGACAGTAAAGCAGGGAATTTTTCCAAAATCTGTTGAGCAGAATGTTGCAGTGGAGAATGAGTTGTGAAATAAAACATTTGGCTTAGTAAAAGCAACATTAGTTTGATAATATTTGTGTGGATTTGATGCTCATTGCACTGTATTTGGGATGTTAAAAAAATATCAATTTTAGTTATCCTGATTTAAGGAATAATAATTGATGACCAGTGTGCTCAATCTCATGAAAACATACATGTAATTTTCCCACCAATGGGTACAATTAATACAGTCAGTTGCTGCTAGTAGGCTATATACACAAAATAAAAATCACAGACTGCTAAACAATCACTAAATATTTGCTAAACAAAGCAGGCTACACAAATAAATATAATTTGCTTCTCATCAGTACTACTGCTATACCATAATTATGTATACTGAGTGGTATTAATCCTTTTCCTCCCTTTTCATATTTGTAGAACTTCCAGGAAGAATGGCCGAAACCCAGACACTTAACTTTGGACCAGAATGGTAAATGAACTGGCATGAAGTCATGATGAGTGAAAGAGAAATTATTTGTAGGTTGTGAAACTGGTTTTCTGTTAAGGCCCAATGTAGCCTTTCCATACATGTTCCGACATGTCAAGTGCCACCTCATCTTAAGTGTTGTCTCCCCATCCTCTGTCCCCTCTGCTTCTACTACCCTATCTGTCTCTCTGCAGGCTCCGTGCCTTGTCTGGCGGTGGTGGCAGCGGCGGCAGTGGTGGAGGTGGCTGTGTGGTTGCCTCTCCACCCCTCTCACCTGCTTTGCCAAAGTATAAACTTGCAGACTATCGCTACGGGAGAGAAGAAATGTTAGCACTTTATGTAAAGGATAACAAGGTTTGTAGGCTGATAACATCTGCATTTTAGCTGTTGATACAGGCTTGCAGTTGACATGATTTGCATATGAATTATGTCCCTGCCTTTCAAACCCTTGTGCACCTTAACAGTGAAGCCTGTGACTGTTTATTTATCTCCTCCAGATCCCTATAGACCTACACGACAAGGAGTTCCTGCCCATATTGCAAGAGGAGCCCTTGCCGCCTCTGGCACTCGTGTCTTTTACAGAGGAGGAACAGGTAGGAGGACTTATATCAGGTCTCTATATTGGTGAGAAATGGTAATATTAGAAACGGTTTCTGACTTATCGCCCAGGCTAAAATAAATATCACATTGGCCTCAGGCCAGTTGACTTCTTAATGTAATTTCTTCGATTATACAGACCCTATGGATTATACAGTACTCTTGGCAGTTCGGCTTCCAAATACAGAGCAGGTGCAAAGAAAAAGCGGAGAGCTTACTTTTTGTCCCCTTGCTCCCCTCCCCCATTTGTGTTTGCAGAGAAATTTTTCCATGTCTGTAAACAGTGCAGCTGTACTTCGGCTGACAGGGCGAGGAGGCGGTCCGATAGCAGGGGCACCAAGAGGCCGAAGTACCTCAAGGGGTAGAGGTAAGAATCTAGCTAAGATCATCCACGGATGTGTCATATTTTCTTTCTCCTTTCAAAGATAAATTGCTGCAGGTGGAGATTTTGTTGTGGAAGCACTATGTTGGATGTCTTTTATCAAATGAGCCTTTATTTTAGCTGTTGAGCTATTTTGTCTGTGCAGTTTCTGTAGTCACAACAACTCCAGATAGTGAAGACGGCTTTGAGGAATCCCACCAACTGAGACAAGGGGTGTAATATTAGCGCTCTGTAGGTGTTGTGCTTACTCAGCATACTCTCCTGCAGCTGCTTGAACTACTGATGTGTCTCAGACATGGAAAACCCTGTTTGAAATCAGGCTGCTAGTAACACACACACTCAGGCACCCATATACACCCTTCCAATCAGTCAAAGCTGCATATCCCTGTATTTTACAGTGCAGTTTAAACTGCACAAGCTACTGTTGCTTAGCCCGAAGTGTTAAGAGAAGTTCTGTGTGTAGTAACACTGTTGTCAGCTGGTGTGTTTGTTGTGTTACCACTACATAAATCAAACTCCCACTCAAAACTGAAAAGTGATAAATGGAATATACCACTGATTGCCAAAACTGTCAGCTGTAACTTACTGACCAACTTTTAAGAGCTGAAACATGATCTTGCAAAGTCATTGGCCACGCCTTTACCAATCTGCTTTTATTCTGAGCATATAACCCATTTACACTCATATTTCCTCCCTGCTTAATGTGCTGTCCTCTGTACTGTAGACTGATCAGTGTTTGATTCACATAATCAAAGTTCACATTGCCAGCTTTAGGTCCTGACAATGGGTCGAGTTCAAATTTAATCAGTAGCAGCTCTTTACATCTAGGCTTCTGTATACATTAGATGAACTGTGTTAGATCGTTCATTGAACTTTCTCTGACTTGAAGGTCGGTTGAGAGGTCATGCCATACAGGGGGGTTTATTATAAACAGTAAGTTACCATAGGTACATAAATTAGATGTTGACAGTAGTGCACAGTAATATAGTTTGTCTGACAGATACTGAGAGAAATTGGAGGAAGATACAACAGCATACTACAGCCTAACTCCCATGTCACTGTTAGAGGATGTTGTCCATGAATCATGGATTGGACAGATGAATTAAAAACCACAACAGCTGGTTTATTGCACATCCTCTGATGGAAAAGCAGAGTACAGCATCATGATTCAGCAAATTTTGTGGAATAGATGATGGTAGTTCAGTCGTGTGTATGTGAGTGTGTGGGTGACTAATGGCTGCAGAAGGTGGGTATAGGCTTTCTGATCATCTGTTATGGAATATTGCAGGCCTCCGCTGATTTTATAACCACATTTGGTCCTTTTGATCATGGTGTTAAATATCCTATCTGAAAGCAAGTTAATGCCAAGCCAGTGCACACAGTCAAGAGCGACTTGACCTCTTCAGGTCATATTAGGTCACATCAACCTGTGATTGTTTTCAGGCCGGGGAAGAGGAGATGGAGGGTTTTACCAAAGAAGTTTTGACGATGTGGAAGGTTTTGGTCGTGGAGTGAGGGAGATGCATCGCTCCCAAAGCTGGGAAGAAAGGTATTACAATGCCAATTTAATTTGCCAATGTTTTATTAAATTTTTAACTTTATGTTTTTGCAATGACTTAATATAATGTGTGTGTTTTTTCTCACCAGGGGAGAAAGGAGGTTTGAAAAGCCAGGTCGAAAAGACCCAGGTTGGTGTTAAATTTTGTTGCTCAAATAATCAATACATGATGTACTCGTTGGCAAATGGACTGGCTTATCTACTTGTTGCTCTCTGTCACCCCAGCAGAAGTTGTTCCAGGACATTTTCAGATGAATCACAGTAAGTGTGCCTTTGTAGTTTAATAAATGACCACTCGAGACCTCCCCCGCAAACTACATCCCTTTAAGGGCTTTCTCTTGATTGGATTTGTATTTTAACCGATTGAGAAAGTTTGATAATCTGTCTTACTACTATAGACTATAATATAATGATGATGGCTTCACCTTTAATCATGTGCCTACCCACCTCTCTCTGCAGTCCGAGGCAACTATGAGGATGGTGTAACAGGTCTACCGAGGAAGCATGACTTCACGCGTTCAGAGAGTGAGAACTGGCGTTCTGCGCAGAACGGTGAGGATGATGAGGGGGGCTGGCGCCTGGCGGGGTCTCGACGGGACAGTGACCGGTGGTGCCCCCCGAGCCCAGGTGGGCACAGCACTGACCATATCACTAATACGTCTGTTTGTGTGAAATGTATTTGTGGTGTGCTGCCCTGTTAGTTGTGCAGCTTGGAAAACAAATCTGAATGATACAACATATAACAGGAACCCATTAAGGGCACATCATAATGTTTTATGTCAGAGGGACAATTCAGCGGTTCACTGGTGTCTCCTTTATTAACTTCCCCATACTTCTGAACTTCTCATCTTAATGCACATGCTCATAAATCATACTCTTATCACGTGTTATTTTATGTGAACGCACTTCAGTAGCACTGCTAGTGGCCAAATCTTTTGCTGAAGCCAAGGTAGATCATGAGATTAAAGTTTGTTGTAAATGTGAACGGTTTTCCCCAGATGGGCCTCGGTCAGCAGGGTGGCGGGAACACCCAGATCAGCGCCGTCGCTTCCCATTTGATGCGAGAGAAGATGAGCGTGGTTACCGGAGGCCACGGTCAGGCAGCGGCAGCCTGGAGGACGAGAGGGACAGCCTACCAGAGTGGTGTTTGGAGGATGCAGACGAGGAGGCGGGCACCTTCGACTCATCGGGGGCCTTTCTCTCACTCAAGGTAAGAGGAGAGTTATGAATAAATCAATGAATGACAGAGACTTTGAAATGAAGTATTGATATGCTGCACTATATTTTATGGAGCACGCAAGGACTGAAATGGGATGAGAATACTATCATAGTTACTGTAAATGTGTTCTTTGTTGTGTATTTAGAAAGCCTCCAAGGAGCCAATCTTGGAAGAGGCAGAGCTTGAATTCAAACCCTTGGAAGAGTGTGAAGAGGGCCTGGAGGAGGAGGACAGTCCGCCCAGGGAGACCAAAGATTTGGAAACAGAGGCCATCAGGCAGGCTGAACGAAAAGGTCAGATCGTTAAAGTGCTTATTTTTTTAAATGCATTTTTAATGTTGTAGGACGAGCAAAGACATTGAATGAACTTTTGTCTTAAAAATATTTCTACCTTGCTACGTCGTTTTAAGTTCAGCGACAGAAAAGAACGAATGAAATCGTCTCATATCTGAGCGCACTGACGCTGGGTTTTGAACAATTTTGCAACATTCAAGCTGCAACTTGCAACATGAGAAAATTTCCTTTCGCATTACTTTTGACACATTTGAGTGATGAAAAGAAACTCTATACTCGCGACGCATGCATGAGCATGCATAAAATTTGTTGCAGTCATTTGTGACATGGTGCAAGCAGTACTCAGAATTCGCTTCTGTGAAACGGGCCCTTAGGTCTCACAGCTGAGTGGTGTTCTCTTTGTGGATTCTGCCATTCTGTTACTTTGACACCACAGTTTGGCCCAAATTATCTTTTAGAAACTGTACAGTAGTGGTGCAGTCTCAGTCATTAGTGGAAAAAGATTTAAAAGCCACACAGCATTCAGATATATTTTGAGGCCAAATCTTTTTGAAAGGGAAATGTTTTTGTTGTTAAGGACACAAAAAGGCACGATCGATTGCTTGGGAGACGGTGGCTGCTTTATCCACCAACCACTATAATAAAATAGGAATTTACTGACAGCAATTTCAGAGCAATCAAAGCTACTTGATGTGAGCATGAGCAAAGAAAAGGAATATTGTTGATGTGGAAGGTGTTTTCATGTTTAGTTTATCTTCAATTACTGCAGCATAAACCATAATGAAAACTGTCCTTTTTTCAGTGGATGATCATAGTTATATTGGTTATGATTCCATCTCATGTCTCTACTGTTATTATGTTTTTTTAGAGTTGTCGAGAGCATCAGAGGAGGCTTTACCTGTGGCTCCACCTGTTGCTCCCCCAGTCTCAGAGCCCCAGCTTCCTGCCCAGTCTCTGTCGCTGAGCCAGCCCAACAGAACAGAAGAGTGCGAGAGGCCCGCTGAACGGCAGCCACCCATGGAGCTCCCACCAGAGCCCTGCAAAGTCCCCCTGCACGTCCCTATGTCCAACAGCATGCTCGAGTCCCTACCCATCAACCACATTTCCACCACCCTCGCAGGTTAGATTTGGGTCTTCAATTTGACTGTACATAGGACTTTTTTACCAGTTGGTTCCACATCCCAATATCTTTTTTTTTCCCCTCATGTTGTTTTATACAGAAGTATCTGCTCCATCGCCTAGCGTCCAGCTACCCCAAAAACCCATGGAGGTTCCTGTGGCGATGAATAATCCTTTGCCCTTCTCTTCAAATTTAATGGCACCTATTGGCAGGCCCACTGCTTTGCCACACGACACAGATGAAGACGAGGGACTGAAACACTTTGAGCAGGTAAATTAGTAAACTGTCATGAGATGAGTGGGCTATCCTAACAATCGTGACGTATCTTATATTGATGTTAAGGATCTCTTAAAATCTTGTACTTACTGACACGAATGCTTACTGTTTATCATAATAATGGGAGATGTAACCACCCTTTGATTAATAGTTCATTTCCTATAAAACAACATAAAGCAAGTCATAAATTTTCACAACAGCCAGTTCGTTGACTCATCGGCTACGAGGGAACAGCCCTGTTATTTTAGGTTGTATTGATTTTAAACAGGGTTATGAGTAATGTAATATCCTCCTGAGATTCTCTCTGTGTGTCCTGGCTCCCATTCGTCCCCAGGAGGCAGAAAAGATGGTAGCATATCTACAGGATGGTGTGGTGGATGACGACAGACTTACAGCAAAGACTTCAGAGAAGCCCAAACCTGCAGGCCTGCCACTCACCCACGAGGCTGCTCTCAAGTGGTTCTACAAAGACCCCCAAGGAGAGATACAGGGTGAGACTGGGAGAAATTTTAATCTGGTCAAACTACTGTTCACTTAGCTTAAAAGCTGTTCCAGCATCTCTCCCTGAACCTCGTCTGCTCCCTTCTTGTGCTCTCTCAGGTCCATTCAGTAACCAGGAGATGGCTGAGTGGTTCCAGGCTGGTTACTTCACAATGTCTCTCTTAGTTAAAAGAGGGTGTGATGAAGTATTTCAAGCGCTTGGAGAGATCATGAAGATATGGGGGAGAGTACCGTTCACTCCAGGACCTGCACCACCACCTCTACAGGTATGTGTTTGCCCAGAGTGGCGTGTTTCATTCCTTAAGTCTACAGGTTTGCTTTGTGATCAGCACTAGTTGCCAGTACAAGCCATGACCTGCAGGTGGTGGTGTCTTCCACTCTTTTTACCAGAAAGATGTGTCAGAGGAGTCCTTCATATATTTGACTGTTTTAAGACCCTTCCAGCTGACTTGACCGATGTTGTGAAGGTTTTTCATGTACTTATTGAGATATTGCAAAAACATGTAAATGCATTTAAGAAGCGATCTTGGTGGATTGAAATCCAAATTCTAGCTAGATGTTGAAACGGTCTCAAAGACAAATTCATAAACTTTACTCGTCTGTCATCAGTCTGTGGAAATAGCCACTTCCTGCTTGATTTTCTTAACACATCCATGGCTGTCCTTTTACAATAATGGCAGCTAAAGTTAGACTGAAATTAAATTAAGTTAGCCCTTGTTCTTTGTATCTTTAAAGCAACAAGGAAAATCAGCTCCAGCCTTTTCTAAACCAGTTACATGTAAATGTGGATATGTTTTGGTGAGCAACTGCGTCTGATCTCCAAGTGAAAATGAAATTTAAACTGGTTGATCTATGTTGAGTACAAATAGGTAGACAATTGAATAAGTACTCACGACTCTTTAGTTGAAGCACCTTTAGTGACAATCGAGCTTTGGTTGAATCAGGAAAGGTCTCTGGCTACATCCAAACTAAAACCTTTTCATTTTTAAATGGCGTTTTAAAATGAAAACAATCCCTGTACACATGAACACAATTTTAAGACTGAAATTCATCTCCATCTATACTAACATGCCTGGAAAGGCATATCACAAGACCATTAACATTCACTGGGCATGCCAGTGCTGATGTAAACAGGAAGCAGATTGTCTTCTCTGTGGTGGTTTACTTGGTTACAGAGAAGTACTAAGAAGGAAGGATAGCAATAATGAAACAAAAGAACAAGGATTTCTTTGCTTGGACCGACAACAAGGCAGAACTGTTTCACAACTAAAAGGCGGTCAAGGCAGTGGAAAAAAACATAAATTGGGAGTCATTGCAAAGCAAATATGGCAACACATTAGAGCTGAACAGGGAGCATTATCCATCACTAGAGGAAGCCATAGTAATGGGAAAGGAGTTTTCACACTAGGCCAATAAAATCACAAAATATATGTAGACCTAGCTGTTATGTTTTGGCTTGGCACATCATGACTGATAAGACCCTGACAGGAAGCAAACATAGATATCTATGCCATGTTTCTGCCTGTTCAGACTAAGACGCAGCTCAGGGGGTTTCAATCTAAAACGGGGTCAGCAGTGTTCTCAAAGTCCCTGGAAAAGGAGTAGTAGTAGTGTGGCTGGATGCTAGGTGTAAATGTAGCAGCTTTTGGACAACAGGATGCTGCCCAAGCTCAGTTAAACTGCTCGAAGACCTTGACTAAACAGCAGTTTTTATAGAGCTTGTTTTTTTGCTACCTTTTGTTGTTTGAATGCTATGATTTATTCTTACTGTGTCTTATGTAACGCAGGGGGATGATCAAGAGAGGCTGAAGAGGCAGCAAGAGCTCACTGCGCTCAACCTGTACCAGTTACAGCAACTCCAATATCAATACCTCCTCAGGTACGCCAGGCTCACATCTGGCACACAAATATTCAAATACACACATTTATAAACTGCTCACTTCCTTGACTTAATACAGGAATAGGTCACAGAGTTAGTGACAGAGTTAAGAAAAAAATGTACATAAATATAAAGATATTGGTTCAGATGTTAACTTTTTTTATTGCTCCTGTCTCATTTCTGCCGTCCACATGTCTTCCACCATTCAGGCAGCAGTATGCTCAGGCCCTGGCCCAGCAGAAAGCTGCAGCTCTCAGTTCAGCTCCTGTTCAACAGCAGCAGCAACACCAACAGCAGATCAACCTGCTTCTACAGCAATACCAGGCTCTCAAGCTAAGGTACACTATCGCAATACATCGAAATACATCTGCACATATGCTATAGTCGACTCAGAGAGAGTATTGCATTTATTGATATGTGTATTTTCTAATGCTTTTAGAGCATCTGAGAGCCTCCTACCTCCTGTCACCCGGTCCCTGTCTGTACCAGACTCTGGTTCTGTGTGGGAAATGCAGAACCCGTCCTCTCAGGCTTCCTGCACGCCAAACGTCCAACAAGCTGCTCAAAATAGTGAGTTTCTGTCTTGAATAATCTGCAGTGTTGGTTTATTTTTGAATCAGAAGCGAGAAAAAGAAAAGGTCTGTTTCATGTCATAGCAGGTCTAATACATTATGTCTCACTCAACAGCGTGGGATGGCAGCAGCGTGTGGGATTTGCCTATAGATTCCATGGCACAGGCTCCAACCATCGAGCAGATGCAACAGTTAGAGAAGACAAAGTCTGCAAAGGTAAAAGTATTTCTGCTCACTTTTCCATCAGTGGGAAATGGTCTCATCCAATGTCTTATCCAATGTCAGGACCTCTAGTACTCTTGAATACAGTAGCATCTTATGTCTGAGTGTTTTCAAAAGCTGAAAATGTAGTTAGTAAGATGAAATTGATTGCATTTAAAATATTCAAATCTTAGAATGAAGGCTGATGAATCCGTGATTTTAACTTGTGGGATTTGTCAGATATGATGTAATCTCACATCTCTGCATGAGATCCAGATGGTGATGATAACACAAAGAGGAACTATCATGATTTTCTCATGCAACAGTTGGAGTTGGAGAGGCGTGAGGCAGAAATGAGAGCCAAAAGGGAGGAAGAGGAGAGGAAACGACTGGAGGAGGCCCTGAGGGCTCGACAGGAGGAGGAACGCAAACGTTTGGAAGAAGAGGAACTGGCACGACAAAAACAGGTCAAGCATTTGGACAATGTCAATCTGAAGCACTTAAACAATGTGAGCCACTTTTCTCTGATTGCATCGAGACTGACTCAGTGTTGTAAATCTTTAGGAGGAGGCATTAAGACGACAGCGAGAGCAAGAGGAGGCACAGCGCAGACAAAAAGAGGAAGAGGAGAGACTGGCACAAGAGGAAGCTCTGCGCAGATTAGAGGAGAGGCGGAGGGAAGAGGAGGAGAGAAAGAAACGGGAAGAGTTCCTTCGCAAACAGGTAACCAAAAGAAAACATGTCACATACTTCTGCCTTCTATGATTTGTGAAATGTCTCCCTAAATTGTGATGATTTCTACCTCACTAGGAAGAGGAGCGCAGAAAGCAGGAGGAACTCGAAGTATTGAGGAGGCGTGAGGAGGAGAAGCGAGCGGAGGAAGAGGCTGCAGCTGCTGCAGCAGCAGCTGCGCTGGCCCAACAACAACTGGAGGAGCAGAAGAGGAGAGAGCAGGAGGCCCAAAGACAGCAGGAGCTGCAGAGACAGAGGCAGCAGCAACAAGAGGCTCTCAGGAGACTTCAACAACAGCAGCAGCAGCAGCAGCAGCTTGCACAGATGAAGGTGTGTCAGCTTTTCTTTGTTTAAAGCTGCAGCATCTGAATATGCAGCACTTCCCCCCAAAAGCTTCCTGTCACTTAAAAAATTTAAATTCATGCTCCACACATTGTTCTGAATTAACTTCAAATGCAAATGATATGAAAAATCCATTGATGCCATAAAAAAGACAGTGGACGAACTATATATTAACTGCCTTCAGCTGCCCAAGATTTACTGAAACTGTACCTACATTACCGTCCTTTAATAGCTACAGGTGGTGCTATACCTGACATGTGCACCAAGTCTCTATAAGACACATTCATTCAGACAAATAAAACCCAAAGCTTTGATAAAACAAATTTATATTAAACTTAGTTTGAAAACCAAAATATGTGCCCAAACTATTTGACATTGAAGCAAAGTTGAACCTTTTTTTTTAATCGCTACGTCAGAGGGTAAGGGCACAGAGGAGTAGTCAGCAAAAATAGACGGTACAAAATATATTTAAAGTTGCTAAAACACTGTGTCCTGTTTTGAAGCTTCCATCCTCCTCAAAGTGGGGCCAGCAGTCGGTCAACGCTATAAACCAGCCTCAGAGCGCCCTGTCACTGGCCGAGATCCAGAAACTGGAAGAGGAGAGAGAACGACAGACGCGGGAGGAGGTAAAAACAGCAAGCAGCCTGGTTGTGTTCGTTGGCTCCATCGCCAGCAATGTTTTAGTGCTTCTCCTGAGTTATCCTTTTTGACTGATTCTTGTCATTGTGCCAAATGTCATTTTTACGCACTCTGATTCCTGTCCTCCCTCTCCCTCCTTCCTCGCCCCCGCAGCAGCGACGTCAGCAGCAGGAGCTCCTGAAGCTGCAGCAGCAGCAGGCCTTGCAACTAGCTCAGCAGCCCCAGGCCAAGCTGTCTGGTTGGGGCAGTGTGGCCAAACAGCCAGCTGCTACCAAATCTTTGCTGGAGATTCAAAGGGAAGAAGCACAGCAGATGAAACAGCGGAAGGAGCAGCATCAGCAGCAGCAACAGCAGCAGCAAACACACCCTATTGTCACCCAACAGATCCGCACTCAAAACAGAACTGTACGTGATACCGTGTCTTATCAGGTAGAGGAGGATAAAATCCACGTAGAGCTGCAGGGCTGGGTGTGGATTTGACAATATTCTGACATTAGATATTTAAATGCAACGTTCACAGTATCTCTTTAATGCAGTTTGACATGAAGGCTCAGTTACTCTGGGTAGTTTATACGTCTTAGGAACAGCTGCTTGAATATGACAGAAAGTTGTGGCTCAGTTTTCATGACTCTAAACAGTGATAAGGACCGACTTGTGCTGACACCGACAGTGCGAGACTGTCTGCAAAAACTAGGTCGACAGAAGTTCACTGACTGCCAGATATTAACCAACTTAACCACCAGCTTGTGGTATCAGGGTCCAAAAATGTCAACAAGGCCATTTTGTTTTTCACATAACCTTCAATTCTAATAACATCAGGTTACCTTTTGCAAAAGAAGGAAAGATGGCTGAAATGATAAGTAGATCAATCAAATTGTCGACTGGTGTAATATATCTTTGGGTGTTGTACCCTTTGTTGACATTGATGGCCATTTTCTGACATTTTACTGACCAAACAACAGAGAAATGTAATTAACTGTGGCTTGCAGCCCTAGAAAGAAGTGTTATGTCAGTAACAGTATTTCTGTCTCTACACAGACGCCGTCTCTGAGTAACTCTGTGTGGGGATCTGTGAACACCAGCACCTGCACCAACTGGGGCTCAGACTCCAGCAGTATCTGGGGTGACACTCACAACTCCAACATGGGCTTCTGGGATGAGGCTGTGAAGGAAGCTGTCCAGCAGCCTCCTCCAACAAAGAAAGGCAACACGCAGAAGAACAACAAAGGCAACGCCAACCTCAGGTATTTATTAAGAGTACTAAAATGGGAAAAAAAAGTCTGGCTTAGTCACGACCTCCTGATGAAAAGCATGACTTACGGATATGAGTAATGCACAGATCTTAATGACTTCTTTTTGTCTTCCTGCTGCATTTCTCTTCACATGTAAAGTAATTCTGTGAGTGGGCGGGCCAATAAGAAAGTAGAAGAGGAGGAGAAGCTGCTGAAGTTGTTTCAAGGGGTCAATAAGAGCCAGCAGGACACCTTCATGCAATGGTGTGAGCAAACCCTGCACACCCTCAACACGGCCAACAATCTGGATGGTAAGACTTCAAAAATATTCTTTGCAAAGGCCTTCCACCCACAACTATTGATCAACCATTTCTGGAAGCCAAACTCACAAATGTTCTCCATCTGTCTCCCTGCCAGTTCCAACGTTTGCATCCTTCCTGAAAGAAGTGGACTCTCCGTACGAGGTGCACGACTATGTCAGAGCCTATCTGGGGGACACTCCCGAGGCTAAGGACTTTGCCAAGCAGTTCCTGGAACGTCGTGCCAAACAGAACGCTAACCAACAAAAACCGGCTCCGCAGAACCAACAGCAAGTCCTCAAGCAGCAGCAGGTGAGCGATACTGAAATAGTTCCAGCACGTTGAAGACATAGCAGATGAGGTACCATATGTTTTGGTCCCATTTTTGCCTTGTAAAGCCATGTGAGTCAAAAAGAGAGACATGAGTCCCTATTGCTCCCTAAAATTAGTTTTTGCTCTGAGGTATTTTTTGCCAGGCATGTTCTGACCAATCAGAGGAAGTCATCTGACAGTACATGCCGTCATACTCCACAGCCACAACTGTTATTTACATTTCTGGTGTGACTCTCTTTCTCACGTCACCCCTTTGGATCGGCCCCAAAAGATGTCACTGCACTGCTGATTCCTTGTTTCCTAATGGGGATAGAGACCAAACATGTGATCCTCCTGCAAAGCTGGTCTGGTTTGTTAAAGCTTTGCATCACATAGTTTTATATTTGATGACAGATTTTTCAGGTTGTGTTTGGTCATAGTGGGTCGTGTATCGCATTACTGAGCAGAGCCGTTTACTCATAGGAACACAGAACAATGTCCAGATAGTAAGGCCTGGACATTGTTCAGAGTTTCTCTTTCACACATGTAACACAGTTTGAGATTGTCTGAGTCAGAGGTGTTGTCATCTACTGGAAAAACTCTGTTTGGTGTAGGCGAGGGGCGGCGCCTGGGTATAGAGCGCAGGAGGCATGACTTGACATGAATTACACTACTAGCCAGTTTGTAATTTGGTCATAAACCGCTGTTTCTTTAATTTGTCTGATGATTTCAGCTTTGGCCCTTACCGACAGGAGTTCCGCAATCTCATCTTCTCTCCAATTACACATTTTCATTGCCGTTTTCGTGTAAATGACACGTCTTCTTCACCCCTCAGATGTTTGTTTTTCCTCCAGTTTCATGCGAGCCTCATGACAGAAACATCAACACACCTACTCGCTCACTGTGAATTCTCTGCTCTATTCACACATGAGCTAAATCAGACATTACAAGGACTTTGTACTAGGGAAGAAGCAGGATAAAGTTTGTTTAATGTCCGATCCAACTTGTTTGGCCATTTGCGTTCTCACAGACAGCTCCCCCGCGTAACGACAAGATCATTTCAGGTTTGCAGTACCTATGTGAAAGGAGCTCAGGACGGCTTTATGGCGACATTAGATTTTTATATGATTTTTTGCATCATCATGGATATTCTTTACTTTCCAGGTTTTGCGATGTAGCAATAAATTAAACTTACACATACTATTATGGAGGATTGTAATGTGTGCACTGCAACTTTTGCAGGCAGCATTGTTTTAAATATCCCACTGTCTTCTTGAGGGAGCTTCTTTGCTTCTCTTCAGCCATCAACACTTTCTCTTTTGTTTGGCACAGGAGCTGCTTTGACTCATTGAACTTTCATAATCACCACGCTGAGAACATTCTCTCCTGCTGGAAAAGTTTCTTTGTCTAAATACCGTTCATTGGCAAAAGAATTAAAGGCTAGCTTACTAGCTAATGTTTGCTAGCTTGCTAATACAGCAAAATATGATGTTATTGTTACATTTTCCATTTTCTTAAGTTCCATGCCTGTCAGGTAGCGCCTCGCAGGTCAGTTTGTGTCTTTCATAGCCAATATCATACAAGGTTAAACATGGCATCAATGTATGACTCCTCCACGCATAGTTCTTTGCTATTGGTTGAAGCTACAACTTCACTTGTCGAAGTTCACTAAAGTTGAATTTCATGCGGTACAAAGTTCTGTATTTGCTTCGTCACTGGAAGTGAATGTTTTATTTGCTTCTCTGCCCACACTGAATAGAAGTGAATGGAAGATTTGGAATTTGGAATGGAATATTTGCCAATGTTACATCCCTCATTTGTGTTTGCACCTGTTATTGTTCTTTCATGTGAGCAAATATTGGCCATGTTTCCTGTTGTCTGCAGACAAAGAAAAATTAAGTCAATGATTCTAAAGCACTAGAAGATGCTGAAAGCAGAAACGGCTTATTAGTCATGTGGGTTGAATGTTTGCTATGTCAGACCTTTTTTGGCAGAGGTGTTTCCATTTCCCATTTCGTGCAGCCACCCTTTTCCACAAAGGCAGAACCACCTCCAGTGAGTGTAAAAGGTTTTTATGATAGCGCATAAAAATACATTAAAGGAAACAAAGCTAAAATCTGGTGGTTAATACCTAATACACACTACAGTACATGTTTTTGTGGCAGCCTGTCTCAGTCTGACACATTGAAGTCATACAAAACTCTTGACAAAACGTTGGATCATCATGAACCTAGCTCATACTTTGTGCAGTTTTGAAAAAGAAAACTGAAACATTAATAGTTTTGGTTTCCCCCTCATCCACATCTCATCACGATCGTCAAAATTTAATGGAACCAAATCAAGTCAAGTAGTAACATTTTGACTTTGCTGGCATCTCAGACCAACAGCTTTTTCCCCAGCGGTTGATTCAGTCTTATAAATCCACATTTCTCTCCTGCCCAGGATTCTGTATGGGGTGGAACAGGATCTTCGCCACTCTACCAGTCCAACCATACGAGCGGCCAGCAGCAGCGCTTTGAGACCGTCACCTCAGGGAAGAAGAAAAAGAAGCAAAAGATGGTCCGTGCAGACCCCAGCCTTCTAGGTGAGAGCAAACAGCCATCTGCTACTAAATCTAAAATATCTGCAGTGATGTGTCACCACTTTAAATATCCCATCTGCTAATTGGATCTTTCTTTTTTTACCTCTCAGGTTTTTCTGTGAATGCGTCATCCGAGAGATTGAACATGGGAGAGATTGAGACTTTGGAGGACTTTTAAGGGACTGCAGCCAAGCAAACCCCACTGACTGTATCCGATTTGAACAGCAGCTGATTTACCCGACCCCCCCTGCCACGGCCCCTCCGACTGCTTCCACAACTTTCACTTTTATTTTCAGTTTCCCATTTATCAGACATACTCTGGTAATCCCTCGTGAACTCCAAATTGTGAACAAACAGCGATCTCTGAGGCAGGGTGTGTTTTCCTGTTGCTTATGGACCCATAATCTGCTGAAAACCTCGCGAGGAATGGACTGGACCAAACTGGCCAGTGAAACATCCGACCAGCCAAGAGAGCTATCACCATACGAACTCAAGTTTGGAGAAAGTCTGCAGAGATGTCGATGCTGCTCGGTCCCGATCGTGTTCTGTTGTAGAAATTTGCGGTGACAACAAATTTCAAATTTGGCCTCCATTGTATGGGTTTCTTTTAAGTGTGGATATATGGGTGGGGTGGTGGGGGTATAATGGGAAAGGTTAGAGAGATTATATCCATTGTTTTTGTTTTATTTATTGAAAGTTTTCCCCTTTAACCCCCCTCCCCTTCTCTATTCCCTCCCTGTTTTCTGCTGGGTGTTCATGGATAATGACGGCAAAGTAGAGCCCAAGGATTCGTGCCCACTTATGTCCTGTTTTAAGGACATGTTCAAAAGTTCCAAGTAGTTATCTATTTCTTGTAAAATACTAGGCTGTTTAAAGAATAAACTTTCAATTCTGCATCTGTATTATAATATATGAAAATGATCTTCTGGAGTCATACTTTTTTTATTGCGGTATGGAATAATAAAACAGTCTGATGTGTGGGCTGTTCACACCTGTGTCTGAACTATTCAGAAAAACCACAAATGTGCAGAATTTATTTGATTCACACAGATTCATCCGCTCACACGACGATAACAAAGCATTTCACACAGATCCTGATAAAAAGTTCCTCCTGGCATTGATTAAACCCCAAAAAACTTATCTCTGTTCATCAAAATTAGATATTTAGGCCTCTTAAAATAGATTAGATATAACACATTTGCATCATTTAATGTATGTGTCTATGAATATACGTAATAGTCCCACCCTCCCCAGCCGCTCGCCTGGAGCTCGAAAGTACCGGTTCGCCTTGACTCTGCTCATCTAATGTATATAAACAGAGTCTGCATATACACTGAACAAAAATATGAACGCAACACTTTTGTTTTTGCTCCCATTTTTCATGAGCTGAACTCAAAGATCCAAAACATTTTCTATACACACAAAAGACCATTTCTGTGTTGCACTGCGTGAGGCAAATGGTGGTCACACCAGATACTGACTGGTTTTCTTTTTTTCGAAATGTTGGCCCTCGCCCCCAGACGCTTATTATCATCAGACCAACAGGGTTCAGAGATAGCTGCCCATCAAACACCTAAACTTCTGCTTGTAGACATGGATGGACATCACTTTAGCCTTGACTACGTCACCAAACAGCTCATCATGTGGTGCTGTTTGATAAACCTTGTTCCTGGTAGCCGGCTCTGACAAGTTGAAGTGAAAGTGAAACTTGGTCAGCAAGATACCGACACCTGCATCTTGGTTGATGGTCCAGAGGCTTGCGGACTGATATCCAGTGAATTAACCAGCTTCAGTGCCCATATTGCCTTGAAGTACATGATGACAAAACAACCACAGCATAACGAACGGCAGAGTGTCCCTCCCATGTTCCTCCATTCTACTATCAACCCTACTTCTCCTCTGATACCCTTTATTTCGTAAGATGAAGGGACTGGTTTCTCAGGTTTGTGACGCAACCCTTAATCCATGTTCTTATGAACATCCGCCAAGGCAGAAATACTCAGCCTTGGCGGTGACTGCTTATTTTGCTCATACATTGTCTTGTAGTAGATAAGCTCAAGAATTTGTCACAATGTTAAATAATGAGTAATCATCCTGGTGATTAGCTAAATATATTCTGATGACTGTCGCTCCCATCTTGAGATTTATAGTTTGTGTACAGCAGACACAATCCATTTTTCCCCACAGGGAATTGGACGGTTGGTCAAATTAGAAACTGACACTGAAAACTTTTCAGGAAGTATAATTGCTCCTGTCACCACTTGGTTGTAGTGCATATATTACATTGAATTAGTCATGGTATTCAAATCCACAAAGAGGAAATGAGAGCCGCCAATGCCCTCATGAAATGCAACGGCATATTTCTAAGCACGCACACTAATCGTCACCGTAGTGAAGTAAAAGGCCTTCACTGCTATTACTCACTGGGTCAAGGCTTCAAACCTTGAACTCACACATTGTACTGTACTGCTTGTACTTTATCTGAATACATCATTTTATACTTCTGTATTATGCAGATGTACTTTTTACTCCACCACTTTTATTTTATTGCTATAGTTAATACTTCCTTCACAAACAAAAATCTGACATACAAAACTCCATCTTCACCTCAACCTGCTACATCAGATAGGACTTGAACAGATTTGACACAAGGCTCAGTTTACTAATAACGACATGTGACACGCAGCCTGTAAAGGATTAAGAATACACAGGTAGCTGCCTACATCCATGAAAAATGACAACAGAAAGATGGCGACAAGTGTGGATGGGTTACAAGTTATGAGTGTCCGACAGTCTCTCTTTGACTGTTTGACCGAATTTGCTCAATGTGACAAATGTTAACTGCTCTTAGCAACTGCTGTGGCAGCATTATGTCGACGGGTCGTCACTTGCTACAGAGCAAAACACATGACTCTTGTCCAAACAAGAAATCAGCCAACATTTTGTCTTTTTTTTTTTCCAGTATGATTTTCAGGCCAGTTGCATCATGTGAAATGTAGGACCAGAAGTTGTTGGAGCATGACCCACACTGGGGACTATAAGTCAGGATATCTCTGCACCCTCATATTTCACCATTATACCACCTTGTTGTACTGTATAAGGTACGATCGCGAAAAGAGGAGACAGAGTGGTCTCGCCTTTAACAGCGCCGAAATGATGCCTGTATAAACAGGACACTCTGCAGGACGGGATCATTGGCAGTCATCTGACGATGTGTTAGGCATGTTACCCACTGTGGGAGATTAAAAAAGTAGCTGTTAGCAGTTAGGGGCTTACTCAAAGAAGAAGAACAGCAGCTGTAAATGTCCGCACAGGACCAGATCAGCCGCCATGTAACAGGGACAGGAAATGATTGTTATCACTGCCGAGCACTGCCGACGTATATGTTAAATGTCACACCAGAGGCCGACGCTATGGCTTGTATGTCACGCCTGTCACACCTCTTTTGATTCCGCTAAGCCGTGATGCAGTGTGTAATCACAAACTGGAGCGGAACGATGCTGCCGTCATCTGGTTCTGTGTAAAAATGCAAAGGAGGTAAAAAGAAGGGACTCTGCGTAAGAAGGGCTAATGTAAGCTGTGTCAGCACTGTTGCCGTTGCGATCACCGTTTATAGAGTTAGCACCATTAGCTGCTGGTTGCGGGCTCAACCACCTCCATGTTGAGAGCCATGTGCAGACAATCCCGGTCTTCTGACAAATGAAGCTCAGCTTAAGTTCAATCAGGAAGACTTCCTTTGTGCTCCCTCCCACTCCCACTGCTTCCTCTAATCAGCTGACTATGGGCGTTCACCCTTCCAGTTATCCGGTCAATCTTCGCCTTGATCTCTATCAGCCAATCAGCTGTCATTTTAGGCAGAATTGTCACACCCTGCTCCACCCCGTTCACCTCCAGCCATCGTATCCACAGTCCAGGATGATTTCAACAAAGGCTCATTCCTCTACTCATCCAGATCATCAGCACTTATCCATCTTACTCTCATCTCATCTTCACCACCTCTACCACCAGCAGCGTCTAGACTATGGATTCATCACCCACCTTAAATCATACCATCTCTGAGTCACAGATTTGCTCTGAATGTCGCATACAACCCCTGTCAGACTAAAAGTGCAATTATTTTTTACACTGAGATATCAATACTTTCAATATTCCTGTTTGAATCCTTCCTCCACCACTTCCATTTTTAGATTCTCAAAATTAATTTCTTTCCTTTCAGCTTCAAGAGTAACGGTGTGAAACGTCCAGAGCAGAGACCTTCGTGATGTGACCTGGCCAAGGTCAGCGGCTACCGCGTGTTTACCCCTCACACCCAGCTATGTGGCTGGAGGAGTTTGGAGTGGGTGGGCCCTGCGATGATGTGCTCACAAAGTCCACACTGTCCAGACAATCCTGTGCACACCTAGTCCCACCCCTTCCCTCACCCCTCAGCTGCCTACCTCTCCCGCTCCTGTGCTCCCCTGTACTCTTCTCCCGCTCCTCTCCCAGGGTCTGCTACTCGTTTGAAGTTGGAGGAGTTCTGGAGACGCTCTTTCTCGCTCTGTCTGACATCTCATCGCTCTCGGCCACCATGGTTCACAGCAGCAGCTTCTGCAGGTTCCTCCTCCTGATCTTCCTGGGCCTCTTGGTCGCCTTTGTACACACAGGTAAACCTTCGTTTGAGTGGGATTGATATGTTTATTCCATTTCTGTGGTTGGGTGACGAGTATGCAACCTCTCAGAAATATTGCAAGAAACAGAAGATAAAGCATGTAATACCTGAGTCTAATTTATAGACATAATCTGACTGTAACTCTTGAGATGAAAAGTGTGATGCGAGGAAAATCGTTCTTTATAACAAATAGTATCAAGAAATTGCAAATTAAGTCACTGGCCTCTTGTTATGGAAAAAAACGGCTCATTTTAAATTATTGCTTCTCTTTTTTACACCCTAGAGCTGTTTCCTTAAACAAGAGCAACACTTTAGAAAAGGTATATTATATTCCCTTCTTATAGCTGTTTGTTTATCTGCTGTCAGTGATTCATGGGCTGAAGTTTGGTCCTCTGTAGGTATCAAATCAAAGATGTGTGTATACGTGTCATTTTTACCCTTTTTTTCCCCACACACACTCACACACTCACAGGCTGGGATGTGTGAGTCTGCAGCCTGATGTAAATGATGCAGTTGTTGAGCGTCTGAGAGCTGTGAAAGCTGCTCTTTGACAAACAGGATGACTCAGTGGCTTTCATGATGCCCGATGTTCGAACAAAACTGAATACCTGCTGCCCTTTGACTCCTCCAGCTATAAAGTTGAAGTGATTCCTTTTAGTAGTATTGGTTTGAGGTAGTGAAACGTCTGCAGTTGTGGAGCTTATTTAGAGGTGGTAGTCAGACGCAGGTACAGATTCAATGTTGTCATCTGTGGATTTTTTTATTTTTTTTTTAGTGATGTAGGATGAAAACCACTCAACTGGTTCTCACCATGAGTGCTATTTTAGATTGTACAGATCTGCACACTCACTTGTCTTTCTTTCACTTTTACTTACTGAATTTCTTTGTTCCTCTTTGTCATATCTCTAAAAACAACCTGAAAACAAGCTCTGAACACAGCAGAGCAGCTCTCAGGCCCAGAGGTTGCAGCAGAGGTCAAGAGGGCAGCGGGATGACAGGGGTGTAGCAAGTCGGGGATGTCCGCCTTGTCCTGTGGGAAACAAACCAAACATAGCTGTCAACTTTTACATACAGGACACAAAACCTACTGTTAGAAAAAACGTCTCTGTGCCAACACAATGTCAGGGTTTATTTAACATCGAAGTGCCTATGCTTTTTTAAAAATACCTTGGGGCTTCTTCCTGCTTTGCACAATTTTAAGGTGGAAACTTATTTTCAATGCCTCACAACACTCAGTTAACACAGTCGAGGGAAATGTTATGAAGGACGACTGTGTTCTGCTTCACACTGCTTCTCCACTTTGCAGCCGCCTCTTATCTGTCTGTGGTTGGCACATACAGTCTGTGATGTTTTCAAGTAGTGCCGCCAATCTTGACCACATCACCAAACCAACCCGGTGACTGAAACATCGTGACATGCTGCCCTGGCAACTGACTCAGCATGGGAAACAAACCGAGATGTGTCAAATAACAAGCTCAAGAAACAAAGCGTGATAATTACTCACACACTCTCCGTGATCTTCCTTAAAAGTGCTGATCTGATAAAGTGTGAGAGCCTTGTTAAGAGAGAACTAGTTTTGTAACCCAATTCCAATGTCCAGAATAAAATCCGAAACACGCTAGTCATCTGTCAGATATTTTACTATGGAAAATTTGACCACCACCTGGTGAAAGTTAAGAGGGTGAAGCAAGGACACACGACATCGTCTATGTCATGTTTCGGCTGCGTCGTTTGCGGTTTCAATGCATGGCCAGGTTGCTTTTCACACACACCCGTCTGCGCGTTTTGTCATCTCTCCGGCTGGTGTGAAATCCTGACCAAGGAGGCCTGAGGTACCAACAAATGGCCTGCTGTGTTTCCAGTGTCTGAAACCAGCCTTCGTTACAGTCTGCACGACTTTTATGAGTCTGAAGGAGGGTTCTTGATTGACAGGTGGAGTTGTGGTAGTGCAGTGATTCCCATCCAGAGGTATTCGCACATTAGGGTGTAGTTACCAGGTGATTCATGGAAAGCTAAACTAATTAAAACTTACCTCAACTAAAACAATTTAAAGTCCACTCCAGACACCTTTTACAGTGTGTGAAAATACTGAAAATGTGATTAATACATTGCTTAACATGGGTTTCCAACATAAAAAGCAGACAAACAAAAAAACTCTAAAATGGGTTAGAGGCAGATCTTTCCCCCACTGAGGAATTCTGGATCTGGCTTCCTCTTTGCCTACCACTGCTGCCTGCACAAAGTTTCGCTTTCAATTTCTGCTTTCTCCAGCGCTCCTCTTGTGGAAATAGGTCTTGTGAGGCGAGACAAGTGCTAGGTTGACCAGCGAAAAAGCAGTGTGCACCAAGATGGTTGGCGATAGCATAAGGGGAAATATTATAGAGATGTGTTTGGGCCTCAGTCAGACCCAGACTCAGACGAGTTGCGCACCAAAGTCAGTGACTAGCAAACATATCAGAATAATAAGTGTAGTTAGCACCTTTCATATATTTAGGTTGTTTGTTAGCTTGTTAGCTTTTAGGTGTCAGTGGTTGACACAGCGTTTGTGTTTGTAGATCATACAATAGTATCTGCTATGATGGAGTTTTTGGTTGATATAGAAAGGACGCTCCAGGGTTGGTTTATATCCAAAAACTGCACACTGTGCCATGTTTGCTGTCAAAACTTTAAATTATGCTAACACAAGCGCTCCCCCCATTTGGACAAGTCCACTCTGCGCTAGAGGTTTCAGGTTTCTTTGCCGTCAAAGTCTGTTACCCTGTCAGAATGTGTTTCCTGTATTCAACAGCGATTGGCTTTCGTATTGGTGACGTACCTAATCTAGCTTGCCCACAATGCATTTGGATCTCAGATTTTAGGGAAAAATACAATCGTCACCCTAGTGACAAACTTTGCGCCAAACTCCCAGGAAGCGCAATGGGCTTTGGAGCCAATTTTATATAGTGGCCAAACTGTGTAACTGCAGGTTCCTCTGTCATGTGATGCTCAATAACAGGCCCAAAAAGACTTTTTCTTATAGACTGTTTTTTTAAAAGATTATTTTTGTAGGCCTTTTGCCTTTAATGGACAGGACAGTAAGTGAGATGGGGAGACAGAGAGAGAGTGGGGACTCACACGCAGCAAAGGGCCGCAAGCCAGAACCGAGCCCGCGGCCGCTGCAGCGAGGCAGTACCTGTGTACATGGGGCGCCGGCACTACCCACTACACTACCAACGCCCCTTTTTCTTATAGACTTACATTGAAAAAGAGGAATCTACAATTCGGGGGATACTTTTTGTAAGCATCGCAGGCCCCGAAAAATGACTGATTTCCCTGTCTAGATGTGATCCATTCGGTCTGAAACATCTGAAAAGTCTAGAAGAGCTGCGTGATTCAATCGTTTTATCCATATTCAAATTGGCAAAGGGCTAAATCGAAGTTTTCTGCTTAGCTGGCGAAGCCCCTAATACACTTGCTATCTGGGTCCAATGATGCAGAAGATCTTGGTATTTTTATATCCAGGAAGTCAAACTTTTTTGGCTTCATACACCACTAAGCAACTTTCATAGAAATGAACAGGGCCCTGCCTCCAATGATGTATCCAGTTCTCTTTATACGTCCAGGCTTTGCAGATACAAGTCAGTACAGTCAAGGTCGGACATTTTCGGGGACATAAATATAAGAGCATTTTTGAGAGAGAGGATCTTAAAATTGTGATTTAAATAAATACCCACATATTTGTTAGACGGAAATTAAACAGCCACATAAGATAACAAATTTGATGAAACACAATTCACTTCAGTGAATTCACAAAAAGTGAGCAGCCAGACTGTTTCAAGACATTAGCATTATGTGTTGCAGTTGAGAGTGTATGAAAACATTATTTTAGCTAACAAGAGGAGAAGTTTGAAATTGTTACCTAAAAATAATGGAAGCATATAGTGAGATAGCTAAAAGAAAAACAGTTGAAACAGTTAGCTAAAATTAATAAACAAGTAAGTAAACAGATAGAAGTAATTGGTAAACAGTTAAAGGTCCAGTGTCAGGGATTTAGGGGCAACTATAGGCAGAAGTGGTAGCCTTTATAATATTCATAACTTTGTATTCATTAGTTTATAGTCACCCGACATTAAGAATTGTTAAGTTTTCGTTACCTTAGAGTAAGTTGTTTACATCTACATACAGAGTGGGTCCTCTCCCACAGAGTCTGCCATGTTTCTACAGTAGCCCAAACGGACAAATCAAATACTGGCTCTAAATAGGACCATCTGCGTTTTCATGTTTTTTTGTGTCAGCCACTATAGTTTGTCCTACATGCTTGGCAAACAGGAGAAGTTTCAGATGCCATGACATCTTACAAACTAGATCTTAAAGTTTAAAGGATCACACAGCATGACTGGCTTTGTTGAAGGAGTACTTGAGCTCATCTCACAGGGCTGTGGGGTACATCAGACAATAAAAGCTGCCATTAACCGAGTCACTAGCTGTCAGCTGAGAATAATTGTTTTTCTTTTTCTCAAGGCTTCAGTCGTGTTAATTCCATTAAACAGAAATGACATGCCGACTCCACGTGGAAACAAACACCAACGGAAAACATCATGTTATTATTTTTTGCCTTCTTATTAAATCAAGCTGTCCAGAAGGCACAGCCTTTTACACACACGGACTATTTAATAAACAAGTTTGTTTGACATCTAGTGCCCAGCCGGTGCCTGGTTTGGGCCTGGCCGGTTGTTACTGGTTGCAGCCCGCCGCCCTGCGTGACCGCACAAGCTGCCTTTTGTGCCCTCGGCTGAAGGCCTCATTGATGGCTGAGCTGGCCAGAGGCCCGGCCCTCCAAACCTCCAGCCAGCTACAGGACAGGAAGCTGCACACGACTCAGAGTCAACACAGCAGCATCAAAATACTCACATCAGAGGTGCATATCAGAGTTTAGAAGACAACGCAGCTAACATGCTCGTATTAAAGACATGAGATTATATCAAACGTGCTAGTTTCTAAGAAATCTTGTAACGTTTCCTCTCTATCAGAGAGAGTAGTTAGAGGCTTCTTTGATAATGACAGCGGAAAGACAGCAGAGGAAAGATGTAGAGCAGGGTGAAGGAGTTTACTGAGGGCGTCAGAGGCTACAAAGTAAATATGTAGCGTTAAATAAACTGAGTGTAAATATGTTTGGATTACGGTTTTCTTGGTATGTGTAGAGTTGAGGATAGGAGTGAATCAGTAAGTGGGTGGGCTTGTGTGTGAAGTGTCTTTTTCTGAAGAGATGATCGAAATTTTCCCCCTGTACGTCTGAAAAGAAAATCTGTACATCTGTTCAGTTACCATCAAGATGTCAGCAACCACAATCATCATTTTGGTGGTTTATTTTCATCTGAGGCTCTGCATGTCGTGCAAGGAAACAGAAATGTGGCCTAAAAAGAGAGCTTGTTTCTCTGGCTGTGGTAGAGGTGTGAAAAGTCTCAGGTGAACTTCATGCTCAGATTGGAGGAAAGTCAGAGGACAATTTGTGGTGGAAAGAGAACAGATGATTGATTGGCAGAGAGAGTCGTACACAACCTGAGCTTCATGCGCAGTCAGCAGACCAGCACCTCTCCTGACAAGATGTTTGTGCTAAAGCATAAAATACCCCCCACTCTACGGAAATAATAAACCAAACATTGGTTGGAGGAGTTTTTTTAGACAATAGACAAACTTGGTTGGACCCTTGAAACATGTCAAGAGGCTACCTGTAGCTCAAACGGACGAAATGTTCATCCTCTACAAAGAGATCCTTATGCCCAGGCCTGAGCCGTTAACCCAGTGAGACAGAGAGAGGCTGTTGGGGTCATTACAGACGGGGCCATGTGTGCAGCTCTGCGTCCTGAGGCCTCCACGTCCAGAGAAAAGTCAAACAGAGCCATTAGCAAAGCTGTGCACCTCTTCAGTGAAATTATTACCTTAAAGGGACAGTTCACCCCAAAATTAAAAAATACATGTTTTTCTTCTTACCTGTAGTGCTACTTATTGATCTAGATTGTTTTGGTGTGAGTTGCAGAGTGTTGGAGAACATCTCTACAATATAATGGAACTAGATGGCACTCAGCTTGTGGTGCTCAAAGCACCAAAAAAAAAAAAAAAAATTGACAAACTTAGCAGTAATGTCTTTTTCTAGAAATCATGACCCAGATACTCAAGATAATCCACAGACCTTGTTGTGAGCAGTTTCATGTAGGAACTATTTTCTTTGTACCGAACTACACCCATCAACTGTATCACTGCACAGAAGGAAGCGTGCATCTACTGCTAGCTCACCTAGCACCGAGTTAGCTAATGTTACAGCCCAGCCAAGGAGGACAGCATTAAGTTTAAATCTCTCGCTGTCACAAGCATGAGCCTCTCGACCATGAGTGGGTGCACACTTCCTTCTGTGCAGTGATGGGGGTGGGCGGGTGTTGTTCACGAGAAAGAAAATCGTTCCTACATGAAACTTCTCACAAAAAGGTCTGTGGATTATCTTGAGTAACCGGATGATGATTTCTGGAAAGAGACATTGCTGTTGAGTTTTTCCGAGGTATTTTTTGGGGCACTTCGGGCACCACAAGCTGAGTGCCATGTAGTTCCATGACATGGGAGAGAAGGCAGACATCTCCATGGCCAGTATCTCCAACACCATCAACTCACACCAAAACAATCTAGACTGATAAATAGCACTACAGGTAAGAGGAAAAATATGTATTTTAATTATTGGATGAACTGTCCCCTTATGAAAACACACAGTGAGTCAAATTCTAATTGTTTTCTTTCTGGTCTGCAGAGACAGTCGCAGACTCAACAATCAGAGACAGCCAGGACACCATGTCCGGAGAGCCACCCAGTGACGTCACCACCAAAGACCCTTTCCAGGACATGACGGAGCAGTCCTTCACTTTCGACTACGAGGAGACCACACACTCTCAGGCCCTGGACGAGGAGGAAGGTAAAACTGACTCTATAAACACCATGACTGTGTCAATTTTACGTGTTTAAATGATTAAAATTCTGTTTGTATGTGTATGTGTGTGTGCAGGGGTGCTGGGGCCAGGGGCCATCACAGCCATCGTTATAGCAGTCTTCCTGGGAGCATCTGTCCTCCTCGCCCTCATCGTCATCACACTCAGGAAGTTCACCGCCTCTTAGAGTGAACACATCTTGTATGCATGTGTTTGAGTGTTTGCGTGTGTGTTTTTATGTCGATGTTCCTCTTTTGCCTCTCGTCTTAATCTTTCAACGCTTTCTTGCAAAGATGAGTTGTGTCTTTTGCTTCCCTGTAGATGCTGAAAATTGTGGCAGGTCCCTTGACTGACTATTTACAGAGTTACACAGTCTGATTGTTGCTCAACATGCCCACGTGTTACTGAAGGTTTAATGTTAGAAACTGGCTGGCTCTTCCAGTGGAAATCATAGCATGTCATTCACTTCTTTTTTCTTAATCTTGCATGCTTTAAGGGATTTTTTTTGGGCTGTTAATTTCCTGATGTGAAGTATCCTGCATGTGTTTGCTTTATTTGTACATGAGGTGTGTTTGCTTGTGTCAGTTTGTGTCTTTTTCCTTTCTATAACAAAGATATTTCAGATTTGTGTCTAAACATGAGTTGTTGTTTTTTTATTAGTCTTTCACAATGATTTTAAAGTTTGCCAGATTCATGTCTAAAATATTCCCCTGGTGTCACGGTGCACAAGTTTGTATTGCACCATTTACAAACATTTGTAGAGTCAAAATAAGGAGAAAACATTTTAGAAAGGCTTCTTCGATGAATGTAAACAGGGAGTCGGCTTGTTTTTACCTGCAGAGCAAATACAAAGTTAGAGCGTGGATGAATTTGTGTTTGCACTCAAGTGAGTGTTTTTGTCGTTGTTATATTTGCAGGGGGGTTGGAAATTATTTTAGTAACATTATTTTGTCCTTTACTATACGCCTCAGTCGTCAGCCATCCAGCTGGATGTTGCCATGGTAGTGTCACTGCCAGATTATCTTGTGAGATTTAAGATGAATAAATAAATACAATAAATCAGATGCCAAATGTCTGACTACTGTGTGGGTTTTTTAACATATGACCACTGAGTCAACACAGTCAACAGAGTGAAACTTACGGATTTTTGTGAAATATAAATATAACCATTTCTTTTTTTGGTATTGTATGAAAAACAATTTGTAATGCCAGCCCTCGAGATACAAATAAACAAGCCATGTTTTCACAAAAGATGAAAAGGTGCCTGAATGACATTAAATTTTCATTCACAAAGGTTTTATCTTTAACTAAAGAGCAAAACACAATGTTTGTTTACAATAATTTTCAAGTAGGAAATCCCTGCATCATTACCAGTATGTAAAATGAAACGGCACAGGTTTGTAGAAAAAAATAAATTAAAAAAAATTAAGTGTACACAATATTTTAAAATATTTTCACCACGCTTTACTTTGCCGTCAGACTTCCCTTTCAGACAGGGAACTGAAACCGTAATCTCAAAGCCGCCAGACTCTATTGACAAAAGCAGTAATTTTACTTCGCAGAACACGGGACTTGCTGGTCTACTGCTGCCTCGTGTGGTTAGCGTCTATGGTAAAGCGTGGTGAAAATATTTTAAAATATTGTGTACACTTTAAACTGATACTGACTTTTTTAGGTGGCACAGCAGTACATTACTTAGCTTCCATGTTGGTAGGTTTGATTTATCAGAGACGCTGGCAAGGCAGGACAGTATATAAAATAAGCACAGCAGAAATGGCAGCAAGTCAGACCGCAGTGTTTAACTATATATCTTTAAACATTGCAATTATGGCTGAAAATGACAACAGGAATAAACAAGTTTGCAGATTTAACGCATCTTCCCTATTTAAATCAATCGGTGCACATTCAATCTGAAAGCAGTGTGCACTGTTTTGCCACGGTATCCAGGTTGAACAACACGTTGCCTTAAAACAATGTGCAACGAGCTTTGAGGTGCATTGTCTCTCATTTGTTGCAGCAGCAACGTTTATGTGAACCAGAGCTGCATTCGGCTCTGACAAAAAACATTTATTTAAACAGGAACCGTGGTGCGTTGGACACCCTGTTGTGCAAACACAGGCACACTGCCTTTTAATACAGTGGGGTTTAGCTTAGTTCAGTTAAAAGGGACTTTATTTGTATCCAGGTTGAACAACGTGTTAACTCAAAACGACATGAAACAATGTGCAACACGCTTTGAGGTACATTTTCTCTAGTTTATTGTGTGTCAGAGGTGTTACTCAATCAGCAATGATGCACCACCATTTCTGATAAACGTTTTGCTATGTTTTGCTGGGTTTAAACACTGCCCGGTTGTCTACTCGGAAGTGATTGTTGTCATGGTGATTCCGTCCACAGTCATATCGTAACCACATCATTTCTGCTGTATATACTCATAGTTTACTCTATTGCTGTTCGTGTTCTGTCAAAATGTACTTAAATAAATTAATCAATGTAAAAAATAAAATCTGTAGCATGTGCTGAAAAGATGTGTATCTCAAATGATGACATAAAATAAGCTCTATACCAGAGGACAATGTGATGTGCATTAATCTATAGAAGCCACCAGCCTCACTTCAGTCACAACAGTAGGTGGCAATGTGGCTGCCAGCTTCATTTGCATTTACAGAAAAAAGGCAATGGTTTTCCCAAAAATGAGTCTTCACACACTGATGTGCCCTCAATCTTTCTGATTTACTCCACATCAAAAACATGTCTCTGCTGACTGATGAGAACTCAAGTTCAAACTGTCCTCCAAAAGCTTCACCGATACAGTCTTACATTTCTTTTCTGAACAAAAGGGTCAGAGATGAACTTCTCAAGCACTTAATACAGTTAAGTCATCTCAGCACCTGAAACCAGGAAACCCTCAAACATAATCACAGTCTAAATCTGCTCTGCAGCTCACCGACCTGAAACACCCGACACTTTGAATGCTCCAGCTCTCAGTCTCTCTTTAAGACAGCAAGACTGATTTCCACACGCACACTCAGACTAATACCACTACTAATACCAGTATAGAAATCACAGTGTTGGAGTAATAGTGCATTATGAGTGATCACTGTCACATTTATAGTTTGATGAGGAGACGGAAACTATAAACAAACTAGTGTTTGGCCTAAAAAGTAAAACGTCAGGATGTAAAGTCACCTGCTCCTGGCCTTTTCTTCATAAATACAGCGGCTGTCTGTCACCATGTCAACATCACAACACTAAGTTTAGTAAACACACAAATCCACGAGATGTAGTGAACAGTCACAACAATATGACCTCGTTTCTTTAAAGTGATGGAAACTCCAGACTGAGGAAATAAAATACCACAGTTTTGACATGTGGTAGATAGACATGACAGACGTGTATCAGCAAATACAGCTTCCTCGATTTATATCTCATCTTATCCTGTTTGAGTTTGTGTCCTTTTGATGTTTGGCTCATGTCTTTTCAGATGATTTTTAATTGCACTATTCATAACTTGAGAGCAGACAGAAATTTAACTATCCAACCAACTATTGGTTGGATTGAGATTAAATATACAGACATTCGTGGTCGTTTTAGGAAGATTCCTACTAACTTTGGTGATCGTCTGACTTTTCAACTAGCGTCAACATTTCAATCAATTGAATAGTGACTTCCAGTCAGGCTCAGCTGTACTTTGCTCAGTGCTAATTAGCAAATGTTAGCATGCTAACATGCTAAACTAACATGGTGAACATTGTAAACAATGTCTCCAATTATTCTGGTTGACTGTGCAGATTTTATACGTTGTTTTTAATATTTTGTTTTGATATTATTATTAGAGCTGCAACCAATGATTATTTTAATTACCCGTTAGTTTGAGGATTATGTTTTGATTGATCAAGTAATCCTTTTTTTCAATGTAATGCCCAATTGTAATTTCTCAGAGCCCAAAATTATGTCTTTGAATTTTGCGTTTTGTCCAAGGAGCAGTTCAAGTCAAATAATACTCAATTGATAATAATATAAAACAGAGATAGGCAGGATATCATCACCTTTTAGAATTAATCAATTCATTGTTTTAGCTCTAATTATTTCTGTATATTTATTTTTTTGTGAAACACCACTCTCTATTCCTTACATTACAAATACAAATGAAATCTTCCCTTCTAGCAGTTGGCAGCAATCATGCATGCACGTGTAAATATGTAAAAAGTAAGTACACATGTATAAGAGTAGGTATAGAAGTGGTGAGTAGAGTAAGACCTGCTGGTCGAGTTCACCTTTGCTTTTATTTTAAAACGGCTATAATGCACATCTGAAATCACACATACAATGTGTGCCATGACTCAGGAAGTGGTGATGAAACAACAAAGGTAGAGAAAGCAGAAGTGCGTCTGGCACAGCACAGACTGTCAGACAGACACACATACACACGCACACTGAACGTTCGACTGAGATACTGCTGGAATCTGTGAGGTAAGAGTGCAACTAGATTTTCCACAGTGCAAATACCTAAGAAAGTGCAGGGTTCGACTTTTAAAGTGTTGCAGTTAAATGTTTGTGATGGACCAAATGTTTGTTTATCACCTGTTGTTTAGTGTCTCAATTACAAGCCAGACTTTTACAGTTAATACTCTAAAATTACACGTTAAAAGTACAGAATAAGTGTAAAGTAACTGCTGAAATATTTTTGTATTTTAAGTGAAATGGGAACGACATTGATCTAATTAGAAAGGGCGTCAGTGTCGATCACTTGAATAAGCCAACAGCATGGTATAGACATGTCTGCCAACGATTGCCTACGTGACTTTGAACGGTGCAGTTGGTCTGGTGGGAGATTTTTAAAAAATTTTCTTTCAGATAAATAGCTGCAGAAATATGTTTTCAGTTTCTCTCTGTGGTATCATTTTTGACTCAAAGTGGTAATAGTTGGAGGTTTTCTCTGTCACGCACTGACATTTTCCTCTAATGACGACTGCATAGCAACCCCAGCTTTTTCTGAAGGCTCTTTGTATTTAATTGTAATTAAATCACTAAACTCGCACATCATTTCAGTGCTCTTTATTAGTGTTTGATTATAGACAGGTGAACTGAAAAGGTCAAACATCAGAGTCAAGATCAAGCTTCTTTCATATCTAAATTAACTGTCAAAATAATTTACCAATTTACTTCAACCTGTACCAGACGACCTCTAACTGTAACACTGAATATAAGTCACGTGATTGAAAGTAATGTATGTTCTCTTGGTGCTGTTGGCCTTTACATCACAAAGCAGTTACAAAAACAAGTTCACAGCAACTGAACCCACACAGCTGAGGACTTTCACATGGTACAGTGGTGTATGTTGCATATGTGTCTGTGTGGGAACAAAGAGTAATGACAGGAAAGAGTGATTTGCCTTGAATTCACTTTAGCACAGCTGTTGAAATTAATTCACTCTTTTCCCCGCAGCAGCAGCAGCAGCAGCAGCAGCGAAACCATGACAAGCAACTGCTCCTTAGAAGAGGTGAAGGACCTGATGAAATATTTGGAGCTGACAATCTACATACCTATCTTCCCCTTTGGTCTGATTCTTAATGTTGTGGCGCTCTTAGTGTTCTGCCTCTTTCTGCGGAAATGGACGGAGTCAACGATCTACATGACCAGTTTGGCCCTGATGGACCTGCTCCTCCTCTTCCCACTTCCCTTCAAAATGCACGCCGCCAATCACCCCTGGCCTGCTGACCTCCAGCCTCTCTGTTCGGTCTTGGAAAGCCTGTATTTTATTGGGATATATGGGAGCATCTACACCATTATGTGTATAGCTGTGGACCGATGGGTGGCAATCTGTCACCCGTTCAGAGCCAAGCAACTGCGTTCACCCAAAGCAGCTCTGGGGACTTGCGTTGTGGTGTGGTTGCTGGTGGTGATAGCAATCTCTCCAACCATCTATCGCTTTAGGGAGGACAAGCAGAAGGAGTTCCACTGCTTCCATGAGTTTTCAAAGAACGGCTGGAGCCCTCTGGTGATCATCTGCCTGCAGGTGTTTGGGTTCCTGCTGCCGGCGATGGTGCTGATCTACTGTTCGGTCCAGACCATCTGGGCACTTCAGCAGTCTGGCCAGCGCAGCCCCCACAGCCGGGCCTGTGTGAAGATCATCTACAGCAGTCTGAGTGCCTTCCTGCTGCCTTTCACCCCCAGCCACCTGGGCATCCTCCTGCAGTTCCTGGTGAGAAAACTGCAAGTTCATTTTGAGTAAACTGAACTCTAAAGTGAAAAGAGTGAAACAGGTTTAAGTAGATAATGTATAAAAATGAAAACAATCTCACCTCAAAGTCCATTTAGCTGCTGCTGTTTTCGATCACAAATCTTCATCAGCAGGTGGGGTTTAGGCCGGTTAAATCATAGATGTTTAAATTTCATTTTATGGGATCGCTTTAAAGCCCTTGTTACCCATATACAGATATTTTTGAAAACACATATTTTCCCCATCTGTTGAGAAAATCATTCTGTCCACACAACCTTTGTTTTACAAAAGATCTCCGTCCACACTAGGACGCACAAATGACCCCAAACCCTTGAAAGCATTAGCTGATTTCAGCTACCTTTTTAAATACCTGCTCTTTAATACAAGGATGAAGGAGCTCACTCAACATACAAATGATGCTCTGGGTATGCAAAAGTTTTTCTTTCATTCCTCATCAACAACAATCCCACTGTGGGAATTGTCACACCATCTACTCGTATGACCGGGCCTGATTCAAAACCCTTGTTTCTTGGCCTTTTAAGACAGCTGCTCATCGCATCATCCTCACAGCCACATACACAGATTTATATTTCTATATTACAACCATTCTTTTGCTTGTGTTCTAATCTAAGAGTTAGCAGTGCTAACAAACCATTAGCAAACTGGTAGTCTGCCATAGTAGCATATGCTCATTGCACAAAGCAACAATGTGCATGCACAAATTGAGGAGGCGACGTTAGCGTTCCCCATATGCTTCGTTTTATATGTCTGCACGGATACACAGTAACTAGAGTTTTTAAAAAATCTGCATCTTGAAAGATGTTTTGAATAAATTTACTGATCTACAATTCTGTGTGTGGACGATAAGCAAAAACACAGAGATTATATCCTTTTACTAAATTATCTGTACACATGTAAACAGGGCCTGAGGATTTTTCTTTTCAATAAGCCTAATTAATTTTCTAATTAACAAACAATATACATGCAGTCAGAAGTTCCTCTGTTCATATACCAAACCACACAAACATTAGCTACAGGCATACAGAGCAGCACTGTAACCAGGTTTTCAGAAATACTGACATCCGTTGTGGGTTGTTTTTTTTTTTCTCTCCTGGTTTTGGTTAGAGAAATGACAGACCAGTAGCTCAAAGTTTACTACATTATCATCTTCAGAGAAATTTCTTAGGTGACTCAAGGTCTTATTTTTCCACATTTAAATGCTGAAATAGAAAGAAATATGTGCACTGATGCAAAGAAAGCAGCCAATTTAACCAGTGCTGAAGCACATTGTGCCCTGTATTTGTGCTTTTTATTTTAGTATTAAATAAGGCATCTGTGACCATTCTAGAAAAGTGACTGTAAAAAGATCCTGGAGCCAAGACGTTAAAATAAAAGTCTCATCACTCCTGCTGATCTGGCAGGTGGTTTTAATAAGTACGGCAAATATACAGAGATCAGTTTCGAAAAGCCTGATAAGAACATGCAAAACCGCAGCACACTGCTGGGTCTGCTCTGCTGTTTGTTTTAATACATCATGTTTGTTTGATGTATTTTAATATGATTTTGTACGGCTGCTACCTTGGCAGGGTCTTTCTTGTGAGATAGATTTTATCTTAGTGGGACTTCCTGGTAAAATAAAAGTAAAAAATAAATAAAGATCTGATTTTTAAAATTGTGCTTTTCATACATGTAGGCAGGATGGTTGACTAATGTTTCTCTGTCCTCCATGTTTGACCCTTCACATAACTCCAGGTACACCAAGGAGTAATTCAGGACTGCGGCAGCAAGGCCAGGATCAGCCTGTTCATACAGATCGCCATGTGCCTGTCCAACATCACCTGCTGTCTGGACGCTCTGTGCTACTACTTCATCGCTCATGAGGTGAGGAGCACCAAACACACCTTCAGGATGTCGATCCAAAGAAGAGCCACCTTCAGCACTTCAGAGGTCTGAACACAAAGACAGTTCTAATATGTGGCTGGTGGTGAATACGAGATCTGGCTTCTTGAGTTTTAGCAGGGCAGTGAAACTGAAAAGAGCCCGTAGCTGACAGTGTGCCATGCACTAAGAGAGACGGGTCAAAGTGCAGTCTTAATTAACCACAGTGCTTGAGAGGGAGGCGAAAATGTAGTGTGGGGAGAGGATCTGATGAGCTGTGATACATGATTTGGTCCAGTGACAGGAAGTCTGTTGACGCCTCTGTAACCTCAGACAGCTCCGAAAATGTAGGCTGCAGAAAGAAAATCCGCCAACAAACCACAATGTGACTTCTTTCTATCATGATTTATGGATGAGCTTGTGATTTGGCTCGAGGCGCTTTGAGGTCATCCAGTCCTACACAATGAGAAACTGGTGTGGGCTACCGTGCATTTCAAAGTAGTCAAAGCGGGCAGCAGCAGCTCATTGCAGAGCTTTTTCTAGCCTACTGTGTATTAGGCTCAATAAGTCAAGTCAAAGCCGCTCTTAATGTTCTGAAGACCAATCATTTAAGATCAGCGCTGATACACTTCAAACCTATTTCATTTGATAGAAAGTGAGCAAATTGCGAAACTAACTGTGATACCAATCAGAGGCGTTATCTATGTAGCATCTCTCATATATAAAATGCAGATTCACATAAAAAATTTAACTTCAAACAATTCAATCTGAAGCAAGTAAATAAATTAAACCAACATATTCATTCAAATGTTAATTTAATTTAAATATCACTTACCTTGTGTGTGAATAAATCAAGACTCCAGACAGTTGAGATCTGAAAAACACATGAATGCGATTGATTATTATTAAATGATAATTATTTATAATTACCAGCTTAGTGACAACAGATTTTAATCAACTTAAACTGATACTGAAAACATTTTATTATTGTCTTAATTTTTAAAGTTTTCTTAGGTCGGTTCTTCAGCAAATTGTGACTTGTTTTTTATAAAGAAAAATTACTTACTTGTAATTCAAGTAACTTTATCTACCAGTGATTGATATGAAAGAGGAAATATGGCATTAGAAAAATATTTAACCCAATTTCTGGGGATTCTTAAGTGTTATTGTTTTAGTATTTCATTCCCATTTTGTCAATTATTATATGAATAAAGCCTTTGGTTAAGTGACAGAGATTTTTCCACTTATATATATTTCAAATTGATCTCCGACCTTATTGATGCAAACTCAAATAAGGCTTCAGTTGCCGTGATACAAATGAGGAAGCAAATAAGTGTAAAGGTCCGCTGAACATTTTAACTGACTGACTAACTTCCTTAAAATCACCACAATGTATATATATATATATATATATATATATGACAAATGTTAATGTGATCAATGTAATGATTTTTACAATGTAGCTTTAAAACGTGCAATAATGTTGTTAAGATTGTTAGAGGCCAGTTGTTAATGGCAGTCGGCCTGACTGTTGATGAAACTGTTTTGATATTAGTATGTTTACAGGAGGACATTTGCTTTATATGAAGATGCACATGCAGTACATGAAGCCGCTCTCTGTCTTATTTTGCTCATGCTGATCAGAGTCACTTTGTGCTAACAGTGGAAGGTGTCTCCATTAGGGAGTTTACTGTGTATTAATGCTGTTTTAATTTTGTAAAATAATCTCTTCTAAAACTAGAAACAAACGTGAACCTGTCACCTTTTGGTTTATTTGCATTACTTGTGTCTTGATACTTTCATTTTGCACACGCCTCCTCTTTCAGTGCTACATTTATTTGTGCTGAGTTTTGTTTTGTTTCTGTTTTAATTTCTGTTTCTGTTATTTTTTGTAAAGTAAAAAATGTTTTTTTCATGAAGTCCTTTTGTTTAATGAAGACTATTAATCTGTAAAATTAGTATTCATCAAAGCCTTTAACGGGTGGATAATGTAGATTTTATATTTTTATACCATTGCTTCTATGGCCAATGTGTGATATACATTAGTTCACATATACATTATGACATGAAGAAAATTACAGGAATTATTACTTTCTTCAACTTTTCACATTAATTAGCACCACATCAATTTTGAAACCAAACTTCATCTTCCATTTTAAAGTGAAGCAAAGTGAACCACAAGATACTCATCTTTCACATTCATGACACTGACACTGCAGTTTTATGTTCTTTAGAAAACTAAGATTGCGACCAGCACTTTAAAATATGTGAACCACATCCCACAGATGAACTGATCAGGACTTTGTGATTGTCTCAGTTACATCCTGTTGCACTGGCTGTGACAGTCTTTACAAAGACCAGCTGCCTGTTTCCTGTGTCTACACACTGGAATACTGTTTGCGCAGTCTCCAATTACTCTACCCCTTAATTTGCAGGTTCATGATTGTTAATGATGGACATTCAGAAGACAAAAAAAGTTTGATCATTTATTTTTAAAGCAGCAAGATATTACAAGAAAAATTGACTGTACAACGAAATGAAATATGAGCACATATCACGGGTCTCTCTCAACAGAGACTTATTTGCTCCAGGTTGTACATTAGAAAGACACCCCAAATCTTGTTGTAAATTGGGACAAATTAACATTGTAGAGATTATAATGCCAAGAAAGAAAGGATTGGGTGCTGGCGAGAGCTAAAGACAACAGGCAAAATCCAAATGAAGAGGAGGAAGAGCAGGACAAAATGAGATTTTAGCCTTTGATATCATCTACAGTAAGTGATCTAAACCAAAAAGCATTCTCTCTAAAGTATTTCATATACTTGACACTAAGCACAGCATACTGCAGACTTTGGTTCCTTCATGTCCTTCTAAAGCACTGCTACTAATTACAGTCTAAAGCCATTATATCCAAGGAGTAGGAAAGTGTGATACCAAAGGAAATTAACAGACAAACCATAATGAAATCAAAATGGTTTCAGATAAAAATCTATGCATGTAACAATATGAAATCCAGAGGAAAATCAATTTACAGTATATATTGCTTAGGAACAATCAAAATTATATACACCATTCATTAATGATACAAACCAGCAAAGAAACGTCTAAACTACATGAGGTATGTTTTGCCATTTTCTGACATTCAAAACAAAAGAGCCAAGAAACGAATATTAACACGAGTGCACCATGCAAGCGGCTTCCAAGTTTCCGTACCATCACCCACAGTGCACTGTGTAACTAAATAACAATAACGACAAGTCATAAATAAAATAAAATCAAGTCTTCTGATGTAAATGTCACAAACTGACACACAGTAACATCTTATGCACAGCTCGACAAGCTACAGATATATCCATACACATTTAAAACATCCAGATATACAGACTGAATTAAAAAGACATTAACATCGTACATTGACAATAAAAGAGCATTTCCAACTTGAGAAAAATAACAAACATTGAAACTGAAAGTGTTGGACAACACTTGCTCTTAAAGTGCAGTTAAAAGCCTAAAGAATTCAAGAGGTATGGTTTGAAATTGGCTTCAGTGTTGGATGGCTGTGATTTCCGCCCCAGTTTAGACCCTGTCACAGATGACGGTCTCGACCACAAACGTGTTCTCGAAGTGACGAATGCTGTGGCATCTTTTTGTCTCACGCCTGTCGATACCTGGAAGAGAAAAAGAACATGCGTTTAGTAAATCTGTTCAGTACTGAAAGCTGAATGTTCACATTCTGCAGGTGTTCACTTTGAATGAGCAATGGGGGATCCCCGCAAATGACATCCATATATGTACTCAGGGGAAGTTTGTTACATCATTAGCTCCCACACCAATCAAAGTCAGCAACGACAGAGATATCACCGGAGCGCATCACTGCCTCCTCCGTAGTGTGTGGATGTGTCCACTACCAGTGACTCACTAAGCAGGAAGCTCCCAGGCTGCGCCCACATACAAACCCTGACATGATGATCAGGCTGCCAGGCTGTTAGGAGGATTTTACACTGCAGACACAATGTCTGAAATGTTCACTAGGAAGCCCCTATTTGGTTTGGGTTGAATTTGTTTTCTCAACATCACACAAGGGTTGGTGTGACAGAGGGTGATAACTAAGCGGAAGTCACCCATCGCTCATTATTTAGCATCTCAAATTGCATGATCAGATTGGAAAAGGATGTGTGGACTCACGTCTGCGCTGGCTGCGGCGTCTAAGGCGGTAGGTTTCTTTGCCGTAGCAGAGCCTGTGGATGAATGGGCCCAGCTGCCTCATGTTCCTCACCCTCCCTGTCACCATCATCTCCTCCTGGACGATGTAAGTCTGAGGAAGGTACGTCCCTCTCTGTGACAAGAAAACACACAAATGAATCACTCAGCTGTCTGTGGGAGGAATGCTTCAGAACGGAAGACGGTAACACCCTGTCCTTCACTCTCTCAGACAGCCATTCATCTCTCTAACAATGCTTTTACAACAGTTTCACCAGTGACATCAGCAGCGAGAGTAGGGAGTGTCTCACCTTGACATTGATGAGCAGTTCCCACAGGCTCCGTGGGGGCATCACCAAGGTTGTGTTCAGCTCAGTGATGTAGCATTTGTCCAAAGCAATGTCGTGATAAGCTGTGAGGCCCTGGAATCATAAAGAAACATTAATACTCAACCTGTCATGAAACACTTTAACAGTACAATGTAATAAGAGCAAACCAGTGAGCACATGGATGCATTAACCTACCCTCTGAAAGTCGTGGATGATATCGGCAGGGTCGCTGCCTCCAAAGTGTGGCACAGGTACGCTGATCTGCTCGTAGTTGTCGTCAAGGTAGATGCCAACGTTCTCCTCGAGTTCATGCCGTCCCCTCAGAGGAGCATATATGGAGTCCTCATAGAAAACTTTGCAGTGGAACAAGCTGTCTTCTGGGATCTGCTAATGGGGCGCAACAGAGCTGAGTTAGCACGTGACAGTTACTTCAGGTCGTCTCTTTTTTAAGCATTCTGGGTTCAGGTTGTAATGTAAGAAAAGGGAGGCAGAGTAAACTGACCTGAGGTATAAAGTAGTAGCGATAAACGTAGATAGAGGCCAGCACCAGTCCTGACATGAAAACCACCAGGCCAAAGGTGAGGCAGCACAGGCCGGTTGGAAAGGGCTTCTTGGGCCTGACAGGAAGAACCAGCTGCTCCTGTGAAGAGAAAAGCAGTTTGGTTAGAGGACAAGTCAACAGATAGTTGGACAAGATATTTTGGCATTTTGTAGAACCCCATGTTTTCTAATATCACAAAATATGTGCAAAATGATGCAAAGAACAGGAAGTGCTGTCCTTTTGATGTAATGGTGCAGCCTTTCTTCGGTTGATGAAGCCCCTTATAATATTTTTTTTAACATAACGAGAAGATATGGTTGAAATATTGTGAGCACAGCTTAGCAGTTAACTTGAAATTAATCATGTCCAGTTCAATGATGGAGTATCAATGGACACTCTCACTTTGCCACGCTTTCCTGTACAAGTCCAAATCGTAACAGAGTTAATTTTGACGGCTTGCAAAGTCGTCAGTCAGGCGAGGAGATCTGGTAGACGTAGGACGGACTGGAATGAGGCATGCCAGATGCCCGCCCACAGTCTCTCAGTCAATCTGCTGCTGCCTCTCCCTACTACAGTTGCTATGGAGAGCGGAAGCAGGGAGAACAGATTGTGCCAGGCTCTGACGAAGATGCTGGCACGTGGCCGTCTGGGTCTATTCTTGGAGGCCTACTTCCACGCTCCATATTTGTTAGTTCCCTTGTGCCCTCGGTGGGAGTCGAAGCTAGAAGAATTGCGTGGAGGAGTCCCTCAGCAGAGGTGGACATATTAATAGATCTACACATATTGGCTCTGACGCCTAGCCGACTGTTGCAGCCAACCAAAATCCACACAGCCCTTTAGATCATGACTTGTTCTTCTGCTCACGTAATGAACAGGTGAAAATATGTGTTTAGAGAAGCGATGCGTTTGCGTCATCAAGTGGTACTCATTGTGTACAGTGTGATGGGGGAAAAGATGAGGCTTAGGCAGACTTATATCCACCGAGTGCAAGATTTCTAAATATGTTTAACTCCTGGGAGGTAGTCCAGAAAGGAGGCTAAGAAAAGCTGGACTTATTGTGACAAGCCTAATATAGGCTTAAGCCATTATACAATCCCAACTCAGAGATAACATGATCAGGCTAATTTAAGACTTCAAGAAATCACAATGAAGAAATCAAGCTATCATGCACAATTAATTACTCTATCTATCTATCTATCTATCTATGTTTAAAATGTTGTAACACAGCTGGTTGAGCCCTGTGTTTGATTGGACTTAGGATGTGCCATGTTGCAAATAAATTTCAGGGAATTAGATGCCCATAATGACACAGTGAGATGCTCACTTGCTGTCTGCACTGCCTTCGAATTAACTCAAATCAATTGAGTAGCCTCTTCAGATCCTACTCATAGGATACATGAGAGGCTACAACTACAAACTAAAGTATTTGTCAATATTTTTGCTAATTTTAACTCCTGATTTTTTTTTTAGAATGTCAAATTTGAGAAATAAAAGGCTCAGCTGCCATTAGATTGTTCCCACTGTTTAAATACAGCACACATTAATCCTGGATTTTCAATTAATTACAGATTAATGCACACTCAGGCGCTACCTGCAGGACCCACGTGGTAAAACACCTCGTGACGTCACTGACTGGTGCAGTGACCGCAGCTAACAGCCCTGCTGTTTTCTCATATCGACAAAAACGGGTGGGAAACTGGGGTTATTTGCACCCCCAACGCCTATACTTAAAAATGGAAGTTTTTGCTTTTGTAAATGCACATTTATATACACTTACATTACATATGAACCATTTTATCAATATAATGCTGAAGGCACAATTACAGGTCAGCCATCTGCAGTGTGTCCTCGCGGTGGCCAAACAAGGTGACGTAATGTCAACATCCCCAGGCTGGGACGGCCTGCAGTGATGGGTCTTTTCCCTTTCTACTGTAACATTATAGCTTTATAATGTCCTATAATAACTGCACAAGCAAAACAGTATAATAAACTGCAGTATGTAATTATTTTCAACCATTTAGTTGCATTAAAAAACACAATTGTAATAATTATTTTAAACATATAATGGCTTTTGTTTATACATCTGGCTGCATAATCAAATAGATAACGGATTACCAGTATTAAATTAATCCCATGAAGTGACATGATGATGCATGGACAGGCAAATCAAACATTAACGCTAAAAATAACAGATTAATCTACTTTGCTATAATAACCAATGCAAAAGGAGCACAGATGCCACAACATGAAACAATAGACAACAACAAAGTGTGCAAACTCACGTGAGCCTGAGGTATAATGATCTTGTCTCCATCGATCTCTTTGTCGGGCTTCTGCGCCGAAACTGGCTGGAAGGTGATCTTCACCATGTTTGTTTGTTCGGTGTTTGTTTGCTTTGTCTCGTTAGCTGATGTTAGTGAGCTGGTTTCATGCACCGAGCCGGGAAGATTATATAGCGGCGGAGCAGTCTCGCCCCCGGGACTCAGTGACCTCAGAAGAGCGTCTTCTCTGACGAACAAGCACTGTGTGGGTCTGAAGGAAAAGCCGCCTCGCCGCTGTCAAAATAAGAGTCCAGGTCCGGCTGCGACGTTTAAAATTAACTCATAATACACTGTTTGTGGGCTCCTAAGTGAACAGATCAACGCACTTAAATGTCTAAATCTCTTAGGGATAAAAAGACAGATTATTTACCCTCCTTTTGTTAACATTAAACTACATTATGCCATGATTTTGAAGGCGAGTGCCCGATATGGTAGTGCTTTCCGTGTTTTATTTAAAGCTGCATCTCCTCTCCTCAACCATGTTCTGAATACTATCATCCGGAAATGTAGGGATGCTTCAAACTCTCAGCCAGCTACTATACTGCGATAAAGCCGGCTTTAGGTCACTACTACTGGTATTAATTATGATCATAATGACGATCATAAAATAAAAGCAGTCACACCTTGCACGTGGGCATCAGCAAGGCATGTAATGCACACAGCAGTGTACAGCACAGTACACAGTGTACTGTACAAGGTGTGCTACAGTACAAAGTGCATCTTGGTTTGAGTATTTAATGTATAGTTTGATATGTTTCATACTGTTATACGGACATTTAGTGTAGTATAAACCTGCAACAGGACCATAAAGCAAATTTTAAATATTAAAATTTCTCACTGCATGTGTAACAAGGTGGGCTCTAGTGCTTAACATGATGTTTACATACTATACGCTAAGTCAAATTTCATACACAAGACTTTAAATGCCATGGTCAAATGATCAGGCATAATTATTCTTTTTTCCCCCCAAATAATAATAAATGACTAAAATCTTTCAGCCACCTTCTTAACACCCAGCAGCCAGATATTCAGCAGTGTGCTGAAACATTAAAGCTGTAACATTGCGTCAAACCAAACTACATGACGCAGTGCATATCAACAGTCAAAATGCAAATTACACAACACATGCAAATTTGCAGACATGCACGACTGCATGTAGCTCATGTCACCTTTGGGAAGAGCCACGGCTGTGTGCCCACATGAATCACTACAGACAAAATCCACACAGAGCGCTCAAATTTGACAATTTAGGAAATTGAGATGCTGATACAATCATAAAACTGCCTGAAAAACTCTTGTCACAAAGTGTACTAAAACAGGCAACATGTCCTGAAACCTCCCAAATTCAGGGATGATCTCTTCTCCTGCCCACACTGTTTCAGGCTGCTTCTTTTTGAGAGGGCTACGGGCACTTTACACTCTCTACACCTGAGAGTAATGTACTTGACAAATGGCTCATATAGTCCAATTCACATTAGGTTTTTTACAGAGGGAGTGGAGCACTAGCCTGGTCCTTATAGGTGGATTGATGGCTCACAATCAAGCATGAAATAGGCCCAGTTGACTAATGATGCAATGTGAGAATTAGCTCATATATGGCCTATAGTGGATGATTAAAGGGTAAATATTGGAGGGTGATGTTTCTGCAAGATGAGCTTGATTTACTAATTTAACTGGAGTTTGTTTTTAGAGTTGTTGTTATGCATTTATATCCAAGATAAATGCTTTAATATTAACTTAGCTGTATCTTATCTGTTTCAGATGTTGCTACAGAAGTTGCAGATGACTTTTGAAGCTCAGTTGTCTTGGGTGATTTAACCTGTATGAGGATTCAGACTGAATTTGGGGACAAAAGCTAACATGACCACTGGTGATTGGCGGGTACGAGCGTTGCGCGTCCTGGATGTGTCTTGCTCTCGTAGCCAGTTCATCCATTCACATGTAAATGAACCGTCATATATACCTAGTCCATGCCCCCTCGGAGCAGCACTAAGGAGCCCAGCCTCTCTGTGAGCTTTGTCGGCCGCTGGGATCACCCGGCCATCTGTCCCATTGACGAGCTGTAACGGCTCTTTGGATTTTACACGCCAACCTCCAGTCCAGTGGCTTTCTGGCAGCGCCTGGGTTAAACTTTACCAACATGGCCCCCATCCGTAACAACACAAACGGCACGGACAGAGGTGATAACTGCAGTGGGATTCAGTCTGACAGAAAGGTGAGGGCCTGTGTGAGCACTTTAAACCAACATGTCTGCTTTAACTTGGCTGGTAACTGTCAAGAGTAACTCCATTGTCCTTACTGTTGTGGCAGATGAGGAAACCTCTGGTCGAGAAGAAACGAAGGGCTCGCATCAATGAAAGTTTACAAGAACTCAGAGTTCTCATGGCGGATGCAGACGTAAGATATCATATATTTACACACCTCTGCTCTGTAGAGTGTTGTTTCTCTAAATAACGTGGTGTTGTGTTTCAGCTAGCTTGCGCTGCCAGCGCTTGTTGCTTACGTTTTTGTCACCCGCTGCAGCTACAATCAAAGATGGAGAACGCTGAAGTGCTGGAGATGACAGTGAAACGGGTGGAGAGCATCCTACAAAACCGAGCTCAAGGTAAACATTGTGTATTTATTTAAAAGTACGCCATACTTGACTGAATATTTAACACTAAGTCGTTTTTAGCTAAAAAAAATATTAACTCTACATTAGCACATTACTTACATGTCAGCCTTCCGCCGAGCAATATAGTTCTTTAAAACTAACCTGTGAATTAATTTGTAACTGTCAGCGCATTAATATTCTAATTAACAGTGCTGCGGCCACAGGTGCGCGTGTGCAGATTCAACCGTGGCTCAGCCAATCAGAGCGCAGAGTCCATCTGTTTGCTAACTTTGAAGCTAACTGTTTGAAGCTAACTGTTTGAAGCTAACTGTTTGAAGCTAACTGTTTGTTTGAAGCTAACTGTTTTGTGTCATCTCTCCGTAGAAGTGGACGCCGTGAACCGGGAGGCCTGTGAGCGGTTCGCCGCGGGCTACATCCAGTGTATGCACGACGTGCACACGTTTGTGTCCAGCTGCCCCGGGATCGACCCGACGGTGGCCGCGGAGCTGCTGAACCACCTCCTGGAGAGCATGCCCCTCAACGACGAGGACCGGCTCCGGGTGATGCTCCCGGACACGGAGGCAGAGGAGTGCCCCGGCAGCAACAGCACTTGGCCCGTGTCTGAGAGCATGTACACGGCCCTGGTGTCCCCGGCCCCGTCCTCCACCACCTCCGCCTCCACCGATGACCTCTGCTCTGACCTGGATGAGACGGACTCAGAGCAAAGTCATGTCTCCTCCTCAGAGGAGGCTGACAGCCAGGATGTGTTGAGCCTGCCCTCCTTGACTTACTCCAAGTCAATGTGGAGGCCTTGGTAGATTAAATAAAAGACTAGCATGTTTTAAACCACACTAGATGATTTAATGCTTTGTGTTAGGCTGCTTGTGGGGTAGGCCTCAGTACAGGGCAACAACACTGCTGAAATAACTTGTTGGAAGGCATCTGAGAAGCTCTTTGTGTAATTATTGGGGAACTACAATTAAACTAAAATGTATTTAATAAATAAAGTATGTAATTAAATCTGTGTTGCAGAGGACATAGACTCATAGGGTCTTCATTTGGATGTGTATTGGCCTGCCTTCAGTGAAGGGGTAAATGCATATGTAAATATTTACTTGTTGAATATGACTGGGCTGTATAGACCATAGCTGTCCCTAGAGATGCATTGTTAGTCGTATGTAAATTATTTTGTATTTAGGAAGTCTTTAACTTTGTATTTATAAGTGTCCGTGACTTTTAGTAGGCTACCTCATCTGATTTGCCTAAGTTTTAACTTTTCAATAAATACCTTTTGACTTTTAAATTTTGATTGTGCAGCTTCTTCTTTCTTCAGAAAACGCCACATTTCACACACCAGGATCCCACCATCCACCCACCGGCGGCTGTTTTCAAGATATTAGTTATTACTCTGCAATTGTGGGCCATTTGTGTGCACTCTCTCTCTCTCCAAGATCCCTTAGCACATCGTAGGCATTCGTGAGGTGTGAAATGAGTAATCCACTCACTCCTTATATAGGCCTAGTTGAGGAGTTGGCAAATGGGTTTTATAACTCCGCTTGACTCCAGCTTTTTTATAATGCTACAGTTTTAAAATAACACGGGAACAAATAACCTGCTCAGTCATGGAAATGGATTCTTAACAAACAAGGTCACGACTTAATCAGTTTCCCATGATATACTGTATATGGGCTTTCAAGCAGCGCAATAAAACTAGTGTTATGACTTATAACAGTCGATCTGTCCCCTTCTGATTCACAGACACTTTGAAATCTTGTGTCTGCAGCCTGAGACACGACCTCAGTGGTCTCGGTGGGAGCCACAGACACTTTTCTGCCTCTGCACCATCAGCTGCCACAACTACAAATGAATACGAAAAGACAAGCAATCCTGAACTCACTTCTTAATCCTTCTCTAGTCAGATGGCTCCACTGCTGTTCCTGTGATGTCCAAGTGTCATTTCTAACACTCTCTTCCCCATTCTGAGAGGGATCTTTGGTGAAATGACAAGGGAAAAGATTAATACAGTGAGCATGGGATTATAGTAGAGCACTATTCCTATTTAGCATTTGATATATACAGTAGTGGAAAGTAACTAAGTACTCAAGTGCTATTGTCTGTGTCTATTTTATGCTTCTGTATACTTCCATTCCACTTCACTTCAGAGGGACATTTACGTTTTTTTCATCTACTTCAACAATTTGATCAGCTACTTTGCAGATTGTTCAAACAAAGCATGATTAATTACTATACTTGTATATTAAACTGCAACAATAGAGCTAGTGTTAGCTCTACCTCGACCAGCTACCTGTTCTCTACTTAAGTATTTCCATTTTATACTACTTTATACTTGTACTTCACATTTCAGAGGGGAATATTACACATTTTACTCCACTACATTTTTCTGATGGCTTTAATTTATGGTTACTTTGAAGAGACTTTCAGATACAAATGCTGCTGACACTTAACGACATTATCAACAATACTAATTATGCCCCAAATATTATATAAATATTACATACATTATATTTTTTTAAAGAAAGCTAAAAATGTATCTGTTCACTTTAAGCTTTAACTATCTCTGACTTTCCACATACAGGTCTGAAACCTGTACACTTTCACTTTCTATTTACGCTTCATGCTGCTTAAACACTTTAAATCTTACTTGATTTTCTGATTTATAGTTTTACAACTCTATGATTTTGGGAACCAGTTAATCCATGTTTTCAATTTTTTATTTTATTTATCTACCTTTTTAATAAATACGTTAAATTAAACTGTTTTAAATGTCCTTTTATATTGAACAAGGCAATTCAATATAAAAGGAAAACTGTTCAATTTAATTTACTTTTTTATTTAAAAAAAATACATTTTTAAATGTCCTTTTATATTGAGTTGCCTTATCTGTTTTATGTCCATTATGTCTATTTTCATGTGCTTACACTGCCCTTATTGTAAAGCACTGTGTGCTGCATTTGTTGAATGAAAGGTGCTATGTATTTTAAGTTTATTATTATTATTGTTATGAAAAAAATTCCAAAAACAAAATATCTGACAATAAACTTTTGACAGGGACATTCTGCAGAACAAGAAGTTTGGGGAAAGTTACCTAATAAATAAATAAACAGATTATTTCAAGTAGGCTAGATTTCATCAAAGAAACATAACTTGTTATATTTGATTACTACGTTTAAAGAACTTTATTTATTGATTTTTTTTTTTACACACAAACTGACCATAGTGTTGATTATTTTTTATTCACTCCTCTAATAAATGTTTTAAACTAGGCAATAAAGCTAATAAATGCCATTAGAAGGCAATCCTACAGGGCAGAGCTGCAGAGCAAAATAATGAATGTTATATTCTGCATACAAATATTTTACTGAGAGGGATATACTCGGATGCAAGCCCTTTGTAATCACCAACATTTTGATTGGTAGCTTTATACTGTGATTTAAATACAAGAAGGGAATAAATTCCAGGATGACGAACCTGATTCAGTCCGCTCAGATCTGTGTGGTGATCAAACCGGATTTGCGGATCTCCAGAGGTGTAAATGACCGCTGCAGGAGGGCGGTTTGTAAATTTTGTCCAGGTGTGAACAGTAGAAGGGAGGAGGAGGAGGAGGAGGAGGAGGGAGGGGATAAAGGGTTGCTTTGATCCGGCCTGCTGAGCCGTGGACTGCAGGATCTGAGTGTCTGCAGAGGAAGACACCAGAGCAGCTATTGTTTCAGTGGTCGGGCTCAGACAGACATTTGCATCGGGAAGGTGAATGTCACGACTTCAGGGTGGAGAAGAACAACTTGCTCGCATGTTTTTAAACACTAGATCCATATTTGTAATTTAAAAATGTGTTTGTAGCATCTGTTAAAGGTTTATTTTTCCATTCACGTGATGTCGATCTGCTGCAAACAGGAAACAGTCTCCAAAGTTGTCTGCAGTCATTAATTGGTCATCGGCCTATTAACCGCAAACCAAAGTCCGTTCAGTATTTGTCCAATTTAACCCAACACATGCGCTGCAACCCCAATAACAGCCTGCATGCATGAAGAAACATTTCACAACACACTCAACATCACTGTGAATTCGGCAATATTTTATTTAGAGAAACTCTAACAAACATAACAGAGGGTTCGCCATTAAAAATGAGAAAAATAAAAAAATAAAATAAAATGTGCATTGTTGTCAGTGTCCGTTCAAATTAACAGAAAGACAAATGACAAAATTCAATTTCGTCCCAAATGACCGCACATGAGCTTCAAAGTGAAGGAGAGCCTTCCACAGTCACTTGACATCTGTCTGAGCTGCTTTATATCCGTGCAATAACCCTAAACTTCGACTTCTGAGGTGAGCACACAAAACGGTAATGAGCTTCAGACACTTCCACAGGATGCCCAGGAGGCTCCTCTCCATATTTATGAGGGGCAACACCAGACCAGTTCAAGTGTCATGTGGCACACTTTGAAAACTAGGGAAAACATCAATATTCTCCTCACTTTATATTCATCACCCACCATAAACAACTAGTATTTTACAGTGTGGTCATGTGTGTCCTATATTGATTTCACATTTTTAAAACAGTATTTACAATAATTTTTATGAATCTTGGTCCTGCTTGTTTTTTTAAAGTTTGATTTTCCATAAATAACTTAAAAACAAATCTCTTTATACAGAAACAATTACTGTATGTAAAAATATATTTATATAGGCCTATATATTTATATTTATGCTCGGAGACTGATACAGACATTCACACAAGCATCAAAGTGCATTAAATAAAGTTTCTTGAAGTGAGAGGCAAGTTTCACAGCTGATACTGAAACAAATGCTGAGTGGAAAAATGCATAAAGAACAAAATCAGGTAACATGTGACACAGATGGCTCAAAAGAAATGTACATTTCAGATGATAACTTCTCAGAAATGATGTAACATGATGGGTCGGTGAGTAAATACAGCTTTACAGTATGTGTTTCACCTGATTGTCTTTTTCTCAGTGCAAATGTTTTCACCACCCCCATTGTGCCTGCGGGTCAGTAACACATGTATTTCCATTTAATGGTACTTAAACTTCCATTTCACTACTTCTACTTAAAGGGAAACTACACCCATTTTCAAAATTCATGTTATTCAAATGGTCTAAGACAGTCCAAAAAAAAATTAGCAAACATGAACAACTCTAAAAACAATGGTGCTTAAAGTCAAATTTGTGATGTTAAAGTCCGGAGCTGCTCCATATGTGGGTACATTTTCTGTTTGCTGAGAACACTACAGTAGATTAAAGTTAATTTGGGTATAAACAAGAAAACAAACATTCTGTGAGTCGACGAAATCAGGCTCTCATTCATTAGCCCACGACTGGGCTGCAACAAAACCCTTCATTAAGCCGCCTTTGCTTTTTTACGCAACACCAAACAACACAGGCACGCTGTGTGTTTCTTTGGATGGCATGCCTGTGTTGCATAAGCAAAGCAGGCATGATGTGTGACGTGTAAGACACTAGCGTCGGCTTCTAGTGTGTCATATAACATATGCGTCAGGCAGCATTTATAAACAACAACAATCATTTACTAACACTGTTGTTCAGGGGTTGATCTCCTCCTCAGATTATAGGTTAAGGAGCTCCCAGGCTGCACTGCCTTCCCAAATTGCGGATATTTTTGGATGCTGATTTTTCTTCGAGTTAGCTGCTAACTGTGGCTAGCCGCTTTTTAAATCTCCCAGCGGTGGGACGCACACAAAACACGTTGTCAGAATGTCAACAACTAATCTGTCCCCCCATTCCACCATTGTGCCTTTTAAACATGATGGCGAGGCAGAGGAAGAGTGCGACATTCCCGCCTTCAACAGCCAGTAGCCCTTTTTACACAGAAATCGCGCTATAGGGCCGCTACAACGTCCCTTCTTTATGCCTCCTTTGCATTTTTACACAGAAACAAATGACAGCGGCATCGTACAGCCGCAGTGTGTGATAACAGACTGTATGCTGACATGGCAGAATCAAAAGAGGTGTGACGGGTGAGACATGTTACACAACAGCGTCAGCCTCTAGTGTGACATAAAACATGGGCGACGGCAGCGCTTTATAGACAAAAATAACAATGGCTTTACATGTCAATAACAATCATTAACCGTCCCTGTTGTATGGTGGCCGATCTAGTCCTCTGCTCAGAGGGTAAGAAATGCCAAAATCTCACTGTTTTCCCAATTTGCGGGCATTTACGTCAGCTGTTCCGCTTCTTTGAGTTAGCCGCTGACTGCTAACCGCTGCTAACCACTGCTTTATAAATTTACCAATGGTGGGTTGCATGCATAACACATCGTTGAAACGTCACATCCGTCTTGCTGACTGTCCTGTTTATACAGACACAGTTTCAAATGATCGTACCTAATATACTGCGCTGCAGGGCAGCATAACGGTGCAACATTTCTGCCTTGAACAGACAGTGTAAAAGGGAGTGTTTACGGAGCAGATCCAGACTTTATGCTTGATGACATAACAAGTTTGAGACCTATTTGGCGTTGAGAGAGAGCAGCTCATGTTCACAAAAGTTGATTAAACTTTCTTGGCCATGAAAATAATATATTAGATTCTTAATTTTGGTGGTGTTTCCCTTTAAGTCAGGAGGATGAAGGTGGTAAAAAAGTCTCAGCCGTTGCCGGTGAGTCCGTGCCTGCTCACTGTTGCTCACTTTTATTTCCTCACAGTGACTAAACGCAACATCAGCAAGTAATCTGGACACAAAGAGCAGACGTACAGTTCAGAGTCTCGCTTGTGTTTTTCCTCTTCTACCAGTGCAGCTCACAAAGTGCACTTGTGCGTTCGTTTGGTGCCCGATGGCATGATAGACAGGAGTGACTGACTGAACACCACCTGTTCTCACCACACGCTGACGTAGCACGGTGTTGCAACTGAGGAAATTATGTCACAAAATGCTGAATTCATTTTTGCACTGCCACAGTTAGAACACCACAGAGCCACTTCCTGCCGTTGCTTGCGTATGTTTGACCTATACTGTGCTGCCTGATGTATGAGCACATGCTGTGTTTCACTCACTGGGCTCGGCATCTCCTCATCAGTGCATTCACTGCACTGTGTTAAAATGCTACACAGAAACGAATGGATGAACATACGTAGTGAAAGGGTCCGCCACTTGTATATTCACATTCTACAAACGGCTGTTTGAGTCAGTTTCTCTCTGTCATCTACAGAGACAGACGGAGACAGCACTGAAGAGTGTCGAGTGAAGAGCAAAGGGTCCGTTAGGAGAGGACAACAGTGTCTGAGGGTTCCTCTCTGGGTCTCCGCTGGCAGCCGACCTCCCCTGTCTCTGTATGAGCGATGTCAAGGTTTGCTGCTGCTACCTCTGCCTCTGAGGCACCGGCACAGCAGGAGCATGCCTGGACGACACAGACAAAACAAAAAGGTGAGACAAAAGACCACATCTTCAAATTTTTTGCCCCAGTTTGATATAACTTAAAGCAATGCATCTATTAAACTGGTAAAGAGAACCATTAAGCCTAGTTTCTCACATTAAATGGAAGGTAAAAACTTCATATTGTGAAATTAAATAAACAGATTTTTTTTTAAAGTCATTCTACCTTGACGTCTATCGCCTTGGGCAGACCTCCTTTCTTAATCCAGGGATGGACCTCCACCAGCTCCTTCTTCTGCTCCTCCGAAAAGCGCGGCTGGTTCTTCTGCAGCAGCCTCAGCTTCTCTCGGTCTTCTCTGAGGACTCTCTGGATGTCACTGTGGTTACAGCAAACACACAAACAGCCACATTCAATACTCTACCCCATAGTTGTATCTGAGAAGCTTCTATCAGGGTTGGGTTTGGATGATATATTCTTACTGTTGGAGAATCATAAAACAGTGAGAACACAACAACTGGATTTTTGTAATTATTATCTTGAGCTACTAAAGTGTTTGTGACACTCAAACATTTCATAACCAACAAAGTTCACAGTCTAATTCACTCAGGCACCTCCTACCTACTGACTCTGTTAAAGTAAGGGTGCCACCTCGTGGTCAAAAACGGTCCCTGCATAAATCATTTGTAGAGTTCCTGACTCTGTTTTTCTACTCATGAGCTGTCCCCAACAAATGAGGCAGCTGACAGGAAACACTTTAACAACACATGCTGAACAAAAGTCAGTCACACAGGTCAGAAACAGTATGCAGCAGTATGTACTGGTTTAATGACTTCATGAGCTAAAGGGGCTTATTTTTACATTCAGTGGTGCGACCTGACACACTGAAGGCAGTTCACACAGCTCAGAAAAAATGTCAGTCACTTCAAACGTCTTGCTATGCTATGATGTCCGTTCCTGCCAGTCTTTCACCCGCTGTCTCTATCGTAAACACCAGGTAACCATGGTGACAGCTGTGGTTTCATCTTTTCTAAATGAGACTGGCCGAAATGTTGCCTGAAGCTCCATATTTTTAATTACAGTAAAGGTAGATGTGTGGCTGTGATGAGCAACAGGATGTGATAGAGATTGTTTGGATTCAAAATGTCCCAGACAACACTACAGGACTCTAAACTGTCAAGTCTGTCATGACGTAGAGAAATCTGTGAATGAAGGAGGTGATATAATAAATGTGATCAGCAATGGTGGGACGGCTGTGGCTCAGAGGTAGAACGGGTCATCTACTCAGAAGATCCCTAGCTTCTCAGTCCACATGTCAAAGTATCCTTGGGCAAGATACTGGGACATGAGTGTGTGTGAATGGTTACTGAATAGCAGGTGGCACCATGTATGGTAACCTCAGCCACCATGTGTAAATACGTGTGAATGTGACATGTGGTGTTGCAGCACTTTGAGTTCGGACGACTCAAAAAGCGCTTTATAAGTGCAGTCCACTTACCATGACAGCCCCAGCCTCTAATGCACCCACCTATAGTAATATGTTCTCTCTGATCCTACCCCATGTCTAAGTGCGCCACACTACACCAAGAGAGCCTGGCCACAAAATTACCTGAAGTGCGTTCGGCACAATCCAGATTGCAACCTGTTTCACAATAAGAGCCTGTAGTATCCTCTTGTGCACACAAGAGGATACCGCATTACCACATTATTACCATAGCACCTGAAAGTGGGGAGACAAAAAGTCTCGTCTTCCATATTCCACTGCCAGTGTTCAGAACAATACTGTTTATGAAGTTACAACTGTGCCAAAATATTGTCCACAGGTGAGCTATCATGACACCTTTCTGAGGTTTTCGGCCTCCTGGCAGCACATGCATCCTCCACTATCTCTACACAGGAAACTATTAATTAGGAACAGAGGGAAGTTCGTCTTTCCATAACAAACAGAAGGTTGACACACTATCAAACAGTAGTTTCTACAGGGACACTGTCCTACTCCTCACTGGCTACGGCCCTGTCCTCCTACTCACCGCGAGGGCAGCTGATAGGTCATCATGACCTTGTCATCTGTGTCGGCAGTGAGCAGCCACAGCGGGTCCTGTCGTACGTACTTGATGAGGTGTTCGCTCTGCTCCATCTCCATGGGCCTTCCCTCACTGCCGCTCAGGTGACCTTTGACCTTCTGGCTGTTCTGGGATGAGTCCACGCTGCCAAAGTATTTACTACTGTTGTTGCTTCCTGAGGACATCGAGAGAGCACAGTGTTATACTTTTAAAAAATTTTTTTTACTGCAAATAGACAGTAACATCAAAAAATCATGTGCCAGTAGTTGCTGGTAAACTTTTTCACACATCGCTACAGCTCACGAAAACACTGATACACTGAAGACATTGTATGTAACAAATGGGCTGTGTATTAATAAACCTGTGACTATAAACATTAGCTAAACCAACAGAGAGACTTCTGTTCACTTTGGTGTTTTCTATTTTCCATGCTGCTAGTTAAATTCAAATTTTCCTGCTCATTTATCACTGAGAATGTGTGAAATAGACTTTATCTCATCATATCCATAAGACTGAAACCCAAGTGCAGACCTGTTCCACTGACTGACGCCCTGCTCTTAGATGTCCCGCTATTGGATGTCCCACTGTTGGATGTCCCGCTGGCTGATGTTCCACAGCCGTTGGACCCTGAACCCATGGACCCAGAGGTGGCTGAGCCGGAGTCCTCATGGAGAATAATGTCCAGCATGTCGCTGGACGAAGAGTTGGCGTCACTGTTGTTCCCGTCGCCTCGTGAACTTGCCTTCAAAAACAAAAACATTAACGCTTACTATAACAGAGGAGCTTGACTTCAGAACTCTGGTCAGCTGACTGTAGCATCTCCTGCATCTTTATAACACACACAGGTGCAGTATCATTGGCTGTGTTGCATCCCGCCTCTGCGTTTTCAGACACAACTGGGAGTATATCTCTGCAGCGAGCATGGAAAATTGTCCATCTCACCAACCACTCCGTTCACAAATACATGTGATAACCAGAGCTACACAAAAAGGCTGTGCATAGTTAGAAACACGACAGTGATTCGGATCCTCCTGCAGCTGATTTAAAGTAGGGCAAATCATTAAAGGTCCAGTGTGTGGGACTGAGGGGGATATATACTGGCAGTAATGGAATATAATATACTAAGTATGTTTTATTTACTGTATCACCGAGACCGTCAATAAACCAACATAAACGGCTCATTTTAGATTCATTTCCTCTATCTGTGTCACGTAGGTTTTGCCACTGCCCCGCCCCTTTGGGAGACTTGCTGCGGCCCTGAGTCCATTCATTCCAATGGGAAAACTGAACGTGAGCACAGATTATGATCGTTTCCTTAATCCTATAGTCACTGAAGTAAATACAGGACACATTTTTCACAAGCCCCAACCCTTCTAACCGTTCGGACACTGAAATAGCATTTTTTCAGAGAGACAAATCCTGTCTCTGTTTTAGCGACATACACTTTTGAGCAGATAAAAACAAGCAACAAAATAAGGAGCAAACATGTGGGGGAGAGATGACCATGCCCACCTGAAAATAAGCATCATTGCGTTTTCATTCCACATAGGGAATGTTCCTTGTCGATGGAGATCGTTATGTTGGACAAACCAAACACTGGCTCTTCATAGGGCTATTCTCGTTTTTGTGTCTGCCACCACAGTTAGTAGCCACTCTGTGACCAGAGTTGGAAAAACACAGATTTTTTAAAATGTGAAACTGCTTTATTCAGTGTTTTTACTGGTTTGAATGAACAGGTCTGTTTGTTTTGGAGAGGAGGTGATCTCTGCGGATACTTCAGCCCCTGTTAAAAACTTCCTGAACATGAGGATCTTAGTTATCAGAGACAAAAGGTGAGCAGACATTAGCGTCCATCTGCAATGTGCAGAACAGTGTCGGAGGAACACTGATTTTCATTGTGAAACTGCTTTAGTCACTGATTTAAATCAACAGGTCCATTTGTTTCACAGATGAAGAGACCCCTGTGGATAATTCAAAACCTCCTGAACAAAGAACACTGAAGCAATTCAAACTGGGAGAAGTTTCAGCTGGTTGCAATCTGCAATCCTCACCACTAGATGCCACCAAATACCCCTGTATCTTACACACTGAACCTTTAAATAAGAGCATGTACATTAAATGTAGGAGTTTGAAAAAACATTGTGTTGCTGGTCACATCTCAGTGTAATACAAAACAGAGGAAAATATAATTTCCACTGTTTTCTTATGATGCTAAAATTGGTTTACACTGCTGATGTTAACTGTATGTTTCAAGCCTTGGTTTGGTTCTTGCATGCAAAATCAAAGACGTATGTATGTGTACATACTGTACATACACACAGTACAACTGTGTGCTATGATAAGGTTTTACTTTAAACGTTTTCAAGTTACATACGTGTCTTTTTAAAATTCTCAGTCTCATGCTTATGTTAAAATCAATGTCATCATTATTTTACTGGATAGACAAAAACATGGAAAGATTTAAAAAATGCTTACAGTTATAATTGACATATGGAATCAAGGAGGAATGGGATTGGAGTAGGGTGGAGATTGCTGATGGTTTGCCTACCTCTTTGCTGCAAGCCCTCAGCCTAGAGCCCACTTTATCCCAAGAAAAACGCTCACAGACACAGGGCGAGCCCTCGCAATACAAGGGTCCAGGTGGACCAAGCAGACTGAGAGATGGCTAAAGGGTGTAAGGGATAATAACATAATGTATTAACACCCTGGGCCACATTTCATCGTAGGAGTCTAGACTGACTTGACACATGGCATGGCAATACAATGGCAAAAGAAGGTGCACTTTAGTACTGTGAATAATGTGGAGGATCACTGTGATGATGGCATTAAGGCTGAGAGACATATGAATGACTGTCTCTGGGGAACATGCCACAGCCTACTAACGGAGGTTCAAACAACCCACAATGATACATGTCAGCGAGGCATCGACATTTTAAGAATGTTACAGTTGAAGTGCATCAGTCACGGGCATTGGGAGATTTGTGGAGGTAAAGGAAAGAAAAAGAAAAGGGAAGAGGAAAGCAAAGAGAAAGAGGCTGGTTTCCTTGTTCACCTGCTTCAACTCTCTCTCCTTGGCCTGGCCGCCACACGCTCCTTTCTCCCTTTCAGCCGTATTATTCCCTTGTCCTCCAGAGGTGCTGTCCTGCCGGTCCACGGACAGCTCCAGCTCCAGCAGGTTGAGAGGCGAGCTGCAGCGAGACTGGAACAGGGGCGGGGACTCGTGCCCTCCAGCTCCTCCAGACTGTGGCGTAGAGGAACGAGACTGGCCCTCCGCCACGGGGGCCTTTGGGTTTTCCGAGGATGAGGGGAAGTAGAGCGACGGGGTCAGGTAGCCTGCTTGAAGAGCAAAGTGGTTCTGGGAGTTGAACTGGTTCTGAACACTGAAGGAGGGCTGTGCAGCGAAGGGGCCCTGGTCTGGAAAAGCAGCCTGACCAAAAGGCTGCATTTGGGCGGGGAAGCCACCAGTCATAGTGTGGTACACTGGCTGTGTAGGTGCTAGTCCAGGGGCCATTGGAGAGTAGGGCATGGGCAGCATTACAGCCAAAATAGGGGTGTAGGGAGCAGGGTGGATGGGTGGGGGGCAGGGAGGGGCCTGGGTGCCCTGATTGTCCCCAAAGCCCTGTAGAGTGGTGCCTGTGTGGGTAGCTATGGAACTGGCTCCAGGGTAAACCTGGAGGGGGTAGCCTGGCACCACGGAGGGGTACGCCATGGGAAAAGTTGACTGTGAAGTTTCAGAGCGAGACCAAGAGGTCGGGTTAAGTCCGTGGTTTAGGAGAGGAGGCCGCAGATGTTGCCGTTTGTGATGGGATGATGTGCTGTCTGAGGACTCCATCTGCTTCGCTCGCTTTGACTTGGTCTTCCTGTTCCGTGTGCCCCGCCGCGTGGTGGGCTCTGCACTTGGTCCAGTCTGCTTGGAGGCTCGAGCAGCAGGTATGGCTAGAGGTTGATAGAAGAGATGATGAAAAAGAATAATTTGTTGACTAATTTTTAAGTATGACAAAAGTGATTATTATTATGGAAAACTATACAATTTGCTAGTAAGAAGCGAATGTAAGCCGTAATAAACTGGCATTATCTTTTATAGGCTTTTAATATGTTGTGTCAGTGTGGCGGCTGGAGGTACCATCGCTGGCGATCTGTCCTCTCTGACGCTCCAGGTACTGAGAACAGTTTTCTTTGAGTGAGTTGAGTCCTCGATGCTTCCTGAAGTGATACAGAAAGGTCTGCTCCTCCTTCTGCGTATGGGCCGCCAAAACCTGCTTGGTTAACCCCAGTTTCCTATAGGACTCCCTCTCCTGACTGGGAGGGGAAACAACAGAAAGAGGAACCCCAGGGTTCTGGATGGACTCTACCGTCTCTCCTGATCCTTGGACATCCTCTATGATTTCTGTATGCCAAAGGGTGACAGTGGAAGAGGACTTTAACATATTCTACAGCAATGAAAGGTGGAGTTTTATGTAGTACAGCTGTTTAGCATTGGCAGTGACAACGACAAAAGCAATATATTGATCGAGCATTGTGATGGCTTGAATTGGGACATCAACGCCTAAAAAATAAAAAAAGGAAAAAGGTGTAACCGTCTTTCAGGGCTAGGGCCCTTTCAAGGAATACTTCACCCCCCAAAAATGACCATTTGAATGTCTTTTATTAACCTTGTGTTATGTTGAATTCATGAACAAAAAATGTTTTTCTCACATGCTGCTAAAAAACAAGAAACAAAAATGCACGTTTCACAAAAGAAAACCTATATCAATACATCCAACTATCAGACAACTCATGCAGTATAATCCGAGACTAATTCATCCAGTCGTATGAGCAGTACTTCCTGAACTGACAGCTCTTTCAGACAGGGAACTGAACTAAAAAATTATACATATCTAGGCTCTCTACAAAGCCCGACATCACCTCGCTGAACACAGGAGCAGCTGGTCTACCACTGCCTCGATCTGGGCAGCAGTAGACTAGCTGCTCCCGTGTTCAGCAGAGTAAAATTAGTTTCGTAACTGTTTGTAAAATTACTCTTTCATGATGAACTCAATGTAAAACAGAGTAATGTCTATACAAATGGTCATTTGGGGTTTGAAGCATTCCTTTAAGGACCACAGATATGACTCACTTACATACTTTCATGGTGTATGTAGATCATTTTGAGTCTGGTTCACTTGTTATTATTACAATTATTTCTACAGTGCCTACTGGTAGTATTAGTAGTGTTTTATATTTGTACCAATTTGTACAGATTTGTTGGGTTATCCGTGTCCAAAATGTTAGAAAGTACAATGAGGTTCAACATGGATCAATTAATATTATGGAGCAATTACAAATATATACTCTAAGGTGGTGAATTAGCATTTAGATTCGCTGTATAATAAGAATAGTTGGCTTTTTTGTGCGTTTGAGATACAAGCTGCCAAGCATCCATCGATAGCGCGCATATATACACGCACACACACACACACACACACACACACACACACACACACAAAGACAGAGGAAGAAGCGCGCACACATATAGAGATAAAGTTGCGATGACACAGTGCTATGAAAATCCATTTTCCCCTTTCCTGATTTCCTTTGTGTTTGCCTATTTGTCACTGAGTAATATCAGTCCTTCAAAAAGTAGCTGATGCTTGAAAATCTACAACTGCGTCTGAACATAATTAGCAGCAATGACTGCACTAACTGTAAATCATTTTTAAAGTTCGATGCCAGTTTTGTCGGGAATTTTAGCCCAAACTTTTTCAGCTCAAAGTGGCCATTTGCTTGTCAACGTGGTGATAATGGATGACTTTGTTCTTGTAATAAATGAAATGATAAGCTAACACTACGTTAATTGTCTGACTGTACATTTTATCTGAAGATCGGATATGTTTCTGTGATAAATATGCAACAACAGCGGAAATCAGGTTGAGAGCAAATACTCTTTCATGGCACTGTACCTGACTCCGGTTGAGGTTTCTTGTCCCCAACATGCACTATGGTGCTACTGTAGCTACACTGGCTGGTTATGGACACCACACTTTCTGGTTTGTTAGGTACAGGTAGGGGCAGTGAGGTGCCCACTACCGCTGTGGCTGCGTCAGTGGACTTTTTGTCTTGATGTTCCAAAGCTGAGAGACCAGACTGATCCTTCAACAAGGCTGGTTCTGCCAAAGAGAACAGAGAACAAGAGATACTGACAAGGAGCTGGCATTGAAGAGTCTGAGAGAGAAATTTAAAGGAAAAGCCAGAGCTTTGTATAATGAGGTGACAATAAGTGTCTGCTTTCCTGTCTTGGTAGGAACTAGGGCTGTGACGTACTGATTTTTTTCTTACCGTGTTGAAAAAGCAAGTTATTACTGCGTTGGTAATAAACACGTAGAAACAATAAAGGCACAAATACTCAAGCCCAGACATAACTAATAATAATCAAAGATTATCTTACACCCGGCGCAAAGCGGCACACAGTGCAGCGCAACTGTCATTTCTAGTTTCAGACAGACGCAGTTGTTATTTTTATTGCCAGCGCCCACGTAGTCAAAGTAGCAAACGTACTCGCGCTCATTTATGTGCCCATGGGTGTGTGATCAGGGGCATTGTTGGTGTATTGCCAGCTGCAGGCACACCTAGCTTTTCAAGGGAATAGGAGACAAGGCTTTGATAGGTACACTTCATGTTACATCCAATCTTACCTCTGATTATTTAAGGGACTAAATACAACCCCTTGGCCTCTTTCACCTTACTCTGTGCCCAAATTATGACATGTTTAACTACCAAAAGTGGAGTTGAATACACTGTAGACCATTAGTTCCCAAATGGTGGGTTGTGGGTCCATTCTGAATGGACGGCCAGCAACTTATGAACATCACAACTTAGTAAAAAACACACTTTATAGTGAAGCGCTGTGATTTTCTGGCACAAACCTTCTAACGTGAAGTGCTGCTTCCTGCTGTAGAGCGAGTGACTAATGGACAGCTACTTCACAGAGACAGCAGACTAGCTCGACAATGAGGCCAAGGGCGAGTATGACGCTGAATATATAAAACTGTGTGGGCCTTGAAACTAATGACGAAGGAGAAATATGGACCAGTTGGGGACCACTGCTTTAGACCACGCACTACATATCGTTTAAACACGGCTCTAAATGGAAGTTATGAGCAACAGAAACGCCCTCGAACATGGAAGAAAGTCAATGAAGATAATCAAACAATGATTATTGTTTGTTATTTTACTTCACACACCATATGCACCCCTGTAACTTACACCAGCCCAAAAAAAAAATCTTCCCCGCAGTAGGTATCACATGGCCTCAGTATTGCAGTCATGTGGTTATCGTCACAGCCCTAGTAGGAACTGAGGAGGTGAAACATACCTTCAGACACCTGCATGCTGTTGGGTCCTCTCTGTTTGTCCTCATCTGAGTTAGACGACGTGGTGTTGGAGGAAGACTGGCACTTCCTCTTCATGGTGATGGGAACATTACAGCTCTCCAAGTACCTACAGATGACATAACAACACACCGTCAATTATTATCAACTAGCAGGCAACATCACAAAACAAGTGGTGCTAAACACTGACTGAAAATGTCCTCTCTCCTGGAAAGTAAATTTTGAGTCAAATATTTTCCATGGGTGATCCAATGGAAACCTTGTTCTTGTAGCATTTCAGTTAGACTGGCTCATGATTGTACAACGCTGGGTATAAACGGCATCAAAATCACATCTTTATCTCTGTACCTGACAACACTGTCCAAACAGCTGATCTGCTGGTAGGAGTAGACGGTCTGATCATTGAAGGTCGTCTCCTCCTGGTAAGAAGACCTAGTGTCCTCCATAGTGGCTGCAGTCTCGCTCCAGTTGAGGGGAGCTGCTGAGTCTTTGGGCCGCACCACTGCTGAGCTCTTCTTTGCAGATTCTACTGGAGAAAGGTCAGGAGTTAGGGGCCGGTATGGGGTCAGTATCATAACAAACAGTATTACTGTCCCTCAGACACACGTTCTCAACTATTCACACACAAATATGGAGGTATATATCAGCAGGACTTACTGCCACTGCTTTTCCTGATGTCTGGTTTAGGTGTCTGCTGCTCCTGGCTCTTCTGAAGATGGATTCCTTTGCAGATTTCCTGAAAGGTTCGCTGTGACACAGAGACACAAGACCCAAGAGTCATCTGATTTGAAATGTTTGCAGTAGAGCTGGTGATGTCATCAGTAACTAAAATAATTTAGGGTTGCAGCCCTGTCGTTCATATTTAAAAATGAATGTAAGCCAGCTGAATTTGGTCCAGTCTACTCTAAATTACTGAAAGGTTTTTGTAAAATGAATAAAATGTCACAAAATAGTGAAGCAGGAGCACATGCTGCTGGAACACACACTGCACTGAGCTGTGAGTATTTGGGTTTTACTAACCGGTCTGGCTTTGCTGCTCACTTCCTGCTCCTCTTGTCTGATCTTGCTCCCGCTGCAGTAGTTAAGGCTCTCGCTGGAGGAGCTCATGCCGACAAGCTGGTCGTTTCTGCTCAGACTGCTGTAGCCACTGGACACACCGTTATGGACCGGCTGAACACAGATACAAAGAGGGAATAAAGATGAACAAAAATTGTTTTACAATTAACAATCTGCATCTCTTCTTTGATTTATTAAATCGCTGCTAGCCTCTATGATTTATCATGGCATAAATAAATTGCCCCCCTCTTCTATAATTAACACTATATGTCCCTAATTTCCATACGTCCTCTCACCTGTAGCAGGAGACGATGGATCTGCTCAGTAATCTCCTGAATGTCAGGCTCCATGGTCTTCATCTCACGGACAGTGGAGACCGGGGCCACGAAAACATCTTCATTGACAGGGCCCCTGGCAAACACAAAAAAACACATACGCAGATCAAGATGAGTTAAAAAGCTTCTGGTTCATAAAGGTGTGTGAAATTTTTCCAAGTGTGGCTTAGCGACATTCAGTGATACTCACATGCGCACTTTGTGTCTTCCGATGACGAAGGAGACCTTTCGGCTCCAGGGGTTGACGAAACTGGACCAGCTGGTGTCAAGGATGATGTATTCTCCATTTCGCGCACAGAACCGGATGGACGAGTGGTCGAAGGGTTGTCCTGCGAACTGAAGAACTGCAGAGAAAGCCAAAATAATACAGTCAGATCATGATGAGGACAGATTTCCTGTGCAGAATTCTGAAATCTGTTTAATTCCGTGGACTCACTCTTTCTGTGAATAGCCAACATAATCGGTCGGTCACTGGGATGCAGGTGGAGGAGGACTTGCGTACCGATCAGGTCCTGGGGGAGGTACCCGAGGAGAGGAACTGCCCTGATACACACAAAACACACCCACACCAATTCTATTATACTCTGGTCATTTTGATTTATGCACTGAGTAACTCAGGATTAAAAACTGGCAGTGGCTTACCTCTCATCAACATCCTGAAACACACAACTCGGAGTGTGTGTGGTGGTGAAGATGCGCTTGTCTGTTGGAATTCTGGGAGCTTTAAGAAAAATAAATGATCTTAATTAGTACTACTATCTAGTTTAGAGAGCTTTCAAAGTCATGAGCTGTGAGCAGGAGTAAAACATGAACAGTTTTTAATGCTAATTTTGCCACTGGAGGAAAACTTGCTTTTATTTATCTGTACAGAGGATCTAAGGATGTTGTAATGTTATTTGTGATTTTGGGATATTTAAACAAAACGGACTTGAATACATATTGTCTACTTCAGAATAACTAAAGGCCTTATTCACCACATGTTCTTCAGAAGCAAGATTCTGACACTCTGAACCTGTGTTTTCTTATTTGGGATTTATTCTTAGGTAGCAACAGAATAAAGGCACACTCACGAGCACGCTTTCGCACATTTAAGTTCTTGGTTAATTAATTATTTAAAAAAAAACTTAGATAGAAGATAGTATTTATCTTTTTTTTAATGTATGTATGTGCTCTTATCGGTGTTATTCTGTCTGTTTTTAAATGTGCTACATATATATATATATCTATAAAGTTGATTTTGATCTCACCATCATAACCAGAGTGAACTCTCTCAGCCAGCAGGAGGCAGCAGAACTGGTCCTCAGCATGCACCGTGTCCTGGACCTTCATCAGGTAGGGCGTCATGCGGAAGGGATAGTACTGCAGATCACCCTCACACTCCTTACCACCACTAGAAATTACAAGGAAGAAAAGTTAAATAAAAATAAGGATTGCCTGTTTGATTGAGGTTCAAGTTTTCAAAAATAATCCACAGGTTTGTGGGTTGTAGATTTCAGAGTATTGAACACAAGGGGTCAGTGTTTAGCTACGTCTCCGTCATATCGGAGTGTTAGTAGGTTTGAGACCTCAGGCGTGATGACATTTTTACATCAGGTGACTGCTGAGATCAGAATGAGAATAAGACGGAATGTTTGGCTATGAGGAATGGTTTGAAGTTGATGGAAAGTCCTTACAAGTTCAGTAAGGTGGGTGGGTGTTTGTGTCTGACTATATGTATGACACTGGCCTGGAAAAAGCATCTGCTTACAGTTCACAAGCATGTGATGTCACAGACTAATTGAAAAACATCTAGAGTGAAATGAAAGTATGAATAAACACTACAAACAGGTACGAGCAGCAGATGGCCCGATGCCGTGTTTGAACCGGTGCACACCCACCTGATACGACAGAAGAAGGACTTCTCCTGCATGCAGTCAGGCGGTGATGACTCTGAAATGGGGAAAAAGAAATGTTTAAATTCAGAAGCAACACGATCTGGCAAAATGCTAATCAGGGTCTCGGCTCCAGCAGGTGATTGGGCTTTGATTAATTCCATCAAAAAACGTCGATGGGGAGCGCAGCACTACACTTAAATGAAATGAATTTAAACAGAGTTGAGGCTGAATTTAGTGCGCCAGCCAAAATATTTGGCATATGGGGGACGAATCACAACAGATAAAGTTCAGCTCTGGGTCTGATGTGAAGAAAGGACTTCAGGTCACAGACCAATAAGTCTATCTAGGTGTTATCAGTTACACGGCAGAGGATCTAATGAGCTCTCTGAGAGGCTGAGAAAATGAAATGAAAGCTTTTTATCATCTGAATTCAGACTGTGCCTTTGGCAGATGTACTTTTTGTTCTTCTGAGAACTAGCTGCACTAAAAATCATTTCCATACAGTGCTGCGTTTTGCTTTGCTTTTTATTCTGGAGCACCTCTGACAGCTCAGTCTGTTCCAGCCAACTTGGTTGAAAAGGAACAAACATCAGTCATCAGCTTGAATTTGAAGAGGTTTATGACTGCTGGAGAGAGACATGCTGTTGAGTTATTTTGTGTGTCCCTTTAACGCGCCACAGAGCCTCACTAACTTGCTATCCAGGGATGTCACTCACATTCAATTATTTCTCCAAGACATTTCCTTCTGAATGCAAAGTCATCTGAAAAGTGTTATTGATCTTCCTGAACTACTACTACGATATATCTTGAGTATTACTGACAGCCGTGTGTAGCTGTTACATAAGGCCCTGCTTGGGATTTCACAGAATGGACACTAGTTGACTATTAAAACACCTAATTGAAACTGTGCGTCATCTAACTATAAAGCAAGGAATCTGGGTGTGTGTGTGTGTGAGTGTGTTACTGTGTCAAATATCTTGTGAAGCGTTCATCCGAATTACTTCACACTTAGCAGGTGTATTGCTGGGGACCCAAGGTTTTTCAGTGTTGAATGTGGTGCGATTTGGGCATGTAACACATTCGGTATTAATAAACTTTGTATAAACAAGTGCTCTGTGTAGAGACGGGGGCGGGGCCACAGGGCTCTGTGGAGTTGAGCATGTTTTTATCTGGTCCAGTTTTGCTCCCTCTTTGCTCGCTATGGTAACATTAAATTGATGTTATATTTTAGAGAACTCAAGCGATTCAAGCATTCGATGAGCTTTTGTTTACAGACCCAAGCAAGTGCAGGGATCTGCAGAGCAAGCACAGGTGGATAGCCTACAGGATAAGCACCACTCTGCCACTGCAACTCCAAGTGTGTACGTTTGCCGTACTAACTTATAACATTAATAATGTAACCGCCGGCAAAATACCTTCCCTAACTAGACCCATGCTCTACTTTGTGACCGCCGTGACTAATACCCCGATTTGGAAATAAAAACATCTGCTTTGTGTATTTCACTGTGTTTTTGAATGCGAGTAGCTATGACAGATGTGATTCGGGGGCCCCAGACCAGCACGGGCTTGCTGAAAATTTAAGGTCTCAAGAAGAGAAAAGAGACCTGCTATCCTGCAAGAGAGCAGCGCTCATTATAGCAGTCAAATGGTGTCTCCAGTTGAGAGAAGCCTGCGGGGGGTTTAGTTCAGGCAGATTGTAGCTCATTTGTAAACGGCCTCTCAGATTTTCCCTGGGCCAAACCACAGATTGACTGGACTATTGGGTGAAATAAAAAACATATATCTCCTGCGTTTAACCGAATAGTGGACTACTAAAATGCAGTGGTTGTGAACGCCCTTGTACCTGCTCCGGTACACATGCTCCAGGAAGGCAGGCGGTACGGCGTCGTGAAGCTGTAGAACACGCTGACATCCTGCGGCGTCAGGAACTCCACAAACTTGCTGTTCTTGAACACTTCTCTTTTGCAGTTGAGGATGGAGGCAGCCTGATCAGAAATGTAGACTATCCTTCCTGTGATGAGAGACACTGCTACTGCAAAGATGTCCTGTTGAGGAGACAGAAACAACAAAGTTTGTACCTGACTGCTGAAACACAACTCAGTTAAAGTGTTGTTGTTTATACCAGTAAGAAGATTTAAATATTTCTATGAGTTTAAAGATAAAAGCAGTGGCTCACGTTGTTTTTGAGGGTGTATTCAGAGGTGATGCTGTCTATCTCCTCTATTGTATAAGAGGATACATCCAGGCCTGAAGGTTGACTGTCGTTGATCATCAGCAGCTGGTAGTACTCCTCATTGGCTGCAACACACAGGGATTTTAGTAAAGTCTGGTCACAACACAGTGCACACTACAGAAACTGATGTTTTTCTGTAAACAACAAGCATGAATGTGGGTAAGAAGTCCAACAAAAAGATGATGTATTCGTACTGAAGTCACAGACATTTTTTAAAGATGAGAACATCTCAGTAGTACACTGAAATGCGTCACATCATGTAACAACCAAACAAAAGATTGCATTGTTGAACCTCTAGCCGCCCATTTCCATCTGAAAACATTTAGGCAGTTTAAAATTTATCCTTTAAAGACCATTAACCAGAGATCTGCCTACACAGTGCTCCCTCCTGTGCAATGTTATGTCTATATTTCCTTTATGGGTCTCATTTAGCTACTCTGCTTGCTGAATTCCACAAAAAGTACATCAATGCGGTACAAATAACCACACTCATGATAAATGTGAAGTGAATTTTGAATCTGCAGAGAGCTCAAACAAAAAGCACTGCGCAGAAAACCACAGAGACAGACACAGAGAAGTGAATGCACTTTACCTTCCACTTGTTTGACACAGCGCAGCGCGTACTTCAGGGTGTTCAGTGTGGAGGACTTGTTATTGTGCCTCTTCTCGGCAGGCAGGTGCAGCTTCAGCTCTTTCAGCGTTTTTATCACCTCCTTCTGGGTCTTGGCTTTGGCAGACTCCTGACTACTGCAAGTTGCACAATCACACGCACATGCACAGTGGCAAGTCAGATATTGCAACAACAAAAATAACCCTAACCCTCGAAAACAGATTTCAAAATAGCTAATTATAAATAACTTGTGAAAAAAACATATTTCAAGCTTTCTGTTAGCAGTATTGGTGCTAAACTAGCCTGTTTACAAATGGTATTAACATGCATTTTCTGTGATCACAAGTGGATAATACAGGTGTGAGGGCACCACATGCATCCCCAATGTGTCTTGAGATTTGATTCTTCAGACCAGATTCAGGGGTGGTCTGAGTTGCATAAGGCCACATACTTTCAGCAGTGTGTACGTAAATGTGTCCTGGGCCACACTGAAAAATATACATGGGGCAGCTCTTGTCCTGGTGAACGGTCAGTTCATCGTCTCCCTGGTTTGCACAAGCTAACACAGCAGCAGCAGCAGCAGGTGTAACAGTCCAAACAAATTCACGCTGACGCCCAATCGGCTCGACTAACATTAAACCTGCAAATAACTTCCTGAGGCCGGCTACACAAGGTGCTTAGTATGAATTCTGCACTGAGCGCTGCCAGTTGGGCGTTTCTTCTGAGCGCTGAGAGTTGAAAAATATTCATCTTTGGGAAAAATGCCAGGCTCGTCACTAAGTGTCAGCAGACAGACTTGTGATTGCGCCACCCATGTTAATACCAGGTGTAAACAGGTTCTCATAAGAATGAGACCACTGTCCTGTGAAGTGAAAAGGAGAGTTCTCAGTGTTACAGTTTTGGTCGGTGCACTAACCTGCAGCCGCTGGTTGAAGGGTTGTCCTGCTCTGAGCTCAGCAGACTGAAGGCGTTTGAGCTGCTGGGAGGAGACGGGCTGTGAGAGTTGGAACTGTGGAGAAAAGAAGGAAAACAAACAAATAAGAGCCAAATCATCTCAAACAGAGACACAGAGATAAAATGATTCTGATTCAGTCAGACAGATTTTAACTCCTCCCTCACTCAACTCAAGTTGAACAAAAACATATTTCAGTAATCAATCAGTAGACTGATCGGGTACAAAATTAAATGTTGGCGTCATTTTTGGATCACTCTGAAACACAAATGTCACATGTTTCATCCAGGCTTTTCCTTCCCACCCAGCTGAGACACCTACTATTGCTAGGGTGCTAAAGTTACCTAATAATAAAAGAAAAGCTGGTACTCAATCTCAATATGTGGTTTTGTAACAGTGAGCCCAAAAAAGACTGAGCCAATTTCTGCCTCTGTTGAAGTGAATGGGGAACAATGCAGACAAAGCTTGAGCTCTCATTTAGCAGCCGGGTTACAAAAGGAAGCACACTCCAAGTAGGGGGTCAGTCTCACCTTAGAGACCTCTTATGTGTCTGCAGCTCAAAGGGCACACGGCAGGGAAGTGCCACCGTAGGAAAAATTAGGGGCCTGAATACAACTAGGAGCAGGGGCACAGCTAGAAATTCTACGCTTACTTAGAAAGCCCTCCTTGTGCCCTGAAAAAAAAATCACTGCTTGTCTCCAGCCACTTGTCTCACTCTTTACTCCCTGAATCATTTGGGTCTTCAGTGTCACCGACAGGGAGTAAGAAAAATATTAATTCCAACAAGCAGAACAATTCAGAGTGAGTCTTGTTTTGGTTAGAGATCAAAGTTTCTGCTGCTTATTGTGAAGGAAACATTACATTCAATCATGAATTTGTGGTGGAGACACAATAAAGACTTATGTAGATGACATAAAGAGAGATAGAGTGTGTGTTTGTGTGTGTGTGATACACTGCATTAACCTACAAGCTTAGCTGTGCACTAATACACTAAAATCTTGAAAGCCCTCTGGGACACTGACTCACCACAACTCAGGTTACTATACATAACCTGCTTACCTGACTAAGAATAGAGAACACCTTTACAAAAAGCCTCCCTGAGCACAAGCAGGTCTTTAATGCTATCAAATTTAGCCCTCAGTGCACAAGAATGCAACAGCTGGTTTTAGACTGCACAGACTGAGCATGTATTAGAGTGGGTCTTAGAAACAGTTTATCACAGTAGGCTAATTCACAGCGTGTTAGTAAGTCTGTGTGCCACCCTCTGCAGACATGTGTTACAATACAGGGTGCTCAGAGAGGCAGGGGAGGCTCTGTTTGTGCCAAAGGTGAAAACAAGGACAGAAGACATTTATCAAGATGGGTAATAGTCAAAACCAGAGCTCTGTCCAAATTCATACTGCAAAGGCTGAGCAGATTTTCTGTCCGTCCTGGAAGAGGGATTCCTCCTCAGTTGCTCTTCCTGAGGTTTCTACCATTTTTTCCTCATTAAAGGTTTTTTGGGGAGTTTTTCCTTATCTGCTGTCAGGGTCCAAAGGACAGAGGGATGTTGTATGCTGTAAAGCCCTCTGAGGCAAACTGTGATTTGTGATTTTGGGCTTTATAAATAAAACTGAATTGAAAAGTGACAGAAATTATGTATGTATACAAAATAAAATAAGTCAGATCATCAAAATGACACATTTAGTTTATCCATGAAAATAAATCTCTCTATGCCGTGAAATGGCTTCGATGTAACTTTAGTATGTACGGATCTATGAATACACAGATTAGACCCGCTCTACAGATGCTCACCTGCAGCTCGAGCCTCTGCTCAACCTCAATTCTGTTCATCAAACACACAAACCTCTGACTGTAAACTGTGATAAATAATATGAGCGTTTAGCTTGACTACGTTATCAAACCGCTCATTATGTGTTGATAATCGTAACTTAATCTTGTTCCTGATCGTCAGCTCTGACAAAGTGAAGTGAAAGTTAAACTTAGTTGACAAGATTGGTTCTCAGGTTTGTGATGTAACAAAACATGGAAGTCTGAGTCGCTAATGATATGTCTCAAGGCATATGGACATGTGAAGGAGGTTACAAAATTGATCTTCACTGAAGGGGGTCTTTAAGACTTAACCAATATCATCTTTTCTGATTAAACAGAAATCAGAAAAGATGATGGGTCCAACAATGAGGGTTGCCCGATGGCTTGGAGCCAGTAAAAAGTTATGCTGGGCCAATAAATAGCATCACCACTTGCCCAATTGCGCCAGTGCTTGAAAAGCAAGCAACGATACTACACCTACTCCACTCTCCAAGACTTCACTCTGCCTATGTCTTGAGAAGCAAGAGAACAAAAGTGTCTTGGAGAAAAACGTAGAACGGGTTGAGATAATAACTTGTGTTATAAGAGTAGCGTAGCTCCTTTGGGGAATAGCTCAGTGTGTAGCAAGTGTGTGGCCAAGCGTGAGAGGTAGAGAGAGTGATGGTGGATATGCTCAGGGCAGACAGCAACAGCAAAGTTGTTCAGTGGTGGTAAATGTACAGTTTAGGTTTCTCTTTGGGGGTAGCTGAGGCTTAGTCCACATGTCAGAGTATCCTTGGGCAAGATACTGAACCCCAAATTGCTCCCGATGGCTGTTTCATCAGTGTGTGTCTGTGCTTGATTGGTTACTGAGTAGCAGGTGGCAATATTACACGTTATCGCGTTATTTTCCTCGAGAAACATGCGTGCGTGTGTGTGCGTGTGTGTGTGTAGTCAACTGTATTAGCTGAGAAGCTTAACTAAAACTATTAACAGCTGTTTGAGATACTGACTCACCTGAGCTACAACTCAGGTTACTACGAATAAGCGGCTTACCTGCCTCAGAATAGAGAACGGCTCTCCAAATAGCTTCTCTAAGCACCAGCAGGTATCTAATTCTGTCAAATTTAGCCTTCAGTGCACAAGAATGCAACAGCTGGTTTTAGACTGGACAGTCTTAACTTGTATTAGTGTTCACTAGGCTAATTGGCAGCATCGTAGCCAGTCTGTGAGTCGTGGAAACATGCTCCAAAAATGAGAGCTCCCAAAGAGGCAAAGGAGCTTCTGAGTTGTTTCTCTGGTTGAGTTGAAGTTCAGGGCAAGGTGGCTTTGTTTAACTAGAGACCTTTCACTGACAGGCTGTGGGAAAATTTGACTTCTTACATCATCAGGTGTTCATGTGGATATTGCATCACATGTAAGAGACATGAGTAGCGTTGCAACAGGTATGAGATTTTCATGTTGCGATAACTGTCTCAGAAAACATTGCAGTCACATGGTATTAAAAAATGTATTTTATTATCAGTCACAATGGACATGAAGCTTCTCCATTTCTCATTTGACTATAAAATACACCTTCACACTGAGCTTGGCAAGCAGGTGTAATGTACTCAATTTGGTTAACTATACATTCTGTATTGAAAGTCTTGGCCACAGAGTGCAGCTTATGTTTGTGTGTATGTGCCCCCTGTATTAGCCTCCAAGCTTATCAGTGCACCGATACAGTAAAATGAGCAGGTCTCTAGAGACACCGACTCACCTTTCAGACATATGTTGCTAAAAATAACCAGCTTAAATGATTTAGTATAGACACAACATTCACTAACAGCCTCTCTGAGTATAACCAGGGATCTATTTTAACCAGATACACTGAGTTATTATCGGTTTATAAAGGCACACCTGTACAGTGTCATGTTCAGATTTTGCTGACTCTGTGTAGCTCTCTCAAGCTGTATGTGACCACTCTGAGGTCCAGGCTGTGACTTAGCCACTCCAGAAAAAAAAAGTTTTGTCATGGCAACCAAACACTTGTCAAAAATGCAGGACTGTTTCTTTAAGAGCCACATTAGCCTGTGTTGTTTTAACACTCTCACAAAAGTACACAGCTGAGGACTACAGATGGGTGAAGCAGGATCTTTGTGACGAGAGGAAATGGTACTTTTAGCAGATGCTATCTATGGCTTGGGTCCACCGAAGCCGCCAATGTCAACAAAACTCCACATGGTGGCCTAATAAAAAGAAATTAAACAGAAATAAATATACTCAGTATCTTAGTGTGAATTTGTAGCGATACAGAGCAAAATCTGGTGTTGAGGGAGTGGTTTACATACAAAAAATTGGCACAAAAGGTTAGAAGTTCAATTCAAGGGTGAGTCAAGGAGGGAAGTAGAGAAAAAAAAGTAAGGGCAAGACCGTGCCTGTCTGACATCGCTGTACGATACAGGCAGGAAGAGGGAGTGGTGAAAAAAAAAGGACTCAAAATGTTCGGTGGACGAGACATAACTGAAAGTGAGCCAAGCAGAACATGAAAACACGCACTCTCCTCGCCCCGCCCCGTCACAAACAGAGACAAACATTACGTTGCCATAGCAATAACAACGAGTTGGAGAGCATGACACAATCCATCTGGCACTGAGAGAAAGCCAGCCTCTCTGATGACATCAATCCAGTCTTCCGACTGGGTGCAACAGTCAATGTATTTTTTCCACTGGTCAGCACCCGCTCTGTTCGCCCGTGGGCAGAGTGCATTGTGTCTGAGGATATTTTTGGCCACACTGGTCAAGTTCAGGCAGAATTTTCTATCATTATGATCCAATTAAATGCCCACCTCTGTAATAGAGCTCATATGCTGCATCTACAGACTGACACGTTTCACTTCAGCACAGTTTACTTCTTCTTCGTCACCTCTGGGTTTAAATGTCACTCATATGATGTGCTCAGCTGTCACAGACATAAAACCTATCATCCAATTCAGTCTTCTCCTTTCATAGTTTTGCAGAAACCTCTCATGGTCAGAGGAAAAGATGAAGCAGGTTCACTTATGTTTCAAACAAGCTTCCTGGATGGCCGTCACCGAAGCCTTGGCTCACTCGTCTCCTGACATTAGTCAAGGCTGACAAACACATCCAATGCTGGTAGTCGCATTCATTATGTCCAGACTGTGGTGGCGGAAGCCAAAGCGGACATGATTTTTCATCTTTTATTTATACTTCAAGGACGTCAGTCTGTATGTCAAAGTTAATGAGCAAAAGCAAGAGGAGTGGAGTCCAGCGTGAATTATTAGCTGTGACACATATAATTTGTCTTTTTTGTCTGGCTTCTATCTTTCTGCTGACCTAATGGTGGTGGATACCTGGCTTAAAATGTGAATATGACAATACTCTAATTTGATACTGGTCTTGTAAACAGCATAGTCTGTTTAGATGTTCTAAATCAGGTCATGTTCTGAATGAAGCATTTTATGATTAAGACATATGGGATATGCCAATTTTTTTTGGGGTTTTAGGAGCATTCTTTGGACATACATACAGCACATTTGGACTATGCATCTCAATTGGTGATATCAGCAGGTTTGGATATGCACAAATCTTGAAACACCAATCCTATTTTGATGCAAAGAAGTAAACTGGCACAAGCGGCTCCAGCTGTTTCACTTTTCCATATTCTGACATGATCAACGACATACTAGGGCACGTTTAATTGAGTATGCACGGCTACTTGTAAACAGGAGTATTCATTTTCATAGTAGTATAAGGGCAAAACCCAGAGTATTTTGTGCATGTAAACATAGTCAGTATAGGCTAATGGTAAATACATCGCAGCACAATCGATGCATATATCCCTGCGTATTTAATGCTTCATACTGCTTGTATACTTAAGTGTCCCTGCACTAGCTACATATCAAATACAGGATTGATTTGAAGCCATACTTGGGCTGGCACCCCAGTAAACTGCTGAACTTCTCTGCCCCTACTCCAACTCCCGACCTCTTATATCCTCAGAAGAATGTCTTTTATCTGTCGAGGCTGGTGGGTAAGGGGGGTCGTGCCTTAGAAGCAGCTGCTCCAAGTCTCTGGAATAGCCTTCAGCTCTCTTAAATGCTCCCCGTCCATTCACACTTTTAAGACAAATATTATCAAAGATGTACAATTTTTTAGTATTTTATAATCTTTTTCGCATATTTAACTGTTCTTACTGGTGTTATTCTGTTTTATATTTGTGTACGTGTTATATTTCTGTATGTTTGAACAGCACTTCAGTCAGCTGCAGGTGTTTTTATATGTGCTATATAAATAAACTTGATTTGTCATTTTACATGCAGCTGTTTAACCACAACAACGGCAATACTCAGCTCACAAGACAGCTTTCCTAAGTGAGCCTTTACTATTAGTAACCTAAGAGTAAAGGTCTTACAGTATACATGTAGGTGCTATCCCGCCAACAGTGGGTCCCGACTCTAGTCTCATTCTCCTTTTCTGCAAAATCACAGTACACATCAAGGCTTCATTATTCCCACAGCCACCACTGACCTCTTGTTGCTCTCAGAAGATTCCAGCAGTGCCGAGTCCTTACTGGTGCCATTGGAGCTGCCCATTGACTCATGGCCGTTGCTCTCGTTGCCATGACTCTCGTTGCCATGGCTTTCATTGCCATGTGATTCAGTTCCACTCCCGCTGGACCCGCTGCTCTTCATCTCCACGTCCTCCTCAGGGAGTGATCGGGAGCGGGCATTCTTGCGATGCTTGTGAGGTGAGGTGGGAGGGTCCTGACCGCTGCTGTCGCTACCCTCTGAGGGGAGGCCTAGGTCAGGCCCACCTTGGCTGTAGCCACCCATCCGGTGCAGCTGTGCCATGGAGCTGCACCCTGAGGCCCCTCTTGGCATGGAGCTGCACGAGGCTCCATCCTGGTCCTCCAGCACCGAGAAGCGATACGGCTTGGAGTCTGAATCTTCCGACATCAGGAGGAGTGCTGTCCTGGGCTTGAACCAGGTTAGTTGTAATTGGATGATGAAAGAACGCTATCAACCCATTTTAACAAGGGTGTCGCTGGAGAGAATGAGAGAGGACGAGCTTGATCTGTGGAGAGAAGAAGATTACACATGTTAGAAATAAATGAATGCTTTTCCATAGCAAGTTACGCATATTCAAATATTTAGAAAACAAATAATTGAGTAGACACATAGTGGAATCTTATGACTGCAACAGTTAATTACCCGAGGCAATCAGCACCCAAGTGAAAAAACTCAAACAAATTACCTTTGCCAAGTAAGTTTCAAGTCTCTGAAAGAGCATTTTAATACCACACTGACATGAACAGAAATCAGTGGCCACCTATAGAACAGGAATCCAATATAAAAGTAATTTGCTTTTGGAAATGGTAAGCATTATGCAAAGTACACATGATTTGCATGGCATTAGTCAAAACATGCAAAAACACTTGCATGGTTCTTCAACACGAGGACTCACTCATGCATTTTCATATGCCCACACACAAGCATGCAAACAGTTCAAAAGTTTTTACGAGACATGAATCAATGCTTCAGCCATCCTTCAAAAAGGTGTCTTTTGTCTGGTGTGGTATCAGAGCACACAGCAGGGTTTGACCCCTGACCTCTGCATAGCCCTGCAGGTGCTTCTCTGATGTACAGTAAAAACGCTCCCTTGTACAGACAGTGTGGCCTTCAAGAACACTGAGTCTGCCCCATCTGAGCCCTCCAACCTTTTCAAAAGGATCATCCACCCTGGGACACATAAAACACTAGACAGCATTGATCTGAATGTCATCAGAGGTTGCTGGCCGACAGTGTGGAATTTAGCTCTGCAATCTGTGGCTTCAAGTGGATGTGTAAAACAGCAAGCATGTAACTGTTTAAATTACTCAGTGCTGAGTACATCTTTCCAAGGAAATTTCCTATGGTTGCAGGAAGAGACACGTGGTACATATTCGAGAGCATCAATAGTGACGTATTTGGAACTGATGCAAGGAAAACTGGGAACCACGATCAGAGGAGGAGACTCAGATCTACAGAAAAGAATTTATGGCAGTGGCAGTCCTGTACGTCACAGGGAATGCAGTTCAAAAACCCCACAATCAACAGCTGTGTATTACTAATTTTGGTTTACAACAAACTAACAATGGAGGCAATTGAGAGACTGACTGATTTGTGAGAGAATTTGTTAAATAAAATCTATCTGGCAAGAACAATATTGAGAGTTACATTTTCTGAAATGCTAGATCAAATGGTTGAGTAAAGTATGTGCTGCTTCATGATGCCCATAATGACATATAATTATGTTAATTATACCATCGAGATGTAATGTAACCAAGGCTTGTATGACTGTTTCTATGGGACGTACTTTTGTACTTCTCCCAACATAGTGATACAAACATCAGTCTGAGCTGTTCATTAAGGTCAAACTTGGGATTTAAAGCACAGGTAAAAAAAAGCCATCCTATCATTCACATAATCCTGTTTCTGGGCAACATGTGAATTCCACACGAGAGCCACAAAGTGTCCATGTATAGCCCACACCCTGGGTGTTCTCCAGGGATAGCCTAAGCGTTGGCATGCTGTCCTACCTGCACTGCAATGGATCATTTCTATTTTCTACCCTGAGTAAAGACACACAGCTCTATGACCTCCTTAATTCAATTCACCTGAGCTCTGTGGGGAGAAGTATACACGTTTACCTAGTCTAACCGAGTTAGTCTTCAAGCCCATGCAAGCACATGCACCTTTTACATACGCTTTTCTCAGTGTGATGTTGAATGTTGTGCAGATCCGCTAATGCTTTGTTGAAAGCTGTGAGTTTGACTGTGAAATTATACAAACTGTAGTTGCAAGTACTGAGCAAGCAGAGACAAATGTGATATTTCACTGTTGGGTTTGAAATGTGTTAGGGGCATTTAACGCAGGGCTGGCCTGAGACTTTGGGGAGGCCCTGAGCAGGATTTTGGTTCAGGGGGTCCCCTCATTGGAACCTGTTACCACTTCACACGGTAATTTGTTGGCAAAAAAACTTGTCATTTTTTGTTTTGTTTTGGAAGTTCAATCTTTATTTCATTATTATCTCGTCTTTACTTTAATAAAAGCTTTTCCAAGGGGCCCCTTGAGACCATGGTGCCCGAAGCAATTGCTTATGTCGCCTAATGTGGATGGCTCTGAATAAACAAGATATATATTTTTAAAAAATTGAGGACCTCAGAAGCAAACATGACTCAAATTGGTAATTCAAGAAATATTACATAAGGTATAGATAGTTGAAGTCTCTTATCTAAATTAGCACCTTATGCAGAGGGAGGCTGAGGAGACAGCACCAGACCAACACTGACTTCCTGACTCTGTATTAAAAGGCTGATCACTAAATTTGAAACTTCCAGTGCATGAATGAAACCCCAGCTGCAGCTGATGAACTGTATCATCTGGAAGACAGAGTAGCCCATGAAATATGCAGCACAATGTCGATGGTTTTGTCAAAACTTTATGTCAAAATGAGCAATAAAATATTTCCATTAATAATTAGCCAAACCCTTGGCCCTGTCAGACGGTGGAGAGACATAAGTTCACAGTCTGCTTATCAGTGACCTACCACAATGTAGGTACACTGTGTGAAATGGGCCAATAGACAAACATATGAACGCGACAATCAAGAAAAAGCAAATGAACAAGCAGGGTGCTATAGTTTGGTAAGACAAAGCAGAGCAATGAGTTTTTCTGCAGAATAAGACTAAAATAGCCCCTTCATAGAAAGCCTTCTGTTATTACTAACATACTATTCATACTGAACATTCTGCACAAACCGCTGCTGGAGACATTTTTGTTGCATTGAGAAGTTTTGACAGGGGCTGCTACTCAAAGTCTGGTCTGAAGTTAAAGAGCTGACTGCCAGTATGACCAATATTCACAAAGTCCAAGAGTTCACACCAGTCACAAACTACAGCAACCTCATTAGCTCGTTATCACGCCAAATCTGTTGGCTCAACACCAGCAGACAGAGACAGAAGGTGAGAGACACTCGAGCTGTGAGGACGGCAGATTTACAGGATAAAGAGAAAGACTATCTAAACATGGTCTTTAAAGGAGAGCATTAGGTGAGCATGTCCACTCTGATGAGATGAGATACTAAGACAGACGGTGACTATATTCAAGCTCAGTTAGCAATTTAGACATCGCAGGTATAGATGCTATATACTTGATGTAAAAATACAAACAGATGACCACTTTTTGTGCCTCTATCACAACAGGAAATGCAGTGATGTCTTGGTAAAAACGACATCTGCTTCTGGTGGCACTATCCCCGTTGGAAAAACAGCTTCCAGTCGCCGAAAAATAACCACATTTCAGGGCTAAAAAAACCCCAACCATGTTTGAGGGCTAAAAAGCCTCAAGCGACACCACATTTTGAGGCTAAAAAGCAGCTGGAAAAACAGCCATGGGTCCCTAAAAAACACCCACATTTGGGGACTTCAAAGCCACTGGAAAAACAGCCAGAGGTCGCTATAAAACACCCACATTTGGGGGCTTATAAGCTGCATAAAACAGAGCGATGGTCTCTAAATACACCCACTTTTGGGGACTAAAAAGCCACTAGAAAATCAGCCATAGGTCACTAAAAAATATCCATGTTTTGAGGCTAAAAAGCTCCTGGAAAACACAGCAACTGTCTCTAAAAACACACACATTTGAGGACTAAAAAGCCACTGGATAAACAGCCATGGGTGCCTAAAAACACCCATGTTTCAGGGCTTAAAAGCCGCAGGAAACACAACAACGGTCCCTAAAAACACCCACATTTGGCAACTAAAAAGCAACAGGAAAATACAGCAATAACTTGCTAAAAACAACCACTTTGTTGTTTGTCGGTCTCGAATGGTAGTCTGCAGCTTAGCAGGAATCCTAAATGACTCATCATCCACCATCCCCTTCTTTCCCCAGCTGACAAAACATCTTAGATACTACATCACATTAGAAACATTGATATGATACGTAAGCATGTAAATGTAACAAATTTGTGATTTGCATTTCTATGTTTACAGAAACAGAACATAATCAAAATAGAGCAGTCACTCAAATGTTAATTTATTTAAATAATAATAACAATGTCACCAACATAGTATTTAACACTGAGCATATACTTTTTGTAAAGTAAGTTGTTTACTACAGCTGAAAAGAGCCAATAAATATTAAATATATGTCTGCAGTAAGAGTTACCTGAGGCTACTTCAATATCTGTGATCTCTTATTTACTGTCATAACTGAATCTCTTTCATCCGGTTGAGCTGCTGCAGCAAAAGAGGTGGAGGAGAGTAACATGGATTTCCTATGTGCCCACCAAACCTAATTTTAAACTGTGTTATCTTGCAGGGAGCTTGATGCCATTGGAAGTGCTTACATCCTACACTGAGGTGGGTACAACGTGTAACAGGTGGCAAACAAGGCAAAATGAGAAACATAACACAATTACAGATTATATATCACTCCTCTTGGGCTGTTTCAGTCATTTTAATGCAATCAAAAAATCATTGTGGGCCATCAAAGGAAGACACAAATCTTGACCTGTTGGGAACATGTTGCTCATTTGGCCTTTCTGGATCTTAGTGGACTTAAAGGAAGGTAATTTAAAATAAATCACCTTTTAATTGTGAAAACGATGGAACACTTCATTCAGACATGCCTTAAAATCATTAAAATAGAGTTTGTAATCAGGGTTGGAAATTAAAGTTTGATATGTTTGGTCAATTTGTTGAGTCTAGCCACTGTTGTGATGGTGAACACACTTCTCTTAAACTGACAGCAAAAGAGCCTGTGAGAGATTTCCTTATTATCTTCATCTTTCTCATTATTTTCAAACTTGTTGCTATGCTCAGTCATCATAAAATATTCCTTCACTTTTGTCTGTTGTGAAAAATAAGCATGTCACAGCGCTCTGATCATATTATCTAACGCTGCATCTCAAACCATCTTATACAACAGCCACAGAGTCATAACGGTATCATGTTGCATCCGTTCTCTTTCTTAATTAAAGTGCATCATCATCATCGTGTACAATGGACTCGATTTGCGTGATGATTTACATAAGCTGAGAATGAGTGGGTCAGATAGGGTCAAACACTGCTTACTTAAGAGTTATTATAGCCAACATTATGTTACCCCATAACAACAGCAACACAAATTTAAAAGCTATGATTTTGCCTGGGTGTAATATTTCAATACAAAAAGGTTAGCACCAATAGCCTTATCAGATTTTCAGTCTTGATTACTTAATCCAGGGTTACTACTCATTTTCATGGACAAAGTTTAACAACTTTTTTTTTTGACCATTCACAACATATAACACCAACAGGGTTGTATACTCTAATCCAAATGTTAATTATATTAATGGATAGGGAAACAGAAAGGGTTAAGGAAGTCCTGTACCTGGACTTAGCCCCCCCCCCCTTTATTTACATTATGCACATTTTAATGTACATACATTTTGTCTTGTTTCCATGTTCATGCTTGTCTCCATCTGTTTTTTCAAAACTCTTATGTAAAACAAATTGAGCGCTGGTACTGCAACATGACATATGTAATTTCATCTTTGGTTCAATAAAAATACCTGTAATACAAATTTTAATTATATTATCATAGGCGGTCCTCGGACACAAATCACTAGAGCTCCCAGACTGGGGGAGTGACAAGTGAACACTTTAAACCAAATCAAAGTGAGCACTGGCACTCCAGGTGACAACTGAACGCCCTACGCTGTCCGTGTCAGGTTCGGTCCCTTGCTCAAGAGCACCTCAGCAGTGCCCAGAAGGCGAACTGGTACCTCTCCAGCTACCAGTCCACATTTTATATTTGGTCCGGACAGGGACCTTCTGGTTCCCAACCCAAGTCCCTATAAACTGATCTACTGCCACCCGTTCAACCCAAAAAGTTAGCTCTCAAAGTTTCTGGTCTTAAAAATAGAGTACATTTTAAAAATCTGCACAGAAACATCACTTAAAATGCAACCCCACCCCCTTCCTGAAAAACACAACAGGTACACTTCTTAAAAAGAAACAATTAGCCTGGTCTTTGAAAGGTTTGCAAACCGGTATTCTCAACATGCAGTCTGGTGTTTTATCAGTTTATTGCTGTGCTCTTTGATTTTCCCTACTTTAACGTGAAGGTTCACAGTAATCTGGATTATTGTGTGTAGGCAAACACAGTGGTTAATATCCAACCCTTAGGGCAACAAGTGCTGTGAGTTTTTTCGCATGCAGACTTGACTGAAGTTGCTCTACAGAGATGTTTTCTCTTTCATTGACCTACATTTACTTTCAGGGATACCTTTAACAGTCATAACAGATCTGATGCACACTACACTGTAATGCACCTTCCAAGACCACCCAGGGCTTTATCCACCTTCTTCGAGGCTAAAAACAGAGTGGAGGCTTTAACGTGTAGATCGAGAGGGAACTTTCCCATTACAGAGGCAAGATTAAGATTATCATTCAGTTCCTAAACCCCCAGGGTTCAGTCAGTGAACTTCACAGAGCCACTAATTGAGAGGAAAATATATAATCAGTGTCCACACAAACTTTTCCAATTTGAGAAACCACATTTAAAAATATTTCTTTAAGAGTGCTAGACTGTCCTGAAACATGATCTGCTTTGACAGCAACCTTCCAACCTTTGAATAAAGTTTGCCTGACAAGAAGTAGAAAAAAAGGCATATGCAAGCACCTCCTCTCCTGTTGCAATAATGGGCGTGGACGTTTATACCCTTTGCATGACAAGTTCGGTTGCCACCAACAGTAAGATAAGTGAACCGAAAGGACTTCATCCTCACCAGCGGCACATGCGTCAGTCCTCTCTCCTCCCTTTACCAGCACAAAGGCAAAGCTGGATTGTTGCCACTTGATACTTGCGGTTGATAATCTGAATGGTGCCAGACTACCTAAAGGTTCAGAATCATTCGCATCACCAACACCTGATTTTGGGATTGCTTCTTTATTCACTTGGCTTTATGTTTCTTTATCTGTAACCATGCATACTGACTTTGAATTCATCTTAATGGTGACACCTGCACTGATTACTTTATGATGATGATTTTATATTGTGTGATTTTATGAGCTATGGATACGTTCGTGCTTGTTTTCTAACTGTGTCGTGTAAGGTGTTCTTGAATGCTCTGAAAAGCACCTATGAATATCATTCATTATTATTATTATTGTCATTATCTGTGCAACACCTCTCCAATCAATCTTTCACTTTAAGTAAAAGCAACCAAGTATTAAAAGTAAAATGCATAAGGTATCAGAAGTATATGCACTACCTTAAGAAAGTTAAATTATTAATGCACTGACCAGTAAAGAGTATTTTAATAATATTTGATTTAAACTCCAGCAGTGCTAAATACTGCCACTGTCAGGTAAAAACTTGTATCCCCAGTTTTGAGGGGACTGCCATGCTTTCAGGTTGAAACTATTCTCTAACCTCCATGTTTAAAACTCTTTACATAATGGCAAAAAAATGCATTGTGTCATGGGGCTCAAAACAGGCAGATTTTTCCATGTTTCCTGAAAGCTGACATTTTTGGAGACTCATGATATAAGACATGACATTAAACTGACAATAACAGGAGGAATGTAATCTCCAATCGTCTCCTGAAAATGCCTGTAGGGTTGTAACTATAACACGCCAGCATCAAACACACCTATTAAAAGCAGACTTTCACAAAAAGTAAAATTGTGCTATAGTGAGTTGACTAAGTGCTCCCCACCTCTGCCACAGACAGCTTAAACATACTGTCAGAGCAAGTCATGAATGAATGCTTGCACGAGGTTATGTCGTCTTTATGTAAGACTTTTACCTCATAGCCAGCTGACCACGCACTAAGCATCGCAGCATGATGACACAGTCCCTTCGGGGAAAACCATCGCTCACATCTCGCAAATTCTCTAATCGGTGCTGCATATGAGCTGCTGCCATGTGCTGCTGCTGCAGTGGACTCTTTATGTAAGGCGCTGTGTCGGAGTTCACTCTGAGACAGTGACACCAGGAAGCACGTCTACAATGCACCATATGTGACTCTGACAAGCCCTCCACTTTCATTTCTGACAGCTCTGTTCCATAACTCCAACGTGATATCAACACGGTGTCAGCGAAACCGCGCATAGGCTACATTCACTGTCCTTATGTAAATATAAAGTCATTTCATGGCAAGTCACATTCATGTCACAGCTGTGGGAGGTAACTCCCCCTGCCGCTGGTCTGACCTCCCCGCTGTCATGTGAGCAGGGCTGGTGGCCTGCTGTAGTCTACTGACCGGGATTGAGTCTCACTGACACAGTTATGCAACTTCCACGCTTCACGCTCTTATACAGTATTTTACACATTCAGACCCCAGCTCGTTAACGGTGATGTTATCTTCACCTGTCGCATTATAAAATCACCCTTATCACACAGCAATAGCGATAATAAACATTAATGTTATAGCTCGCACACATAGTGAGTAAAACTCCACCAACCTCTCAAATGAAATCCTCTACCGATCCCGCTGTTTCCGGTTAGTAGAGATGTGTTTTAGAGCTCTTTATGGTCCCGACGGGAGCAAACGTGCTGGTACCGACGGTCCGTAGCTGCTCTGACACACTGCTCTCCCTCGTTTGGGTTTACTGACACACCGGGACTCTGCCCTGAATCTCCAGTGAAGGCAGTGACCTCATTTTGAGCCCCTCCCTAAGCTCCACCTCCTGCTCTTCGCCTATTGGTCCACTGAGCCGTCTATCACTACCTCACAACGCTGTGAGCCAATAGGCGCCGCCCGCCCCCATTAGGGCGTTAACGCTAACCGCCGCTCCGTGCTGCCATTGGTCCCTCGCGCTGCCAGTCTTTTTACATAAGGTTGTCGCTGCTTTCACGTGGAAACCCACGGCTACCTCCGGCGTGTGAGAGGCGCGAGCAAATCACTACGACGAAGCTGCCGGTGAATGAAGCAGTGCCGATGGTTGGCTCACAGCGGCTCAGCACGGCCGACTGTTATCTAAACGGTTATACAAGTGTGTGTGTGGCCAATGTGGGTGCGCGGTGTCATCATTCGTGTGAGCATGAAACTTCCTTGACTGTGCAGAAAAATGTGGTATCACAGGGTATTTCTGATCGTGCATGTTACCTAACTTATATCCATTCTTACATAAAAATAACTGCAGTGTTACAGTCATGTTTTGGGGGCGTTGTTTTTGCACTGACATGCATGTTTTATGATCCATATAGGTAACAAAAATACTTTTTATTGTCATTTATTCTTATTTGGTTTTGCTACTACTGCTCATACCACGTAATAAGATATGTTGCAGTTATGTTCACCCACATGCCATAACACAGTAGATGAACTGGCAAAAATAAGAGTATTAAAATGAAGATATTTCGATTCAAAGCTCTGATTTTCATCTACTTTTGTCTTGTTGCTGTTGTTTAATATGAGATATGTTCATGTTAAAAAAAAACGCATAATGTTTATGTTTATTTTATTTTGAAAGGGACAGTGCAATGGATGAATGACTTTATTTTGATCAAAAAATAATTAACAAGTTTCACAAAATGAAAAAAAAAAAAAGATAATAATAATAGATTTGGAAAATTATTATTACATTTTTTTATTTTTTTTATTTTTAAATGTCATGTACTTTATTAATCCCCGAGGGGAAATTCATTTTTTCACTCCGTTTGTCAATTACACACAGGTCCGAACACACACATGCACAAACTGGACTGGACTAAGTGGAGAGATGTCAGGGTGGGCTGCCCATGACAGGTGCTCCGAGCGGTTGGGGGGGTTTGTGCCTTGCTCAGGGGCACCTTGGCGGTGCCCAGGAGGTGAACTGGCACCTCTCCAGCTACCAGTCCACGCTCCATATTTTGGTCCGGACAGGGACTTGAACAGACGACCCCTCCGGTTCCCAACCCAAGTCCCTATGGACTGAGCTACTGCCGCCCAATTAATGGAAAAACTATAATTGTAATTTGTAATTATAATTATTATATGTTTAAAATTATGTTACAGAATTATCATTTTTATGCTTTTTTCCCCATGTCATTTCCTTGTTTGTATTTTATTATTATTATTATTGTTATCTTTATTTATTTTACTTGCTAATTGTTTGGGTCATTGCCTTCTTCCCATGTATTCAATAGAAACCAAGCCAAATGTTCAGGTTTCAAACGGATCTAATTCCTTTGATTTGTTGTGTCTATTTCTCTGTTGATACATATTTCTCTTTATATATGTCTCTTAAAGTGTTGATATGTGTATTTACTGCCTACAGTAACCTGCTCCTGTATCAAAATACTTTTTTGCCAGTTTGCGATCAATAACGTTAATCCATCTATCTTACTGGACAAAAGCCATGAAGAAAGTTCTGAACTTGTGATTTTTATGGATGGAGTCAATTAAGTCTAACATACTACATTACTATAAAACAGTTTTGACATTTAAAAATAACAAACAAGATAAAGATAACAGTGTCTGAAAAGGAGCAGGTAGACATTAATCTTATATGTCCCTACACCTTTCTTACATTCTTCTTTCGACACATACATTATTTCAATAAGTCCCAACTAACATACAACTATCCCCAGTCTTTTTACCACCTAATTAAATAAATAAGTAATGAACCCAGTTTATTTACAGTCCAAGTACCACCCAGTGTTACAAAATACATATGCACTCCCCTAACACAACCTTTGCTCGTCTATTTATCCGCCAAATGGTGAATGTGTATTTAGGAAAAAGACACCAAAATAACGTACAAAAGCTCAGAAGCACAGATAAAAGCTGATCGATGGCATGTCCGTAAAGGGGCACATAAGCACAGAGCAAGCATATAAGCAAAAACAAGACATAAGCGCAACACAAAATGAAGTATATTTAAACATTATTAAACATATTAAGTGGTCAATGCCAAGACTGTACATACATATATATTATGTTCATACAGAACAAATTTATTATCTCAACTGAGTGTTTGGGATTGTTTTGAAGTCTGTTTTTTTTCCTGAGGAGTCAGTTAACCATCCCCCTAGTGGCTAAATTTGGACCCAGCTGCTGTTTACTCTATTATAATTGGTGAGATTATGACTTTGGCAACAGATGCCAACACTCATTACTCCAATTACAGACTAACAATGCGTGCTGGAATTGATGAGTGTGACCCTCAGTCAAGTATTATACTTGTATTGGGACAGTATATCTTCCTATCCTCGCTGCCAGTTGTTTACATCCTGACACACCATTACAAAATTAACGTATTTCTCACAGTGCACTGACCTGCGTTCACACATTTAGAGACGCTGCTATGACACCGTCTTACCATCTGCACTACAGAGACGCCTTGCATCAGCCCAACATCAAGACAAGGCAGTGAATAATGGAAAAGGTGTAAGACATTATCACTTCATAATCATCACAAGATGCAAATGTTGGGTTTTATTTGCACTGATCTGTAAACGTGACAGTTTGCCATGTTGTTATAATGTCTTAAAGGGAAAGTTATGTTTTTTTACAACCTGGACCTTATTTCTGGCATTAAATATGGTTGTTTACTCACCCAGATAAGTTTGGTGTCATTTGGAGTCCTTCGGAAGATATTTAGATCCGCGAGAGCCGCGTATATCCATATAGTGGGAAGGATCGGGGCACCGACAATGAGGCTCTAAATAACACATTATCTGCCGCGAAACTCGTTCATTTCTAGAGTTGCTTGTCATCATCATCCGGGTCATTTATACTGACCTACTAACCTCTGACCTGGATGATGTCATCCAGGTGCGCACGCCGCCGCACACCTGCAGCACGGCTTTGTTTACAACTGGAATTTGCTACTGTTAGTTTTTTGAAAGATGACTGAATATTTGTCAGATTTTGAGGTTGTGGACGACGACTTTGAATACAATGGACGTCCTTACCGGTTTGAGCCAGAGTATACGGATGCAGAGAGAGGAACAGCTGGCCAGAGAACAACAAACTGCTGTGTAGAACAGCCCGCACACTGCACAAAAAGCAGAGGCACTTCTTATGCAAAAGGTGAATTCATTATTACATAGTGCTCAGTGACAAAAAGTGAGAAACAGAAAGGTGAACGTTTCGGTGGTAAAGAGGATTGTCTTTACGAATTGCCTCTTTTTTTTTTTTTGGCAGAGGTTAGTAGGTCAGTATAAATGACCCCGATGATGATGATGACAAGCAACTCTCACGATTCATAAAAACATATTGGTGAAATGAACGAGTTTCGCAGCAGATAATGTGTTATTTAGAGCCTCATTGTTGGTGCCCCGATCATTCCCACTGTAAGGATGTACGCGGCTCTCGCGGATCTAAATATCTTCCGAAAGACTCCAAATGACACCAAACCTATCTGGGTGAGTAAACAACCATATTTAATGCCAGAAATAAGGTCCAGGTTGTAAAAAATGAAACTTCCCCTTTAACTTGTCTTCTGTAGGCCCACTGGTAATATATTATCTTATATAGGCTATATATTTTATATTTTAGTAGCTGTAGTGTAGTATATTTATAGTGTATTCTAGTATATTCTTTATATTGTGTATCCTATAAATATTCCATACGTATACAGTATATCTTACACCTATAGAGTATACCAAGGGTTTTTTTCTTGTATTCTGTGTTAACCCTTTGAAACCTGGAGCAACATCACTTTTCTTGTACTGCTTTCACATGTGGACAAAAGCCACAAAGAAAGTACTGAACATGTATAATTTGTATGGTCGGAGTCAATTCCGTCTAACAAACTGCATAAATATTGAACAGCTTCTGACATTTTATCATTAAAAGATCCTTAACAACAAAAACAAAACAAACAAGCCAATAAAAATGGTTGTTGTCTTGATTCCTTTATCAGTATCTGAGCCCACAGATGGAACAGAGTCTGTAGCGCGATCTATATTTGCACAGAAAAACAAGTTTCCACATAAGGAACAGTCCAGCACCAGATGGCAGGAAGAGCTGCCCGGTCTTGACTGGTATCGGTTGCCTTGTGATCTGCGTCAGGCCAAGCCAATGCAAAGATAAAAGGTGAGAAGTGTGTGGGCATGTGTAACCCCAGTTACATGCAGCAGGATGCACATGCTGGATGTTAAGACTCATGTACCTCAGTCACAACCTCTTCCACCACACGTGAGGTGGATGGATGGATAACAGTAACAATAAAATCATGCATACTATCACTACTATAAATGACCTCCTGATGGAGTCATTTTATTCATCTCCTGGCAAAGCCTGAATTAAAGTTGGTCCCCCAGCATTTAAAAAAACCCATCAACTTAACATGAAATGGAAAAGTAAGCGTTACGAGTGCCTACAGCTAATCTACCATTACGCAGTCAGTGACGCAGACGTCCAAACCACTGAACTAGGATTAATAATACACATGATGAAATCCACATGATGAGGCGTGATGATGAAAGTGCTTCCCTGGTGTGTTGCCTGAAAGTAGAAGTGTGAGAGTGACGCAAATCAGCCACCACGGCCTCTGAAAACGAGGGCATCCCCGCTATGAGGGGGTGGACTGAGACAGCTCCCATATATGAGCATCAGTATCACTACTATGGCTCAAAACATGCTGCAGGCAACAAACATGAGGTGCGTAGGATCATCTTACAAGTTGGTTGCAGAGAATACTGATGAGATGGTGTGGGTAAATAAATACACACAATACTAATTTAATAAAGGTGTAAAGTTCTGGGAAACATTGTTACACACTGGTTGGGAGAGAGTTACTGCCGCAAATGAAGGAGTCCAAGTATGTGGGGTCTTGTCCATAAGTGAGGGTAAAATGGAGCATGAGATGGTTAGGCAGTTTGGTGCGGCGTCTTCAGTGATGCGGGTGCTGCGCTGGACTGTTGTGGTAAAGAGGGAGCTGAGCCAGTAGGCAAAGCTTTTGATTTACTGATCCATCTATGTCCCAACCCAAACCTATAATCATGAGCTTTGGGTAGTGACCGAAAGAATGGGATTGCAGATACAAGCAGTTGAAATGAGTGTCCTCCGTGGGGTGGCTGGGCTCAGCCTTAGAGACAGGGTGAAGAGCACAGACATCAGGAGGGACCTCGGAATAGAGCCACTGCTCCTTCGCGTTGAAAGGGGTCAGTTGAGGTGGTTGTGGTAGGTGCCTCCAATTGGAGGTGTTATGGGTACGTCCCACTGGTTGGAGGCCCTGGTATAGACCCAGAACACGCTACAGGGATTACATATATTATCTGGCCTGGGAAACATCTCAGGATCCCTCAGGAGGAGCTGGAAAGCGTCGCTGGGGAGAGGGACATCTGGGATGCTTTGCTCAGCCTGCTGTCCCTGCAACCTGCCCCCGGAAAAACGGATGAAAATGGATGGATGAGGCCAGCACGGTTGGTGTCTTGCTTAGAGAGAGACTCAAGATCAAGATAATGCTGTGTAGCTGAGCATGTGGAGGGCACTGACCCGGGGAGTCACGTGGTAATCCAACAGTTAAGCCATTTGTGTGTAGAGATTAAAGGGCCAATTCTGATCTTTTGAAGTAGGGTTGTATGAGGTACACATCCATAGTCAGTGTATTACATAAAGTCGATGGCGGTCGGCATGCCCCCACTTTGGAAAAGCAGGCAGGAATACCGACACAGAAACTATAAGCAATGTATTGCTTTGGAAGGGTCAAGCAGCAAAACATATTTTAGCCACATGAAAAGGCCCACCTAAGAAGAGTTAGTATCAGTTTAGGTGTGCGCTATATTTAGAATATTTCCACTGTTTTACCTTGCCCTCGGACAGTGATTTCTGATTGGGAACTGAAGCCATAATGCTTTCTTTAAAATCGGACTCCGTTGAGAAAAACAGTAACTTAACAGTGCTAAATGTAGGAGTTGCTGGCCCTCTGCTGCCTCAGTCAGTTATTCTGTGTTATTGTGTGACTTTGGTGTTTGCAGGGGTTAGTTCGCATGCATAAAAGTCACACAAACACATAAAGAAACTAACTCATTAAAACAGCAGTAGACCAGCAGCTTCCATGTTCAGCGAGCTAAAATTACTGTTTTTGTTAATGCAGTGTGGTGGCTTTGCACAGATGGGGAACTGAAGTCGAAAGGGCTGCCTAAGTCAAATTCTCTCAATATAGCGCACACTTAAACTGTTATTGATTTTTTTTTAGGTGGCAAAAATACAATTTGCTGCTGCCCTGTCCACAGCAGTACATTGCTTAGCTTCTATGGGGGTGCTCCTGCCTGCTCCTCCAAACTGGGGGTGAGCCAACCAACATCTAACGTCTGTAGTACACTAACTATGGATAAGTACCTCATACAACCCCACTTCAAATGACATATATCCCTTTAAACCAATGCAATTTGGCATATCATTGTAAAATAAAGCAGAGATTAACTAGAAAGCACTCAGAATAAGTGAACGTACACCCAGGATGACCTTGTGGCCAGCGTGCTGCTATTGTTCCAAATAATCATTAAGGCTTTGGTCACTTCTTCTTTGGCCCATGAACTAATCTTTCATTGAAATCTGTTGTTTCTAAGATTTCCTGTTAACTAACTGACAAAGGGGACAAAAACAGTTTCATTCAATCACATTACTTTCAAGATAATTTGAAACATTTAAAACTTCCTCTTTTATCCAAAAGATAGATGACTATGACTATGCGTGTGTTCTTCTGAAATGTGATACCCAGGGTCTCAGTGTACCATGACGCATAAAGAGGACACAAGCAAAAGCATGTTTCTTCTTCAAGGCAAAACTGGCATCCCATTTCACAGTGATAAAAATCATGGTTTAGCCATTGAGATTTTGTCAGAACTGACACGGTGGTAAAAATCTGTGTGATCAATAGTCCACAAATAACGTGATATGTGGAGGTTGTGCGTGCTGTAGGAGGAAGAAGCGTGCACTCCCACAGGATAAAGAAGTCTGCAGTCTTCCTCCCACCCGCACATGAAGTGGTGCTATTTCCACAGTAACAGCCGTTTGAACTACGTCACTAGTGGAGATGACGGGACTGCTGCCAGATGATGTGGGATACTTTCACATCAGGCTACAGATATAAGAAGCAGGATGGGATGGACTGCTGCCAGCTCCCACTCTTTCTATTTTACATTTCAGTGGTTCTTATACCTGAGGAAAAACATAGCCGACAGTTTATCAGAAACTGTAGACAGGGTTTTAACTTAAGATGGACTGCTTGATGTAATGATGCAGAAATACAGTGGTACAAAATTCAAGGTGATCTTGGTGCTATACCAGAATCTAAGAGACTGTAAAGCCTCATCTACATCAAGGCTAAATGGGTGAAGGTAGCTGAACATTGACATTGCAACTGATAAATGGCTAAGCAACAATGGTTAGAAAGCACATGAGATTTATACTATGGGAAAAATGACCTATCATCTTAGAGTGAGAGAAAATGTTTTTGTTAGAAAATGAAAGAAAATGATGATTTATGACCAAGTGGAAAATGCTTTGCAGTGTTTCATTCAAGACCACCTAGACCGAGACCATGCCATGACCAAGACCAGAGTGTGAGGAGACTGAGACAAGACAAAGACTTTGAGGGGTGGAGACTGAGTCAAGGCCAACACTAGGACAGGGTGAGACTGAGTCAAGGCAAACGCTAGGACAGGGTGAGACTGAGTCAAGGCCAACACTAGGACAGGGTGAGACTGAGTCAAGGCCAACACTAGGACAGGGTGAGACTGAATCAAGGCCAACACTAGGACAGGGTGAGACTGAATCAAGGCCAACACTAGGACAGGGTGAGACCGAGTCAAGACCAGTGTGAGTCCCACACTGCATGACATACTGTGACTCAGAGGTAGAGTGGGTCGCCCACTAGTATCCTTGAGCAAGATACTTAATCCCAAATTGCTCCTGATGGCTGTTCCATTGGTGTGTGAGTGTGTTAAAAACCAGTGATATTCCTGCAGCTGTGGTCTTGACGAGTCTTGAAATAAAATCTAGAGCCCTCTTCGTCAGAGACCAAGACAAGACTGAGTAAAAACACAGTTGATTTCAAGACGAGACCTTCACAAAGTGGTCTTGAGACCAAGACCAATCTCAAGTACTACAACATTAGCTCATGGACTAGCTGATGTTTAGACTTCAAGATCCTGGATATGTATGGACACTTGTTACCATGACTGCTGATTCAGTTCGTCACCTTTTTTTGCTTCTTTTTGTTCATTTTCTCTATCTTCTTCTGACTGTAGAAAAGTAATAAGTTAATACACATAATACTGTATGCACCAACTCATTAAAGTTAAAACAAACAAAAAAAAAATATATTGCTCTCTCTATGACAGAACTACAGGAAACTTCCCAGACAAGGACCTGGAAACACTAGGCAGATTAAGAATTGTTAGGTCTGAGCGTCATGGAGAAACCTGGATAATCTGTTTAAAGAGAGTTCAAGCTTATGTGGCTACGTTGCCTGTGTAATTATTTGAGTGTAAGACAGCGTGTGGGTGGAAAGCACACAAACATGCATTAAACTATTTCCTGCCAAGAAAGTTACAGTAATGTGACAGATTTTTTAAACGCACCTTTCAATTTCTAAAGCACTGTCAGTGGATTAGTGGCAGATGATTTCTCTCGCAATTTTAGTCTGAGCTACAAGAAATACCATAATGGCATGACAGTTTGACGCAAACACACCAAAAAATGTTGCTCCCCTAGCATCCAGCAGAAAAATACTATGATCATTATTGGAGCGCTGGAAGGACGTTATCCAGCACCACTCGATTTGCTTTCACCCGTTAATTATACGGAGCATTAAATACGCCTACGGTACATCACTTGTGCCTGCAAGAGCAGAATAGAAAGCTTTTGAGTGGAATAAACTCAGCAAATTAAGCCAACAGGGAGATGAGCAGAGTGACAGAAACAGATTTTGAAAACAGATTTCAGACCAGAAAATGTCAAAAGATCTTGGCACCCCAGAGACAATACGCCAGCAGCTCTCAGTAAGTTTGATTCACACACAAACATTCAGCTTTCCACTTAGTTTCCAAAAGGGTCCCTGTTTTTATGATGGGTCTCCATACCAGTAACAGTACCAGGTATTTCTATCTATTTTTTTGTATATTTTTTATTCTAAAAGACACAGATCATTAGTGGTTTTGCCCTCATATCTGCAATTTTGCCTTACTTTATCAGTGTTTCTGTAATTCTGTTAGATCAGTCAGGACATTAAATGGAGTGGTTATAGATAAATGTGTCCAAAGAGTTCTGATGTTTAAGCAGCATGCAAAAACTTTTTGTTATAGCAATTTTTAGCAGATGCCATAAGTTAGATCAGTGGTTTCCAAATGGCAGGTCACGGCCTGAAAGTAGGTTGCAGGTCATTCTGAATGGATTGTAAGTGACTCGCCAACGTGTCAAGTTGTTAAAAGCAGAGACCTTGAACTAATGACCATGGAGAAATCTGGACACCATGGCTGGACCAGTTGGGAAACACTGTGTTAGATAAACAAAACGGGGAAAGTATTTGTCCACCTACTCTCACAACAAACATGACTTAACAGATAAGGCAGAGTCACAAGCCAGGATGAAAAATTCTCCTTTTCTGAGATGCCATATTGGCTGTTTAATAAAGTCCACCAGAGCAGCTAAATGCCAACACAGTTGCCTTCAATTGAGAATTTTCATTGACACACTGACTATTTTATTAAAAACAAAACACGTGCATCGGTGCCCACTCTTTGTCAAGTGGCCACTGATGCCTCCTCATTTCACAAAAAAATAACTGTTTCCATTGTTTGTACTACTCAACACAAACGCCGGCAGAGTAAAGGTCCACACACAGTTCTTTATCAACAACCCTCCATTCCACATCCCATCAGCCGGAAGTGATTCAGATCCCTCATCTCGTGGGCATGGAGGAATCACCCTCAAACTAACACCCGAGTTTTTGTGACTGCAACAAAATGTTGTTTTGTACTGTGTTGACCTGCTGTATGGTGTATTAAGTCCTTTATATATTTTAGCGAGCATGTTACTTGCATGCCTATGGTATCCCGTTATAGCACTTGGAGCCCAGACTGCCTCCGTCTGTAACACACTCCTTCCCACATGCAGATTGTCAGTGACATGTAGGCGGGTGTCAGTACTCCTATATGAAATCTTGTGGAATTCTGCCGCACACATGACGTGCGCCGCAGATGGTGTTGTCTCTTCGTCAGAAGGTACACTGTAGCTGTTGCCCACCGCCACCAAATCCGACTGCCAACGATAAAATGCTTTATCCAGGTTATTTTTATGCCAAACTAAACCAGCTGACAGCTGAAACATCAGACTGTAGAAAGTGGACTGTGGAAGTATAAAGCCTGGCAGTATTCCTTGACAATGTTTTTGTCAGACAAGGAGCCAGAATATCAAAATTGAGACACCTGTTGAGCAAATATTCTCCCAAACACATCCAATTTAAGCCTTAATGTCTTAAAATTAGAACAGTATTTTTTAGCATCAACACTATAACAAATATTAGGGGCTGTTAAATTAACTACAGAGACACTGCTGTTTAATGGGAAAGAATTCACTGGCTCAGTCTACTGGTGATTAGAAAAGCTCTTTGTCAAAGGGATACAACATGCCGATTTTTAACCAGCTCTGTACTTTAACAATGTGGGTAGTATGTGTAAATGAATATTGATAAAATTCCCTCCATCTTACCAGCACCCAGATCTCCCTGCTCATCTCCCTGCTCAAATTTTTGCTGGCTCTAGGGCTGCTGTACAAACTACAGTTTGTACTTTCACATTTTTGTGTGTCCACCAGAAGCGGATGAAGAGAGAGAAACACTCCACTCTCTTTGTCTCTTAAATTCAGACCGAACAGTAAAACTAGGCAGAGATGATCAAATACAAATCAAGATTCTGTTACTGCATTGCCTATTTCTCTCCTAATTTTTTCCAGAAACATACAGTATATTAGTGCACAGTGGTGCAGTGGTCAGCATTGTTGCCTCACAGCAAGAGAGTTCCTGGTTCGAACCCGGGGTGGGGGAGCCCTTCCTTGTGGAGTTTGCATGTTTTCCCCATGTCAGCGTGGGTTTTCTCCGAGTACTCTGGCCTCCTCCCACAGTCCAAAGAGATGCAGGTCATCAGGTGACTCTAAATTACCCATAGGTGTTGAGTGGTTGTCTGTCTCTATGGGTCAGCCCTGTGACACACTTTAGACCTGTTGAGGATGTACCCCACCTCTTGCCCAATGTCAGCTGGGAAAGGCTCCAGCCCCCCCATGACCCCCAACAGGATAAGTATGTGGAAAATGAACGAATATTTTTTGTCCTGTTTGGCTGTAATACAAGAATTTGTGGACAGGAAGTAGGCACCGTATTGTTTTAAAATAAGTTGCATCTTGCTACTGAAGACAGCCCAGTTTTATAAAAAGACCATCTTTCCAGCAGTGGAATACTTCTCCATACTTTGCTATGATGTCATGATGGTTGCCAGTTGCTTTGGTCAAACACCCAATGCCAGTAAAATCCTACATCTTCACATTACAAGGCATTTTTCTCAAGTGATACAGAAGGCTAAGCACAGAAATCTGGTAGCTTAATTAAGGGAGTTTTGAATGATCCAAAGGTCAGCAGATCAGAGTAGTGTTTTATTATTCCTCTAAGTCAGAGTTATGCTGTGATACTAGGTTTTGGTCACGTTAGTTCCACAGAGATAGGGATTCCACTCCTCCTATTTCCTGTATGATCCAATTCCCGGGGCAGACAATGTCCTTACCATTTTTATGGCTTGAATCCTCCTATTTATCAAAGGTTTTTTGATAATGCTTATTTCCATGTTTACAGTCTGAGAGGATCCCACTCCCTACATGGTAGTCGGAAATTAGTCAGCAGACTACAAGCACCACTTCACACCTTGAACTGCACTCTCATATAGCTTCTCTTCCAATTATGATGATCATCATTTCTGAATGAAAAGGCTGAGGTGAATTAGTCATTCATTTCATGAAACAAAAGCAAGGGTGGTTTTAATGAAGCGCTTTTGATCCATTAGTCCCAAACAGTTTATTGATAAACAGACATGAATAGAGTTTTCTGAAGGGGCCAGCAGCAACAAAAATGGTACTTAATATTTTTTTTTTTTTCTTTTTGACCGTCACCCACCCTCCCTGGAGACTAGCCTATCAGCCTTTATTGGAAAAGCTTCCTAATATGAGCCAGAGAGGGCCGTGATACACCAAGGTGTGTTCAGGGGAGAGTAAGGAACAAGCAAGGGGGAGGGGGCAGGTGTAAGTCCTGAGTTATTTAGTGACAGTGCATGCGGAGGAGGAGGGAAAACAAACAAACAAACAAACAAAAAAAAAAAAAGGGATAAACAGGCAGTGTAGCTGATGTATTGTGGCCTTGAGGTGGTTGTGCTCCATGCAGATTATCAGAAATAAACATATACATGTCTACTATACTGTACTGACAAACAGAAACAAAAGAAAAGTCTATACTGAACACCAAAAATGTGAGAGTCTTGGTGGAGGGGGAAAGCCCGCCTGTAGAGAAGAGAGAGCACAGTGTGGAAGGTTTGAGAAGCAAGTGGGCCCCTTTGAAGTGATCCCATCGGTTCTTTGTGATGCGTCACGGGGCTGAAGTAACGAACATGCATGCGTGTATTAGAACCCTCCCAATGTGTTTATGAAAACCAACACCAGGGTCCAGGGCCGGCCCTGCGGGGGAAGGGGGGGCGGCCCGTCACCCCAAGACCACAGGAGCGCCCAGACCCCACGACCAGGGAGCCACAGAGGCGGCAGGACGCCCCGCAGGCCCCAGGACCAGGGGCGGCAATGGCCGGCCCCCCCAGAGAGCCAGAGACACACCCCAGACAGGCGGGACAGGAGGGCCCACCCACCCACCGCCCGACGCGGACCGCCCCCACCCCCCACACCCAACCACCACCCACCCCCAACCCCCCCTCTTACTATGATTCTCCGATCCCTGACGGAGAATCATTAACCCTACACCGTGAGTGTGCATGTGAGTGCCCATAAGTGTGATGTGCTGCATTAAAATTGAGGGACATAGGAGACAGGTGTGGCCAAGGCTGATGGCTACAGCACACTGCTGTCCTGCAGCCCGTGCAGCCATAAGGCACCTGGAACCTGTTCCCATTTGTCCCCCAAAATGTAGGTGTATGTGGTGCTTTAAAATTAGAGGACAGAAAAGGATGGGCCGGGGGGCAGCATGGAGGGCTACCAGACACCACTGTCCCATAGCCTGCCCCATCATGAAGCCCCCCAATCCATCTGTGGTCTGCGCCTCGAAGAGTGAGTGTATGTGGTGCGTTAAAAACTGTGGAGTGTGTGGAGATGGACAAAATGTGGTTTAGGAGGCCAGGCCAGTGTGGGCCCGGCCCGAAGGCTGGAGGGATGGATGACAGGGGCGGAGTGGTACTTAATATTAAACAAAAACACTTGCCGCCTTTTTGTAAATTGGCTCTAACAAAACCCAGCATTTAACAAGTACCCGATCTCTCTCACACACAACACAAGTGCCAGCCTAACAGAAGGCCACTGTGATTCACTTCATTATGCCTCTTGTAAAACAGCAGCTCCCCCTCTCCAAGACAATCACCAGTCGGAAGTGATTCAGTCCCTCCATCTTTCCACTTGTTGGCTTAGTTGAAGAGAAGGGTAACCCTCAATCTGACACCAAGAACTGCTCTGACAGTTTGGATGCATCTACAGGTGCACTATTGATTCTTTGTGAACCCAAAATAAAGAAAAAAGGCTCAGTCCCTACAAAGAAAAAGTCTCTTAAATGTCCATGTTTCCTGCTCCAAAGTGAATGTGGTATCCCTTTATAGTTCTCGAAGCCAAATCTGCCTCCATCTGTCAACGCACTCCCTCCCACACGCAGGTTGTCATTGGCGTGTAGGCGGATGTCAATACTTCTATGTGCAAACTCATGGAATTTTCTCTAACCAAACGTGACATATGCCGCAGATGGCGTCGGCTCTCCATCAGCAGGTACAGTCTCGCCATCGCCCACCACACACTTCCTGTGCCAAAGATGCGCTGCGTCATTCAGGTAGTTTTCACTGAAATATAACTAACACACTAATAATACTACAGCCAGATGAGAGGTTGATTCATTTGTCAACCCGGATTATGTGGGTGTAACATAAGTACACGTATGTATACGTGACAAGGTCTTATCCTCTACAAAACAGGGATGTAATTTAAAATACTCCATTCATGATAATGTTTGGAGTGTCCATTTGCACACCACATACTGACCAAATGTCCACTCAAATCCCAAAGTGGTGGACCCTTAAAAATTTGAATGTCATGTTTGCTCAGTCAAAATGTCAGAGTTGCTTCAGCTCTAAATTCTTTGAGGAATGGGAAAGCACTCTATTCCTAAAAAATATGAAGTAATAATTAGACTATTAAATTTTATATATGAAAGAAGACAAGGCACTTCATGGATCTCGGTTCTACCTGAAGTCGGGCTGGGAAATGTATCAACATTATATCGATATTATGATGAGGCTAGATGTCGTATTAGATTTTGGACGTCATAATATCTTGAGTGTTGCCTTTTCCTGGTTTAAAAGCAGCATTACAGTAAAGTGATGTGATTTTCTGAACTTATCAGACTGTTCTATTATTTGCCTTTTTCCACTTAATCCTTATATCCACATTACTGATGATTATTTCTCAAAAATCTCAATGTGTAAATATTTTGGGAAAGCACCGATAGTCAATCCTACCAATTGGTCACAATATTGGAGGTATCTGGTAAGAAACATGGTGGTATTTGATTCACTTCATATCACCCATTCCTAACCTGCAGGTTTCTTACTCCTTTGTGTGCATGTGATGTACGCACCAAATTTCATTCCAATCAAGCCACTGATAAGCAGAGATATTTTGGTTATACACAACAGGATATGTTGTGCTCCTTTGGGGAGGAGCCACACATACTTAAAGGAAATTATTTTTTTAATAATATCTTGCCACTTAAAACAAAAAAAACAAAAACAAACCTGTGTAATAATTACCTCCCCATCTTGCAAAACAGGTACATTCTAAGATTGAAATATTAGCATATAGCATGGGAGCCAGTCAGCAAAAGGTAAACCAATGCTGGTCTGTGCTGAGTCAGGGATGGAGAGGCTGCGAGACCCGTCAGTTCAGCCTCCATATGCTTCAAGTACAATTCATATTCATGAATTCAATGTTACTGCAATACACCAAAAGCCCAGTAAAGGCCAACTTGGTACAGCACATCAGCACAGCCATGATATGGGCATATATCGCCCTCTGCAGGAATTAAACAGCCAAGACTCAGGTGCATCTCAGTGGTGCTTGACGTAGACCATTGGATTGGATTGGATTAGATTAATTGGATTGATTGATCTTTGTAAGGACACATAGTTAATTAAGTTATTTACTAGCTGCAAGTCTCTCTTCTCAGTTCTAAATAAAATCACCAGACAGAAATCTGAGGTAATACGACAATTAATTTAATGCATTTTTCCAGTAACAAGTACAAAAAGTCAGAGCATGTGGTTACAATATTTTAACAAATGCAAGGGCCTAATACACTTCTGATTTTCACGCCTTTCACCCCAAAAATGTGCCGATATGCATTATTATGCCTACAACACTCATAATGTTCAGTATATAACAAGTAAACTTGAGGTCATCAAATCCAACCTCCCTGAGCGTCTTAAGAATATAAGGGAAACATGAATTGTGGGTGAAATGTGGTTTGACTCAAGCATAAAACTAGTTTGCTTGTTCATGTCAGGTCTGATGTTGTAGTTGACAGCTTCAATATGAGGTGAATAAATTGGTGGCAACAGGCACAGTCCCACGGACGAACAATACCAGATCAAGATTGTTGATGGAGTTAAGTTGAACATTTCAGAGGTCAGTAGTGACCACAGGAGTGACCCCGTGAATGAGCAGTGTTGGACCCAGGTCTCGACTCAACACGTCCACCTGGTGCAGGTAAGCACGGTAACGGTTTGTGTCTGCTGGTGGCCGGGGCAAATACAGGAAACGCACAGCAGGCTGTGGGGCACCATGTCTGCGAATCAGATTGTTGACAGCACATATGTACTCATCTGTCAGCTGAGCAGCATTATTGGGAAATGCTTGGATGCCAATGTCCTTCTCAGCTTCCTCTACCTCTGCTTTCTCCTTTTTCTCCTCATTCTGCGCAGACTCCAGATTCCCCCTCTCTCTTCCTCCTTGTCTCTGCCAGTGCAGCGCCACTACCTGGTCCCATGCCACCATCTCCACCTGAGCTGAAATCCTGAGCTCCTTTAGCATCATCCGCAGCTTCTTCTCCTCCCCTTCCTTCAGACTGTGACCAGCCTCCACACACAGGAAGAGGCGGAGGCTTGCGTGGCTCCAGGCACGCGTCTCTTGAAGCACGCTGGCCAACTGCAACAGAAACAGTGAGCAGATGTCGACGTAACCGCAGCTGTCTGGTCGAAGCAGATTCAAAGGCCACACATCAACGAACGGCCCCCTTGTGTTTCGGTAACCTGCAATCTTTCTTCCTGTCCCCAAGGCCTCCTCACGGTTGAACTGGTTGAAGTAACGAGCCAGTGTCACATTCTTCCCCATTTTTACAGCATCAGCAATCACTGACACATATTCCTCTTCCAGAAGGTCTTTGACTTCCTCAATATCCCGCACATTAGGGAAGAAGGGAGTCCGCTGCTCTCGGGGGTCTATGGATGGAGTCACTGCATCCATGCCAAACCCTGTAGATAGGAGTATTTTACCTTGGAGGTGGTCTTCAGGAGTGCAGTCATCATAGAAACCCAAGACAAGGGTGTTTGGCCTCATTCCACCTAGATGCAAACAGATGCATCAAATGTGTGTTTTGGACAAGAGCAATCAATGATGGACAACCAACATCATCATACAGCGGCAATGTAAAGTGTCCTACCGAAGCCTGTGATGAAGAGCAGGTTCTGAACACCGTGTCGGACAGAGTCTGCCAAGGTAAGATTGACAAATGCCTTGATGTTTAGATGGTCCACTAGAGACAGCCACGAATCGTAACGGCTCTGCAGAGGATCAGAGGGCAACCCATCTGGAGAATCACACCCAAAAATATGAATAATTAATATATAATTATGGTCTTTGACAACAAAGGCTAGAGCAACTCACATTTAAACAGTCAACTTTAAAAGGTCCAGTGTGTAGGATTTTGGGGGATATACTGGCAAAAATGGCACATATTAAGTATGTTTTCTTTAGTGTATTAGCAGCTGAAAATAAGAATTGTGTTTTCTACAGCAGCCCTACACAGACAAAGCAAACACTGGCTCTAAATAGGACTATTTGTGTTTTCACATCGGTCACCAGTTAGCAGCCCCTCCGCAACGAGCAGAAACACACAGATTTCTTAATGTGAAACTGCTTTATTCAGTGTTTTTACCAGTTTTAAGCTGCTGATCTGTTTGTTTTGAAGAGGAAGAGACATCTGCGGATAATTCTGCTAAAAACCTCCTAAACAATGAAAATGCGAGGAATTCTAACTAGGAGATCATTTCAACTGGTTGCAATCTGAAATCCTCATTGCTAGTTTCCATTGAATCTAGGGGCGGTCAGCAGTATTACTCGAGCCCTTGGGCTAAATTTTCAAAGACTGTATTATTGACAAGCTGCGACATTATCAGTCCTTTCATTGGTACCTTTTAGCAATTTGGTTTAATGCAGTATTATTATCCTGCAGCCTCTCACCTGCTCTCTGCGGTCTCTGAGGGGTTGACCTCTTACAGATATACACACAAACACACACATGACACAAAGTCAAGTCTGAGAGCAGCAAAGGGGCTGCGGTGGAAACAAAGTAAAGATAACGCAAAAATTACGGCAACCACGCTCATTACTAACTTACAAACTAGACCTTGAAAGCCTTCAGTAGTATCAATTAATAATAATTTGGGGAACCAGTATGTCCAATGAAAAGTGTACATGTGCACTGGTCTCCTCCCTACACAATTCTTACCCAGTAAACCCAGCTTTACATGTCCCAGCACATAGAGGCCACTCTTCTTCAGGTCATTAATGAAAGTCATGAGACCTGTGCAGCTGCGAGGGTTTGCCACCATCAGCAGAAGCTGGGGCCTCCAGAACTTCACATGGTCTTTACGCATATCCAGCATCAACAGGTACTTGCGCACCTGTGCGAACAAAGATGTGATATAGCTTTTCATGCTAACTTGCGTCATATCATTACTTCAGTGAAAGACATGGCTTGTTTGTGATACCTGGTGGAAGATGAGAGCCTGGCTGATGTAGCCCCAGTTGCTCATGGGACCGAGGTAGTGGATAAGCATCAACAGCAGCAGCATAAAGGCTATGCTGGCAAATGCATAAATAGCACTGATCAGGAACATCATGACCAGGCAGCCAAGAATGCCCAGAGTGCAGGTATGCCATGTGAAAAATCGGAATGAGGGTCTAAATTTAAAAACAGAGACAATGACAGAATGTGAAATGAAAACAACATTTTCAAGCAGGAGTGTGCAAATAAGGTCCAAAAAAGAAAGCCAATATTCTGTACTGTACCTGAAGTTTGGGGCAGATGCCCATTCGAGAGCCAAACAGGCCAAGTTCACAGCAGCATAGACCAACAAGAAGAAGATGGTTACAATACCAGCAATGGTGTTCAATTTACCAGCAAACAGCACCACCTAGTGGAAGGAATAAAAAACATTAACTTGGCTTGTGCTGCATGGATCTCACTCAGATTGCAGGTACAAGTTTTAAACACTGATTATAAAGATATGTAATATGTAATAATTCTCTATTAAAAACACTTAGTTAGTGGTACTGAGAACAATGTATACAAACAATATAACTCCCTATATCTAGACTACTTGAGCTGCTTTAGACTTCTGGATGTCTCTTGACCCCAATATGAACTACCTTGATAAATAGCCTAAATTGCAGTAATACTATAAATGTCCATGACTTTGTAAGAATAATGTAATGAACCTTCCTATCTAGCTAATACAGTGATGCTAAGTACCATGGTAGTGAAATGAGGTGTTCACTTACAAGTGTAACGCCGCATTACCCTGCTCTGTCTTCCTGGCAAAACCTGTATGCCTTTCATTTGACAAATGGACAAAACTGAGCATAAAATATATTGCACAGCGGAGCGGTAGGCGATGGACCGGTAGATCCAAATGTAAGTAATCCAGATGGTCAGCTGCCAATTTATCTGCCTCTTCCTGCTCTTCCCTTACTTTTACCTTGCCCTCAGAGAGGAGCACTGCATTTTTCCACCAACACATTTACAAAAAGTGGCTTTACACAATATGATGACAATGGTGATGTATTTTCAGCAATTGTGAATTATACTTTTAGGGCAAGAATGTTCAAACTTAATCCATTTCATCTTTCCTGAAATAGACCCCTCCTGTTACTTTTACACATTAGAGGCAGATAGAAAAACACATCATAATTTAAGACAAATAATTAAGGTGTAAATGGCTATATGTTTTTATCTTCTGCTGTTAAACATCAATTTAACATTAAAACACTTCCCTTCACTGTTCTTCTTCAGTTCTTAAAAAGGGGTAATGGCCAGCAGTCAATGCGTGATGAAAAAAAAAAAAAAAAAAAAAAAAGATACTTTATGAGCTAGAGTTATTATCATCTATCATTTTGCCTTTGTTAAATTCATGATGATAAACATGTTTTTCTTTGTATGTGGTTTTTTTTTTCCTATGCCTTTTCTTTGTAAATCACATGATCATGACCCGGAAGTTAACCCTTTAGTTTTTACGGTGTTCCCTGATACTTCTACGGACAATAAATGTAAATATGGACACCAGTATGACCCGTGAACACTTTCAAATTAAAATCCATGGTTAAAATGACCAGTTATGTTGAATCTCACCACACTGCACATCAATCACAACACATCATCAGGTAGAGAAAAACATGTTTTGCCACGGTTTGCTTACTAACATTACATCAGGTGCATTGACGTAAAATGGATCGGTTTTTGGAAACCAAAAAGGTGATGTGAGAGACAACCCTGCGCCAGTAAAAGCTCCAAAGGATGTGTTGAGGAAATATGACACATTGAATTTAAATTTATGATGGCAGGCAGTGATACTGAGCTGAAAGCACAGTGCGATGATTGTGGTGAAAGTCCATAAATTTGGAGGTGCTAAAACCACCAAAGCTCCACAGACACCTAAACAAAGCTGGTGGGATGTGTTGGGAAGGCAAAATATTTCTTCTAAGGAAAAGGGACGGGCTTCTGGCACAACAGAAAGTCATCACAGTATTAACAGCTGACAGTGGCATTGCACATGATCACAGCCTGGTTTATTTTTTCTTTTATATTTGGTTATGTTATGTTTTTAATTGGAAAGGTGGTCTTTGGAAATTTGTTAACAATCAGTAGTGGGCCTTGTGTTACAAAGGTTTGAGAACCCCTGTCTTAGCCTACCTGTACAAGGAGCCAGGAGATGAGCACCGAGGCCCAGGGGTTCCCACTTTGAGAGGTTTTCCTCGCCGGGGCCAGGACACCACCTGTAGAGATATAAAACATTAACAAAAGCAAAAGTCACTGTTATTGCTCATGATCTTACATCAGATAAACAACTGAGTCATCCTGCACTTGTCCTTAAGCCTAACACACAATGAGAGGATTTTTTTTCTTTTTCTGAGAAAGTCAACACTGCCAGCCATCTGTTGTCAAACGATGCCTTCCAAATTAACATGCCTCCACTTGGAAAACGAGACATGATGAAATTAATAACAAGTGTCAATTTCTCACATCTGAGATGGGAGGCCTCTTTCAACAGATGGCTGATCATTAAAATGTTGACTCAGCTTTATAGAAGACCAGCTGGAGTTGGATACACTTTCATATATTCTGGATCAACCATTTAGCCTTGATCATAACCTCAACGTGGAAGATTAGTAATGAAATCCTTCTCACTACAGAAATGGTCAGAGGCCACGTCAGCTAAAACCGCACTCTTTGGTTTGTAATTCTTAATGCTGGGGACAACAGAGAAAACAAATTGCAAGCATTGGGCAGCAGCACACATTTGGTTCAAGAATCTTACCAAACAGGTTGTCTTTGGACAGAGCATACAGGATCCTGGAGGCTCCTATCAGGTTACTCATGGCAGCAGACACGGTGGAGGAGTAAATTCCAACTGTCACCAGAGGCGGCCATACGTTGATGTCTCCCAGGAAACTGTAGTCTTTTTGGAGGAGATGACTGAGAATAATGGATAAAACACCAAATATGAAATTAATCAAACAAAAGCTAAAGTGCTTCAATACAAAAACTTCTACTTGAAAATTACCCGTTAAATATTTAAGTGAACACAGCATCATGGGTCATTTTGGGTATCATATATATTTCAGGGTACTTGTGCTAGTACTGCATGTCTGACTAACCGGTCGCAGGTCCACGCAGCCAGCAGACTAAGCACATTGTATGTGATGAAAGTTGTAAGAACAGCCGCAAGTGTTCCTCTTGGGATGGCATAGCTCGGGTTTTTCAAGTCGCCTGGAAAACACATGACAAAAGCTTCAACAAAAACAAATCTATTAAGCACCTTAGGCCCTGTTCACACCTGGTATTAAGCATGCATCTTGAGTGACAGAGCAGACAGCCTGAAGTACAGGTATGAACACATTCAATTTGTCCTCAATGCATCTTGAGATCCATTCGCTCAGACTAGAAGTGGCCTGGGCAGCATTTGGCCAAAGTCTTTCAGCAGTGTGTATGCTAATGTGTCCTGGGCCACACTGAATGACTGCCTACTCAGCTGATGTCTTCTGCATAAGCTGAAGTATGTACTCACTTGCACGCCAACGGAGTCATTTTTAAATGTGAAACAAGACAAAGAAGCCACAACAAAAGAAAAGAAGAAGCCTGAAGCAAGGCAAAGAGCTGTGCACACTACTACTACAACTTCATGGGAGGTGCATTTCTTTTTCGTCTTTAAAGGGGGAACTCAAAAACTATAGTGCTAAAATTCACATTTGTGCTGTCATGAAGTATGATCTATAGCTGCTTCAAACATAAGCGCACCCGCGGGAAAGTTCTGAGTTAAAGGGTACATTCTCAGTTTCAGAGCTGAGAACACCACAGTCTAATAAAGCTCACATGGGTATAAAAAAGAAAAACATTTTGTGGGTCCACAAAATCTGGCTCTTATTCTTTGTCTATGGAGAAGCTCTAGACTTCATACTTGATGACATCACAAGTTTGAAACTAACTTCTCTGGTTTTTGGCTTTGAGAGAGTGGCTTCACATAGTACAGTGGCTCATGTTCACAAACACTAATTAAACTTCCCTAGGCCATGGAAATAACATGTTGGAATTCAGTCAGCAATGTACATATTTAAGTAAGATCTGACCACAAGTTGTCACTTGAGACATATGTGGAGATGCATTCTTATGCCAGGTGTGAACAGACAGACAGACAGACTGTCCACTTGTGATAGGATCGCCCAAGACATATCCAACACCAGACATAACCAAGGCCTTACTAAAGTTCTGTCAAAGTCTGGCCTCATTTACCGTCTTAAATCAGGGGTTGGATCCACCTAAGTTGGTTTCAAGACCTGCCTTAATTGGTTGTTCAAAGGCTCCTCTCCAAATGTTGCTAAGAAATGTAGCTTTCTTTAAGTCACTTGTGACTGGTAAATACATTATCAGCGGCCTAGATATGCTGTTGATTTAAGGACAGTAGGAAATTGGAAGATACATTTACTATTTACCTGAAGCACCATTAGCACCATCACAGGCTTTGTGTTTTGAAAGTTTAAAAAGCCTAAAATGTATTAGGCCCTTAGTTAGAAATTATTTAATCACCATCTTACCTGACATGTTGGAGCCTGCCATGATCCCGGTGCAGCCATTGAACATAACGGCGAACACTGTGGCAAAACTCATCATGGCACCAGTTGTGTAGTCCACTGTGTAGTTGGCTAAAAGGAGTGACAGAAGGCCTCAAATCAGGGATCATTAATACGAATGACATTGATTCATAGCATGCTAGTATATTTTTCGTATCTTCTGCTTAAATATCATAGTCCTGAACTGACAAATTAGAGCTAATACTATAAAGGCTGTCTTTTTCCCCACTGCAGTACATTTTTAAAATCAGTTAAAGATTATTAAAGCATATGAAATGTCCAGCCATCACATCTGACAACATGTCCAACACTTACGCAACAGGTTGCCTTCTAAGGTGTGGAGCTGGAAGCCGGTATAATTGGCGGTGTCCAGACCGGTACTGTTTGGACCAGAACTATCAGGGAGAATCACCACAATGGGCCCCACAATGAAAAAATTGATGAAGATGGTAGTCAGAACCGACGCGACGATGATGATGATAATAAAGGTGGCTTTGGCATAGATGTGGGCTCCCACCTGTAATGACAGGACAGTTAAATTTAGAAACTACTGGCTTATGTTATACATCTACACAGATAAATACCGTAGCACTAGTGTCATGTTCAATTTTTACTTGACTGTCAGTGTTGCCCAAGGAAAGCACCGGCTAGAGTTCACTAGTAGGGATTTAAACACAAGAGTCCCTTTATTCTAAATGGTTGTGACTTTACCAAAACAGAAAATAAGTCGCAAAACTCCCACTATGTATAAAAGCCAAAGATGAGCTGCTTGACAATAAAAATTAGGTAAAATGAAAACAATGAAGTCTCACCAAGCAGACAATTAAACACAGGGAGAGCAGGATAGTGCCATACAGCAGAGACCACCAGTATCCTGAGGGCAACACCTGATGGAGTCCTACAGCACCCTCTGAAGGGACAGTAAACAGGGTCATTATCATAGTCACATGTCTAGATGTCCCACAATGTCCCAGTGTGCCTTACCTTCTGGGATGCCAAAGGTAGACATGATGGCCTCCACCAGACCCAAAACATAGAGAGCACTGCTGCACACATTGCCAAAAAAAAACATGATCCCAATGCTGCCACCAAACTCTGGACCCAGGGCTCGGCTGATCATGTCTGGGGATCCAAGTTAAGGGATTGCTGACTCCAGATTTATAAATGTTAACTAAAAGAGGAGACCTGTGCTATTGGTTGAAAAAAAAAGCAAATCATGGGGAGGAATTAAGAGCAGGGTCAATTTTTTCTCAATCCATTAGTCAGGCTTAATCACAGACACATACCCAAGTGAGGCTTTTAAGCTACAGCAGAAGTCTCTCTGAGCAGGAAAGGATACAGTAGGCACCTCCAGCATCCAAGGCCCCATTGGTGGAGATGGCACAGACAGAAAGCACAGTCATCGTGATGATTAAATAGGCCACTAGGAACATGACAATGGCCTGGTAGAGCCCTGCTTGACCCACAACAAAACCTGTAAGAGGTGGAAGGAAATCTGACTTGTAATGTAGCCTAATATTCACCTCAGGACTGTATGTTTGCAAAATAACTTGCGGGATATATATTTTTTCTCATCACTTCCAGAGTTGAAATGATTAGCTGATTAATCGATCGAAAGAATACAAATCACCAAAATTTTTGATAATGAATTACCTGTTTTGGTATTTTTCCAAGCAAAAATGTCAAACATTTGCAGTTTCCAGTTTCTTAGATGTGAAAATGTGTTGCTTTTCTTTGTCATTTATGATAGTAAATGAAGAGTCTTTGGATTTTGGCTTGCTGGTTGGATAAGACACGAACTGAAGATGTCACTTTGGGTTTCCTGGAAATTGTGATGAGCATTTTTTGACAACGTGGACTAAATGATTAGTTGATTATGAAGTGTGAAGGAGATGTACCAAAACTTGTCAACAATTTCTTCCTCACGAAACAAGAAAGCTGTCAAAACTATGAATGTATGCAATATCTTCAAAATTCTTATGTGAACCTCCTGCAACATCCACGCATCTTTTTTATAAACATTAATTTGTGTTACTTTTGTCGTCCTTTTCAGTTTGCTTGTTTCTTTGTTTTCCCAATGCTCCATTTGTGCGTGTATTATTCTGGTGAAATATGTTCCAGCTCTCATTGTATCTTACTAGCTGAACATGAAGTTTATCAATACTGAAAAAGAGAAGAAAAATTGATCGATTTAAGAATTTTGTTTTGTTTTCATTTTATACTCACTGTAAACTGAATATCTATGAATTCTGTGTAGTCTGCTGAAACAAACAAGCTCTGGGAAACTGATGATATTTCATTGACACACTCAGAATTTTAAAAGATGGACACATTAACATACTGGTAGATGGAAATGTTAGCTACAGCTTTCAAAAACATGTCAAACAATAATGACTTTAACTGATTAGGATTTATATTTTATGAAGACTCAAATTATTTCACCCACTTGTTAGCATCGACCTAACCGCCAACCTGCTTCAACCTGAACCGGAAGAACCGTATTTTTCACAAGGTTTATTTATTTGTGTTTTACTTCAGCCTAATGAATTGTTTGTTAAGTGTTAGCTCTCTTCTAGCGTTACTCACCAATGCGTAGAAACACAACGACGCTAAACATGGACAGTAAAGTCGGTATGACCACGCCAAACACCACCCCGAGCTTCCGGGCGGTCTTGTCCTTCCTCCGTCGACCGTCTCTGCCCGCCTTCGCCCCGCCGTGCTTGGGCCAATCTTTCGGCCCCGGGCTGGCGCTGGTGGTGAGTCGGTAATGAAGAAGAGGAGCCTTTTCTGCCATGGCGGCTAAGCTACTGGTAATTAACGGTAAGAGCAGCTCGCTGGCGTCAACTGTAAAGCAACGTTTCAACCGCAGTGCTCAGATAAGCTCAAGGTCTTTTCTGTAGCTATGGTGACATTTGCTAACGGTTGAATTAGCGGTTAGCTAACACCAGTCGAGTAGCCGCCATTAGCCTCCGCACCTCCCTCACGCCGCGCCCTGCTCACAGGTAATGACGGTTGGTTAATGAAAAAGTGACGTCACCGCCTGTGATGGTCTCATCCAATCAGTTGCTCTTCTTCTCAATTAATCCTTGTTTATAACCCTTAGCATTAGCAAGTAGCTAATTAGCGTTAGCCTAGCTATAAAAATCTACCTTACCTGTTACCTACCTACCTAAATAAATAAACAAACAAATACTTAAACAAATGAGTAATCAATAAATGGCAGTATGAAATCAGAGTTTATTACATATTGTGTTGCAAAGTTTGTGTTTAATAAACAGCATGTATCCGTATTTAGTGTAGCAAAAAATGTAGCAAAAATGCAAAATCTGGGTATTTATTTACACAAAGAAATTCACAAGTACACCTAAGATACATTTCCTGAATTGGAAAAAAGCAATGCATAGAAACGTGCACACATCTACAGGAAATATTTAAAAATGAAATGTAAACAGAAAAGATCTAAAAGTGCATTGAGAATAAACTAGATTTGCTTTCTAAATTCATACCAAAATGTATGGCTTTTTAAAAAAAAAAATTCAGATATGTGCAAGGACGGTCGAGCAGTATTTGCATAAAAACCAGAATGAAAATAAAACTGTTTTGGCTCTGGATATGGGCAGTGAGTTTCCAGCCACTTTGCAAGACCTTTGTACTGCTGACAAAGGAGCAAAAGAAATCTGGCATTAAAGCATTGTTTTTGTAGGCTTGTATTAGTCCTGTGGGCCTACAACCAAATTTAAGCATCACTAGTTTAATGTAGAATGATACAAACAACTGCATTTCTGTCTTACATTCATTTGTCACTGAATCTTATCACTGCAAACATATTGCTGTCTTTTATTTGTCTTGTCTAGCTGTAGTTCCTCTCTATGACCAGCAGAGAAGGGTGTATTACTTCATTTTACTCTTAAAGAGTCACACTATACAAAAGCAAACATTTCACAGGTTTGAAATTTACAGATATTGAAAACGAAATGTAATGGGATGTGTTAGTGGATATAAGCAAAGGCAAGCTAAACCACTCAAACCAACAGTAAGCAAGTGAGAAAACCATTGTGGTAGATGCTTGTGGACTCATACATGTGCCAACATACTGATTTGTTTCCCCAGGATGCTACAAAAAGCTTGGTACAGGGTAGCTGAACTGGTGTGAGGAGAGGTTGCCGAGCCTTAACAGTCACTCTGCAAGGGAGGAGACTGGTGACAGAAGCCAGACAAATAGGTGGACAACAGAGAGACAGACTGATGGGAGACTACAAATCTGGCCTGAAAACAATGATTGCTTTCATAGCATTGCATTGATTCTATGGGCCTACAACCAAATTTAAAGCTTCCCTAGTTTTATGTGGTATGATACAAAACACCTCACTCCCATCATACATTCTTTTGTCCCTTAATATTATCATTGCAAACATAATGCTGCCTTTTACTTCTGTCCTTCCCGGCTGTAGTTCCTCTTAATGACCAGCAGAGAAGGATGTATTACCTAATTTTACTCTTACAGTGTCACTACTAAAGAAAACATTCCCTAAATTTGAAATTTGATAAAGGCCACAAGGTGAGGAGAATATCCAGATCACATTGGCTGTTTTTCTCTGATGGATTTTCATTCTTCTTTTATTGTCCCACTGGAGCTCATCCCCCAGTTTGTAAAGAACACAGCATCCACTTAAGTTGCTCTTGTGTCACTGGGAATTGAATCTGTCTTGCAGGTTAACCATGAACCGCTCCAGTTTGCCTGAGAGCAGTTGGTTGTAACTCGACAGGACTGTGCGCAGACTCTGGGTGCTTCGAGGAACACAGGACAGTGCTGGACTCACCACTGGCCCCTGCTGGTCCAAACAGAAAACACAACAATAAAGATAGTTATAGGAATGAAACAAAAATAACATGAGTAAAACAGGAGGCTGGAAGTTATCCAAAGGTCAGTGACATAACATCAAACACAGGTTTTAAAATGGCACTGTTTACTGATAGTAACACTTACAAAACTGAAATCCACAAATAAATCTTCCAGATTTTAAGATATTATGTAAAACACAGTTCACAGCACATCCATCTTGCACTTTGTCTCAGTGGGAAAGTATGCACTGCTATCTTCTTCCTGTCCCAAGGAAGGAAGGCTTGGGGTCACACAACATTACATCATCACACCCCAAAGCCACAGATTTACGAGAAACCAGGATATTTCCACACTAGAGGAAACTGATAATGCCTCTGAATCAGATGTGAACCAGTGAGAGAGAAGCCCATCAACACATTTTCATTCACTTTGTGTGAATGTTCATCGGCACCCTGATGAATTTTACTTGGCTCTGTGTGTGACTGACAAGGACAGACTGAGCCCGGGTAGCTTTGATTTGGGGATTTATAGGTCACAAGGCATCTAGATGATAAAATCAAAAGTGGAATTTTGCGACAAGCCTGGGCTTGTTCAAAAGCTTTTCAGTGATGTGCATTTGAGAGCCTCTTGACTGTGAATATAGTTATTTAAATGATTATATGTACCCAAGACATCTAGAAACTTTGCAACTAAATTTGTAGCAATCTTAATGTCAACATGTGCACTTCTTTTCACCAGCAAATCACCAAAAATCACTGCTTGGTTGCATGCAGTCTGTCACTGTGAATGTGTCTTACACTCAGCTGAAGGTTTGTGAGAATAAGCAGGTAATTGTTGATGTTGTTCTCCAGTCTCTGCAGTAGCGAAGTGGCACATCCTGCCTGGCCTGGGGCCCTCACAACCTTCACACCTTCGATAAGAAGCCTCAAGGATGCAACTATGTCACCTCTCTTCTCCTGGTGCTATGGTAACACACACACATACAGAAAAAGATTTTAAAGACAGGCTAAAACACCTAAACCAATAGAAAACCACCGTGATAGAGGATTTTGGACCATACATGTGCCAACATACTGATTTGTTTCCCCAGGATGCTACGTGAAGCTCGGTACAGGGGAGCTGGACTGGTGTGGGGAGGGTCGCAGAGCCGTTACAGTTACTCTGCAAGGGAGGAAACAGGTGACAGGAGCCAGACAAATAGGTGGACAACAGAGAGACAGATTGATGGGAGACTACGGGTAACAACAGAAGGCAGGAAGATTAGATACATCACCTCAGCAGGTGGAAGAGAGACAGACAAATGTTGGGGAAATGTATCTGTAAAAGTCATATCCTCACCAGTGCTCTCTCCACCTCTGCCACAATATTCATAGCCCTCCTGGCGCCTTTATTACACACAAATTCTATGGGTTTGGTCTCAGCATCCCACACCTCAGAGGCTACCATACAGAGCAGCAGGAGTCCTGGACAAACACATGAACACACATTGAATCCCAGGCGCTACAAGCCAGCTTGTTCAGCTTATAACAAGCGCATTAAAATTCAAACTTTAAAACTTTTTGGTCTCACTACTCACTGCTTAAAGCCATGCCCTGCTCGGCCGCTCCCAAAGAATCCACATTTGTTCCATTAAGACGTGTGCCAGGTGGAAATCGCCCTGTGTCCACTGTGGAGGAGCTGTGTGTCCTTTTTGTCTTCTCACCACTTGATTTCCCACCTTCTCATTCAGTGGTGGGAAGTGCGAGTGTTATCTAGCCCGAGAGCAGGATGCGCTCCAACTTCCCCGCCGTGCAGTTTAACAAAATGTTACAGACTGAAAATGGCATTTCATTGATATTACAAGAATATTTTGCTTCTCGTTTAGCCAGAGTTGGCTTTCAGAGCGTTGAGGGGACAGCATGTTGCTGACTAAAAGGTTAATGATTTATTATTGTGAAAGACTCCATTTACACAGCTGACATCAAATCTGTGCTCTACTGCTAGAGGCTATTTACTTTTTGTCAAGGTTTGCTCCAGCCAATAGTGGTAGCAGCTTGGGTCCATATAATTGACAAAATTGGTGTCAGAGGGAGCTACACAGCCCACGCACAGCATGTGGGTGTGTGTAAACTACATGTGGGTGTGTAGTCTGTTTGTGGTGACTTAACTTCACACAAGGGACTTGGAAAATAGTGTTTTAAGGGATTTCAGATACCCACAATCCCTCGTAGAGGGTTGAGGCAGACTGTTTTCACATTTAGGTTCACAAAGGCTTCTAAAGTTGTGCCAGGATTTTCGTTTTCTAATTTTATTTTTGTAAAGACACATTTTGACTCAGCTGCTTCATGTATTCTTATAAGCATGTGGTCTCTACAGAGAGGACAAGGTGAAATCACTGCCAACGTGATTACACCTCCAAGGATTGTTTAATAGCCTCACTGGCTGTATTTATCACCCAGGAGGAGAAGTGAACGAGCGGTCTTCACCCGGATACATGCAATCGTCCATCGGGTTGTTATGCCTGGGGTGCGCAGCTGGAAGACGCGGTGACGCTCAAATTCAATTGCCACGCAGGGGGGGGGGGGGGTTGAGGAATAGCTGTCAATTGCATGGATAAGAGAAAAGATGGGGGAATGCACCATCCATCCTCATTTCGGAGCACACGTGCTCAACCCCATCACCTCAGCCTGGACATTGACTGAGCCCCTGCCCTCTTCTATTTGCGCCCAAGCCGTTTATGCGTGCCATGATTAAGACGCATGACGTCTAATATTAGACCCCAGGAGTGTGTGCATGTGTGTGTTGCCACATAGGCTACAAGGAGAGAGAGGGGGAGATGCAGAGGAAGAGGGAGAGAGATAGAGAGAGCATGGACACAGAACACATGCCTTCTTTTTCTCCCCTCAAGCCTCTTGCTATCTCTGCAGACAATCCCGACCGCCTTTAATTAAGACAAATGTGCGCCGCGGCTCCGCGGATAATGACCGGAGCGCCTGGATTTCTGCACACAAGGAGAAAACTGCGGGCCATGGCACTGACGGTACCCGCATTGCATCACGGACACGACACCCGGTACCCCGCTGTCTCCCTCCCACCTCAACTGGAGCCGATGAGGAGACTGTAGAATCTTATCACAGAGTTTCTTCGCTTCACAGTCCCATGCAGCCGCGCACTCAGGCGGCCGGCTGTTTGTCGCTCCTGGTCTCCAAAGCCAGCCAGCAGCTGCCTGCTCCGCTGTGCGCAAAACCGGTAATTACGCGCCGCGTTGACAACTTTGGCGCGGTGCTGTTTGGATTGCGCATCAGCAGCGGGCCGGTTTCTGGGATCTACCGGCGGAGTGAAGTGTGATTTCTCCGGGAGTCATTTGCTGCCCGATCACATCATCGATTAAGCGTGCGCTGCAACCTGTAGCTGTGTGCCCTTTATTCCATTAATTGTTCCGATAAGGCACAATGGAGAGACGCAGCTGACGGTTTTGAATCCGTAGCCCGAGGAGGAAAGAAGAAAAAAGAGGAGGAAAGCAGACTCAGGGGAAACCGTAAGTGTGCTGCGTACTGACAACATGCATCTCCGTCTCTTATCTCTCTCCAAAGTGTCTAATCTTTTAGTGTCTCCTGAACTTTGTCCATCTCTGGCTCAAGGGCAAACGTTAATTGAAGGTGTGATTGTATTGTGGAGTATTTACTGGTGACGTGGTGTCATTTTGTGGTTACTTCAGACAGTTTAAGTATTTTGTTTCAGCTAGGACAAACAGGAATGACTGACAATTGAGAAACTTGCCATGCAGCACAAAAAGGGGCACAGGTGGTTGTACTGGCATAATATTGCGCACCAAGGACTCAAGGTCTTTGTACTGTAATACTGTAGATGTATTGCAGTAAAATGTGTGTGAGAAAATGCACACATGATGTCAGATTAAATTATTTTTACTGTTACTTTCAGACTTATGTTACACGAAAAAAAGATAATATAATGTAAGAAATAGTCGGAATCCTTGAATTTAAAATATCTTTGCTTACAATGATGAATTAATGTAGAATTAAACTAAACCAAACCTTCAACCAATTCTTATCACAACACCATTTGTTTAAAACCATTTCCTGTGCTTTCTCATCATGTGGTGTTGAGTTTTCTTAAAACAGAAAACCACTGATCTGTGTCTTCACTGTCACACAGGACAGGAGACACATTGTTTTTCCTCCCGTATTTTGGTACCAAACCTCCATGCAGAGGTGGGTGGTTTATATTTCTAAAGCATCCTGCAGAGATGGAGGGATGTGGGTCAGTGTGCTGGAGCTTGGGGCTGCAGGGCACCCAGTTCCTCCGCTGCCGGGGCCACAGCATGCCCCTGCCTGTCTGTGGCTGCCGGCTCCATGATAAAATGAAGTCGGAGATACTATTTACCCTCAGTTATTATGGAGGGAGATGATGTGAGGACAAGTTGTAGGCGCAAGGTGTGTACGAACCTGAAGTGCATAAATAATGAGATTTGTGAATGATGTGTGTGTTCGGGTGAAATGCCTCCCAGTACTCAGTGGTCCCAGAGGCTCTGGTTCATTCTGGTGCCTGTGGTCTGGCGCTTTGAACTGGTTGCCTTGCCAACAGCCAATCAGCTGCAGTCTTGTGCAGGACTGTTTTATCTGTCAGAGGCATTGACTCCCAGTGGAATTAAGTCTTTTAACCTGTAAGGGATCGGAGAGTTTGATATTCAAATGCACGCTGGGCTGTGACCAGTGAAATTGTTTCATGTAATGCCATCGATTTAAAGCTTGAATTCATCAGTAACCTGCTGCTTGGGTGGTACAATTTTATGCTAAGAGTGCACAAGGCGAGTCTGTCTGCTCTGGCCTGAGAAAGTTCTGAACTTCCTGAAAATGTGAACTTCCTGAATAATCCATCCAACTGAGGGCATATTGGCAAACATGATGGACGTCTGGCTCCTGATGAAGTAGCAGTGAACTCTTGAAACAGTGGTTATCCTTCAGGTGTGAGTCTCACTTGGCTCCACATCTGTCAGTGCAATAGATTCTGCTGCCTGTGAGTAGCACCTCCGAAAAGCCTTTGGTGAAAGCCCAGAGAGATGAGCTCACAGTATTGTAATACATGTGTCATCTGAGGAACAGAATGATCTGAGAGCGCAACAATCCTTCATGTGTGAGCTTTCAGTGTTGAATGCAATCTCTCCCGAGAAGTGCTTCTGCAAACACACACACACACACACTAACACACAAGGCAGTTTTATGGCGTATGAGCCTCTACAGTGACTGTTGTGGTGCCCATGAGCACGGCACTTCACTGTGAAATGCTCCTTGTGGGGTCATTGGCAGACAATAGTTGAAGTGTGTGGTTCTCTTGTGTGAAATACACTTGGATATGAGGCAATGCATTAATCCCAGCATAAACTGTCTCAGTAAGATGTGGAGCCTCAATGAGAACAGCTTCAGTGCTCCGTTGCATTGATATGGGCCTTTGAACACCATTCACCCACATGGTGGTCCTTCATTTGGTGTTTCGAGGATGATGGTGTCTGTTGAGGTCTGGTGTCTGTGAAGACAGGTGCTTGTTATTCACATAATGTTCATACTAATTTATTCACCCTTTGTGCCCTATGGATGGTGCTGTTGGTGGCAGTGATGGGAGGACCGAGTCTTTTCACAGTATCGGCTCCTACGAGCTGATTCGTACAAATATATATATATATATATATATATATATATATATATATATATATATATACAAGAGTTCTGATACTTTTTGCAAAATATCATGTCACTGTCTTCATGACACTCCGTCACAGTATATCCACATCAATGCATTACCAGTCATCATGTATAAGTTTACATCATTCATTCATTCATTTACCTTAACCGCTTATGTTGTTAGTGGCTGGAGCCTATCCCATCTTACATCAGGCGTGAGACGGTGACAGACCTGGACAGATCACCAGACTTTCACAGGGCTAACACATTCGCACCTACGGCCAATTTAGAGTCACCAATTAACCTGCATATCTTTTGACTGTGGGGGGAAGCCATAGTACCCAGAGAAAACCCACACTGACACGGAGAGAAAATGCAAACTCTGCACAGTTTACATTAATAAAGATAAAATATTCATTTTAATGCATTGATTTAGCCTCCCACTTGTGTGTAGGTCGGCTATGTCAGCTCAATATGATGTTGCAGAAATGTCACCAATCAACGCTCCATCATTCTTTGAAGGGCAAGTAGCAGACGTCCCCGCAGCTTTGTGCTGTCTGTCAGAAAATCATCAATCATGGCTCACTTAATTTGTCTCCTTTGCTCTTCATTATTAACATGTTGTTTAATGATACTGTGCGATAAAAGACAACACATCCATTTTGTTGCCACATTACAGTTAAAAGCTCATGAACGCACCAAAATCAGAAGCACTGACCTTCGACCCTGGACAGGTCACCAGACTATCACAGGGCTGACACATAGAGACAGACAACCATTCACCTCATATTTTACACTTACGGACAATTTAGAGTCACCAATTAACCTTACCTTAAGAAAATCCACGCTGACACAGGGAGAACATGCAAACTCTGCACAGAGGTGCTCCCCCACAGGTAGGAACCAGGAACCCTCTTGCTGTGAGGCAACAATGCTAACCACTGCGCCACCCACTATCCAAATAAAACAAATGTAATTCAAGAAAAACATATAATATTTTTTGCGTATTCTCATAACAGGGAGCACCACATCTGCACAGCAGTCTAACGTACCTGTTAGTGATGCACCTGATTGAAGCGGCTCTCATATTCCAGATGGCGAAGGCAGGGCCGACACACAAAGTCAGTAGTCACAGGATTAAAACGTTAAAACTCTTAAATCTCAAATACCAAATCACCTTTTTTTGAGGGTCATCTGCTGGGTAGCTGTGGGTACCCAACTGGATGCGGAATATACTGTGAATGTCAGCAGGGATATCTCAAGTTGCAGGAGGTGTGTAATTAAATACATCAAGTTGCATCATGGGAAATACAGGCTTAGATCCGGTTTTTGGATATTTACCCTTACTGGGAACTAGAAGTCAGAACACATTGTCTTCAGCTGCATAGACTTTGACCATTCTTTTCAATCTGACTTTTGTGAGACCCTTATCTTAATGAATGTAAGTGCCCCTTTAAGAACACCTCACTGAAAAGAGACCAAAAATAGTAGGATGAGATTTAGACAGATTATCTGAAATCAAACCCAGAGAGTGATTGTGCAAAACACTGGAGCCACCTCACTTAAAATTACTCATCCTGAGAGGCTACATGACAGTGAAGTGCAGGAATGAGGTAAAAGGGCACGGCTGCTATGAAGTCACTAATGGGTGCTCAGCCACCATTCTTTTTCACTTACTAAAGGGACAGCCTATTAAGGGGCTGTTGTAAAGATGTCTTTATGACATTGACAGAGCCACATATCCGCCCAACACGAGCCTCACCCTTGTGAATTACTCATCACACTTGATCAATCCAGTGATGACTCAAATCGGGAGCAAAGGACAGCTGAGAAATACCACGCAGGAATAAAAAAAAACCATACCATCATTTATCATTTATCCCAACAGGCTTTTATTACACCTGCACCTGCACACGCCTCCACACAAAAGCACAAAAACATCATCAAATCCAGTAACTCCGGAGAGAGACAGTAGCACAGTGGAGTGGAGGAGGGAGGCGGTGTTTTGCAGTCAAACCGCACCACCGCTGCTGCGAGGCGACAGCCGGCTACACTCTCATCTGGCTCACACACACACACACATACGCACACGCGCACATCACAGCGGCGGCGGCGGCGGAGCTTTGCATCATGCGGGAGGGCTCATGATAAGAAACCTGTTACACGCTGCACATGTGATGGCACGCAGCCGCGCCGCCGGGTCCTCCTCCGCAGATTAATTAGCGGGCGGACTTGCAACTCCTCAGAGTGTCTCGGATCGGGTGTCTTAATGAGGATATTGCGACAATGGCCAAGGACAAGACAGAAAACCGGACGCTTCAGTATCAGCAAACTTTGGTGAGTTTCGCATGAGGTCATAGATGATGCTGTCAGTCGTGTCGGGCGTGGAGGGGCGTCATGGATGCCGGCGTGGCCCGGAGGATGGAGACACAGCTGTCGGTTGCTCAACTGTGTCCTATGAGGACGAGAGGAGAGTGTGTGCAGCTTTGTGTAGGAAAATATAGGATATTAGGCTATTAAAAAAAATCCGAATCAAGTAGTCTCTGTGGGCTGGTTTTATTCTCTTGACGTCTGCTTTCTCTGTAGTTGCTGCTCTCCATTCATGCACCTTGATCCACAGGTGTTGCATCACTCTCAGCCTCTGCCTGGCCCGCCTTAATAATTAATTCTTATCAATTTAGATTTCACTAAACCATGTCAGATTAATTTGTTCAGCTCGAGAAAATGCATGCATGGCTATCTCTGATCACTTTATGTGTGGCCTAATGGGTCATGATTAAGATGTTAATATCCTTGAAACGTAAGATTAGAGCCTCACCCTGCTCACTGAGCTCCACCGTATTTCGCTCACGTCCCGTGTGTTCCTTATCTCCCCTCTTTCTCCTGCAGATCTTGTCATCCCCTCGTGCCCCCACGTGTCATTTTCCCCCTCAGCTCTTCCTGTTTGCGAGAGCAGCCCCTTTTTACTTATGAACCAAAAGTGGAGTGTTTCTGAATATTAATTGCCTCATGCACCAGTTTTCCCCACTCATGTCAGTGCACGACTGACAGTGATGCCCTGGAGCACTCCACGCAGGGATATCTATATTCAGATAAAGGGCCAGACAGATAGGCTGGCAGTCAGTCACCAGTGGATTAAAGTGTCCTTCCACCCTGATTTGTGAGTCTGTGACTGCAGCTATCTCTCATCTTCTTTCCTTCTCTTCTTTCTTGTGTCTCACATGTGCACAATCTCTCGGTCAGCCCGTCTTCGTGCAGCTGTGCTGGGCCCAAGTGGTACAGAGGTGTTTCTTCTTTGTTGGTGTGAAGATCGATACCATGCTGTGTGTCTCGGTGCAAAGATCAATAGTAATGTAAAATGGCAGTCAGAGTCTCTGAGGATCGGAGCGTGCCGTCTGCCCCCTCCCTCTCCTCTGACCATAGCACTCAGATCAATGGCTTTACCATTCACTCACTGCATACCAGTCCATTATGCCAAAAATAGATGCATGTGTGTCTCTGTGATTGTGCAGTTTGTGTCCTGATACTTTCCAACTACAAAGTGGCAGCACTATTCATCATATACCTCCCCTCTGGTAAAACAAAGCATCTGTGTTTTCCCTCTTAGAAAACAGAATGATACGCAGAGATAGATATTAGCCACAAATTTAAATCAGATAAGCGACGGCTCACAGAGTTTATTGCTTGGGTCGCTGCGTTCTAAAATTGCATTCAAGTGTTGACAAAAGGATCCTCTGTGTTTCATTGTTTGCCATCAGCAAGATTCAGTGGATTTTTCAGTCATGTGCTTGCGTGAGTTTTTGGCAGCACAGGAGCACTGATGCTGTATAGCAGGGCTGAGTGGATGACATGAAGCAGATAGAGGGTATAGAGATCTGTCTGATAACTTCTCCATGAGGAAGCAGCATAGAAATGTCATCTCATTCACAGCCACTGCACTAAAAATGCCATTTCCCTCCAGTATTGATACATGTCTGGCTTTTAATCTTTACTTGGAATCAGCAGTTGATTGACTGAAGCGTTCACCAAGGCAATGGAACAAAAATAGCCCCTTTAATTTATGACTCCTGTTGAAGCTGGAGTTTTAAAATCAATGAGCATTGCTGTGACAATCCATTAAGATAAAATGTGGCGGGTATCATAACTTCTCACATAAATGAGCTGAACAGCTGAATAATGGATATAATTACAGTGCAAATGGCCATGATTACATTTCCCTTTGTGTAAAAAACAATTATTTGATATGTAAATGATAGCCATTCATATATTGTGCACAGCAGCAGCCACTGCGCCAAACAGATTTCTTGGAAATTTCTTAGAAAGCATCCCCACTAACCTCTCTGAACTCATTATCCGGAGGGAATAGTAAAACAGAGAATAAACAGGCTATTTATAGCCATTAAGATATTTGTGAAAAAAGGCGGTGTGAACAGGGCTCTTTATTTTAAGCAGCAAGCTGTTATTTTCACAGTCCTGTGCGGAGATGCAACAGAGATCCTTTGTGCAGCGGCTGACAGTTGGAAAGCAACCAGGGTCTGGTGCATGGGTCACTGGCTTCTACAACTGCTGTCAGGTGCACTGCATGCTGGGACAGCCGGCAGTGGCTGTCTGCCTCCCCAATGCCTCGTGGGATGGAGGAATGGAGCAGGTAAATGTGGAGAAGACGCTGGCAAAGACTGAAAAGAAAAGAGACAGACTGTGTTGTGGTGACTTGGTGTCGAAGTGTTGCAGCCTTCCATCTGAATTCTTCTCTTTTTGCTTTTTTAAGAGGTGTAGGAGGTCTAGATGTGTCATTGGGTTCGCACGTGTGCATGTGTTTTCTCTTTTCAGAAGCGTGGGCAAGCGTGCTCCATAGGTCCTGCGTGTGCATTTAGTTTGTGGGGGTGTGCGTGTGTATGTGGGTGGGTATGCTCTGTTTACCTGACCACACATACGTGCTTAAATGAGTGTGCGGTAAGTCTCTGTCGGAGCGCATGTTAGAGGCGGCATGTTCATGTCCTTCCAGCAGCGGGAGACCTGAGGATTTGGCCGCTGCAAGGATCAAAGTCATGATCCACCTGAAGAGGAAAGCTGATACACCGCACCTTATACCCCCCACCCCCCCACTCCCCCACTCCCCGCCACAGGGCACTGCAGCACCGCGGAAATGATGCACAGCACACAAGCTGCCGGCCTTTCTGAATGTATGCATGTGTGTGTTTGTTTCAACCTGCTCCCCTGACTATGGAGATTTACCGCTGAGCAAATCCAGTTCTCACCTTTTTGTATTTGTTTCCATATGTCTGTGGTTGATGAATATTTTAAGCTACTGCAACAAAACATTATGTAAAAAAACGCTTGTAGTGGTGCAGGAGAAGAGCACACTTCTGCCTCACAAAGACAAAGCATTGGCAGCCGGTTTGCCCAGATTTATCAGTTATGAATTCTCCAGCAACAAAAAAATAAGATGGAAACATTTCCACACAGAGTAAGACTCCTCATACTTATAGATTTGCATACTGTTAGTTTGCAGTGTGCAGCATGCAGACACAGATTGTCCTCTGAACAGCAGTGAGCAAGCACTCTGTCCACAAAAAACTGGACTGTGAGATCTGTTGCCTCTCTCCTCTCCTTTGTATTGTTTGGTGTAAAGAGTCACAGACCAGTTGGTTTGGTAAATACCAGCATGCTGTTTGCAATTTACTTCAGCCGCTTTAAAGGATTTCTGTGTTTTTGTACAATTAAACAGTGTCTCTGTACATCTCATCACCATGTGGTGCAGCTGTGAGGAGAAGCTTCATGAAGAAAAGGCAGATATTTTAATAGAATTTGACTGTCATACACGTCTCTGTTGTATCTCAGCATCTCTCTCCCTCTGTCACCGTCACACACACACACATGAAAGCGCTGTCTCTTCAGGGGGGTCTAGTTCCTCATAGTCAGCATTCTGTACATTCTCCCACACAGGAGCTGGCTTGGGTCCATTTCAGCTCCTGTCACTTCCGAATAGTGCTGTTACCTGCACGCCACTGAACGGGCCACTGCAGAGACTGCAGACCGAAAGAATCCATCTCAATTCATTTGACTGTTAAAATAGACCCTGCTCATTGTACTGTGCAGAGTGTACTCACGAACCGAAGAGCTAACTGCCAAGATACAAGATATTTTAGACACTGTTTAAAACCACTCAGAGAACATAGGGCCCAATAATCTGTAATAATAAACATTTGTTAATAACCCAAAATGAAAATATAGCATTGTGAAATAAACTGCGGTGGAACAAGTATTGAAATCCTTTACTTACAGGGGCAGTTAACCCCAAAATTAAGCCCCGTTCAGACCAACGATTCGCAGAAAGATAGGTTGAAACATGCAACTACTTGTAACGTGCCGTTCTGCAACGTTCGAAAAACCTGCCAGTTTACACCAGTGCAACTTGATGAGATGGTGTATCATCTCTATGCAACAACTCTCTATATTTCTGTTCTGATTTGCAGCTTTTCAGGCTTAATTGTGGCTGAATATAATTTGTAGCTTCTTAAATATGAATGAGGATAGTGATAGTGAGATACTGGCTACAGTTGCATTTGTAGTAATGATGAAACAAACAAAACAAGCATCAGCTGGACTGTATTTATAATAAATACGCCAGAATAATATCCATAACCAGCGCCAGTTAATCAGTCAGTGGCAATGTGTGTTGAGGGGGCATAAGAACAAACAGCAAGCAGCAGCAACCCACCGTCCGGCACACGGTGAGGATGGAAATGGAGGGCTCGGTGGGGAGGTAGCACAAGCTGCAGCGAGCGAACACGCTGTCTGTGGTCACTTGGACTAGACAACTAGACTTCACCACAAGCCGATTGGCTGTAGAAACAGGTGACGTGCTTTGCATTCCCAAACAAGCCGCCTGTGATCTGACCAGCTGAGTTGCAGGTGACACCATCAGCCAGCCTGAGTCGAGCTCAGATCAGCCAGTTTACACCGCTGCAACTTTTCTCTGCAGCGTTCTAAGATGGTGTCGTCTCGTTGCGAATCTTTGGTCTGAACTGGCCCTTACCTGTAATCAGTGTAGATTGTTTTGACGTGTGCTGCAGAGTGTTCGAGATATCGGGCGCACAGATGTCTGTCGTCTCTTGCAGCCTGGTCTCAGTTACAGGGCATCGAAATACGCCATTTAGCAGTGTCCCCAGTGTTACTATAATGACACTGTGGGCATCCTGTAGCATCTGTGCGAAAGGCACTGGGCTTTCCACAGACTCCAGTGTAAACCCATCCGCATCATTATTAGCAACAAAGGTAGCTTAAAGGGCATTGAAGTCCACTGTGGACAGGTGATAGGGAAGGTGGATGGGTTCAACAAGCACAGGACTTTGACCCAGGAGAGTAGTGTTCATGACGCGCTGCTGCCTCTCTTCTCTCAACTGTGATTGTGCTACCAAAGCCAGGTGTTTTTTAGCGACGTCCACAATCTTTTCCCAGCCATAACCAAATAGTTTTGTTGCATAAACTGCCAACCCTGTCTGCTTCAAAATGCTAAAGGCTGCCTGTCTAATCCCTGCCCTGTCATATTTTGATGCTTGGACAGAAGCCCCCGCGTTACTGTAATGACAGCGGGGTTTCTGCTGAAGTGTCAAAATATGACAAGTTTGGATGAGATCACGTTGTCTGGGGAATATAATGGAATTAGATGGCACTAAGCTTGTGGTGCTCAAAGTGCCAAAAAAGTACATTTGAAAATTACAGCACCATTTGGTGTATTTGTCCTTTCTTGGTGACTGCGGCAGGATCCAACCAAAAGAAATCAAACATCTTCTCTTATATGACAGTTCAAATATTAGGAAACTGCAGAGTGCTGAGATGTTAATTTGACTCTCCCTTTAATTTTCTGGAAAAACTGTTAAGTAAATAAGTTCAAATTTTACATGGTCACAGTCAGACTCATACTGAACAGGATTACATCGAAAATTTCAGTAAATCATTTTAGCTACCTTTTTAAGACACATAAAAGCTTCAAAATTCACAATGTATTGTATATTGTAGAACAAACCCTCAAAGTCTCTTAAGCTTGTTTTACCACAGATCTTATTTCAGGCACCAGGAGTGCTAAAATGCCAACTCATTCTCGAGTTTTAGGACTCAGTCCTGGGCTGGGGCACTCTATGGAAATCATATCAGCACTGCCACTGACTAGATATGATGTGTAATAAATTACTGCTCTATTGCGAGTCTTTCTTCATCTTTTTCGGCCGGTCCAAGGACCTGTACGTGACAGCAGGAAGAAATGCACTTCAAATTCAAAGCAGTGGCGCGCTTCACCAGGTTTTACATGGTGCTGCTGTGCTTTTTTGTCTTGTCTTGCTGTGTCCTCTTATTGTGCCTCGACGCACATTACCAGTTATAAATTTGTTTTTGATTGTGTGACAAAATGGACGTGTGACATGAGAGTGTGTGAAAACTGTGAGCCTCAGTGCGTGAGAGTTGGCTGCCCTGCACGCCATATTTTCCGTACCAAGTTATGTGCATGTAGAGCTGAGAATTACATGCACAGCTTACATTTTAGGAGCACTGCCAGGCATATGCACCTGGTATTTAGAGCCCTGAGTAGACAAACTTTGAGTGTTTTTATTTCTCTGGCGGTAAAGCCCATTTTAAACCTGTTGCAAATGTAATTTCTGTGGATGAGTGTCATGATGTACGCAAAACAACCAGATCCCCCCTCAAGTGTTTTTCTGACAAGATGTCACTCTCTCAGCTTGATCCTTCAGTCTCCCTGACATCACTCCAACCCTCCCCCATCCTTTGTGCTGCTTTCTACTAATATGATCAGAGTGTGTGTTGGTGTATTTTCACTTGTCTGGGTGCACAGGGTCTGCTCAACAGCATCAAGGTTTTTCATGTTTACTTCGCTGTCTGTGTGTGTGTGTGGCTCTCTGACTCATAGGTAACTATTCTAAAAGCAGCCTCCGCTACCTATATTAATGTAAATGTAGACTGCGGGATGAGTCAAATTTGTCACTTCCTCCTCTAATTCAATTTTCAATCTCGTCCCTGGAGGCTCCGTGGCTCAGATTAGCTCCGAGTGCTTTAGTCCTCCCGTTATTTCCCCGGTCTCATCAATACACACTCAGCACGCGTTAAAGTAATCACACCGCCACAACAGTATGTGGGAGTTTAAGGGTCTGAGACATCCATCTTTTTCGCCGTAGCGACGGGTCCCTTCACTCTCTCACAGGCTACCATAAAAGAAGAGATTAAAATCGTCTAATGAATATTTATTAATAATAAAAAGCAGAAAGTATGATAGTTTTAGATGTTCAAGCCTCCATCATTAGAGTGTCAAATATTTGTCCTTGCTGTCTCCTCACAATGAATAAATTATACTGCCTTGGGAATAGTTGAATAATGAAGAACTTTTTAATCTCATCTGTTGTGCTAGACTCACAGGTGGATTACAGAATGGACCTAACAGGCCCAGGCCCAGGAGCCCATGTGCTCAGAGGGCTCATAAACCAGAACTTCAGCCTGAAGTTGCTGAGCTGTTGTCTTTAAGTGTGCCTGTACTGTAAATTCTGTACAATGCAGGTGAATGAATGTCAGTTAAAGGGTACCTGTTTTGCTCATTTTCAGGTTCACACTTGTAATTTGTTTGCATGCTTCAGTGGTCTACACACTTTATTTTCCTCATACTGTTTGTGCTGGAACACCTGTATTCACCCTCTGTCTGAGACGCTCAGTTTTAGCGCCTTTCTCCTGAAGCTCCTGACCCGAGAAAACTGTCTGGCTCTGCGACTCTGCTAGTGATGGTATTGATAAGCTCCGACGTTATCCGGCCTTTTATCTGTACTATGAACATTTTGATCTAATTCATTATCATCCTGCAGCCTCTCACCTGCGCTCTGTGCCTGGGCTGACCAAAGTCAAGATAACCTGAAAAGTATTCAAAGGCAACTATGCTCGCGAGTAAAAAGCCAGTACTTTATCAATACATGTGTCCAGCAAGCATAAACATGTTAACATGCAGACAGTGATATGTCAATATGCTCTCGCGGTCTCTCATCCACCGGACAGCATGCGAGTTTGGCTAATGGCGAATTGTTACGAATAAGCTGACAGACAGCTGTCTGTATGTAGACTAACCGTTTAGCTAAGTTTGCCACTCATCTTAAAACTGGGCAAATACTTTTAAACAAAGCTGCTGGCTGACACAAACAGCCAGAATCACATCAGCAGAGAGGGAGCAGGACAGGAGAGAGCAGGAGGAATGACTCATAGTTACTGATAAAAGCTGAACTTCACTCAGTATTGTCAGGAATGCTATTTATATAGTGACGTTGTTGTTGTAGAAATGACTTGCTGCTCTGCAAACAACATTTAGTTCCATTTAAAATATTCAATAATCCTGTTCTGAATTTATTCTTTTTCAAATTAATATATTTTTCTAAAAAGCAGTTATTTAGAAATGAAAAAGAATCGATAAGGAGTATTGTTAAGAGTAGTAGCAATGTACCCTGGCTTTTAACACATCTGGGGAAAACTGCATTCTCAGACGATGCACCTTGGACACTAAACAATCTTCAGATATCTCTAAAGGACATCATAAGGAATGTGGTTACGTTCTAGAGGCTACTATATTTGAATAGTTGTTTTATTAATTATTTTCAATCTCAATGGGACATCCTGGTTAAATAAAGGTTAATAAAAGTCTTCATGATACCCATCACTAGTCACTGCAGCGAGGGAATGACTGTAACTGAGTATAGCATCACTTTCCCCTGGGAAAAATCTCCAATAAAAGCTTTTTAACACAACCAGGCATGTTCCAGCAGGAATACGATCCAAAGTCAGGGAGAAATCAACACTTTCCCCGATGTTAGCATGTAGCTACATGTAGCAGTGTAGGCTGTATCATGTAGACACTTGCAGTGCCGTGCATGATGGAGCAGATGACCATATAAAGAACCTGTCATGATCTGACGCCAGCTTCTAACCAAAATTTTAAAAAAACAACAACTTGGAAACAGAGTATTCACAACAGCCTGAAGCCCCTGCTTAGGGGCCCATTGTCTCTTAACACGCCTATGGCTAGGCTTGCACATGGTCTGACTGAGAGAGCTGGCAGAGTGAGTGAAGTTGCAGTAAAGTGGGGGGTCTGACGCAGTGGACAGTTGGTGGCCATGTGGTGCTCTCTCCGTTTTACTGGAAAGTATTTATCCGGTAGATGGACCTGTGGGTGCAGTGAGTGGTGCTGCAGAGTGACATGTAATTGCTTTAGAATAGCTGGTAATAGTGAAGGTGCTTCCCTTGTCAGTACCTAGAAGTGGCGGGCAGTGTAGCCCGTCTGATACTGGATGTCTGAGGCAGATACTGATATTTTCCATTTAAACATAAAACTTTTTTTTTCAATTCATAGCAAGATCTGTACTGAGCAGGGCAGTTGAAATATCAGGTTGTCAGTGCTTTCTAATCGACAAAGTATCTAATCGTGACACCTTTTTTAAACTAACTCAGACCTAGTTCTGCATTTGTGTGCTGCAGATTCATGTTACCGTATCAAATGTGAATTAACATTAAAGATGGCAGCATGTGGCCATGTGCTTGGCAGACTGTTGCCAACTTTGGTTGACGCTGGACCGTATTTACTGTGACTTTTTTGAAAATGTGGTGATCAAACACAGTTGTAATGAAAATGAGAATTTTAAACGGTGACACTAATCATAGGGAATTTACCGTAGTTTATTGTGAAGCTGGTAAAACTGACCTTTTCACCTCTAATCCGCACACAACCACTCTTATTTTAATATCTCTAAACACGTACATGTAATGTGGGGAAGACATTTAAAGGCTTTTGTAGGCACTATTGACTGACTTCACAATATCAATGCATATTTTTATTTTATCACAGTAGAGACAGCCGCCTCATATTCCCAGAATATCTGGACTGAACAAAAGCTGCTGTAAAACAGTCTGAGGCTGCAGTTTCTCACCAGATGCAAAGTCAGTAATATTTTTTTTTCTGCAAGCTGTTTGGGTCTAAAGAGTTATTTTTACCTCTTTGTATTTATTTCTATGTTTCTATTTTCAACTATGAAAATCATTGTTGAAATAAGGAGACATTAAGGATGAAAATTGTGATGTGAGCCATGTCAGAATATGGATTTTCTGCATTTTCAGTCTATGATTGTTTAATGGGATTAGTTAGATGACAGTTAGTTGGATTATCCTTCAGTTTTTTGTTGTGAACCTAATTTCCTCCCTTGTGAAACTGTTTTGCACCGAACTGGAACTTTACGCTGTCGGCATAACGGTCGATGACAAACAAGTCAATAGCAACCAGTGGGAGGCAGGAGTTTAACTGGTGTAGAGGGTTTTGATGTGGGAGGTAAACTGACTAATGTGGATACAGAAGTTGGTCACGTGGGAGGTGAACTGGTTACAGATAACAGCTCATTTAACCCACAGGGTCCCACCTGCTGCTCTCCCAGGGGGCCGTGCTCCAGATGGCCAGTGATTGCTTTCACGCAGGCCAAAGACAGAATCACTAACAGGCCCCGTTTATTCTCCCAGTGGGTGTTTGTCTGGTGCTGGTGGTGGGTTTGTATGTGTCTATGCTGTGGGTGTGGGTGCGTGAAATTTTTTTTGCCAACACACAAGATATAGTAGGAAAGTTGTAATTCAGTGTCGCCTTGAGTAGATTTTATTTCCTCATGTTGTGATGATACAAATATAGACCGACCAGCAAATCCAGCAAGTGTCAGTCACTCTTCCTCCATGCTTTCATTTATTGATCCAGATCTTTAGAAGCTGACAGATATGGGTCGTTTAATTTATGAAATACTAACAGACACATTGATTCTCTTTTGATGAGGAAGAAGTGGAACTGCCCTCAAAACATTCTCCATTTTGGGGGATACTTTTTTCCAACTGCAACATTTTTGTATCAAATATTTAAAGGGACAGTTCACCCCAAAATCAAAAACACATATTTTCCCTCTTACCTGTAGTGACATTTATCAGAAGCATGCTGAGGAGGACGCCAGTTATGTTTATATCTCGTGCTGTCACAAGCTCTCATTCATGCATGTTTCCTTCTGCATGGTGATACAGTTGCCAGGTGGTAAAGAGAAAGAAGTTACTACATGAAACTGCTTACAAGAAAGACTGTGGATTATCTTGAGACATTGCTGTTGAGTTTTTCAAATGTATTTCAATCAGGAGAGACTTGTTCTGAGGGAAAAGAATATCAATTTAGATGAAGAGGAAGTTGAGGGTCTGGATGTGAAGAGCGATTGGCTTTTGATGAGCTCGTCCTGGGCTCTGGACAAGATGACTGGAGGTGAATGCGCTGGAGGAGGGCGTGACGAGTCCGCCTGTAGTGACAGCTGAAAGGAGCAGAGAGGAGAACAGATTTAACATTTGGCAGTTACGCTTAGCTTCATTTATTTGGCACTTTGAGCACCACAAGCCAAGTGCCATCTAGTTCCACTATACTGGAGAGAAGGCAAACATCTTCACGGCCGATATCGCCAACATTTCGCACTAGACAAATATGTTTTTTTTGATTTTGTGGTGAACTGTCCCTTTACACAGTACCCACAATAATTACTGGTTTGGTTCTGGCTTGTGACCTTTGTTGCATGCTCTCGTTCCCCTTGTTTTCCTTATCGCATCTCAGCTTTCTTTCCACTAGAGGCAAAAAGTTAAAAAATAATCTTAATACATGATAATCACTAGAAATTACAAAATGCCGTTGACGCACATTTGAATGCCTTACTGAGTTTTAGAAATTATGCTAACCACTGTGGTGTGAAGGTTGTGTTGCCTTTGCATTAAAAGCCCCACAAAGCTGAATACTAAATACTTCATTTTCTTTTTTTTTCATTGCAGCTTTAAGACCCAACAGAATCCACTTCAATAAATAGCTCTAAAGAAATGCAGACAGAACGTTTGAGAGCAAACACTGTCAATATCATTTGCCAGTTATTTTATACCCCTATCATTTTTATGTTACAAGTAGAGTTTTGCCTGAATAATATTGATTTTCACTCAGTGGCCCATTTGCTTAATCCACCCAATATTTAAAATGCCAGACATGCAAACTCTGCATCCACCAGTTTGCTTTAATTGACAGTGGCAATACTTGTTTACATTTCACTCCGCTAACATGTTTATGCATGTCCACACAGCAGCAGTTGTTAGTGTTCGTCAGCTGGCACCTATTGGCTGATTCCTCTGGCTTACACACGAGGCCGTGCTGCTGTCTGAATATGATGTATAGCTACGTTTTGCTTAAATGCTTCCCAGCAGGTTGGAAGTTAACGTGGATGGAGATGAGCATTCCTGACAGCATGGGCCTTCCCTCTGCTCGCCAGTCAGACTGAACATATACGGCTGCTCTGCTTTCCCTCTGCACCTCCTGTGCATGCGAGCAGAAAGAGCGAGTCTGGAGGAGTCGTGATGCCCATCTCAATGAGGAGGGGGTGGACGGGTTGGAGTGGGACAAAAAGGGAGGTGGTGTGCAGAGCAGTGGAGGAGAGATGTTGCAAGTTGTAGCATACAGAGAAACCAAGAGGGACTGTTATCAAAAAATAAAGAGTGAGAGGGGGAGAATGGGAAGGAGACAAGCAGTGAGCCTGAAGGAGTCGTGATGCTCATCTTAATGTGCCTCTGGCGAGCTAAAAAGCAGCCTAGTCACCAGGAGAAATTGTTGACATCATTTCTAAGAGTGATGTAGTCCTGATTACATGTATAAGCTGACTGTCATCAGGTGGAGGGGATGTTGGATAGCTTCAGATCTAGGCAAGATGGCTGCCAAGCTGCAGACCAGTGTCCAAGACCAACAGAAATAGTTTTATTTTATCAAGGCATTGGCAACATTTCCAGCTGTGATTGTGGCACCAAACCCAGGTATTTAAGCTGTAGCATCATCTTTTCCAAAGCAGAACCAAGTGTTTTGTGCCTAAACCGACACAACCACAGCGTTGTTGAAATGCAGGTTCTGACCTGCTACAAGGTTTGCAGAGATGTATAATGCCCAAAATTTAAGCGAAAAACAGCAGAGTGCAGCTTGCCATGCTACATTTCTTTGACCGAGGCATTTCAGGTGGAAAGAAATTCTTTGTAACATTGCTCAGCATGTCACAGGATTTGAGCTGCAGGTACTGTGCCCACATTTGCCGCTTAAAGTTCATCCCCAAATTTTAATTTGGCCAAAAAGTCACAGCTCCGCAACTGCTGCAGCTTTCCATAGCCATTGTGTGGCAGCTTGCTGCAGGCTGTACTTTGCTGGGTGCATTCAGTGTATTCTGGCGACTGCCTTCTCAAACACCAATCTCTCAAACTCAAGATTCACTCATAACACAGAACTGCAAAACTGGTGTTTCTAGTTTTAACATGTCTTTTGGATCGTTCTCAGCCTCAACCACAATTAATTTTCAGCTTTTAACTAGTCTGTTCTCACCATATGTTAGAGTTAGACTTGCAGCATAATCTCACTTGTAATGCAATCTTGCGATTTCTCAGCACAAATCAGGACGAGGGGTTGCATTACATGCTTCGACTACACTGCCTCTGCACAAAAATCTACCTCAGCAGAAAAATGTATAAGCGAGTGACCTTCAGAGCAAGTCAAACAAGACGCAGTTGTGAGCATGAGCTTCTAACAAGCTTTTATTAAAAGTCATGGCCAGATCTGGCTACCAGTGGACCGTCATCTCTTCAATTTGGTGTTGGGAGAAGATGGTTTCTGCTCAGTCAGGATCACCTCTCCGCTTGAGACTAGAGCTCTCTGACTGGAAGAGACTTTCCTCGCTGCAGCAACAGCTCTTCCTGCAAAAGAAAGGGTTCATCTGTCACTTTTGATTTGGCAAATTCATAATCTGACAGAAGTATCAGTTGTGATGCATCATCTGTTTAGTAAAGATGCCAAGCAGTCTCTAGTTCAAGATCCTCCAAGTGAGGATTTGCCTTCCATTTCTCACTGGTAAACTTGATGCACTGATAGAACTTCATCTTGACAAATTTAGGATAGCTGATCCAGTACTCAAATGATTTCTCCACCTCCCAAATTTAAACTCAGTGTGGTAATGTATGCCCAGGGACTATGAGGCCATCAACGTATTTGGCAGCCTGCTGTGGCTTAACAGGGCTCATCAGGAACGCTGCAATTCTTGACACTGTTAACTTTAGATTGTCAGGCATTTTATACACTGGTAATAGTTTGTTGCAGTCATTTTACAGTTGAGCTACTCACGCTGCCGGTGGCATGGCTGGTCACAAGAGTTTGTGTTGCTGGGATAACACACTGCTGTGGCACAATGGATGAACACCTGAAAAAAGTAAGCAAATTGCTTATTTTGTCAGCTACAGTTGGATTGTAAATTGTAGCATCCAATGATGTTATTGCGCCTGATCTGTACCGTGTCTTTCTGGGTAGAAAAGGTGTTTGGATCCACGAATGTGAACATTTTAATGATAAAGCGTTTGTAGTGTGTTGGGTATTGAAGCCCAGAGGAGCCATCCACAGGCACCACTGTGGTTACATAACGGTCATCATCGTAGGGACACCTGAAACCAACAAGAGCTCAAGTTAAACACAGCATTCTTCACACAAACGTGTTATTAGATAGTTTATCCCATAATGAAATGCATGTGTTTATCAATCTAGATATTTGATGCGAGTTGCAGATATCGGCCTACGGTTTTGCCTTCTCTTGAGTAATGGAACTAGATGGCGCTTGTTTTGGTGCTCAAAGCACCAAAAAACAAACATTAAACTCAACAGCAATGTGTCTTTCCAGAAATCATGACCCTGTTAGTCAAGATAGTCCACAGACCTTGTTGTGAGCATACTGCCTTCTGTGTGAAGATATGGTTGGTGGGTGTAGTTTGGTAGAAAATAGTTCTCATGTGAAACTGCTCACAACAGGGTCTGCAGATTATCTTGAGTAACCAGGGTCATGATTACTGGACGATTCGTTTTTTTAAATTTGGCGATTTAAACATCACAAGTTGAGTGCCATCTAGTTCCATCATATTCTAGAGAAAGCAGACATCTCTACTGCTGATATCTCCAGCACTCAGCAACTCACACTGAAACAATCTACAATGATAACACTACGGGTAAGAGGAAAGATGCATTTTGACTTTAAAAAAAATCTTTTTAGAATGTACCCATAAGACAGAAGGTCCCATTGTGGCAGGCTGTCAGGATTGGGTGTAGATGTTGCCCAGCAGTGCTCCAGGTTCAGGACAAGGTTTGGGTCAGACCTCTCCAGGATGTTCACCTCAACATAGACTGGTTCCCTCAGCACTTTAGTGACTGGGTAGTCGGCCGCAGTGTAGAACGAGCTATACCCTGCCTCTTCTGTAATCAGAAGATTAGTTTTAGTATATGCAGTAATTCAGCACCAGCTAGCACCCTTTAAGTCTTGTAGTCACTCACCCTCGACACATCCCTTCGAGTGACACTGCCCGTTGCCCAGTCTAAGTTCCACTCTGAGGGGTCCTGCAGCAGCGACCGGCACAGGTGGAGGAACAGCATTCACCTCCATGACGAGAGCCTCCACAGCTGTGCCAGAATACCTACACTGAAACAATAACCTGTTGGAAGAGAGCAGATTGCTTTACATCTCAGGAAACCTCAGCAGGCCACCAAAACCAATAATGAGATTGATTTTCCACAAACTCACTCAAAATGGCTGTCCCTGGTGATTGATCCTCTGGGTCCAATTCCCACTTCATACGAGGAAGACATGTGGTTCTCATACACCACGTAACCATCTTCCTCCTGCAGGAGGAGTGGAAGCAAAAGAATGTTCAATTGTATTTGAGGAAACACATGACACTGTTTGAAGCTTCCAGTTTCACAGGTTTACATCACCACAAACTGAATCTTTGATATTTGAGTGCATGAAAAATTTAGGTGAAGACTTTTAACCACATTTAACTTTTTAATATTAGCTGAAGTTAAAACTGGACCAGTCACCTTGAGGGTAGTGCCACATGCAGTCACGGGGAACTGAAAGATGGCAAAAGCAGAGGTGACGCCCACAGGAGTACAGGAGGGGTTGTTTGTTTCCAGCAGGCTGACTGACTCCACATCGATGTGGGGCAACGTGGCATCTTTAGCCACCACCACCACAAACTGGCCATCCCTGGTGCACTGCACAGTCACTGGGTGAGGAGAGAATACATGGATTAATTCTCAGTTGCAGCAGATGTGTTACACTCACCATGAAGCATTTGTTTGAGAGGCACTAGAAACTGCCCTGGAGAGCACAGGTACCTGCTTTCCCATAGTAGCACTGCCACCCATCAAAGCAGCAGTTAATGTTTTCACACTGCTCAGCGGTGATATCTGCAGTCCCACACTGGATCTTGTTGCTCTGCTCCACCTGGCATTTATCAAAGGGAGCTGCAGGTGGAGGGACATGCGGCTGTTGCTGAGGCTGCTGAAAAGAAGGAGAAGGTTGGTGTTTCTGCAGAGGCAGCGTCCAGTGATGCTGGGCAGTAACACCACAAGCCAAAACAACAACCACCAACACACCAAACAGACACTTGAAAAGCTCCATTATGGTACAAGCAACTGCACACTGGCTAGAATTGCAATAACAGTCCCTATGGCTCAGACGCAGGCTTTATACACGATTGATTATGTGTCGTTTGCTGAGAACTCCACCTCTTATCATTAGGAGTCAATTGTGTGGCAGCCCTGTGGAGTTAATCAGCTGGTAGCTGACAGGTGGAGCTTATTGTCTGCTCATCTGTCTGAAAAGAGGTCATTACACGACTGTTGAGTCAAAGTGGAGTGGATTTTTTTCTTCTAAAAAAGACTGGAGAAAAGCTGTGAGCTGCAGGCGGCGAATCTCCCGACACCTGGCCCTGTTTACTCGCAGTTTGAACCTCCGTGTGTTTACACAAGCTGACTATCTTTACTGTGACCCAACACTGTATTATGACATTTCTTTCACTGCCTCCCACGCACACCACCTGTATAAAAGCTGTCTTTTTCTGTCTTTTCATGCTCACAGATGTATGGGCGGTACACCCAGGAGCTGGGTGTGTATGCCAAGGAGGAAGCGGCCCGCCTACGGGATGGAGGAGTGCGGGATGGTGGAGCACTGCGGAGGAACACCAGTGTTCGCAGTCGTGCTGCAGATCTGCTGGAGTATGAGAAGGACCCCTGTGCAAAGTGCCACTGTAAGTGATGATCGTTCAACAGGCCCTAAATCTTCTTCAGCGTACTTGCAGGGACGAAGTGTGCAGGTAGTTTAATGCTCATGATGTGAAGGTCGACCAAAGCAGTGTTCAGTGCTCATAAACAAAGATGATCAGGTGTGTGTGTGAGTGAGAGAGACTGTGGCACTCCAGCATGTGTGAAAGTTATGTGAAAACACTGACTTCTTAAAGTACAGCAGAGTGGCTACCTGACACGGGGGAGCAGGAGAGGATGTGAACACGATTAAATGTGACTGATCTGAGCAATGACCTCCAGCCAACAAGAGCTGTCTCAATGTCAGACAAAGACAGCCCCCTCTGCTGGCTGCCAGTGGCCCACCGTGCACACATCTGTGAGTGTGTGTGTGTGTGTGTGTGTGTGTGCGTGTGTGGAGAGATGCTAGCTTCCCTATGTGTGTGTGTATTTTTGTTTGTGTGAGCAGAACTCTGATCTGAACTGTCAGATTATTTTATGTCTAGTCTCCCCAGATGACTGCAGATAAGGGAGTGGCAGTAGAAGAGAGCTCCACTTCAGACTGACGTACTCCACAATAAAGGAGTGATAGATCCTGACTCTGTGTCTGGGTGTGTGGTTGTGTGTGTGTGTGTGTGTGCGCATCCTCCAGTGTGTTTATTTTTATTTGTACTCTGTTTAACCTTCATTTATGCAGGTTTGTAAAATGAAGGGGATTTTTTTCTTTGTAAGTCAACAGAGCAGCAAAGCATTTCCTTGAGGGTCAGTTCACCCAAATTGAAACATTAGAAGTACTTTCTGCTGTAGAAGTGGTCCCAATAAAAACTATTCACACTGACGTCTGGGGATAATCCACAGTAACAAGGACACTGTTCTTGAAAGACATATTTTTTGAATGCTGTAAACCCCGCAAATGAAATTCTCCTCATCTGCATTGTATTGATGTGGTGGATGAGACTTAATTTAATAAAACCCAAATCATCTGCCTGGCGAGATAATACTAGAGGAGAGTGAGAAATGTGGTAGGTGTGAGTGTAAATTTGGTTAGAGCCAATGTGTGTATTTAATTAACCTGTTAAACGATGAATAGAAAATTATTTGCCAGCTATTATTTGAAAATGACTGTTTGACAGTTTGTCATTTCTTCGCAAAAATGCCCAAAATTTATTGGCTCCAGTTTCTTGAGTGTGGCAGTTTCCTGTTTTCTAAGTTTTCTGTGATAGTGAACTAAATATTTGTCATTTTTAGACTCTTGCCTGAGGATCACTTTTAAATTATTCTTCAGTATTAAAGTAATCCACTGATAGTTGTCTGTAAATCCGTTGGTACATTACAAACTGGAACTGCTAATTGGTAATTCTGCATACTTTTAATGGCCAGTTTGCCAGGAATAGGTTTAAGTTTTACCCCTCAATGAATCTATGGTGACGCGTCTTGTTCCCTAAATCACTGGTTACAAATTGGTCCAGCCACGAGGTCCAGATTTCTCCTTAGTCATTTGTTCAAGATCCACACTGTTCAATACATTCAGCATCATTCTTGTGTTTGGCCATGCAGTCGAGCTAGTTCCCTGTCTCTGTCAAGTATCCGTCCATTATTCACTCACTCTACAGCAAGAAACGACACTTAAATTAAGACTTTAAAAACCTCTGTTACTGATCAAATGATTGATCGTGAATGAAAGTAATCTCTAGTTGCATCTCCAGATTTGGTTGAATTTGAACTTAGATACAAACCTCAACACAAAGTGTGTGCATGTGCATATGCTGCACTGTACATATGCACTGATCAGCCAAACATTAAAACCACTGGCGGGTTGAGTGATTAACTTTGATGATCTTGTTACAGTGCAGTGTTTTGATGGGAAACGTTGGGTCCTGGCATTCATGTGGATGCCACTTGATGCACTCCACCCACCCAAACACAGCTGCAAACCAAGTACACCTCCTCATGGCACCAGCGCAATTTAGAGGCCAGGCTAATGCCTTTAGCTTTTTGTCACGTCCCTCAGGCCATTCCTGAGCAGTTTTTGCAGTGGGCATGGTGCATTGTCCTGCTTGGGGAGCTACTGCTATCAGGGAGTGTTGTTGCCATGAGAGGGTTACATGGTCTGTAATGGTGTTTGGGTGGATGGAGTGCATCGTGGCATCCACACGAGTGCCAGGACCAGAAGTTTTCCAGCAGAACATTACGTTGTAACAAGATGATCAATGTTATTCATTTCACCCACCGGTGGTTTTATGGTTTTGGCTAATTGGTGTATATGACCATACATTACATGCACTATTTATGCCTATATTAGATGGATGGATGGATGGATAGATGGATGGTTAGATACAGTACAGCATATATAGCTCAGCAGGAGTGAGAAAAAGGAGAAAATAGAGAGCGGCAGTTTGTTTTCACACGTGTTTGCACAAGTGAGCCAGCGTGGCTGTTTTCCAGCCTCCGTTTCTGCCTCTTTGCCCTTGTGACCAGTGATCTGATTAAAGCTTGATACATTGCACCATAGGTGAAAGCTACACTACATCAGCCTAGCCTTGCTCACTTGCTGTAATCGAAGCCATTTAAAACAATCACTCTCAGATCAGGAGCCAGCCACAGTGATTTGTGTGCTCGCTGTCTGTGTGCCGTGTGCTCGTAGATCAAGCTGTGTTTTTATTTTTAGACTTGTCTTTAGATAGACGCTCAGGCTGGACAGGTTCTGCTGTTGTCTTGTTAAGTAATGTGTGAGGAGAGAACCTTCAGTTTTGGTAGAAGAGGGAGTTTTAGTGTTTTCCGCTCATGTATCTGTGTGGGAACATCATCTCTGTGGGTGATGGACTTACGAGTGTGTGCCTCAGTTGAGATCAGTAACTGGAGCCGCAGCTTTTGAACAAGGCAGCCTACACATGCAGCCAAGGGCTCTGCTACTGGTCGTGATGGAGAACTAAAAGCATGTACTGCCTCACTGCCTTAACTTTGACTCAGAGTGAATCTTTCTGTGGTGTTATAGCTGATGTAACACAGATCTACTCATCACAGATCAGCATCATAGTATGTATTATGTCACATGTTAAGCATTCAGTGGCTTTGCACCTTTTGTACATCCTGATTATAGGTGAAAACTCTCCTGTAGTTCTTAGTATTATTTCTGAACACAGTTGGCATCAGGTGATGCAATGCAGGACTAGCAGAGGTGGAGAAAATGTCTGGCGTTGGGTGTGATTTTTATAACGGGATCAGGAGAAGACATCTGTGATCGCTGCTGAGCCTGCGGATGTGAGCGTGAGCCAAGATGCACGCGGAAGTATGTGCAGGTTCCAGACTAGATGTGTTGGAGAGAGACAGGAATGAAAAAAGAGAAGCTATGGGAATATAAATTTCACCCACTTCGTGCACATGAGAATGTCCAGTGAACTGTGAAATAAAAATTATAGATCCAGTGAAGAACATGTCAGTGTAATCTGCTCAGATAGATTCATCTTTAAAAGCCCTGGTATGTTTCTTTTTATAACTTGGTGTGTGTGTGTGTGTGTGTGTGTGTGTGTGTGTGTGTGTGTGCGTGTACAGCGTGATGAGTTTCTATGTGTACTCGCATGTGTACATTCTCTGTTGGCAACTTACCATCCGGCAGGTGGCTCAGCTGCCGGGCAGCTCGCTCCGTTGTGCACACACAGTTGCGCCCCACCTCCCCCGTGAGACTCAGCATCCCCCAGGTGACCTGAATCCTGCACCAGAAATACTTTCGCAATGTCTGGCTTTTATTCAGTAACAGTATTTAGTATATCGTTTATTGTCCCTGTACAGTAGCAATATCATTTGAGCAACAAGACAACTTTGTGAACATGATCATGAGGAGGGACCTTTTTCTTAAACATATTGTACAAGCAGCATCGTCACACATTTGACAACCGTAGAAAAAGAAAAGTACAAATATGAGAGTTTAAACAAGCAAAGGATCGGGTCATATATCATATGTTTGTTTGATTTTAGAAATAGTTTGGAGCCTTTTTTCAGTTTTTAAACTTTTGTTGAGTAAACTTTCCATACAGAAGAGTCTTAAAGTGGAACTTAATCCAGCCTTAAAGGACAAATCTCTCAATAATCAATACATTTGTTATTGCTGACAGAACTGACAATGTGTTAATCCATCTCCAAATTCCCTGCCTTGCCTGTTGCCTGTAACCTGTTGGTTCATACTCACGATGTAAACCTCTATTTAAAAAGGCACAGTAATGTCATACAACAGCTGGGCACTATAGTTTTTCAGCAACTGTTACTCAAACACAAATAAATACTGCATTTGTCAGGGGACTATTTTCAGCAGCGGATCAATGCATGTTTGTTGTACAAGTAAATATTATGTGGCATTCACTCAAAATGTACTTCAGTGTCCAAGTTAATTTAATCACATGGACGTGTTACTAGAGTTGCAACTATTAGTCCATTAATCAATTAGATGAGTGGCAGAAAGTGAATCAGCAGATTAACTCATTTTTCAAGCAGGAATCTCAAACATTTGACTAATCCAGCTTCTCAAAAGAGAGACTTTGCAACCTTTCCATGTGCTACATTATATAAAATGTAATATTTTGTGCATTTGATGGGACAAAATGTTAGCTCTGGGAAAGTGTGACAGGAATTTTTTTTCCTGGTGATTTTTAGCAACCCAATCTCCAGAATAACTGTTCGCCCTGTATGTTTCTGTAAATCATGGATATATTACATTTGAATGTTTCAAGGACATGTTGAAAGTTTATGTTTCTTAACGTTCAATTTGATCTTGTGACAGCGCTGTGTTTCACGTGTGGTTAGGTTTAAGCACAAAAAACATTTGGTTAAGGTTAGGAAATAGGGGTGTTCCTTGTTGACATGTTGATGTCATACTGTTACCTACGGCAACAACAGACATGGCTGAAAGCAAAATTATTAGCGGCTCCGCTGTGGTTCCAAAAAGAGGAGCAGCTTCAGTAGTGTGGAATAAACTGTGCCGTCCTGAATGTTTTATGAACAGCCCCGGACTTCTCAGACTCTTTTAGTGACTTACCGCTCAGAGGGAACTCATTCAGCGGCTCCTCTGGCAGCAGCACAGCGTCTCTCCCTCTCCTCTCTCGCCTCTCGCCATTGTCATAACCCATATATGTGAATGTGTGATAGTTGTGGTATCATAACAGCCTGTCACAGGTTACAGCGTGATGATTAGAGGAGAAATGTCAGAGCATAAAGGTCCATGTGTTAAAAAATCAACTCAATCATTTGCTTGGCCTGGCCTAGGCGTTACGCCATCCACCATTCCATCTGACTGCTGATGACAAACTCAGCTCATATAAATGTCATGAGAACTACATCACTTTAGAAATGTTGAAACATACAAATGTATCCAAGGTCTGAGAAATGGTCAGTGTCAACATTTTATTCTGGCAACAGCTGTTTATAGACCAAAGATTAATGGGGAAAATAGTCGGCAGATAACTGAAGATGAGAGTAATTGTTACTTGCAGCTCTACGTGTCACACAGTGCAACAGTGTGGGCCACTGATGTGTTTTTAATAGTTCTGGAGCAGCAATATAATGGAGGGATAAGCTCTACTGTGCTTTGGCTACACAGACAATACTCGTAGTGTTAGTAAGATTGACTCATTGCAATTTTTTGTGCTTTTATGGACAGTATCACTGACTGATCGCTGTCTTCCTGTCTGTCTCTCTGTCTGTTTATTTTTCTCCTTCCCATCACACTGTTTTACTGTCATCATCACATCTGTTGTTCTCTTTGTTTCTCCTAAAATCCTGTCTTTGTGCCGATCTTCACTATATTACTTCCAAGCGGGACAGTGAAAAACAATTTTCATGAGATATGGATCTGGTAAATGTGTTAGTGGCACATTTTGAGCCTCTCTTGGGACAGCCACATGTATAAATGCTCTGGATGTTGAAGTGATTTCCAGGCTTTGGCTGTGTCCGCAGACAAGAGAGAAAGAAATGAGTCCAGTGATGCTTCTTTTAGCTGACCCAGCTCAGAGCTATAGATCAGAATGTAATGGCAGAATTTATAACGGTGACCCAGCTTTGTTTTGTCTCTGTAATCTTGAATTTTGAGGTGGATGAATATGAAGCGATGCTCCCGCTCTCAGCATATTCGCCACATAATAACCTCCTTTAGTTTGTTATCGTTCTGTCACTGCTCACTCCCGCAAGGAACATAGATGATATCTCTCTGTCCACACTGCTCATTGTTTTCATAATTCACCATTCTTCTTTGTTTTTTATGTGAAACTGGATCTTTTATTCACACAGCATGAGAATAATTGTTTGGTTTTCTCGTTTACTAATTTGTCAGAGGTTCAATCAGTGACAAACCCTTGTTCACACTTTTATTTCCACCATGTCTGACCCAAGTGAAGGTCTTTTCTTGGGTATCTTCTCCCAAAAACTGTCAGGATACTTCCACTAATTCGTAATGATGTAACCAGAGTAGAAAAAGCATTAATTTGCTGCATCGTGTCTAAAGATCTAAGAAATAACTTTCTTAGGCAGCACTTGTTTTCCACTCTTCATTGGCTTCAACAACAACACTTCTAGTTCCTGACAAGAAGGGTAAACAGGGGAAGTCATACTGCGTGTTGTATCAATGGGATTCAACACCTGCGCAGTAACATCTGGTCTGCTCCGCCCATAAGTATCAATAACTGGCTTGCTAGCAGTAAAACATTGAGATCACTGATTTGTTTCACTGAGGCATCGGCTGTTGATCTGTAATTAAAGAAGATAAACAAATGTCTCCATATAAAAATGTTTTACGATATATCAGCTGCCGTCTATTCAAGCGTAGCCAGAAGCCTCTGTCAGGCTGAGTGGACCCAATGAGCACCTGAGGAGATACCACCCCTTTATTTCCAGCTCCGTCTGCTGTAACCCTCCGACATTGTAGCTCCAGTTACATGGTGCATGTGCAATGCCACAATCAAAAGCTAGAAGAACTTCCACTGGTCCACCTGCTGGTCTTTGACTGCTTTGATAAGTCAGTGAGTTGGTGTTTTTGTGTGACTTAGGTGAATCCGAACTAAACGCCAAAGTCACACAGTAAGACAAACAAAAAATAACTGATCGAGGCAGCGGAAGGTTGGCAGCTCCTGTGTGGGCGGCAGCTCCTGTGTGGGCGTGCTGACTGACATCTACTGTATTTCTAATGTCTCTTTTTGGATAATCTGGTTAATTAAATACCAGATGGTTGTACATTAATGCAAAAATACTTCAAATTCAACATTCCAAGCATCAGCCCTGCTCGTAACATACTTGCATTCATATCTGAAACTTTTTTGTATTTTATCTTTTGAATTTCACATAATTTCATCCTTCTATTCATCTCTCTCTCCGTCACGACATATTTGCTTCTTTCTTTTCCTTCCTCTCTGACACAGTTGGTTCTTTTCAGTCTCACACTAACAAATATCTTTCTTCAGTCCCTTATCACACCTTTGAGATTCATTTCAGAGATTTTACTTTGTGTCTCCTCTGTCCCCATCTGTCCCCGTGCCCTCAGTGTGTGCATCTCGCTGCCAGAAGTTCCTGATCTCGCGGGTGGGGGAGGACTGGATCTTCCTCATTCTGTTGGGGCTGCTCATGGCGCTGGTCAGCTGGGTCATGGACTACGCCATCGCCTTCTGCCAAGAAGGTAGGAAAGAGACAGAGAGCCAGAAAGAGACAGGGCAGAGCTACAAAGACAGATGGATGGGCAGTGAATAAAGGGCTGTTCTCAAAAAGGCAGCAAAGTATTAATCCGCGAGGAGCCGTGCTTTGCTCCAAACAGCTAAGAGGCCCTGTCAGGTGTGAAGTAGGTGGTAAAATATTAATACAAATTGACTGTCAATCTGTCGCAGAGCTATATTGATCCTGAGATAGCTAACAAAATGGCTTTCATTAATATTTAAAGGATCAACAAATAGGGTTTTTACTCACACAAAGCATCACATGCATCATCTTAACACTGACACTTGAATTAATTCACTCAGTGCTGAGATCAAACTAATTTAACTGTGATGAAAAGTTAGAGTGTGAAAAGGAAAATCCTCTGAAATGATTATTAATAATAAAACATTCCTGAACAGATAAGCAACAGAAGATTTAGCTCCTCTTTCTCACATCAATAAAATATCTCTAAGTAATAAACCACAACTACAAGACTGATTGTGCACCCATGAATATATGAGAGAGATTCTTTGTTTGTTTCTGTCTTTCTATATTGATCTTCGAAGGTAAATTAAACTCCATAGCAGCCACACACATTAAAATACACAGATGACATTAACACAAACAGAGCTTCCAGTATAGTTAAACATCAAGTTGAACACTACAGTGCGCTTTCCCAAACTATTCAAGTGATATGTTCTGGATGTGTGAAGAGCTGACTTGTAAAGTCTGATAGCACTCAGCAGGGATCATCTCCTGTATCGCTCCTTCACACTCTGGTGTTGAATGCATCTGTTGCTAAAATTGCTCTTTAGTAAATGCTTTGAATGCGATTTACTCACTGTTGCATCAGAATTAAAGAGGCACTTCGCTGATTTTAAACCAGCTTTGTATCAAAACAAAGTGGGTAGTATATGTAAATTAACTCCATCTAACTAGTCCCTTGATATCCCTCCTCGCCCCACAGGCAGCGCTGATCAAATATAAACCACAGTTCTGATACTGAGTTGCTTATTTCTGGAATGTTTTCAGAAACAGCATTTAACTGTCAGAGGTTGAGATTGTTTCTTGCTAGCTGGCTGCCATTGTTTCAAACGGGTGTGGTCACATTACGTCACCCACCAGCGGGAGAGTTTATCAGTATGGTCGCAAAAGCACCCTTTCTCTGTTTTCTAAGGTCACATACAGTAGCGCCAGTTTCAAAAGTATCTGCGTCTTTCTACTGCACAGACAGACGAGTTTTAATAAAAGGCCATCTTTCCAGCTGTGAAGTATTTCTTTAAATAGTATCATTGTAATCCTTGACCATTAAAACATGTTGGGAGAGCTCCGCAGTTGTTACTTTGCAATGTAGGTAGTTTAACTTTAAAGTTATAACTGTACAGATACTATATTTGCGACAGTGAAATTACATCTGCTGTCCTCTGTCACTGTCATTTTTATAGTTATGTCCTTTTGCTGCTTGTGATATTTATGATTGTTTTGTTCTCTTAAAAAATTCATATTCCTATAAATACTACTCCACAGGTCATCAGTAACTTAATTGCGCTGTCATCCATCAGCTGTCAATCAGCTGTTAATCTGGTTGCGCCTCAGTCGATGTGACATATCTCCGCTGCGCAGAGGATTGTGGGTCAGATTGCATACTGCAAAATTGGACCAGATGTAGTAGAGCATCCTGGTATTTTTGGCATACTGCATTTGACACACTATGTATTGGGACATAATCTCCATTTCTGAAAATCAGTTTTCGTTGATGATACTTTTGAATACAGGACTTTTACTTATAATGGGGTCATTTTGTCTTGTTGTATTGGTACTTTTAATACATTTTACTAAAGGGTGAGGTGAGTAGTTTTTCCTCTGCTACCCTGACCAAACAGCAGAAACGCTTCTGCTTTTGTGTTCGATAAAATTGATATCAATTTTGATAGTAAGAAAGCTGAAAATGAACGAGGAAGGGGAGTCCACCAAGCTGCTGTAGGTGAGGTAAGATTCATGAATAAGGCAGAGACGGGAGGTCAAAGGGCAGTGATGAAGGTCGGAGGAATCAGGTTAATATATTCACAACAGATGAATCTGTTAAGATGAGGGAAGTGTTTTCTACTGCATTATACTGAGATGAAGTTACGTGTGTGCAGCACAGAAGTGGATGTTGGGTGGACTGGACAGTAACATGCTTCTGCAGTACATCGCCTGGGTCACCTACCCTGTAGTGCTCATCACTTTCTCAGCAGGATTCACTCAGATACTGGCGCCTCAGGCTGTAGGTAAGACACACACACACACACTCTCACACACATTTAAGCAAGTTATGCATAAACGTGTATTCATATCTCTAATTCCTGGTCACATGTCGTTGTTTGAATAATGTAACTGGCTCCATGATGCATCATCAGGCCTTCAAGGACAAGTGTGTCTCTGTGGTCATGTCTGCAGGAAATCCATACTGTAAACCTCTGATGAGATGTGCATACAGAAAACTATATGAATATCAATAAGCTGTCCTCCTCACCCACCTCCCTCGCTCTTCATTTTCCTCCCGTCATCCCTCTGTCTGTAATTGCTTTCTTTCAACCCGTCTTTTCTCCCCACTCCATCATCCCACCTGACATCTCTTTCATCTCCCAGGTTCAGGTATTCCAGAGATGAAGACGATACTGAGGGGGGTGGTCCTAAAGGAGTACCTGACATTTAAGACGTTTGTGGCCAAAGTCATTGGTCTGACCTGTGCTCTGGGCAGTGGGATGCCTCTGGGGAAGGAGGTAGAGGGTTTCTTTTTCCTTCATCTCTTCTCATCACAGTCTTCTCGCCTGAACAAATTACACACGACAGATTGCTTGACAGTATTTGAAGTTTCCTGTCGGGCAGGATATAATAATCTTGCTTCTTCTGGTCTCATTAAAGTCACGGCTGTGAAAATAAGAAAAGTGATTTACTGCTAATAACACTCGCATTTCCCATTTGGGGCGTTATAGAGTTGTTTAAATCTGAATCTGAGCAGGTTTTAATCATGCAAAGGTTTTGAATAATGTCCCTGAACCTGAGTACAGCATGCTCTGCTAAAATGTGCCTTCAGTCATATCTTGTCTACTAACATCCTAATCTCTCTCCATCCTCCCTCTCAGGGACCCTTCGTTCATGTTGCCAGTTTGTGCGCCGCTCTCCTGAGCAAAGTTATGGCTCCTCTTTTCGGTGGGATTTACATGGTGAGGACAGTAACTACATTAAAGACAGGAAGGCAGACTTCCAGGCATGCTGATGCACAAATGAGTCATTGAACCTTGAAAGAATTTCACAGATTGTGTCTCTAAGTGGAGGATTCACCATCAACTAAATGTGCTCTCTTAGAGATTAAAGTGGAAATAGACATGGTTTTATTTCTTTAATTTATCCTTATGAAGGACATGTTGATTGCACAATGTCAGAGCTATAAAATAATGACACTGTCTGATTACACTGGTTCCCTCTAAGCCTCGCTTTCACTGTGTAAATTCTTTCTTCCGCTGGGTACAATCTTGCGGGAAAATGAAGGTTCTATTTACTGAACAAAAAATGAAATGCGTCAGCCATTGCACAACCAAAACAGGAAGAGGATAGAGCTTTTGTTTTTCCCTGATAGCTATTCATAGCGAGTAGATGTAACTTCAACTGGTTAGTGACCCGTCCTTGAGCTACACGACTCGTCTAGCATACCTTCACATCAGTCCACGATCATCCCCCTTTGCTACGTTTTCTGTTTCCACTTTATATCATTGATGTTTCCTGATTTACGTGCTGTTGTATTTACAGCAGTTACAGCAGCTACTAAACTCAAATATGTAGAAATATTAACCACTTTGTCAGGACGAACCTGTCCTGTTGATAATTAAAATGCAAAATATCTTCCAAGTTAATCACTGAATCACACCACCACCACCAACAAAGTCACAGAGCCAAAATCACAGTCAGTGCTTTCCAAACTTTTAACCTTTTTTGTGCAGCTACTCCCCCATAATCCACCTCATGTACTTGACTTAATCTGAATGACAGAGCAACTTGAAGTCGTTCCTATCTTTTTCCAAATGATTCAAAGTGAATTGCACTTAGGGGAGTTTTTTTCATGGGCATTTTGGGTCAATTTGACAAATTTCCATCCATAATCAAAGAGGGATCATAGCAGTTACACAATACTTGATCACCAGGATGCATAAGTACTCTTTTTCTTTTTATAACCTTTATTTATCAAGGGAAGTTTCATTATGAACAAAACTATCTTTGTCACATTGCCCTACTTACACACTCTCACACCAGGAAGCTGCCCACTACAAACATGGAGTAACTGAGAGTTGAAGGTGCTGTAAACACTTAAAACATTAATATAGCAGCTAAGAACTATCTTCTTTATAAAGATATAGTGGAGTAATGGCCTTCTGAGCAAAGAGAGTCACGCTGTGTGTTGGAATCTGAGTTTCTCTGTTCTTTGTAGTGGTTAGCCGCATGTCAAGTCAAGCACCAAATCAAAACTAAAGTTATCCAAGGACACTTTTCATATTGAGCAGGTCTAGATCATACTTATAGAGACCCAACAGTTCCCCCATGAGCACTTGGTGGCAGCAGGGAGGAAAAACTACCTTTTAGATGCAGAATCCTGAAACAGAACCAGGCTCTAGGTGGGCGGCCATCTGCCTTGACTGGTTGGGTTGCACGTGCATGTGAATCCCTTCCTTCATGTCCCACTGCTTAGCTAAGTGTCACCCCTCTGCACTACACTAATAATGACGATAATGGCGTCCCGACCCATGGTGGTGGAGCGGCATCATTGTAGAAGCGTGACGTCCACCCTCTGATTCCCCCCCAGATTAACACCATTAGCTCTATCAGCAGTGTTCATATTGTTAGCAACATTAGCTGCTAGCCGCCAGCTCAGCCATGTGCAGACAATCCCGTCTCAGACTCTGAATCATAGATATGCTCTGAGCGTCGCATACAGCTGCTTTAGGGGCCACCTTTCGGGGCTCTAACAGGGGACCATCACATCCCAAGCTCACTTCTTGCTTAAATCACATTTATTACTGATGATGTAAGTAGCTGAAAACATTTTTGCAGTCAAAATGAAAGGTGGAAATATCTTATCGTGACATCTCTTTTATGTTGAACAACCCACAGTGATTTTTTTTTAATGGATTCAAAGTATTGCAAGATGGATTCTTCCTTTAATCCTTCTGCTTATGAAAAAACCGAGGCCTAAATAGTCCCTGAGAAGAAATGAGGATGGGCGACATTTACCCACATGGGAGGATTTTCATGATCTTTGTGTTTTTTCCTTTGGTCTTCAAAGGTGTGAAGCTGCAAGAAACACACACACACACATACACCTACACGCGCACACACACAGAGTCCCAGTTATTCTTTAAAAAGTCTTTGATGTTTCCTTGACTTTCTGCCATTCCCCAGGACACACTCTCACCTCCACTCATGCAAGACCGCACCCTGGGCTTCTGTGTAATTCTGCAGTGGACAGTGTGCTATGCTTCTCCTCCATGTGCCAGCAGCACCAGCATCACTCACCATCAGTACGGAGGAAGATAGACCGCAGTGATGAGGAGGAAGAAAAACTCATGTCAGCACAGTTAGAAAGACTGAAATAGTCCAGGGGTCGACTGTGCAGCCATTAAACATAATCAGTCGGGGAAAATGTTAATTCAGTTCACTGCTGAATCAAGACTGTGTTTGCTGAGGCTCATTCGCCGCTTGTTTGATTTTGTGTGGTTTGGATAATAAGTTGGATGTCCTCCAGGAGCAGAAATAAAAAGGTAACCTCTAACACTCGCACAGATTGCACTCACGCATATTTCTGTCTGTTTTTCCTTTTCACTTTCACTGCTAAAGGAAGAGCCCTTTGAGGGGAGCAAGGTATGAAATGCACGAGCCAGATAGTTTCTTTATTGGCAATTCCATCAACATTAATAATCCATGTTGTCCATTTCAGAAGCAGAGATAGATTGATGCTTTTCCATTTGTCTGCGCTGTTTTGAATCTGTTCACTGAACCGTCGCAGCGAGGCATCGATCTGTGCCGTCCTTGCTTCTATACAAACATCTCATTCCCATGATTTCAACACACAATCCTGGGTTTTCAATTATGGCCTCCCATGTCCCACCTCTTGTATATGTAATCTCCTCGGATGTGAAAAGATACAGCAGCGGCTTTACAGTAAAACTGTTGTGTTTATGAACAGTTGGTGACTTTGGTTTTCATGAGTAATGCATTTGTTGTGTTTGTGTGGCATTTGCACGTACATGTACACCTGTTGTTTGAATGTGTGTGTATTTGCTTGAATGCACGACTCTGTGCGTGTGTGTGTGTGTGTGTGTGTGTGTGTGTGTGTATGTGTGTCCACTTGTGTGTATATCTGGCTCTTGTCGTACAGAACGAGCTGAGGAACACAGAGATGCTGTCGGCCGCCTGTGCAGTGGGCGTGGGCTGCTGCTTCGCTGCCCCTATCGGAGGTAAGACAACAAGGCTCCAGCCTCTGATTGAATGCTATCTAATTATGGTAGACAATTACAGGAGCTAATTAGATGAGGAGACTATGTACCCCGCTGGCAGGAGAGCGGTGGCCAATCTTGGTCAGTCCGTCCGTCTAACTCTTTGATTCAGAGCAACGTACTGTATCTCAACAACTGCTGTCGACGTCAGAGTTCACTTGTTAGGTCAAAATGTTCCATCTGATCCAAACCTGTGTCTCAGTTTGGATACTTCAGTTTGTACACGTTCATACAGTACACTGTGTCTCCACTGTGTATGTACCTGAGTAGTGCGTGAATTTCAACAGGGTTGTGTTGTCTCAAATTGAACGGCTATTGTACTCTTACCGGAAATGACGATCACAACATTTGACCCCCTCTTCTTCTTTTTCTTGTTCTTCATGTTCCGCTTGTTCTTGCTCTGTTTTTTTTTTTATTTTAATGTTTTTGTTTCTCTTGTTCTTGCTTTTGTTCTTGTTCTCCTTGTTTGTTCGCAAACAGAGTGATGCAGGAATGAGTAGTTTTATGAGTCAGCAATTTAGCACTCCAGGTTCCCTCATCTCACAGTCAATGAGTTTTTTGTTGGATGCCTCAAATAAAGTCTGTGGTTAACACAAGTTTAAGAGACTTTCACGTCTTGTTCTACATCATAAAGTACATACGTACATAAAATACCCAACTCATGAATTTAGATTTTTTTTTACATGTCATTAAAAGGCGGTTGCTTAGTGGCTAAGTGACACCACAGAGGTTGTCAGGGACAATAAACCATGTGCCAAACAAAAAGCTCAGTGGTCGTGATGTTGAAGTCATGAGACCTTGGTTTAGTTTGTTTATAGCCTAAAGTTGGCTTTTTAATCATGGCGATTGCTGTTAAGTATCATAAACTTTTGTTTTACACAGAGCATATTTTCTGCAACAATCCAAAAAAAAAAAAAAAATCCCATTGGCTTTTTGTAGAGGAATTCAGGGCGATGTTAACTTCCTGCTTGGCCTACAAAAAAAAAATAAAACAGACAGAGCTTTACCGCCAACAGTTGACCATGATTGTTGCCTGCCAAAATATTTGCTGGCTTGTTTGCTTGTTTGATGGGCGCCAGTTTGGTGGTTCCCTCCCCCTCATGTGCATAGTCAAGATGGCGACCATTAAGAGGAAGATGGAAGAGTGCACCATCCTGGTTCTCATAGTGCATAGCATTGGACCTTACTTGTCAGTGTGAAAGCACTTATGAACTCAAAATAGGAAGCTGAAGTACAGAAAAATGCGAATTGAGACACAGTTTTGATCCATGCCAAGAAATGTAGCTAACACGCTAATTTGCATTGACTACCTGTGTTCTTCAGATGGTGATTCTTAATTGATAAAAAAACACATGTTGCCATTTTCAGCAGATATTTGTCTAGAGGGAACAATTTGATCACATAAAGACACTGATGATGCAGTATAGTACACTAGTGACATGTTGCATTAACTAGACTTCTTTCCTGCCAGATTGTATCTCATGATCTTCATCTGCATATATATATGTATGTATATCCCCTTGTCTCACTGAGATTAAAATCTCTTTTTCAAGAATAACCCGGCCAACGGGGCAACATAAACATTGTTACAACAATAAATACAAAGAGACAAATACAACTGTCTGTCACACACTACAAATAACTGAACACAATGTTTATGTAATATGCAGTAAAAAGAAAAAATGGAAATGTAGATGTTCAAATTTCCATAATGGCTCTTTCAACCATTTGTTCAATAAAGTCTCTGAGTGTCTTTTAAGTGTGTTTGTTTGTGTGTCGCAGGGGTGCTGTTTAGTATTGAGGTCACTTCAACGTTTTTTGCGGTGAGGAACTACTGGAGGGGCTTCTTCGCCGCCACCTTCAGTGCCTTCATATTCAGAGTGTTGGCAGTGTGGAATCAGGAGGAAGGTAAAAGACAAATAATTAGATTAGGAGGAAGTTAGGGAATATTTTTTTTACTTTATCATGCTTTATATTATTAATGATTTAATGGGGCAGGGTCAGTATTATGTATTAAATGATGTGTGATTGTGTCCAGTCAGTTTGTATCTGTAACAAACAGCCATATTGCTGTGCAGTCCACACAGGCTGACAACACTCCTCTGTTTCCTCAGAGACCATCACTGCTCTCTTTAAGACCCGTTTCCGTCTTGACTTCCCGTTTGACCTTCAGGAGCTTCCAGCGTTTGCCATCCTCGGGTGAGTGTGTTTCCCTGGACTGACGCCATATTAAGCCCTGATCCCAGAGCAGTTTGGCGCCTAAGAGATCTGAGTCTCTCTCTGTAGTCTCGCCCTGTTCACATTCACATTCCTGCTGTGAGTCTGAAGGTTGATTTGTATCCGATGAACGGGGCATGAAATTAAATTTTTACTCTGCTGATTACAAATAGAAGCTGTATCCACATCGTCACGTGCCAGATTTGATTTGTTTGATGCCAAAATGTTTTAATAGAGAGAAATAAAAAATGAACATCAGTTGGCTTCCTGTCAAAGAGCCCTGGCAAAGTGACCTAACCAGGGGCAGTAAAATTGTATTTCAGTTGCAGTGTGATTGCTTTTCAGTGTAGCTGGATTTGTTTTGTCCTGGGGTGCTCTTCTCTTTCACCTTCAACAGACTAAACAGGTGTGTCTCTGTCTGTCTGTCTGTCTGTCTGTAGGATTGCCTGTGGTTTTGGTGGTGCTCTGTTTGTCTACCTGAACCGCCTGATTGTGGAGTGCATGAGGAAACAGAAGACTATTAACAAGTTCTTGCTGAGGAAGTGAGTATCTAAGTCGCAATGCTACACACAACTTTTACTCCTACTCAGTCTTGTCATGTATCTCTCAGCAGCACAGCCAATAAGCAGTTTTCCCAAAATACTGTATTATTCCTTTAAAGGAGCTCCCTACGACATTCAGAGCATATCTTCGATTCAGAGTCTGGGATTGTCTGCACATGGCTCTCAATATGAAGTTGGCTGTGCCTTGACATGTTTGCTAGTCTCTTGCGGTCCATTCAGTGTGGACCTGTGACCCACTTTTGAACTGCGACCCACCAGTTGGGAACCACTGGATTAAAATATGTTCATAAAAATCCTGCCAACATGTCAAACGTTATGCCAAATATGTTCTTGTAATAATAATTTAAACTCCATTGGCATGCAGCTAGTTGGCAGCAGAATGTCTATCATGCAAGTATAGTTAGAGCGCACTGGCAGTTTGCTTATCGGCAAATGCCTGGGAAGCACGTGTTAATGATGTACGGCTATAAAACGACAAATATAATATATGGCTCAAAAGAGATGCAGATCCTGGTCATGGTGATGGTCATCTCACATTATTTGTAGAGCTCTTGTGCAGAGCTCTGTTTTCAAACAGCGGAATAGTGGCCAGATTTAGCTGTGGGGAAACATTTGCCGTTGTCGCCAAGGCAGGCTATTTTAAACTACTTTAATAAAGTCATGTAAAGGGGGTAAGATATTGTGGGAAAGTTTTTAAAATGCATTGGTAAAAATGTGTTGGAACGCTGGAGTGCAGTCCAGAGCGGCAGTAATTTGCTAGCCAATGGGAGAGACTTACATGCGCTAACATGCATGTCAGACTGTTTACCACAACAACGAAGAGAGAGGCTCGGATTTCAACACACACAGACGTAGTGTGACTTCACTCTCTGCTCAGGACGCCATTACTCCACCATATCTTGTCATAGCAAAAGCTGTTTGCTGTGACATCAATGCTCTGAATGTCACATGGAGCCCCTTTAAAATTCCAATAAATATAAAAGCCACATTTTAAGTAGTTAAATTTTGAATTAACTGAAGGATCAAAATCCTGCTCACGTGCCCTTAAACTAGTGCTTCACATTGGCTTTGGAGTCTTATGCCACATTGTTAATGTAATATTGGGGAATGTAGGTAAAGTCCTCGTATGAATTGGGTCAGTTTCACACATCACAGGAAGCTATTTATAGTTCCCCATCCTCCCCACCCAGAAATCAAGTATAAGCACATGGTGTGACAAGCTCACCCATTAATGACCCCGTAGTCCTTCTCTTCCTGTCAGGCGCCTGTTGTATCCCGCACTTGTCACCCTGCTGGTCTCCACTCTCACGTTCCCTCCGGGCTTCGGGCAGTTCATGGCCGGACAGGTGAGAAAATACTTTCACGCTCTTATGACAGCATGAAAGCTTCGACTGTTGTTGGATGATTGATGGTGATTTCTAATGAAGTGAGAGTTGGTGTCGGGTTGAGGGTCATCTGGCTCCTCTTGTATGATAGCATAAGCTGTTTAATCGCTACCATGTTTCCTGATATGACTATAAAGACAAAGCAAAATAAAAAGTAATGTTTTTTGAACAAATGCAACCAACAGAAATCAGATGTTTATTGTCTTAGTCTCAGGACTGTCTCTATTCAGGCTTCTCTGCTCAGTTGATGATTGCGAGTTGCTAAATACAAAACTTGCTGATGCAACGCTGCAGTGTTTGTGCAGAAATAAAACAAAGGAAAAAGCATCTGATTCAGATTAAGTGGATATTGCAGACACATTGTACTGCCACTGGAAACGTTTGACAATTGACACAACAAAGTGAAATGTAGTCTGAGCTTTTTTTAGAGATGCAGAGCGCACAGTTTTTGTGCTTGTGTTGCCTGTGCACCTGTCGCACGGCACAATGATCCTGCAAAACAAGCCATTTAGATGCATTGTGAGATGTGAGAGACTGTCAAAACATGTTAAAAACATCTGCTGGTGAGGTGAGTGAATAACTTTTATTTTCCCTGTGCAGCTTTCAAACATTTATTGAAGAAAAAAAAATCGCACGTAAAAAGACAAAGTGCTGCACTGGCACCAGCAGGTATCTGCATGCAGAATTTGTACGTGATGGGACAAGATTTTGGTATGTGAAGCCTTCTGGTTTCCATTTGTAGTCTGTTTGTAGTCCGAGCAGTATTGACCGGTCATGTTTGAGTGACAGGTAAACCTTCCATGTGGAGAGTAAACTGAGGCAGAACATATTGGCCGAACCTACCTTCACTGGAACCACCTAAATATTTGTATTTTCCCCTAGAGGGTAATTGTCCTCAGAGCGATAGCTGATTAGTTTAAAGATGTAAAGCAGGTGAAATTATCTCACCTTTATGTTCTTTTTTTTTTTTTTCATTTAAAAGTCAGTAACACCCAGAGTGGCCAGTTGAATTGAGTTTGCAGTGCACAGATTACAAAAAAGATTAAAGTCCCTTCAATGTACTTTATTTCACCAAGATAATCGACTCAATATCATTAAAGCTATCATTAAGGGAGTCCTGGGATTTATAAAAAACAAACTTAACAACAATAAAAACAAAACATAGCAGCAGTATCAAATGCAGCATCTTAGGCTGCAGGGATTTCCAGGAGATGTAGATCTCAGCGCAGCCTTCACTGCTGACCTTTGCGGCCTCCTGCACAGGTCTGTCATGTACGCTGAAATAACAAATAGACATTCAGTTAACTTTTCTCTTGTGTTGACCCCTCAGCTGACGCAGCAAGAGTCTCTGGTCGCACTATTCGACAACCGCACGTGGTGCCGCCAGGGCGTGGCAGAGGAATTCGACTACATCAGCCACAACCACGCTTGGAAGCACCCACAGGTCAACGTCTTCATCACACTCATCCTCTTCATCATCATGAAGGTAGGCCTTTGATATGTGTCTATAAAACATTGTCTGATTTGACTTTTGATGATTCGTCACACGTGCTTGTCTCGTGATTTCAGTTCTGGATGTCCGCTGTGGCCACCACCATGCCCGTTCCATGTGGAGCCTTCATGCCAGTTTTTCTTATCGGTGAATAAAATCTACTGCATTTTTTTAATGTCTCTACTGCAGTGGTAAGAAGCTCTCTAACTTATTTCCTCCATCTTTGTGTGACGGACAGGTGCAGCATTTGGCAGACTTGTCGGAGAGATCATGGCAGCCATGTTTCCTGATGGCATACATGCAGCCGGCAACGTGTATCCCATAGTCCCCGGCGGTTATGCTGTCGTTGGTGAGTTCTCTTTTTCTGTAATTCACCATTTTGTATCTGATTTGCCTTGATAACTAATTTTCAGGCCACTTTTCACTTTTCCTCTCTCCTGTGTGATTGGACTCGTCCCCGCCGCAGAGGCTTCAGACTTCATACCAGCTTATAGAATGTGACTGATGAAAACTGATTCCACTTAAATTGGACTACATTTTGAGCCGAAGTAAAATAGAAAATCGTTCCATACAAAATTACCACGGTCGTGACTCACTGGTTAGCGTGACAGGAGGGCGCTAAATGTTATGAATTAGAATGACATCCCGCAGAAAATCTGGTTTGGATTTGCTGTCTTGCACGAAAATCTTCCCTGATTAATAACACACAGACAGTGTGCACATTCAACATCACATTATACAGTCTAATGTTTAATTCCTGTTAAAAAAATATGTTTGATCTCCTCTAATAACTGCATTAATGGTTTTAAAAAGGCTAGACAGAAAAGGATTTTTCTCAAATTCCCTCCTACACAGGTGCTGCAGCGTTGTCTGGAGCAGTCACCCACACTGTATCCACAGCAGTCATAGTGTTTGAGCTGACTGGTCAGATCTCCCACATCCTGCCTGTGATGATCGCTGTGATCCTGGCCAACGCCGTGGCCCAGGCGCTCCAACCATCACTGTACGACTCCATCATCCGCATCAAGAAACTCCCTTATCTGCCTGAACTGGGCATGGGACATCATGAGTGAGTCTGCAGCGTTCACATTAGCCACCTGTTTGTTTTCAGTGAATGCTCAGGACGGAGCGGCCCCTTATGTTTATATTTTTTATTCTTTTTTTCCTCTGATTCTGTGCCCTCATTTGTTTTGTATCTCCTGTCTCGCTTTTCATTTCCTTCCCTTTCTTGTTTCTGTGTCTCTTTGCTCCCCCTTCTCATCACTTCCTCCCCTCTTCCATGTTTCAGGAAGTATAATATCCGTGTGGAGGACATCATGGTCAGGGATGTGCGCTTTATCACTCTTAACTCTTGCTATCGGGACCTGCAGGAGATGCTGCTGACTGGTCATCTCAAAACACTGGCCCTGGTTGAGTCCAGCGGTGAGTGCATGGCAAAAACAAAACATCTTTGTAAGTCTCAGCGTTCAGCTTCATACTAGTGCAGCAGTCCTGTCAAATTTCGGGACTCAGGCTGCTGGTGTTTCGATTCAAGTGTTGATATAATACCAGGGTTTCAGTATGGAAACCTTATTTTCAGGAATATAAACGTGTTTTTCTATAAATACTTTAAAAAAACAGCACAAAACAGAATTAACCACGCTGCTTGTGTGATCTTAACGTAATATCTATTGCATGTCTGTCCATCCTGTAAGAGCGATCCCCCCTCAGTTGCTCCTCCTGAGGAATCTACTATTTTTTTTACAGTTTTTTTGGGGGGAGTTTTGCCTTATCTGCTGTGAGGGTCCAAGGACAGAGGGATGTCGTATGCTGTAAAGCCCTCTGAGGCTTTACAGATAAAATTGAATTGAACACAAGAAGTTTAACTCTAGAAGATAATGAATATTTGGTATTTGAGAATTTCTGATACTTAATTGCCTGATAGACACAATTGTCAACTCGTTACACTCTGTTTTCATCTTCAGTCTGGCACTGCTCTAACTGATTCTGTTAGAAAGGGAGATTCAATTTTCCAAAACCAATCAGCGCACCAGCTCATCTGCCTGAACCTAATGTGATTTTAAGTCCACCCCTGTCTGCCCCACAATGCTCCGAACCCTGAGCTGGGCTCAGCCTGACAGATAGGGTAAGGTGCTCAGACATCCAGAGGAAGCTCAAAGTAGAGCCACAACTCTTACAAGTCGAAAGTGGTCAGTCGAGGTGGTTCAGACATCTGATCAGGATGCCTCCTGGGCACCTCCTGTTACAGGTGTTTCGGGCATTGGTGTCCCCCAGGAGGAGCTGGAAGGCATTGCTGGGGAAAGGGACATCCAGGGTGCTTTGCTTGGCCTGCTGCCCCCGCGACCCAGCCCCGGATAAGCACATCTCTACTTTGTCAAAAGTGCTCATCATTGTTATAATTACTCCTCAGTGGTTCCGGCGCACAATTTGACAACGTTTGAAAAACTGCTTGACAACGGTGTTAGTCCAGCCTTTGGTGCTTAGTGGATGGTTTTGTATTTTAACTGAGAAACCATTGTTTCATGTTACGATGCCAGTCAACTCAGTGGAGTGGGCAGATTCAAAGGTCTGGACGCAGCACATACCACATCCAACAAGCAGTCAGGTTAGATACTCAGTCCTGTTCAGGACAAAGAACTTAACTGTTTCTCAGTTGAAATGATGTCACCAATTTTGATAGGATTATTTAAAGAATATTATAATCAAAGTTATTATCTGCCACTTTTATCTTATTCCCCTACTTAACAAGTTTCCTGTCACCTCTGTCCGTCCTTTTCTGTCCCCCTCCTTCAGACTCCATGATCCTGCTGGGCTCCATAGAGCGCCTGCAGCTCCAGTCGCTGCTCGCTCTTCAGCTGGGCCACCAGCGGAGGCTGGAGTACCTCCGCCAGCTGGCCCAAGACAACGGTACCCACAATCACCTGCCCAGCCTGACCACCGACAGCACGCCCAGCTCCCCCTCCTCCCACGCCAACACCAACGCCTCGTCCAACACCAGCGCTCGCCAAGCGGTCCGCTTCCTGGTGAGCACCCAACAGGTGTGAGGCGTCCGGGGGCGCCAGGGCTGGGCTGGGGCCAAGTCTGGGTTGGGTTGTAGTGGTAGACTAAAAGTGGATCAGCCACAGCATGTGTGAAGCATGTAGCAGTAGGTAAAGGCACAGATGGAGTTTTTGGACAACTGTTGTGGTAAGTGTTTACTGTTAACTGTGAATGTGCTTTAATCCTACATTAACATTAACACATGTCTTCTGTGTCTCTGTCGTCTGTGCCCTTACCTGTGCTGTCCTGTTTGTTTATGTGCATGTGCTCATATTTGTTTTTTCTGTGGCCTTGTTTGTATTTGTGTATGTGTGTTTGTGCATGCGTGCTTGTGTCTGGCTTCCTCTGTTAATATATTTTCCATGTAGATCTCCACAGAGGAGTCTTCCTCCTTCAGCCCAGTGGTTTCCAATGTTCAACTTCCTCTGAAATCTGCCTTGAAAACTGTGTCCGCCATCAGCGACACAGAGACGCCAAATAGTATGTACTTTACATCGCTGCCAACATGGAATACTGAGAACAAACACATTGAAATAATAATATTTCAAATCCAGATGGAATAAAAACAGATTTTTGTGTGTTCTCCCCGAGGCTCTCAGACCCTCTCCTGTGCTGACCAAGACAAAGAGCTGCTGGAGGTGAGCAAGAGGGACGGATACCATGTATGTGTGGGTGCAAGTGTACCGTATGAATGTGACATCGTATACGTGGGTGTGTGTGCTCTCTCTGAGTCCACGCGTATGCCGTCCTCCACCTCCTCCTCCTCTGCCTCCTGCTGACGGGCAGGATCCACCCACAGGCAGCAGGGTTTTCCTGTGTGATCTCATGCTGTCAAGTTTTGTTTTAAAACTTTTGTGAGTCACTACACAACACATTCACTGCCAGTCAAACGTTTTTGAACATCCTACGTGTTAGCATTTTTGGTTATATTTTAAAACACAAAGGACTGGACAGCGCTCCAGTTTGACTTTTTAATGTTGCCACAGGGATGTTTCTTACCTGAAACATCCGTTATATCTTAAGCAAGTAGTTCAGTGCCTGTGCTAGAGTGCACGCATCATTTGCAAACAGTCATTTGGGACCAGGCTATTTCCTGCAACAAAAAAACCCTTCCTTCCAAAAGTTACATTGCTGATTCTTGAAATGTTTGCTGCAATGTAACATCTCCAGTCTCTCTTTTTTTTTATCTGTTCTTGAATGTACTATAGCGAGTGACAGAGAGGAAGCTATACCCAACTGGCAAAATTGAAGCCGACATCAAAGTACAAAAAACTGCAGTTCCTTGATTGACCACTTGAGGTTGGCTCCGGAAGCGAGTCAATCACCGTAGACACCCATGTTAAAATGCCCAACTTACAGCCTGGCAAAAAAAATGGTTTACGTCTCGTTAGCTAATTTCTTCATTGATGACAGCTGTACACGGGGTGATTTTTTTTTTTTATATATAACTCACCCATGTAAATCCAGATATGGTCACTTCCAGCTCCAAAAATCAAAGATGGTGATAGCCAAAGTGCCAAACTCAATGCCTCAAAACAGGAGTCCAAAAACCAGTGGTTGATGCACAGTGGCTGCGTCCATTATTTTTTCATACATTTCAAACATGTTGTACCCAGCATGCAGTTTGTGGTGTTACAGTGGATAAGGGTCCCTCTCAATACACTACATAGTGTGTACATAACACACTACTAATAAACATGTGTCATAGATCTCAAGAGCATGCACTTGACACTGCACTTTTTTTGGTTCCTCAGCAACACACCTGCCAAGTGTGAAGTTCCCAAAGTTTACAAAGTACCAGTCTGTCTGTTTTGGGGAAATGTGTACAAACATATTTCCATTTGATGTAATTATTCAGCCATGAAAAAAGTTTGACCTGATGATGGCACAAGAAGTAAAGTAAAAAGGATAATCAAAGTTATTACATTTCATCCTGAGGGAAACATGGATGAACAAAATAATTGTGGAGACATTTCACTGGAAACCAAAAAGCTGATTTAATAATCTGTAACAGTGTCCGCCAGGGTCGAATTATTTCGTTTTTTGTCGACATTTAAGCTCCTCAAGGGGACATTTGATGGAAAAGAAAGTGCTGAATAAAAATGTTAAAATGTGAGGTGTTCAAATACCTTTACTCCGGCAGTGTCTCTACCATCCAATGTATTAACATTGGGTTCCATGTACAGATTTTGTGCCCTCACCTCACCTTCATCCGTGGTGTAGTAATTATACCCTTTCAGCAACATTGTGCTCACATCTCAGGGACTTCTCCCAGTAGAAGTCAGACTGGGATCCAGTGTTGCAGAGACACCATGTAAGGGTGTCAAACTGTTCGCTGATGCTGTGTTAATGTTGTGCTGTGTTGATGCCTTCTCTCCCCGACTGGAAGAGCCCGGCTGGGCCGGCTCCTCCTGAAAAAAGAAAGCCCAAGCCCAAACGAGTGAGGATCTCCATGGCGGTAAGATTGTCTGCCGCCTAGAGACTGTTGCTTAGTAACCGTTGCCTTGCGACACACACGTAGTGAGTGCTGGACCAAAATATTTATGGTGCACCAGTCAAAGCATTGGAGTGGCTTTGCAGAGAGAGCGAGAGAAAGTGTGTGTGAGAGAGGCACGGGGCAATTTCTTTGTTAAGTGGTAACGGTTTCATCATCTTTTCAACATCAGTGTTAAACCAAATGTTGCATCAGCTTTTCTCTGTTAGTGCTCGTTCTGTGTGTGGTGGTGTCATCATGTCTTTTGGAGAATTTGTTTTGTGTTTAATTTGAAGGTGCTTGACTCTTACAGTTGGTGGTGTTATTGGTGTTGTCAGTATAGTTTTATGGGTGCTGGGTTCACAGTTTGACCCATTAACCAAACTGTGCTCTCACCTTTACCTCTGAAACTCTCCATGTAAGTCATTGGGTTACAGCTCTGTATTTCACACACTACACTGACACCAACAAACAGCTCACCCCCTCATATTGCTCCCTGTGTAATGTGTGTGTGCTGGTACACTCTACAGTGTACACGATGGTGTGAATCTTACTATATACATACTATGTATATAAGTCTGTGTGTGTGTGTGTGTGTGTGTGTGTGTGTATGAACAGGGACAGTGCATGTCTTACTCTGTTTTGTCTTTTAGGACTCAACTGAAGTGGACGATTGCATGAGCCCATCAGATGTGAGACCCACACAAACAGAAAAATAAACAAATTTAGTTTTACAACTCGGTGTTTAGAAGTTTTAGTGTCTTGTCCTGCTTCTTGGTGCAGATAGCAGAGTGGGAGGAGCAGCAGCTTGATGAGCCGGTGGATTTCAAGAACTGCAAGATTGATCCCGCTCCTTTCCAGCTGGTGGAGCAAACATCTCTGCATAAGGTATCAACAGAAAGTACTACATAACATTAACTTTCTGTTATAGTGGCTTACTCTCTTAATTATACAATATAAATATTTAACAGTAAATGCCCAGAAAACTTTTAGCATGATTTTTAATTTCTTACCTGATTTAGACATGTTACAAACTAGACAAATGTGATGCTTTCAAATGTAAAAATGCAAATCAAATGCAAACACCTCCCTCTGAGTCCGTATCCAGGCCATGACCCATCTCTCCTCCTTCGCAGACTCACACCATCTTCTCTCTGCTGGGTCTGGATCACGCCTATGTGACCAGCATGGGACGTCTGGTTGGAGTGGTCTCTCTCAAAGAGGTGTGCACGCGTTTCCTTCAATTGTTAAAGCTCCTGACAGAAACTTTTCTCTGTATGTCATCATTAAATCATCATTTTTCCACTTGAGAAACATAGCCAAGGTGTGACCATTTCTAAACTGATTCATGCCTTTATTTCAAACCGACTCAACTACTGTCACACACTTCTTACTCGCCTCCCAAAAAACCCCACTGAGAGACTTCAGCTCATTCAAAACTCTGCAGCTAGCTCGCTAAATATTTTTAAAAGAAAGCTAAAAACATATGTGTTCAGATTAGCCTTTAACTAGCTTTGACTTTCCTGATACAAACTTTTATACTTTTACTTTCTATTTACACTTCACGCTGCTAAAACTATTTTAAAATCTTAATTGATTTACTGATTTATAGTTTGTTCTGCATTTCTTGTATGAAAGGTGCTATATAAATACAGTTTATAATTATTATTAATATTATTATTGAAGTGTGGTTGTGTGAGGTACCTATCCATAGTCAGTGTACCTACAGTAGATGTCCGCATGCCCCCAGTTCGGAGAAGCAGACAGCAGTACCAACATGGAGGCTAAGTAATGCACTGCTGATGTGGACAAGGGCAGCAGCAAAACATATTAGATTAATTATTAAAACATATTTTAACCACCTAAAAAAAAAGCCCAACCTGAAAAAAATATATACACGTTAAGTGTAAGCTATATTTAGGATATTTTTACTGCTTCACCTTGCCGCAGACTCCTTTCAGACGGGGGAACTGAGGCTATAAGCTATGCTCTCCTCAAAGCCAGACTCCATTGAGAAAAATAGTAATTTAACATTACTGAACACAGGAGCTGCTGGTCTAACATTGTCTTAAGCAGTTAGTTAGTCTGTGTTATTGTGTGACTTTGGTGTTTAAAAGGGTTTAGTTCAGATTCACTTAAGTCACACAATAACAAAATCAAACTAACTGATGGAGGCAGCAGTGGACCAGCAGCTCCTGTGTTCAGCCAGCTTAAATTACTGCTTTTGTCAATGGAGTCTGGTGGCTGAGAGAAGTGCTTAGATAAGGAGTGATTTTTTTTTTTAGATGGCTAAAATACATTTTGCTTCTGCCCCCATCTACAGCAGTACGTTGCTTAGCCTCTGTGTCATGTGCTCCTGCCTGCTCTACTGTATGTTGTACACGTACTATGGATAAGTCCCTCATACAGCCCTACTTCAAAAGATCTGAGCTTTGTTTTTAATGCTCACCTTCTATCATGCCTTTCATGCTTTCTTTCCCTCTTTTTTTTTTTTTTTCTACTGTTTTCGTTCTTTTTCCCCGGCTGCCTGGGGCTCTGTGTCTTCAGCTGCGTAAGGCCATCGAGGGCTCAGTGACAGTGACTGGAGTAAAAGTGCGCCCTCCGTTGGCCAGTTTCCGTGACAGTGGGAACACTGCGACTGTGTCCGAGGTAACAGAACTACACAAGCTGTGCATCCGCCACAGGGGGCTCTCGTTGCCACGGGAACCCAACCACCCTCCTAATGTGGAGGGACAGCCAGATCTCCCATACAAAGAGATCCCCGTCAACTTCTCGGACCAAACGAATTTGCAGTTTGAAACCAGCCCCGGTGACGCCTCGAGTCAGTCGTCGGAGTTGGTGCTCCAGGAGAGCCCATCGTTCACCGAGGACCAATCAGAGTTTACTTTTGACTGCAGCCCCTCCCACACTGAGGAATCAGAGCTGGCCTGTGACTATGACCCCCCCACCTACACTCCTGAGCCGGATGTCATGGAGCAAGAGCTGGGGAGTCCAGCTCTGAACAAGGACCAATCAGAACCTGTGGGAGAGGGTGGCCCCGCCCACACTGAGGATCGATCAGAATGATCAGAGGGGATCCGTGCTGTCGCCTCATGAATGTTGACGTTTCTTACATGTGTAGAGGTCACTCTCACCTCCAAGTCCAGCCTAGATACCTGTGTTTCTAACGTTGTGGTGTGAGTGAACGAGTGAAGGAGAGCATGTGTGAATTCATTTTTTGTTTTTCAAACTGTGCAGATGTCTGTTTCAAAGGATGACGCTGGCTTTATTCTATATTTATTTACTGTCAACAAATCCAGTGCGTTTGTTTCACTCTCTCTGACCTCCCTCTCCTGTCTGTGGCTTTTTTGATTCCAATTGAAGATGCAAACCTTTAAAGAGGAGTGCCTCCGATTAAACACATCACAGTCTGTTTACAGGTGAGCAACACTGCATATCTGATAAAAGTTATGCGAAGTGATGCCACTTGAATCAGCATCGGTTTTAAGATTAAAACAAAAATCTGTTGGTGTGAGCTCAGATAGAAGACCTTATCTTAAGATCCTCAACTCTGCTTGAGGCTAACAGCTTGAGGCTACTAGCTTAGGGCAGCTTCACACCAAATCAGGCGCTGCGGCAAAAACGTCAGGCCGTTCATTAGAGTGTGGGTAGTGCGGTGGTGGGGGTCACAGGGTACGCCGAAGAAATTCACAGCAGCCTGCTGCAAAAAATTTAAAACAGACTCACCTTTTTAAGAAATGCAACCTGACATCGCACTGCAGTAGCCAATCTTGTAACCGGCAATCAGACCGGAAGATGCTGCAGCCCATGGGAACACTTATACAGTCTCTTTCTCTCATTGCCAGTAACTTTAAAGGTGGAACGTTAACTTGTAATGTTACTCAATGCATGAGTTGATGACATGAAGAAATCACAGTGAAGTTTTCATGTGACATACACTTTAAGTAATGAGTGGATCTTCAAGTGTTTATTTATTTAATATATGAATTTTGACAGGGACGACATATATTCCAGTCCTCACTCATAGCTTTAAAAAACAATTGTTGCGGAGCCACATTCATGTGGGCTCCGGCAACACTAAACCCCTGATCTTGCCTGAGAAGGACTAAATGCACATACCTGCTGTTTTTAAATATCCCAGGACAGAGACTCTCATTGCAGTCTGTTTTATTTTGTTCTGAAAATGTTGGTGTGCAACTGCGTTCTGGGGACGATAAACAAGGTGCAGACTTCCATCTGTGTCACCGATGAAGTAATGTGTGAGAAAGTGACATGAAATACAGTGAGTGCTGGACGGAGCAGTGAGTGACAACAACCCCGTCCACATTTAAGAGGACTGTTTGCGGTTGAAACGCTAAACAGACCTAGGGTCTAGGTACCATGTCTGAAGGGTTAATTTTGGTTCCAAACATACCTTACCGAAAGTGCTTCGTGGAAACGAGGCTTTAGGGATATCCTGACACTACACCGCCTGATTTGGTGTGAATCCAGCCTGACACACCTGAATCTACAATCAAACTGTCAGTGGTCGAGTTGTTTTGTTTTGAGTTGTATGTAGGTGCTGGGTTTTGACATGAAAGAAAAATGTGTAGAGTTTACATTTACATTGTTTTTAATTGGAATGTATTAGTATATAATTGAGTCATGAATTAGGCCTGAATACATTTTTTCAGTAAACATTTTAAAAAAATCTCACACACCCAAATACAAAGACTAGTTTGGATTTGTTGACAATAAGAAAAATATAAAACATTACCAGCTGTATCTTTAAAGTGTGTGTGTGTGCGTGCGTGTGTGTGTGTGTGTGTGTGTGCGCGCGACTTTTTTGACACTTTTTTTTGGTTCAGACTCTTAAACATAATTTGAGTCTTTGTGCCAAAATAACATCCTGTCAACATGACTTCAGTTACATTTAGGGCTGAGTATCATTTGAAAATATCACAGTACCAAAACCAGAACCCTGAGAGTGATACTAATACCAGAAGAGTGCTTCTTTTGATCCCCATAATGTAAACAGTGTGGCGTGTAGTACGGCCACAATTTGGAACGTTTGGTGGCATCTCTGGACTGCAAACTCTGCCACACTAGACTTCTAGACACCAAAACGCAGACTGTATGTGTTGTAGCTGCTGCAGTAGTGTGAGCTCTGTGCAGCGACAGTTGGTGAAAGTTCCCCAAGATGCACACAGACAGTAAGAGGGCTAACATCACACAGCTGACGTTACCTGACACAGTGGTTCTCAATCAGGGGTCCTTAAGGGAGTTCCAAGTGGTCCCCAGAAAGATGGGGAACAGTTTGTTATCGCTATTTAATTCACCAGAGAAGGGAGCACAGTGTGAGCAAGAGTCATATGACGATTGATGATTCTGATCAGAGGTGTCACTTCCTCCATGGTTATCTCCTCAACTGCAGTTGACAACTATGATACTCTGGTCTGAATCATTTCTAGCAACCAAAATCTTTTCAGGTGGAGCTCCCTGAAGTCAAATCTTATCACATGGGGGATCAACTCTGACCTAATATCAATCGATTTATGGGTCCGTGTCATGAAAAAGGTTGGGAACTACTGACTCAGACCCTGATCACACAGAAAGCATTTTAGCAGCTGGAGGTGCATTTTTGTAACTGATTTTAATGAGAATGAAGCTTTTTGCTCATGGTCACAACAACAAGTTTATGGTTGGTAAACAATGGTGGTTGCAGTTATACATCCCGACAGTAGACAGCAGGTTGTCAAACTGCCCCCTAGTTATCCTAAAATACACCTGGAAATGGCCATCTTGAGGAGAAGCTCCTGGACCAACTGGTGGTACTCCCCACCAACCACCCTCTATTTTAGGGTCTCGTGTACTCACACAGATACAGCAGGTTCCCTCTGCCTGAAGATTTTAGGAACTAGATACTAATTACTGTGGGAAAAAAACGGTAAATTGATTACATGGGAAGGTTAGTGTAAGGACATGTTGGTGTGGTTGCCTGGCAACAATAAAAAAAAGTGCAGCAAGCTTTTTTTTTTACCTGCAAAACGCTATCTGTGTGATCTGGGCCTTAACTGTTATTAATGTGTTAATCGAGCCCTTTGGGTGTCAGTGTAAGTTTGTTGGGACCGTTTGATGGCTCCCTGTCACTGTGTTACCCCGTGCTAACTGGGCAGACGTTGAATTGACTGTTTGCCAAAGGAGAGCATGTCCGGAGATGGTAGCAACAGAAAGTTTGCTGATCGGTTGTGGAGTTGGGACAGTGTAGGATCAGACACCTGGCACAAAAGGATCAAATGCAGGTATTGTTTGACTGGAGACGTGCCAATACTACTTGGCACTGGGTTATTTCGTCTGATAACTTGAAGGTATTGAGAACTGATACTCAGCCCTAGTTCCATTACAAGGAGTGAAAAAAGTCACATACAAATAATGTAGAGGGAACAATATAAGGAGCAAATAATGGAGAAGAAAGCACAGAAGAACAAAGAATATTATTCCAATGAGCACATGATGGTATGATTTCAGACTACTACCTATTTATTAGCACTGGACTTATACTAGAGGTCCAGAATTCATGGCTAATAATTTTAAGATATAGAGGTGTTGGTTATGTGTTGGCTTATATGCAATAAATTTACAGTAATAATGCTGTCGAAGGTGGTTTAATAGCAACAGTGACATCATTAGTTTGACTCCAGTGTTCACAACACATATCTTATTTTTATTTCTTTATTTTACTAGCAGCTGTTGGTGTCATATCAGCCCCCGAAGTCCCCAAATCGACTGGGATCTACTGTTCAAAGGCAGCTTCAGTTCCAAAGGTCCACCAAGCTTAGCACAGGGCTCCGAATACTGGTGAAGCACATTGTAATTACCATGAGTATAATTTCCTGCACATGTAGCCTCGTTTGGCTTCAGAGGAGCTGATTCAGTGAGGGCAACTGTCAGTCCTGTCACTTGGGCTGCCCCTACATCCTCTGCTACGTGAATTTAATTGCGTGTTTAACGTGTTTCTAGCATGATTAGAGGAACAACACTTGAGCTCCGAGCGAAAGGTACCGGCTGTTGTACAGAGCACACAAACACACCCACACTTATACGCACACGTGTATGCGGCCTGTAGATATTAACACCGTGATATGTTCCACGTATCTTTACAACAGAGTACATTTAATCCAGCCTGGCCTCCAATGCAATGTCGAGAAATGTAACTAAGCACAGTGATAACCCACAAACTGTTGTAGAGCAAAAATGTGCGTGAGTCCTCGTTACAATCCTCAAATTGATGTATTTTTAGCTTCATGCAATTTTTGAGCCATGTTTCAATCTTATGTGACGTCATCGCAGCACCAACTCATGTTTTGTCTGCGTAAACATTTGTGCAACAATTTATTAACGTCTTAACCTTTCGTTTGCATATAGAATGTGAAATAGTGCTCGCCATATAAGATAACGCATAAGGAGTTAAATGTAGAGAGTGTATAAGCTAATTTGCAGCGTATCTAGTTAAGCAATAAGTCTGTAGTATCTCCCTTTATATGGCACTGGCCTGTATATGCTTTGTACATATGAACATACACGGATGAGATCTACGTACACGCTATTGTACATAGGAGAATTATGCATTTGAAATCCAACAGCCATCGTTATTTTTCAGAGGACATGAAATTGTTTTTGTACATGAGTGAATGATTAAATTAAAAAACACCTTTAAAAGAGAAGTCGTGTGTCTTCTTCGCATGTTTGTGTTTGTGAAGGGGAAAAAAAGACCAAAAAAAATCTTTCAAAAAAAGTCATATTTATATATATGCAGGACATTCAGACATTCAGTATCAAACATAGCCCGACCCACGTGACACTGCATGACCCAGAGGAAACGACACTACAAAATATCCATAGAAAACCAATGCAACACATGACTCTTCACAAAAATGTACAAAACTCAGTTTGAACAACAGCTTTACATTCTGGTTGAACTCTCCAATCAATATATATATATACTGTTTACAGCAGCGATAAACGGAGCGAGATCAGTACATGGAAGGCCTGGAGGATGACAGACAGAAGGCAGCGAGTGGAGGAGACATGATCCGAGGAAGAGGAGGAGGTGGAGAGAGGTTATAGGGACAGTTCGCCCCTAAATCAGAAACATATTTTTCCTCTTACTTGTAGTGCTGTTAGTCAGTCTAGAAAGTCAACAACCTGGTTTGATAAACAGCTCCACAGGTGAGAGGAACAATATGTATTTTTGATCTTGGGGTGAACTGTCCCTTTAACGGTGAAAGCAGAACAGATTATGTCATATCCAGAATCAACACGGACTCAAAGAGACATAAAGATGGACAACACATCACATCAAATACTCTTTCTTCTCCTCTACCTCATCCCTCTCCTCCTCTTCATCGAAGGACGCCACTCCAGAGGAGGCCCGGTCGGAGAAGAAGCTCCTCCGGCTGGAATGCCACATTCGAAACTCATGAAACACGCTGCCTTCCTCCTCCTCGTCTTCCTCGTCCTCCTCTCCAGGGGACTCAGAGTGAGAGGTGGAGTAGCAGGAGTCGAACCTGCTGCTCCTGGCCCGAGGCCTCCACTCAGGCTTGTGGTGGATGCAGACCTCACTGCTCTGCTCCTGCAAAAGAGCCGGCTGCTCCTCCTGGCCATCCAGCCTCTCCTCCTCTTCCTCCTCCTCCTCTTCTTCCTCCTCCTCCAGGAAGGGACTCATGCAGTCGCTGGGTAAAGTAGGTGAATTGGTCTGGGATGAATGTGGGTCATTGTGAGATGCAGGCCTGCCACAGAACAGGCTGCCGCTGCTGGAGCCAAGGGGGCTGTCGGAGGGCGGAGCCTCGCCAGCTTCAACTTCAGGCTGGCACGGCGCTCCGCTGGTAGGATTGGATGTGGCTTCGTCTGAGGGAGGAGCAAAAAGTCAGAACACCTGGAGATGGATGGATAATTAAGGGAGGGGATGGGGAGGGGGATCAGGATGAGGATGAAGATGAAGATGAGGTTTTGTCAGTGAGGATGCAGAAATGAACATGATGGGTGATGAAATGGACAAAATGGCGGAGACTGTGGATACCTGCGCTCTGGCTGGAGATGGTTTGTTCATTGGTGTGGGAATCCTCATCATTGGAGTCTTCCTCCTCCTCGTCATCTATGGACGCCCAGGCTCGCAGCTTAGCCTCAGCTATGGCAAATTGCTCAGCCACTCCTGGCAGGAACACAAATTAATGCAGTGACTTCACATTTTCTTTTTCATTTTTGGTTTGTGACCCTTAAAAGGGAAAACTGGTTGTGAGTGCGTGTCCACCTGTGATCAGTTAAACCACAAGCAGATTTTTCCTCCCCATTTTTCCTTCCCCATACCAATTCTAATACTTGAACTTGTGTATCAGCCAATACTGTGTGCCGATCCAATGCTATTGTGATAACAAAAAAATTAAAAAATAAAAATAAATAAATAACAGCTGTATATTACTGACCCATTTCCTAATCAAGAGACTAAATAAAAAATTCAGAAGCCATTTTAAGTAAGTTTCTAGACCATAGTGTTATGGAGATATTCTTAAAAATAGTAAATAGAGAGTTTTAATCTTGTATATGACATCATCAACTTTACTAATAAGCCCCAAAATATTCACATCTGGTATCAGGAAATGTTTTGCATTATTGCTTGAAAGGTGATTCAGCTCATTAATCGATTGTTTCGGCTCTTGTCAGAAGCTTTTTTGAAATGAACAGAGCAGGAATAAAGTGTCCTTATTTCAGAGCATGGATCAAAGTGTGAGGAAAAAAGACTTTATGATGTACATGATGTACAATCACTACATTTCCCCCCCTCCTCTCAACATTCTCTCTCTTGATCAAACCACGTCGATGTCACCGGCGCCAGAGAGGATGAGTCACAGCCAAACAACAGGAGCTGTTGTACCATTGGTGGGCAGTGAAGTGTTGTGGGAGAGTGTCTAATAGGCCACCATCTGCTGCCAAGACAAGCCGTCACCCAAGAGACAGCGCGGTGGGCGGAGCGGACCGCTGACATAGAGGAGTTTTAGGGGATTAGGTGCATGACAGAAGGTGGAAGCCTGCCAGGAGATGATGCTGGAGCTAAACCCGGGATAAGTAAGAGGATGCACGTGCACACTCAAACAGACACCAGCTAGTTAGGCAGCAAAAGCTGGATACAAAACTTCTCCTTGGCTAAAGGTCACAGAAATAAACTCCCGCAGCTGTAGGCATGGGATGATACGAAAAATGTCATGTCAGGATTATCCTGTTTCAATTAACTGCAATTCACGATATCATCCTGATAATCATCAACATGTGCTTAAATCTGTCTAAAACTATGGAAACAAATGAGAGAGACAAGTATTTAAATTTCAAAAGCCACTGAATTTATAGCATTGAAATATTTTACTCTGAAAGCCATGTACCTAAATTTATTTGTTCCTATTTGAATTTTTAAATTAAAAAACAACAATTCATATATTCAGATTAAAACTAAATAACTAAATAAATAAAAATAAAAGTTTCACAATTACATACTAGAATTACTTTTTATTTTGTTGAGAAACAAATATTTTTCTTGCATCACAGGACACACGTTTTTTTTTTACTTTTTTGTGGGGAAAAAAATCTTAAAAAGTCAGGTTTTGCAACTATTTGAAATTGCATTGTATCTTGCAATACGACACATGCCGATGCTTGATTAAGATCTCTTGCAGCCTGTTTTTGCAGAGTCTCTTTTAGTGCTGCTGGACATGATATTCACAGGTATCCCGATAGCTGAAATTCACCAAGAGCAACTTAATGTTTTTTTTCTTTAATCACAGTCAAGATTAAATTGTATATCGTTCCATCCCTACCTGCAGCAAACCGGGCCTCCTTCTCTCCCTCGGTCAGACGGCAGTAGGAGCTGAAGTGTGCAGTCGGAGGTGGGTCTGCAGGTTTGGGCCAACCTTTCCACTCAATGAGGTGAGCGACCCGGCCCTGAGCCAGGGAGGTGGGCTTCGTCACATGGTCCCTCACTGCCTGAGAGATACCTGCACACAGAGCGGCAGAGGTCAGAGTCTGAAGTTCTAACTCATTTGGTAATCATCAAGTAAAAACACACAAAGTTATTACCATTTAAGGAGGATCTGGCCAGTGCTGCAAACTCTTGGATGCCGACACTTTTCCTTGAGTCTGCCGGAGATTTTCCTGACTTTGGAATCATTTCACTCTCCTCAAATTTCACCTGCAAGACAGATCAGATTTCAGTAAAACTCCTCGTTTTGCACCACATGCACGAAGCAGCAAATAAGCTCCGTTTAGTCCAGATCTGTGTGTCACATCCAGCACTAGTCAGCAGTAAATGTTTACTTTGCCAATATTTACACTGTGAAAAACATTCTAATAGCATCTCAATGAAAAGCTCAAAATCAAATATGAATCACAGGATAAACACGCGAGCTGTGGCCTCCATGCCAAAATAAATGCTTCATCCCAAACAGAGAGCCATACTGCTTTTTAATAAACAGGCTTTTTCCTACCTCTTCATCTCTTTGTCTCTCCCTCCTCTCTCTACTCCTGGACCTCAGCCTCATCGTGGACATGCAGAGATGGTGTCACAGCGCAGCAAACCAACACAACTAAAAGTCACAGCTTGGTTTTACTGGTTTAAACCCTGGGGCAGACAAGCAAACAGCTATGCCCTACATTTACTGCACAGATGCTAAAGCCAGGGTAAGCCGGTGAAACCGGTTAGAATGGTTGGGATTGAGGGAGGTGAGGCAGCTGAGGGCAGTGGTGACCATGCGTCGGGGGCAAACATATGGCATGTGACTAGCTCCAGTAAGCAGCTCCAGCCAGGCCTGCTCACCCCAAAGCTGCTGATCCCTATTAAAAGTGATATTGCTACCCAACTTTATTACACGTCTAAAACAAACACACACATATGGCTGCACCCAGGGGATCTGGTGTGTCACCTTAGTCTGCGCAGAGTATGTCTTGTTTTTAGGGCAGGTGAGTCTTAAACAAGCTGTAAACATGTTGCCCAAACACAACTCTGAGCACGTGCATGACTCGACAGATACCCTTAAGCAGATCGGCTCCAAAAGCAGCTAAGAAAGAAGAGGCTGTGGTTAGAGGCTTACGTGAAAGTCAGAAATGACAGGGAATGTGTGTCAGAGGCACACAGGCAGGTAGGAAGCTGGCAGGCAGCGATATGAAAGGTGCAAACAGCTCTTACAGCTCCTCAGAGGCAAACTTCTGCTGCAAACACACACCTGTGAGCACCGCAGACGTCACTCATGCTCAGCGCTGATAAACACACCACATGTTCAGCATGTGGAGCTCTGTGCGGCTCCCCTCCTGAGACACAGACACACAGATTTCAGCACCGCTCAAAATCATGTTGACATAAGGAGACTTAAAGGAAATCTGCTTTTACTTTGCATTGTTGTGGGTTATAATGAGGTCATATGCCACTCACTCACTCTATAGTGGTATCATGTCCTGTAAAAGCAAAGTAATGTCGCTTGTCACAGGTTACATGTTTTTATTTGGATCATTTAAGCGACTAGACAAGGTTGGGGAATATTTTTGCGGGTTTCTTGCCTTTATGAAGGAGCAGCTGGAGAGTGAAAGAGAGGGTATGACGTGCAGCAAAGGGTCACAGGTCAAACTTGACCCCGCTCAGCTTATATGTGAAGGATGCTCCACCAGGTGAGCTAGAGGTCATCCCAACAACCAAACATTCAAGAGAAGTGGGAAAATTATATAAAGACATGCAGCATGACAATATTTTTCCTCTCTGCTATTCGATTAATCATCCTGTGACCAATCAGGTTTAGCTGGTGACCTCGTGCAGGGGTCCCGACCCTTAGGTTGGTAACCAGGGCTGTGAACAGTATGTAGGTCACATCCTCATCTGGTTTAAACTTCTCTGTTCATCTGTTGATGCAGTAATCTGTTATAGTGCTGGAAAGATTAGTCAGTTGATAAGTCGACAGATGAAAATTTAATCAACCGCGATTTTGATAACTGGTTTAAGTCATTAAAAGAGTTGTCAGCTGTTAAATTAATAGCCTAATAATTGATTTATCAGTTTGAATGTAAAGAAAGAAAGTCAAAATTATCTGATTATCTGAAAAATTTTCAGACATTCGAGGACGTCATCTTGGGACTGATCCACATTTTCCCCCATTTTACAGACTGAACAACTAATCAATTAAGTCAACTTTATTCATAATAGCACATTTCATGCGACAAGCGTGCTTTAAGACACATCATACATGACAAACATAAAATATCATGTAAGATATTAAAGTATCACACATATGAAAACGAGCAGGACATGATAAAAACAAAATAAGAAGGTGTTATTATCATTATTCTAAAAAAATGAAGATAATAACAATAATAATACTAATTCCTAAGATTTGATTTCAGGTGCAATGAGTCGACCTTTATTAAATGATCTATTGGATCTCTCTGCTGTGAACTCATAATGGTGGTCGTTTACATAAGAAGGAGCTAAACCATTAAACAATTAGAAGTACTTTAAAATCATTTTTGTTTTACTGGGAGCCAGTAAAGAGCAGATAAAATAGGAGTTATGTGGTCAGACCTTTTAGTTTTTGTTACAACGCTAGCTGCTGCATTAATTGAGGAGGTAATGGACAGATTAATTGACAATTAAACCTAATTGCAGCCATTGTCATTGATTCATAGCTTCCTAAAGGTCTGATTTTTGTCATCTGTCACTGTAAACTGAACTTTGTGGTTTGGACTGTTGATTGAACAAAAAAAAAGGACATTTGCAGCCTGTGCAGACGAAATAACTTCTAGAGGAATCACTGACAGATGAATCAATAATGAAAATAATCACTAGTTGGATGCTCTGAGATTGTTCCCTTTGATATTTGCCTCTTTTTCCTTTTTTTGAACCCGTGCACCTGCTCATGATTTGGCCCCTCTGGAGCAGTTAATTGTGTGATGTTGCTTTTAAAAACTCCCTCTTCAACGTGCTGATCGCCAGCTGACAAATGCTGCTAATTGGCATTCACCCACCCCAATAACACGTGGAGCTGTTTGTGATCAAGTTGCTTAAAGTCCCGTTTTTTTCACGAGGTGTTTGGATTATTGAGTGAACTCCCCGCAGAGGCAGACTGCTGTGTGCCTTTTTGACACGAACACGACTGAACACGTCCAACAGGACGATGGTGTCACATCCACACAGCCTGTGATGTGACTTACAGGACCAACAAGTGGGATCGAGTTCAGCCAGTCTGAGCCAAACACCTTGTAGGCCTATCTGGCATGAATGAATGGAGGGAGCTGCAGTGCTGATGTGATGGCTTGTTATTTCTCTCTCTCTCTCTCTCTGTGGAAATTCAAGCAACAGAAGCGACACGCTGACGGCTGAATAACATCACCCCGCCATTGATGGGTGCAGGCCTGTAGCCTGCAATTACGGGGAAAATAACGCACGAGAGGCGCGGATGCAGCAGCAGCGGGTATCCTGGCAACCTCTGAAGTCTCCATCTGCATACCAATAGCTCCATACCTGCATCGGATAAACATGCCAAGAGCTGCCTGCCCTTTCTATGCACCTCCACGGCTCTAACGATGCTCGTGCGCCTGTAATGATCCCCGTCTCTCTCGGTACCTACCTGTAAGTCGGACCGCGGCGGCTCATGATAATGCGCTTAATTGTCTCCAATCCGATCAACAGATGATAGCGCGCGGCGTGTGCCCCTGCAGCAGCTCTGCAGTGGATCATTAATGCCACTCAGTCGGCGGAAACATCTTCCTAACTCCAGCATCAGGTCTCCAGCACAGACGCACCATTTGTTGCTCGGTATATGGGTTACATAGGCTGTCCAAATGTCTCCCGATGGCAAGCGTCATCAACGCAAGGCGGTGTCACATCCCATCTCCCCCCTTCCTCCCTCTCCTCCTCCTCCTCCTCCTCCTCCCGGTGCAGCCAAGATCAGGATACAGTAACCTGCAGCTTTGGCCCCGGAAACCACTGCAGCTCATTTTGTCTTTGTTTTAAAATGTACTTCACTGCACACACCCGCAGTCATTTGGTAAACAGACTAAACATGCAGGGTGGACATGCGGTTCATGTGTGCAAATGTACTGCAGTGTGATATCAGGGAAAAGCTGGAAGGTCCAAACATAATTTTGTAATTAAAAAAAAAGACTGCAGTCAAGCTCATTTGACCGTATTTGTCTGATGGGACATGGGACTTATAAAAATAAAATAAAAATAAAACCAAAGACATGCATTCAGGTGAAGTGAATAACTTTGATTATTTTGTTCCAATGCATTGTTCTGCTGGGAAACCATTCATGTGGATGCCACCTGACATGTTCCACCCACTCAAACACCATTGCAGACTAAGTACCCCGCCTCATGGCAACAGTACTCCCCAATGGCAGTGGCCCCCAGCAGGATAATGCACCATGCCACACTGCAACCATCGCTCAGGAATGGCCCAAGCAATGTGACAGAGACCTCAAAGTGTCAACCTGGCCTCCAAATTCCCCAGATCCCACTCTGAATGAGCATCTGTGGCACGTGCCATTAACCCACCTCACAACCCACTGGACTAAATGGATCTGCCGCCAACACAATGGTGCCAGACACCGCAGGACACTCCCAGGGATCCTGTGTCCATGCCTCCACAGGTCAGAGCCAAGTCCGATCCAAGGAGGCCCCACCTTGGATTAGGGGTACACATCTGGGATCACAAGAATCCTTGAGCAGATTGGGACCTGGGAAATTTTGATTGAACATTTGATAACCAATTCTTTTGTACGCCTACATTCACCTTTGGGGGTGACTCGATGAAACAACCAAGATCCAGGGATACATCAGGAAGATGGCGCCCAAACATGAGCTGCTAAGTGAATTTCTCAGGCAGCAGAAACCTGAGAATGCAGAAGAGGGGGATGAACCATCATGGAAGGACAAGCCCCTGCACGGCATGTACCACCGACAGATTGAAGCAGTGGCCGTCATCAAGACATCCTAGCAGTGGCTGGAAAAGGCCGGACTAAAAGACAGCACAGAAGCACTTATCATGGCAGCACAGGAGCAGACACTTGGCACAAGATCAATATAAGCAGGGGTCTACCATACCACAGCAGACAGGACCCCAGGTGCAGGCTGTGCAGAGATGCTCCTGAGACAGCAGGGTGTAAGACTTGAGGCTGTGACCCCCAAACTGGGAGAGTGGCTCCAGCAGATTCCAGGTACATCTGAGGTCTCCGACCTGGGAACAGCTAGGATACTGTGCAGATACCTCAAACTCCCAGGCCTCTGGTAGAGGACCTGAGCTTGTTATTACTGCAACAAAGAAATAAGAAAATGCAAAGTAAAAAAAAAAAAGGGGGTCTGTTAAAGAAAAACAATTTAATATAATTACAAATATAATTGCAGAAATGCAGCATGTTTTCTTAACTGTGTAATAACCTGAAAGCAAATGGGATTATTTTTCTTTCTGGTCTGCAGAGACAGTCGCAGACTCAACAATCAGAGGCAACCAGGACACCATGTACGGAGAGCCACCCAGTGATGTCACCACCCAAGCCCATTTCTAGGACATGACAGAGCAGTCCTTCACTTTCGGCTACGAGGACACCACACACTCTCAGGCCCTGGACGAGGAGGAAGGTAAAACTGACTCTATATACACCATGACTGTGTCAATCTTGTGTATTTAAATGATTAAAATTCTGTGTATATGTGTGTGTGTGTGTGTGTGTGCGCAGGGGTGCTGGGGCCATCACAGCCACTGTTACAGCTGTCTTCCTGGGAGCGTCTGTCCTCCTCGACCTCACCGTCATCACACTCAGGAAGTTCACCACCTCTTGGACAGATAATTAGCTCCACAGGTAAGAGGAAAAATGTGTATTTTTGTTTTGGGGGTGAACTGTCTCTTTATTAATGCTGAAATGATGAGCGGATTAATCGAAACAGTATTTCAATATTAAAGTAATTTATCAAGCCTGAATGTTGGAGACCTCTCTAGTTCGATTTGCTCATTTTCTGAAGTGAGTATCTTTTGGAATTCACCATTTTGGATTCCGGGACCTTGTGTTAAACATGTTTCCTGATGTATTAAATATACTGGTATACACACATGTGCGCTGTATATTGTGGCTGCTTGAAGGTGACTGAGTACATACAGTAACAGGAAAAAACTAGGTCAGTGGGGTTTCTGCAGCCCCAAGGTGACCTAGTGGGTCAATCTAGACACGATACACAGAGGCACCAATTTAACTTTGTCCTCTCCCATGCTCAAATTATAAATCTCCGCTTCCCTGCATGTAACTAATTGGAATTATTTTAATGTAAAGGTAACATGACACCTGGGAGTGAGTCGAGTTGATGGCCCGCTGTGACTGAATGAATTAAACTTATGTCAGACACGTTGAATTTCTATGACCTTGACTATTTAATGTAGAGTGAATGGACTGCAGTTGTACAGCACTACAAGTCACATTCACCCATTCACACACTGGTGGCCGAGGCTACCATACAAGGTGCCACCTGATACTCAGTTTTAACACACTCACACACCAATGAAGCAGCCACTGAGAGCAATTTGGGGTTCAGGATCTTGCTCAAGGATACCTCGACATGCAGACTGCTGATCTTCCAATTAGTGGACGACCCGCTCTACCTGAGAGCCACAGTTGTCATGGTGACACCACGGCTGATACCCAGTCCCCTTAAAAGGTATATGTGGTACTATGCAGGATAGCTGGTTACCATTTATCAGCACGTTTGCCAGTGCAAGTGACAGTAAAAGCCAACCCCAGATTTACTCTCGTTTGGTCTTTCACCTCACTATACTTGAGTGTTATGTCTCTTGGATGCCTGCTGCTTATGGTCCGGCACCTGGGGACTCATTTATAAAGACTCCTGACAGAGGCGTACACCACCTCCTCTGGAAAAGTTGCGGCTTTGGAGACATTTTTGAGACAGGAAATTGGCGACACATATGGTAAGGTGGAATCCTGATTTCAGAAATTGTTGAGTACTTTTTGCCGCACACCATTTTTGACTTTTGTTAGTACGTGCATTTTTTAATATCAATCCTAGGCACTGTTTTAGAAAGACCCCTGGTTGCTACCTTTTTAAAAAAGTTCCAACCTCACTTGAGCGTTGTGAGGATATGCGCCCATAAATGTCCGAACAGACAATAAGAGGAGAATAAGAATATACGAGCATAGTGCAGAGGCTCCGCAGAGAAACGCACTTCTTGTGGGTCATAAGGGATGACTGAGAGGAGTGTCTTTAAAGTCTGTGCATCTTTTTTTTTTGCTCAGTATATCTTTACCAAGGTCAGTTTGGAGCGTCGATATGACCACACACACACACACACACACACACCCATTAAAAAAAAAAAAAAATCACTGGAGCAGCCCACACGTTTCACACAAACTCTGCTCGGCAACTTAATAAGTCCTTTATTTGCAATGTTCCGTTACCTCATCGTTCCAGTTTCCGATGCAAAAGAAGCAATAATTTCTTAAATAAAGAAAGCAAAAAAAAATATTTACAAAATTCCAATACAACTAATAATCAATGGATTATCTAAAGCACCTCTCTGCATCTGGACAACTGCTGTTTCTGTTGGAAAAGGATACACTGCAATTAACATCAGCAATTTATCATTTCTGAAAAATAAAACTGAAAAAAGAAGTTTTGTTTTTTTTAATTATCGTTATTATATATTTACAGAACGCTCCTGAAATAAGTTTCCACTTAAAGTAGAAAAGGCTTTCGGATCATTTCTGTGTGTCTGTGTGTTGTTGTTTTTTTTTTTTTTACTTTATATATTTTCCATCAAGTCAATTTTCTGTAGATTTCAAGTTTTAACGGTGATTGGGTCATTAAGTGTCCTCTACGACAGCTCAGGTTTAAGTATATAAGAGGTAAGGATGCAGAGTCAGTCAGTGTGGTTCACTACTGGGGATGGGAGAGGATGGCTTAGAGGAAGCATTAAGACCATCCCCTAGTAGTCAAGGTCAAAGGTCAACACTAGTCCTCCGTGTTTCGGCCCTCTATAAGTTCATGATGGGAAACAGGAAGAGAAAATAGACAACCTTTGTTTTAAAAACTCCATCCATCAAATTAAGATTAGTCCATGTACATCTGTCTATTGATGTCCACTGTATCATTAATAGAAACACACTTCAGTCATGCTGCACACTCCAGTAAGGGACAAAGACATAAGAGCTGAGTTTGGGTTGAACACACATTATGGCATGACGATACCCACGAATCAGGGAACCCACTTCACCACACGCCCTGCTGTTCGTTCTTGCAGATCTGATGGGATGTTAGGCATCATAATAATCTAGAACAGTAAAAAAGCAGCCTGTTGGTTTGTATTGTGAGAAAAAGAGTTTCGTAGTGATGTGGGATACTTCACACCTCGTCAACAAGCAATCCTGCTGAATCAGTTTTCAAGTTTATTTGATGAGGACACTTGCTGTGACAAGCAGGTGGGGAAATAATGAGGAAGCGAGAGAGGGAGGGGAAAGAGAAATGATTGTTTTCTGAGTCCATCCCTCAAAGAAAAGAAGAAAATAATAAAGATTTATCCTCATTGAGGATTGATTCGAGTCTGCCTCTCTGGCAATATTGTCCATGACTCTCTGCAGCCGCCTGCAGAGCCCCCGCCTTGCCAAAGGGGGGCGGCAGCTTTCAGTCCAGTCTTTTATTCCTTGTCAGACTCCTCCTCAGCCTCGCGGAGCCAGGTGAAGAAGGCGGTGACTGATTTTAAGGCCACCCCTTTGCCTGTTTGCTCCGCAGGGTCTTTGCTGGATTCCCATTTGTAGAAGGCCTCCTCTTTAATAACGTCCTCGTCGTACAAGGCGTCGAAGAACATGCGCAGCAGATCTGCAGAGTCAAGATACACAAGTTAATACTGATCTGGTGATGACAAAAATAAAGGTTTTCTACAGAGGAGGAGAAAAGGAAGGAGCTCTGCAATACACTCCCGCATTAATATATGAGCTCACACTGTTTAGTAAATGTTAATTAATAAAACATTATTTCTGAGGTTGTCGTTTGTACGCTTTTAAAAATCTGATGACACACAGATGTACGTGCCTGTTAAAGCTACAGACCCTGGAATGATGTGTTCACTTAATGACTACCTTACTGATATTAAAAGCCGGATGTCAAAAAAATTCCTTTTCAAATTCAGACAAAACAGAGATCGCTGTCATCGGGCCCCAGCACGTTACACAACAAATTCTGCCTTCAGCTGGTCCTATGGGATAATATCAAACCTGCTGCAAGACATCCTGGAGTCTGGTTTGTCAGTAATTTAAGTTGTGAGCTTTTGCAATCATGTTTCATCATCTTAGAAATGTTTCAAAAATATGATCCATTTTTAACTTTTAAAGACACTGAGACAATTTTACACGCCTTCATTTCTTCACATCTGGATCACTGCAAAAGCCTCTTTTCTTGCCTGAATCAAAAATCTATTAATCGACTCCAGACTGTTCAGAATTCAGATGCCATGAGACGTGATGACATCACTCCAGTTTTAGCCTCTTTACGCCAGGATGTACTTTTGAGGTCTGCAACAGTCTGCCCCAGGAAATCAGGTCGGCTGAGTCAGTGATCACTTTGAAGTCCCTTCTTAAAACCTACTTTTATTGGAGAGCCTTTCCTAATTTTTCTTGAGTTTCAAGTTCATTTAAACTGTCTTTTATTTATTTTTTGCACTTGTATTAGTACGTCAGATTTCAGGCACAAATGAATGACGACTATAATCACCACTGTTTTGTGTGATCTGTGACAGGTGTAGTGTTACGTTTAGTACGTTAAGTTTGTAACATTAACGTATAACATTTAATGTATGTCTCCCTCCAATCTCTCTCTGGGTAATGGGTATCATTATTTCACGCCCCCCCAGTTACAACGTCTAACCATGACTAGCTTGAAATCCACAAACCAGCGTGAAAATGAAGGAAAATGGACACAACTGCCATTCATTTAATTAATTAATTAAATGAACATTTCTAATACCACTTCAAACTGCGGTCTCAATAATTGCCATATTTGTATTTTTAATCAACATCAGTAACAGTCAAAACCTGAAAGGTTTGAGCTCTGACAGCTTCTGTATTTAATACCAGGCTACTGTTGGGTAAGGCATTTGTTATTTTGTCCACCTCTGTCCATTTAACCCTGACACGTTACTGCTGGCACTCCACAGGTAAATAAATACTCACTTGCTGGCTGCTCCATGTGCACCATCAGAGCCTGGAGGGCGTAGAGGGCCTGCAGCTCTTTCTGCTCATCAGACAGGTATTTCTGCAGCAAACTGGCCCTCTGACTGATCTGCCGTGCATCCACCCTGTACGGGTTGTCACCTGAAACAAGGAGAGACAAAAACTTGTTCAGACAAACCATGACATAATATCATTAATGTGTGCCATGAACATTTTTTACTTCCCAGAGCTAAAAAATGAACTATATTGCTGTGATCATTTTTGTGATAATTTTAGCCAAAAAGTGACAGCCCTTATTTCTACATGCTGCATTAGTCATGCTTACATATGATGGCAGACTGACACACTGATGTCATCAATGCTCGTACAAACTGGTTGGAAGCAGCTTGCTGCTCGTCCAAGTTAGCCTGAAAAAGACAGAAAGGGGAAATAACAGCTGAACAGGGGAATCATAAATTACTCATGTATCTTTAATATTAAATAACAAAATCCCTGCATGGATTATTATATACAATATGAGCTACATCGTCAGGGTGTTTAACTCACCTCAACCCAGTCGATGATGCGCTGGTTGTTGGCCTTGTCCTGGAGGAGTCTGTCCAGCTGTTTGCTGAGCTCCTCTCCAGTGAGGACCTTTTTCTTGCTGACCTCCTTTGACTCCATCTCCTCTCCTAAGGTGAACTCCACTTTCTAAATTACATAAAGAAAATTGATACTCATGTAAGTGATGAACTTGTTAAGGTGTCTGCTTTAAATTCTTTGTTTTTTATTGGTCAACAACAATCTCCCCACCCTTTGGCAGCCACAGTTTCCTAAAGGCTTGGACATACTTCCAACATTGAACGTCCTCAAACAGCTGCGGTCATGCGGACGTGCACAGGGTTCTATTCATAGTACAACTGATGGTCCCTATCAGCCCCCTGGCATGAAACAGGAGGGCTGGGAGGTGAGCTTACCATCCTCCTACTGCCAACGTTTGGTAAAGGTGAAACTAAGAAGCTGCTGCTGGGCCCAGAGTGAATCGCTGCCCAATATCCAACATAAAGCCAACTTCACTGCAGGGCAGCAGCTGCAGCTGGCTTGACCGCAGTGTTTTGGACTGGACAGGAGCGTGGAACAAAAGATTCGGGCAAGCGCAGTCGGTGCACTTGCTATGCATACAGTTCGCTTAATAATTTGCAGCAATTAAATATCTTCATTTATATATCACATACTCAAAACAAAGAGCTTATAATCCTTCTTTCTGTTATTTCCCCATGCCTTCACCAAAACCAGGTGGTTAAGTAAAATAACAGTTCTATACAGCCTGATTCACCCTCAGGTCTCCAACACAGTCTGACTGGTTGTTCTAATTGTTCATGTTTAACTTATCTCGCACTACTGTAGCCTACAGACCTTATCAGTGACAAACTTGTTGACGTCTTCATCCTCGGGCAAGAAATCAGACCAGTTCAGCCCGCCCTCTGTCCACATGGCCCCGACCTTCTTTGCGGTCTGATGAGGGAGAAAAAACAACAACAATCAATTCAGTGAGTCTAAACTCTCAAACTATACAAAGCATTAAAATTCTGTTAACATACAACAGGATGTAATGTAATGTGGATGTTTTTTTGGATTTATATATGGTAGGACCTACCATTTCTTTGCAGAGCAACTTGAGGATTTGTACGAGCAGCACACCAGCCTGCCCCAGAGGCACGAGAGGCTTAGAGATCTCCCTGTGGACACAATTACACTGAATTATGCTTTTGACCTCAGCAAGCAGTTGTTTTGTTCCCATTGTTAATAAAACTACTTGACTGTAGGTGACATTTAAGTATCAAAGTGTGACAGGAAAAGAGAAGAAAGGGGAATGAGATAAGACAGATGCTTCTGTAACATTTGTGAGATGCTGACAAAGGTGTAAATTCTCACTGCAACACCCTAAAAATGTTTCTTTGCACCTCATTACAAATACACAATAATTAAAACAGATCAATCTTGTTTAATTTATTAAAAATGAGAAAAGAGAATCAGATGTTATTTATGGATAGAGCTACAGGTCAAAGGCATCAGTTTCTGACAGATCTCAATCCAAAGGAACTAAGCTTGCTTGGACTTAATTATTTGGCTGACTGTCAGTGCTGTAGCTCACCTGAAGAGCTGTCCCATAGGGATGCCTCCCTCATGGAGCATGGGGGTAATGAGTTCAGCCAGGTAGAGCCAGATGTGAGGTATATCTATGGCCGTGTCTTCTGCAGCCTCCAGGGTCTCTTCTAGCCTACGGTCCCAAAAAGCACACAGCACTCAGTCTCACTTAAAACAAAATATCTGTCTGTTGAGAGTTAATGCAGATGCACTTGAGGCAAAAACTATTTCATACAACAGGATGTGCGATGGTTTTCCTGTTAAATACTCACCCTTTGTAGTACTGCTGTGGGGGCAATATCCCTGCCTTTATAAGTTGGTGCAGCAACAGGCCCATGCGCTCTCTAGCGATGGTGCTGCGCTCAAGCGTCGACTCCACACCGTTCCGCACAAACACGTAGAGCAGCGAGGCACTGTTGAGTTCTGTCACACACTGCAATGCCTCCTGCAGCAGCCAAGGAAGAGGACATACGACGTTGGCCATCAGAGTGGTCTCATATTCCAAGCATTTGCTGGTTTAAGGATAACTTTGGTATATTTCAACTCAATTTCCCCCTGTTCTTGTCACAGTGACTAGGGGGAACAACAATTTTTGAAACTGGTCCAGTATTAAGAAAAATTCATGTGTCATGTTTTTACCTTCAAGTCATTAATGTGGAGGTATTCTTCGATGATGGCGCTCGACTTCTTCTCCAGCTCCTCTTCACTCAAGGCAGGTTTTGAAAGAGGAGGAGGAGGAGTGGGGGCGCTCTCACGCTTAACTGCAGAGGGGAAAAAAACAGTCCAAGTTAAACATCATTCTAATCTCTGTGTGATCATAGTGTTTCCTCCAAGACTCCTTTCTGCCATTACATCTATTTCAAATCTTCACTTTTGCTCTGTGGGTTTTTCACCTGGGAGATCTTTGCTTGGGGCTCTGTCACGGCTTCCTCTGTCCCTGCTTCCTCGTTCCCTGCTTCCTCGTTCCCTGCTTCCTCGTTCCCTGCTTCCTCGTTCCCTGCTTCCTCGGTCTCTGCTTCCTCGGTCCCTGCTTCCTCGGTCCCTATGGTCCGTCATGCTGGCCACACGACGCACGGGTTCAGTTGCGGCCCGGAGGTCTCCAGTCCTCCCGCCACGCTCCTGCGACTCCCTGCTGAAGCTTCTCTTGGTGATTTGGTTCCGAGTGCTCCTATCGTCACGACCTTCCCGTCCCTCGCTGCGATCGAATCGGTCAAACCGATCCCTGTCGCGATCACCCCTGTCTCTGTCACCACCGCGCTCACGGCTCGAGCTTGACCTAAAGGTTGTAAGAGAGAAAAAAGGTCCATATTTATCACCATGTTGTGCCGTCAAATCTGGTCTCAAACCGCTCACTATCAGGATGAACACTTGCACACAGAAATGTCTAAATATCTCTTATCTTTACTCTTGTAAACAGTGAAGGGGGAAAGAAGAAAATAAGAGCACAGCAAAAGGACAACACATTTCACTGGATAAGAAAATATCTGTAGCTGCTAAATACCTCTGAGGAGCTCTGCGATCAGAGTCAGGTGCTGACAACAACGAACCAGACTGTTGCAGGGCTGAGAAGCGGTTGAGCGTGCTGGTAGCTGGACGACCAGAATCTAAACGAGGAAAACGACAGATTAACACTCCAACCACTTAACAGGTTAAAACCATACTTTTTTTTTTTTAAGAAGGTGTCTTACCCGGCTCTCCGCTTGCTGGTTTTGCTCCAGTTCCTCCACTGCTGCCTTTGCCCCAGCTACCCCACATGCCTTTTCCTCCTGGAGCCAACAGCTGGTTGTTGAAGTCCAGAGAACCAGGCTGAAGGGAAACACAAAAGTTTCATTAAACAAACAAGCTACATACACATTCACAGAAGTTCCAACTCATCAGGTTTAACCTCAGACTGTAACCCTCTGAGACCTAATGGAGTGCCGGAGATTTCTTTCACCAACCATGTCAAGCTAGCTTGTCAGGAGGGGGGCTAAATAACATTCCCAAGTTAGACTAAATATTTGCGAGGGAAAAACTGGCATGACCATTTTCAAAGGGGTGCCTTGATCTTTGACCTCAAGTTATCTGAGTAAAAATGGGTTCTATGGGTACAAACATGTTCCCCCTTTACAGACATGTAGGGCTGCCCCTTAATAGTCGACCAAACGTTGGTCGACCAGAGAGGTCATTAGTCGGCAAGATTTCATTGGTCCCTTAGTCACAGGGGAAAAAAACAAACTTGAAACTCTATTAGGAGCTGCACCTTGTCAAAATAAATAAAAATCAAAACCTTTATGACTGGACCACTGGAATTCAATTTGAAAGGACAGACACAGGAAGTGGCCACGTTCAGCAGTCAGAAACGAGTCACGTTACAAACCAATCACAGCCACCAGATATCTTTTTGTTTTTCTGTAAATATTCAGTCTGATAAATACAGAAAAGTTGATCATGTTAGTGCAGGGCTACCCAGAGCTTTACATCTGTCCCACAGACGATAGGCCTACACACTTATAAACAGCGCCTGGAAGAAGCTTAGCAACCTCAGACACAACCTATTGCCACGCTCTTGAAAGCTGGCACATAAGAGGGACAATGTTTTCCAGGCGGTTAAAGACACAGCATGTGTACGGCCCCTAATTTCCAGGGCTGGTATCTGCGGTTATTCCACAGGCTAGTTAATAACATGTCGGGCAGGAAATCCAAAGTGTGGGATCATTTTGAGAAGGACGAACCCAAGGTGATATGTAAACTCATCTTCATTGGTCGACTACAAACATGACGTATCATCTGAAACATGGAAGTAGCTACATGCCCATTAGCCCACAGCGTCATTAACAGGCGGCTCGCTCAGTGTGTGACGTGCACTTGTAGATAAAATATAGGTCTATATTAATGAAGGTTCATTAGTACTGTTTTGTATTTCTCTGTAATGTAGAACAGTGTGAACAATATTACTGACACAATTCTTTCTCACACCTTCTACTCAAACCATTGTGTTGCCCCGCCCAAAATATATAATTTAATAACTAAATTAATATGGTAAACATGCAGGTGACTAGTCCACTAATGGCCCTAAATGATGACTATTGGTCGACTAGGAGAATTCTTAGTTGAAGGCAGTCCTAGATTTAAGACAATAAATGCAGTGAAAACCTCAGTGTGTGACTTGGACATTACCTTTGTGATCTTGCTAAGGCGAGTGGTGTCGATGGGTCTGTTCTTGGAGATGGGTACTGTGTTCCATCCCTCATCCTGAGGCTGGCTAGTCCGACCACCTCCTGGTGTGTGAGGGCCTCTGCCCCCCATGTTCCCACCCATCCTGCCTCCACCTCCTTCTTTCTTGGACAGAAGCTGCTGCTGGACTTTGATCTGTTCCCTGTGCTCCTCCATCTCTGCCTCCTTGTGGATCTGGTCAATTGTTTTAGGACCCTGGTCTCCTCTACGAGGCACCCAGTTACTCTGTAGAGACAGAAGACGGTTAAAAGACAGCCTGTTCCAACACCTCTCATTTAATGTCTATATTCATGCTTCCTGTGAGATTTATAATCCCTGTGGATTACTTCACACACAGATTTAAACAAGCCTGCTCAGTCAGGTACACTTCATGACATTAGTCATCGCCAGAAATGCCTGTTATCGACTCTGTATTGCAATATCCTCTTATGGATTAACTAATATTTACCCTTCTAAGGTCCAAGACGTCTTGTAGCATGAAGCGGATTCTGGATGAGGTTTTTCTCTCTTTGATGATCTTGTCCATCTGGTTGAAATACTGGTCCATACGAGGCTAACAGGGCACAGAGAAAAAGCAGCTTTTATGAGTCATCGCTACAAAATGTCGTCCTCAGTGTAAATGAAAAAGTGAGACTGATTTATATGTAGAGAAAAGTCTTCACAGTTCCTCAATCTCATCTCGGATAACAAGTGGCCCAGACAGGTAGAGACGGTTGTTCGTGTGTTCATGCTTCACTAACCTTGGCTTTCTCAAAGTCCAGGTCTTTGCCTATTGTGGAGAGCAGCCTGCAGAGACACTCCAGAGACTCCTCATCATGATTCTTCAGTAGTTTCACTACGCAGTCGTGCATGATGGCCTCCGTCAGCATCTTCAGCTTAAAGAGCTCGCCAATGAACTTGATGTTACCCAATGAACGGCGACGGGCTTGGTCTCTGGACTCTTCCAGCTCCACCCTCAAACGCTCACGCTCCTCTCCCTGAGGGCAGATACAAGTGGGAGTTGTTCTTAGTAGTGGAATAATAAGAACAGTTTAGACTAAATAAACAACCTGTGGTGGTTGTGACACTACAAGATAACATTTCTTACCTCTTTGGCAGCCTCCATTTCTTTTTGCTTTTTCTCAAAGATTGCATCATCGTCCTGGTCCTTCTCAAACTCTTTCTGGCAGCGGTTGAGCAGCAGTTTGCGGAAGTTCACAAAATGTCCTGGTTTATCTGAGGTGGGGACTTTCAACTGAAGAAGGAAAACATGAATGAATAAACATTTTTCATCCTACTGTTAATTATATGATTTAAAGGTATACTATGCAGGAATAGTCTGATAGTAAACAATATCGGCAGCAAAAGTGAAAGCCAACCCCAGATTCATTACCATTCCCTATATTTGCGGTTTTCTGGCCACATGTCATTGATTTCTGTAGCTTCCTCTTAGATGCCTCCTGCTTGAGACTGTGATATAATTTCCACATTGAATGTCTGCGGACAGCTGCGGTCACACAGACGCACATGCGGTTTAATTCATAGTAGAATTCAGGGTCCACGTCAGCCCCCTGCGGTGCATGAAACGCCCAAACACAGCAAAATAGGAAGAAAACAGGCAGAGGCCAGGGTCTCTGCAGATATGAATTGAGCTAAACACTTCGAGTGGGTCATATGTGATGATTGAGAGGGACTGCTTTTGTGTGAGTCTATAAATTGTATTGTAATGTTGTTTTCAAGAAAATCCTGCATAGTATACATTTAAAAACTTGACATATCAGTTCCACCATGAATATTCAGTGGCCCAGACATGTGGCACAAATCAGAAGCCATCATTGGAGAAAATTATAAAATCTGCAAAAAAATAATAAAATCACACAGCTTACCCCCATAAGGCAGCGGCACATGTTGGCGTAGGCCACAGAGAAGTTGGGCTCTGAGATGGCCTTCTCAAAGATGAGGTCAATGGCTCCCTTCAGCCTCTCCTCTGTGTCTATCGTCAGCTCTGTCACTTGTTTCATCAGTTCCTGAAACTTCTGAGGGGTCAGCTTGTTGAGGATACTGCGCAGACGCTTGAACAGCTCCTGAGTCTTGGCTTGTTCGGGATCGTCCTCCTCGACTTCCTCTGCGCCGCGGCTTCGAGTGCTCTTCTTCGCTGTGGGCTTCCAGGCCTTCTCAGCCTTGTTGAGCTGCACGTCGTCGCTGAGTGACATGCTGCTGATGATTTTCCTGGGCTCTTTCCTCTGACCTTGCTGGGAGCGACGTGGCCCAGGTGGCTAAAAGGAGGAGAAGATATGCAGATTCAGGAAAGTTAGAAAAGAAACCTTATTCAACAAAACAAATACACATAAATATGATCACTACCATGATCAAAAGGGACAAGAATTTTCTTTCTTAAGAAACTCACTGGGCCTCGTGGTCCTCCCACCGATCTGCTGCCAAGGTTCCCCAAATACGAGGGAGTAAAATCAGGACCAACATTCATCATGCGAGCTGGGTCAGCAGGCCGTAGTGGAGTCTTGTTCGCCTGAAGAGAGAAAATGACTTTAGTGTTAGGCAAAAATACAAAACACTAACCAGATAAGATGAACATCACGTTTCCTCATTCTCTATCACTAAAACTTCCCCAGCGCTTCTAATTTAACATCCACTTATTTATCACAATGTCACACACAGATGACATTAGTATGAATAACATCCCCTACCTTGTCCAGGACCACATCACTGATGGTAGGCAGGCCCTCGGGTTTGTGCATACTGGCGCTGATAAACTGGAAGCCCAGGAGGAACTCTCTGTCGTACCGCTTCTTCTCTTCTGGGTCTATTGGCTTCCATTGTTCTGAGAGATGAACAAGAAATGTTGCATGACACAGTGTTGCATTAACGCGGTGCAACTTGTGTCCTCATATTCTTTTATGTGCCTCTTGCTTTTTTAACTTTAGGTTGCCTGTGCGTATAAACAACATTGGTACAAGTACAAAAGAGGTTGAAGGCTGAACGCATTTCATCCAACATAACAGCATAGTATATAAACCTCAGTGAAAAGAGCAAAAACAAGGTCTCAAAGATGGTTACACTGCAGGAAAGGTGACTGACAAGTAACAGAAATAAGTCTGCAATGTATTTTATAGTGCTGTATGGAGGAAGACCAAACCTAAAATTGCAGATGCCTCACATCCATTACACTCAGCCTATCCCACTATCTGTAATATCAGCGGTTAATTTTCAACTGCACACAAAAAACTTTGACGGCCCCATTTCTGGAGAATCTCAGTCTCAGCATACCTTCTTTGTACTGGTATTTCTTCTCAGTTGGCTCAGGTGTGGCTTTAGGCTCTGCATTCTGCTTGTCCTCTTTCTCCTCCCAAGTCTCATCAGCGACTTCAGCGGGAGGTTCAGGTGGAGCAACAGGGACAGGTTCAGCCTGAGTCGACGAGGGTTCAGGAGCAGGCTTGGCTTCTTGCTCCTGCGGCAAAAAAAAAACAGGAAGAGTTGAAGACATTATATGATAACCCAGTTGCTCTTCAGAGAATGTAGTGTTATAAAACTAAATATCCCAAAAAATATTATTGAAACAGCTAAAACTGCTGAGACCCCATGACCTTGTGTTAATGTCAATCTTTCATGTTGTCATCTGATACACACCTCTGTGAAGGCATCCAGAAGGTCTCCAATGGCCTCCTTCTTTTTGAGCTCCTTTATGTTCTTCTTCTTCTTTGGCACAGACGTTGCAGCTTCAACAAAAGGAAACAGTGTTGACATTAAAATCTAGTAAGACACATATGACAATCACAAATGTGAGACAGAATCAACTCCACCCTACCTTGCATAGTAGATTCCTCTGTAGGAGGGCTGACAGGGGCAGGAGGGGCATCCTCACTTTTCTCCTTCCTCTCTTCCTCTTTCTTCTCCTCCTCCTCCTCCTCTTCCACCTGCTCCTCCTCCTCTTGGGCTGGCATTACCGTTTTAGCCACAGGTGTGGATTCCTGAGATTGAGAAGCATCCGGCTTGTCAAGGGGTGTAGTGTCTGAAATTGCCACATCAGACAGTTCCTCAGTGTCCTGAGGGAGGCCATTGGAGAGAAGAGGCTCTGCCGCTTCAGCCGGTGTGGGTTCAGGTTCAGGGGCAGGGCTCGGTGTTGTGTTCTGTGTCTGTGGAGCAGCTGGTTCCTGTGCAGAGGGTGGAGGCGGAGAAACTTCGGTTTCTTTCTTTGTAGCCGTTTCTTCTTTTGCCTCATTAACAGGGGTAACTGTTGCAGCAACCTCCACTGTAGGTTCCAACTTAGCACTGGCCACCTGCTCCTCTGTGTCCAATTTCTTCACTTCTTCTGTTCTCTTTTCCTCCTTCTCTGGTCCCTTCTCAGCTGGAGCTGGGGCAGCCTGTGGTTCTTCCATTTTCACAGGCGCCTCTTGTGCTGCTAATGATGCTGAAGGGACGACAGGAGCGTCTACTGTGTCACTAACTTTAGTATCAACTTTATTGACTGCCTCAGCAGGAGGAGGAGGAGTAGGTGGTGGTGGTGATGGTGCTGCTGCTGCTGCTGCTGCTGCAGGGAGGGAAGAGGGAGACTGCTGGTCCTTTATCAATGGGGACGGCACCTCAGCAGTGGCTGTAGGGGCTACACATTGTGCGGCTAACTCAGCAGGGGGTGTCATCTGGTTGTCCACTTCCTGTTTGGCCTCCACCACAGGCTCTGTGTTTACTGTGGCAGGAGGAGGTGGGGTTTCAGCGCAAACGGGAGGCTCCATGTTTTCATCTGGGCAATGAAACACATGAAATAATCACAAAGAGGAAAATGTGGAACACTGCCACCTTCTGGGGATCAGGGCTGCACAATATATCAAAAATTTATCTTCATCACAATATCAACATTCACGATAAAGCGATCGCAAAAAGACGGCTTGCACTGCGATACGTAGCACTAACCTCTTCTTGTCATTGTAGTGGCAGGCTGTGTAACTTCACCGTTGGTCTGTGCAGGACTTGAATCTGCTGAGGAGGCCTGCAATCCCAAAACAGTATTAAGTATTATTTAAGGTCCCATATACACAGATCACAACCATTTTATGAATAACATCCATGCCTTTAATGTTATCCATCACATCTCATCTCAGCAATGCAATGAAATAAATTTAAACTGAGACTACATCAAAGACATGTTGATTTTACTCTGTGATCATTTTGAAGGCCGTAGTATGTCCTGCTGTTGAAACGTTTTGCATTTCGTTTAAGCCCAAGTATTTCTTATGTTTGCCGAACCCAGCTGGCAACTCATGTACTTGCAAGTTGAGGCAGACTAGCCTAAAAATATAACACAGCTCAAAGCATCAGTGAATATTTGTGTGTCTTTGCTTCAGCTTTGTATTGTTTGTTCTGTGAAACTCCATGCTACACTTGTGCTGTGCTGATAATAAGACGTTAGCACAGAGATGTGAAAACATGTAATTACCTCTATGAAAAGTAAATAAGTTGGGAGCTGGTGTGCAAAGGATTTCTGAGCTGTGCTTTGTTTTCTCCGACAATGTGTCCTTTGTTCATACGAACACACCAAATGTCCTTTCTTCTCTTCATATTTAGAGTACAGTCGTGATGTGCTCAAAGTGTACATTTTTTAAATCATTATGTTCTTTTGTGTAATTAAATTGAAAGACATAAATAATACATTTTGTTTTACATTTGGAAAAATGACTACGTTGTCAGATAAGCCAACTACCAGTGTAGACAAAATAAAAGTCCGAATTATAGATCTTATTTCTTTTTTTCTCCAACAACTTGAGTTTCACAGTTAAAGTCGCCTGTGCTTTAATTTATTTAACACACACACATATGGTACCTCAAGTCAGTAAAGAACAGCTGACAACAATTTAGATTTCTAAAATGGGAAAAACACAACCTTTATCCAAGATTAACACAAACATGAGTCACTATTAGTACTCAGGACTTACAATCGATAAAACAATTTTATCTTTAACTACGTACACAGCCATGTTTGCTTCAGATCAGAGTTTAAATGAGTCAATAAAAATGCTTCTTACCTGTGGGGGAGTTGGCGTGGTGGTGGACCTTCCACCTGACATGATCTCCTCTGTGATATCACGCCCGCCCTGGTTAGGGTCTCGTATCCTTATCTATAAGAAGACCAAGCAAATATTAGTTAAGTTTCCACAAAACATGGACCAAACATTAAAATACAGACAGTATGTCAAGGACGCTGCCACTACTGATCTATAGCTGCCACCCATCATGATAAATACTGTTGTTATTTTCAGGTAAAAGGGAAAGTTCTACAGTGAACACACAATACACTTTCTGTCCATTCATTTTTTTTTTTTGACCTCAGGCAAGAGGTGCGCTGCCCTTTTGTTGTGACACACTACCGGTTTGCGTTCTCTCTTTGGTGGCCCTTGTGACTGTGCCGGTGGTTGCTGAGGAGCTGGGGCTTGTGGCTGTTGCTGGGCGGGGTTGATCATGACCGGCGCTGGCTGGACAGACGGAGAGTACTGCGGCTGAGCTGGATAGTATGCTCCTGCTGTAACAGTAAAATTAAGCAAAAAATTAATTAAAAGTTAACAACACTCAGGTGAAAGACGCAGCTTCACATTCAAATAAGCGTCGATCCAGGATTCACAAGATTTTTTTCTCTGTATTTACGACCAAAAACATCTTTGTTTGCCATGTTTTTCATAAAGAACATGCAAAGTGGTTTGTGGGAAGGTTCTATTCATATTCTTACATTAACACAAATTAAAACACACATACTGCAATAACAGAGTGGAGATTCCCATAGGAGCAGAGAAACATAAATCCACACAGAGCCTTAATGAGGTGTGTGGATTACGATGAAGGAAATATAAACTTGAACATATTATAAACATTAAAGCTAATCGTCATTCTGGTTTATGTGTTCTTCCTCTAGTGATGCTGAATTTAACTGAACGAATAAAACCGCTACAGGTAGCCTGTGTGATTGCTGACGTTATTCAATCTTAAAAACACTAGCATGAAATTGGTTATGATACAATCTTTTGAAGAAACAACCTTCACATCCAAACTGTGAAGGTCGGACAGAAGCGGCATGTTAAAGGGAATCCTGGCTTTTTGTTTTTTTCCCCCCAAAGCTGAAGGATATTGTTTAAGCAACTGACGACAGCACAGGTTTGGGTGATTTGCATGTGAAAGGAAGTCTAACTGCCTACTAAAGCTATTTGTTTTTTAAATAACCTTTACAACCTAGATATAACCTTTATATAAAAGGCAACTATATTGTTCACTGTTGTCCACAACCTGATATGGTATACACTGCACTGACACAGTATGAATGAATAAAAGGTGTACTTTCTGGTAGTATAGTCATCATTTAGAAAAACCTTCACTACTGCATTAAAGAGGAGATAAAACACTGAACACTATGACTGTGGTTAGTTTGATTTTAACTGAAGGAAAGACAGAAAATAAGAACAATATGTCTTTCAGCAAGCTAGTTGGTGATGTCACAAGGATGCTTCATGGTTCATCTTAGTTGTTGAAGCAGGCCTGGTAAACTTGGTACTGTAAAACATGTTTTGTCCTTTGATGATGAAGAACTGAGGTTTGGGATTGCTTGTATGGATGTGCAAAAGCGGGAGAGGAGCCATTACAACATTAAATAGAGGAATACTTTTGGCTAATGATCTAAGGCAAAGCTAACATCATCAACTAGCCTAATGTTATGAGCCGATTCTGTCACAGTCACAGGAGGGAGCTCTTCATTTCCAAAATTCTACCATAGAGCCAGCAAGATGTTGGTGGCAAGGGGAAAAAGTCCATTATGAACACTGGGAAGAGGGCTGCCACCAGCAGCTATCTAACCCGACCCCCACAAGGAGAAGGAACAACTTCAAGTGGTGTTCAAGTGGCGCTAAACCCAACCAAAGTCATACCACTTGTTTATTTTACCACTGCTTGGTGATGCAGAAAATGACGACTATGGACTCAGTTTTTTAGTTGGGAACGATGCTGATCATGATATAAGGTGGCTTGTGGATGTAAAAGCTGGGTTAGGCTTACATTAGCTAAGTTATCTGAGACATGATAGTGATAACGTGAGGTTGGAAGCATCTCACTTTGTTGTTTTGGTCTGACAACTTTGTCCATGGTTCTCTGTATCTCATCCAAACTCTCAAATTCCAATTTATCGACACTTAATCTTAGGTTCAGTGCTGTACTCAGTGCTCCTAGCGAACCACCATTCTCATGACTCCACCGACTAGCTTGTTGAAAGATGGCTGTGACCTTCTAGCGGAAAAGAGAAATACTAGTTACTAGAAAAATCTTAATGAATCCAATAGTTTGGTTGCAGTGTCACATCTTGCTTAGGGTAGACATCAAAGGAACCACAGTCATATATAGTTCAGTTTTTCATCTCCACCTTCAACATATTTATCGTGGAATTCATTTGTTTTGTATATTTGACCTTCACTTTGCATCTCAAGTAAACATGTGTTACCAAAATAAGGTAAGAAAAAAAAAAAAAAACAAAACACTATCAGAGACAGGAAGTGCCACAGAGATTTTTGCCACTAAAGCCTGCTGACCAACACACAAGCACACACACTACTCACCAGGGTAGCGCTGGGAGGTGAGAGGAGCACCGTGGAGAGAGAGACGGCCGTTCTCTCGGCCGCCCCCTCTCCCCCCACCACCCCGCCTCTCCCTCGCAGCAAGAGAGGGCTCTGAACCAACGCAGCAAACGAGAGGAAGGGAGTGAGGGGCGGGAGAGGGAGGAAAGAAGGAGAGAGGGCAGGAAGAGACAGATGCAGAATGAGTTAATGAGAGGATCCAGAGGAAGCAGGGTGTTAAAAAGGTCCCATGAAATGAACAATGTCTTTAATGTGCCTTGTGTTCCTGGCTGCATATTATTCTTAGGTCAATGTTTTTATGCATATCTTTAACAATGCCTCATATTGAAAAAAAAAAAAAAATATGTACAACATCTGTACTCATTTTAGCAAATGAGTATTTGCAGCGGTGACACAAGTCAGAAGTGTGTTTGGGGTGGCATTTTCAAAAAAATGTTTTCTCAAAAGTGCAGTGGCTGCTCCATTACTTAGATGTTTGCTTTCCATTTTTGTCTCTTTTCTAGATGTTTTTTAATTCTCATTAATATTCAAATTAGATAACTCCTAACATTAAATCCCACCTCAACAGCATGTTAATATGGATATACATCCAGCAAAAGGAAAAAAAAGCCATTTCATGGAACCTGTAAGGCAGTGTCAGGTGAGACTGTAGATAGAAAGAACACAGGCCAAAGCAGAATCAAGCCAGACCACATGCAACTGGCAGTTCACCACACACAGCAGTGTTTTGAGCCAAAAAGACATGTAACACACCAACCAGCCAAGCAAAACCACAACACATCCAGCAATGCCTTATGGGTAAAGAGGTGTTCAACTGATATGGATTAAAACTACATGCTTAAAATCTCTGTTAAATGTTCTGGTGTTTGAGATTTAACCTCTTTTAACTGATAATCCTCCGTGTTTATGGTTGTGCTTGGTTGTTATTGGTCTTAGTCAAAAACCCTTACCATAAGCAGAGTATTCAGCAGGGCTAGTTCCCGGATAGAAGCCTGCTGTACTGCTGGTCACAGGATACTGCTGAGTAGGAGGCATGTATGGGGCCCGGTACTGCAGAGGCAAAATCAAGAGTCAGAGACAACAACAATAGATGGAACAGTTAAGTAGGGATTGCGTCAGATAAATCTCTGCCATCTCCACAGTAACATACTGTACTGGCTCCAACAAGATGAGACCCCTTTTCTAAGAACCGTTTTTTGGAGATAAGAAACTCACACATTTGTGTGGCTCTTTGTTTTCAAATGCAGCTACGCCTTCATTGTGTCTATCAGTCACATGCTCACACACTCTCCTGTTCAGCGCTTGGAAGCATAAAGACTGATTTTCTCTGGCTGTTAGCATTTTTCAGCTTCCCATTATGACATTTTCTGACACTGGTAATTCTTGGCTGCTTGACAAATGATTCGGTCCCCGATCTGTCTTGTTGGAAGAGGCTTTCAACTAATTTTCATTTGCCAAAAATTTAATTTCTCCAAGGCAGCAAAACCAGCTAAAGGAGCCATCAGTAACTAGAGTAGGTTAAACTGGGCTAACTAAACATATTTAGTTTAAGCTCACTCTGTCAGGTCAGGCACCCTCTTCCAGGGCTCGACAGTGCAAGCGTTTCACTCGCATTTGCAACTAAAAATAGGTGTGTGCGAACTGTAAAAAATATTTAGGGGCACATGTGCGCACAAAAAAAATCAGCTGAAGCAGCCTGTATTTTTGCCAATAAAAAAATATGATAATCTAACCGCAAATGTTGGAGGAACTCCAGCGGCCTTCCCTCTTCCCTATTCCCCGTGTGACACGGTTATGGGTGGTTTTCCAAGCCACTGTCGGCACAATGAATATAAGTCCCACTGTCGGCTGGGTGGAAATAAGTCAAAGTGTGGAGGAGATGGACCGGGTTAAGCGGCGGATCTCTGGGGAAGCCTGCTCCATTCTCCCCGTATTTCAAATAATTTCAACTCTGAGTGCAGCGCTCGGGCGGAAAATCAGAGCGGTGCGCGACACCAAGGGTAGCGGTGCCGCTTTGTCAAGCATTGCTGCCCTCTCCATAGACAAACAATGGGACAGCCAGCGCAAAGCGGCAGTGCATGTGTAGAGGCCTTTAGGGACCATTCGCCACGGCACCGCTGCTGGGCAGTGTGGAAATAAAGCCCTTTTCACACAGAGCGTGCAAAGCGCAGACCTCCGCCGACAAACCCCATTCATTGTGTATGGGCTACCGCGGCGCAAGAGCGCACCGCTCTGCCGCTGAGCTGAGCGGCGCGCAATGGGGTGCATGTCGCGGCGCCTGCGCACTGTGACGACACCTCGGCACCGCGCATCCAATAGCAGAGAAGAGCCTGAAGTAGACCCGGAAGCGGTCACCATGGAGCTGTAGCTCCTGAACGAGCCTGTACTCCCCCAAATCCTGTCCTCTGCGCCCTACCCCGTGAAAGCTCTGTGTGAAAGAGGCTTAAGTCCTGCAGAGTTTCAGAGGACCTGGACAATTTCTTAGGATAGTAATAACATTATATAAGATAATCATATTGCAAAGATAATATATATAAGATAATAACATTAAAGACAAAATTAAATTGCAATACTTTTTCAAAACTTGATGATTTTACCTTTCTGTACATTTTGTATAGAAATTCATTACATAATTTTGCTTGTAAATGTCTATTTGCATCACGTTTATTTTACGGAAAACACATTATTTGATCAATTTACATTGTGCCCCTAAAGTTCTTTGTGTGCTCCTTACTTTTTCAACTTAGGAGCACATGTGCTCCTTGGGAAAAAAGTTAGCGTCAAGCCCTGTTTTCTATTCAAGAGAACATCTACAGTTGTTAAAGCTCATGTACACCTTTTTTTGGCGTCAGTGGGCAAAAATCCCATAATAAACTTTGAGCATACTGTACTAAGGGACAATGAGAGAAAATCAAACTTCTGAACCTTTTCTTGGCTCTGTTTTCAGGCTTTAGAAAATCTAGCTTTTGCCACAAGACTTTGGTCAATCACAGATCATTTCACAGAGCGGGCATTCCTATAACTGCAGATATGCGCGCACGTCTCTTCAGTGTAAGACTGATTTAATGGCAGAGAATCCTACAGAGAAAGTTGCTATTCCAGCCAAAAAACAAAGACGGACTTGACAAAAAGAGTCTAAGAGAGATTCTGACATAAAAAAAAGGAACAAATGTCAATTTAAGCAAAGCTTTTAAGAGATAGAGCTAAAATGTTGAGAAAAGGTAAAGCCTTCTGCTAACCAGAGCCAACTCTCATAGCTTTGGCTTCAAGTTCACTTTTAGGTAGCTAACTTAAGCTAGAGCCTCGAATGACAGCGTGTCCTCAACCACACTCCCAGCTAGGGCTACGACTATTATTGCGTTACAATATATATCTATGTATAATATTATATGATGATTATTTTTGTTAATGAATAATCTGCCTATTATTTTCTTGATTCATATTTTTTTGTCAGTAAAATGTGGGGGGAAAAAAGTATAAAATGCCCTGTGTAATTTCCCAGAGTCCAAGGTGACGTCTTCCAACCATCCAAAAATCCCAAACTATTCAGTTAATCATCATATATAACAAAGAAAAGCATTAAATCTTCATATTTAGGAAGCATCACCAAATATTTGGCTCATTTGCTTTAAATGAAAATGAGTATTTGATGATCAAAATCGCTGGCGATTAATTTTCTATCGCACAGCTCTACAGGGAAATAAGATAAACCAATTTATAGGAAACACTGGGTAACTGTATTAAGTGTGTACATGCCTGTCTGATGGGAGGGGCTTAGGACAGCGAGGGGAAAGCTGCAGGAAGAGGGTGTATTTTCAAATTCAATTTTTTTTCCCCCTTTGCCTTTCCAGATTTCTGCCTACCTCAGCTTGAACACGTAAATGTCTTTGACCTTGACCTCCACCTTTTCAAATGCAATTTAGAAAAATGCTGTCTTATATTTGTACCACTACAGTAATATAATTTGCATGTACGCAGTCTAATGTTGGCAGGCTGTAGGGTAGACCAGTTATATGTCTGTCACTGTAACAAACAGAATGTGAACCAACCTGTCCAGGGGGGATGAAGTAGCCCTGAGGGGAGCTAGCAAAAGACAGCTGCTGCTGGGAGATCATCATCATCTGGGAGCTGGGTGGGTAGACGTGGGCAGGTCCAACAGGTCGCGGGCCACTACTTGTCTGTACCCTTGGAGCACTGGTGGCCATGGCTGGTCGGTTCTGATAGTAACTCTAGAGAACAGGTGAGGGAGAACGAAGGAAGAGGGATGAAGAATGCATAACTGCACAAGCAAACCTGTTGCTGTGTGTGCATTGAGTATCTTAACCATGGTGGTCCTAACCCATGTGTTCTGCATGTGTGTGTCCAGTCACACACACACACACCCCTAATCTCAGCTGGAAGCACTCACAGCAACTGCCAATGTGTACAGCAAGTTCAGCTCTTGGGTTACACTGAGTCCAAAGTGTACTGAATGTCATATCTCCCTGCTACACTGAGGTTAGCCCAAGTTAAGAGGGGGGAGAGGGACGAAGAGAAAAGCTGTTACCTGTAATGCTCTGTATCCACCCTTCAGCCGCGCAACATATGAGCAGAGAGCAAGAGAGGGAGTGAGATTAAGGTGAAAATGAGGACAAGAGACAATGTGGAAGGTTGAGATAACAAGGTGTAAGAAGGAAGAGTATGAGAGGCAACAGCAAAATATCTCTCAGCCATGAACAGTAAGCTCAAACAACCATAGCTGTACACATGCATCTCTGTAGAGGTCTGCATATAAGTAAGCAGCCCTCATGTCCTGCGGGTCCCAGTTTTGAGTGGTAAAAGAATCACTTTAGGGGCTGCAGGCGCATGCGGGCGTTGAAACAGTGTTAGAATGCTACAGGTACTAAAATCCATTCACTTTAATATTAACCTGCTAAGCTGTTATTCTGTCATTATGACGGTAGGTTTGGGACAATGTCTTGCAAATGCAAAGAAGTATGGGGGGTAAAAATGTGGGTATGTGCAGGTGCAGGATGAATAAAGAATAAATAAGGTCTGGGTGAAATCTGCTATCGAAAAATTGCAACCCTGCAACAACTTAAAAAAATGCCACAACTTCAGACACAGAAATATGCATTTCTAGAATGAGATATAGAACTCAATGTTACAGGACCTCAGGAAAAGTTAAACACTACAGCGTTCTCATCCAATTCTCCAACACGTGGAACTGAAAGCATGCATTACACTAAGGAGACAGTGGGGATGTGCGGAAAAGTGAGGGGTGTTAGTACCTGTTGGTGTAAAGTACGGGGGCCTGCAGCAAACTGGGAGGACAGCAGAAGAGAGGAAAGAAGTCAAGATTGACATTCAAGGAGAAACATGGCAAATAGGCCATAACACACACACACACAGATTTAGCCAAAGCCTTAATGCAGAAGCTGCCGTGTCAGAAGTCTTTGTGAAATAGTAGGAAAGGAAGGGTTTCCATATGGGGAAAAATATCACACACTCAGACACTGAATGCAAAAACCTCAGCAGAAAGAAAAAACCATGCTGTGAACAATACCTGTCTTGGCGTTGGTGCAGAGTTCATTTGTGGAGGTGGGGTGGCAAAAACAAGAGAAGGAGGCTGTCCAGGACCGTATGCGGCCTTCAGAGGAGAGAAGGGGGGAAAAATACATGTTACCAAACTTAAGTTTAACAAAACAACCTCTACATTCTACAAGGTCAGTTGCTCTCACCTGTGTCAATCCAGGGGATGGGGCAGGGTTTGGGACAGAAGTGGGTCCCGTTATAGGCTGTGGTGGTTTGTTCATTTCACGTTCTTTTATGGTTCTGCATTAGGGTGGCCTTGTGTTGCCAGCCTTTCTGAGGAAGAGAGGAGCAAGATATTGAGAGGAAAAAAAAGCTCAATTAAGCATTGACCAAGTGTTAAACAAAGGCACTGAAGGAAAAATGCTTCCAGTTCAAATTTGATCTCCATTAAACATGATAATTGCAGCCATACGGGTTAGATATCGCTTAACACAGTGTGAAGAAATGAACCTTAAGTGTGGCATCATCTAACCAAGCAGTGAGGGTGTGGTCTGTGGTTTCGCCTATGATAACGACACCACCTCCCACGATCCCTCACTTGCATGGCTCATGCGTGCAGTCTTATGAGCAATTAGTGTTGACATCCTCTGCAGATTCCTTTTACCTGAACACATAGCAACGGACTCATGTTTTAACCTTCATCTGAAATAGTCTGTTGATGAGTAGAAAAGGGGTCATAGTGGCTATTAGATCATTTAAAAAGGGGGGCTGTGACTGTTATAAAAAAAGAAACACGTTCATAATGATCATGATTTAGCCAAACCGCAAATAGCTAATGGGGATGAATTATGTTTGGAGATATACGTCCAATTCATATGTGCCTGCTACCAAATCACTTGGATTGGTCTGGTTTAGAGTGAATTTAAGAAAATGGATACCTCAGGTCAAAGTTCATTTACTGTGTTAACAGTGGCTTCAATGCCCCCTGGTTGTGCTAGCTACATGTGCAAATAATCCACTCAAATAAGTCGGCATCCGTTTCCAATCTGACCGCAGTTATCAAGAGTAATCACTGATGTATAGGTGGGGGAATAACTAAGACATGGTGGAATTAATCAAATCTGATGAATACTACTCACTAGCAGACGTGTCATCCACCATCCACCTGCTGACACAGGAACTATCGTTAGCTGCTAGCTAATGCCATGCTTCCTTTACACGGGGCATCAATGTACAAAGCTACCATATGGTCCTGTCAGCAGAGATGGCTAACAGTTTTATGAAGCGCGATTAAATGTGACATGCAGTCCAACAAGGCCTTCATATTGTGCTTTAGTTAAGTTATAATATGAAATGACATTTTTGCTGGCCCGCTAACGAGGCAGCATTCCCGGCCGAAGCAGGTTAAATCGTTAGCCGACAGCCGGCTAACGTTACGTGTCCCACTATCATAGACATTTCGCTTAGTTACGCTACGTGGCTGAACACTGAGTCCACATTTAACCTTAAAGTACACAGAGCTCACTTTGATAGTTTCCCTGTGCTGATGAACAACATGTTGAGCAATCAAATCTAGAGAACTGCAAATAAGCCGGTCCTAGCAATAATGTTGCAACACTTGACACACCGATTAGGTTACAGTTAAGCTAATGTTGGTTAACGTTAGCGGTTTAGCCCAGCCCTGTCCTACGAGGTGTATTTAATTACAGGCCCAGCAAGCTCCGCCAGCAAATGAAACCACCAACCCGACAATAAACTCGAGCCAATATGGTGCTAACAAGACAACTGGCACCGGGGTTTCAGTCAAACCGTTACCATCGTGGCGTTAGCTCTCAAACTCAGTGAAAATCATGTTAAAGCAATGACACTGTGAGCGTTGGTGCTAACTGACGAAGCGTTCAGTGATAACGGTAACGTAACCATATGAAGATTAGCCACATGAGCGAGGGACCCTGGCTGTCAAGTTAACGTTAGCTAAGCAGCTCTAAATAATGCCTCAAGGTTAAATACCTACCTTGTAAAAAACATTAAAACACTCTGATTAATTTGGCTTCATCCGTTTTCGTATTCTGGGCGAGATTAGCACGCTAGCTCTCCCAGCGTTAGGACTGACAGCCGGCGGGGCCTGTTCAGCCAGCTAACATTAGCTAGCTAGCCTGTGTGCCTTTGACAAAAATGAAGCCGAGCTCGGGTGTACTTCAAGCTAGCTTTACCGCCGTCAGTTGGTTTTATTCTTACCAGGAATCAATAGTGAATATGTTGTAAGATGTGAACTCGGGGATTCAGCCTCTGATCAGTCTTCTGTTAGTGAAAGTAGTGGTGTTGTAGTTCCCTTGTCCTTTACTCCAAAAGAAAAGTGATGCCCTTCTTGGCTATTGACTTAGCGAGCTAGCTAGCAGACCGGCAGATGGGGTGAGTGCTACTACTGTCACTTCGGTTTAAATCCCCGGGCGAGCAAAAGTGACAGTGCTCAAAATCTAATAATATAGTACTTCGGGAGTACTATTGACAATTCCGATGGCCCCGAAAAAAGCCCCTGGACCGGAGGTCCATGATCAAGGCGTCGATGGTGACGGATTGCCGGTTAGGTATGTACACAACTGTCGCATCAGGAGGCTCAGAGCGAGGCCATAATGCGATGTTTCTGGTCTATGGAGCCGGTGCGCCTCCAAGTCGCATGGGTAACTTCCGGGAAAATTAAATTTTGATGCCGTTTCCTTGGTCATGTGATACAGGAGCTCAGATCAATTCATCAGCCCTTGCTTCACAATAAATTGGTATTAAAGCAGCAGAAGAATATAAGCAAAGAGGCTACCATAGAAAAGACTGAATTTTTATTTTATTTCATTTATTTTATTTTATTCCTATATAGGCTACATACACTCAAGTACTTTGGTACAATGAGTATTTCCATTTGATGCTTTTTCATCCACTACCCCAGGTAATATTGACCTTTTTACTCCACTACATTTCCCTGACAGCTTTAGTTACTTTTCCGATGATATTTTTTCACTCCCTTCCTCTTCATTAAAAAACACTAATCTACAGATGTGTGGATTCTCTCCCTTTTAAGCTAAATAAACTCTAAAAACCCTCCTGGATCAGCTGCACACTACATCATCACAAAGCAGGAAACAGGGCTGTTTTTCTGACACTATGAAAAGTTGATGTTTTAGAGATGTGTGGTTCTCAGCGACGCTCCTTATAGAATATGATGCTTTGCTAAAGATTAAACTATCCAACAGTAGGCCATAACAGATGTTACTGAATTTATAGTTGACAACATTCTCTCAGAAATATTATATTTGGGCGCTACGATTACTGTGCCAAAGATATGAATGCCTCTTTCCTTATTAATCCAATTTTACTTCTTGCCAAATTTCACATTCACAAATGTAAACTCACAAATAAAACTCAAATTCTTTGTATTTATGAAGGAAATACAACATTTTTTCTTCCTCACACATCAAAGCTATCAAAACAATAAATGTATGCACTATTTTTATAATCTTTAAGTGAACCTTTTGGCACAAGTTGCTCACATCTTTATGTTTACTTTAATGTATGTTAGATTTATTTTGCTTTTGTTATCTTTTTCTGCTTGGTACAGATTTAATTTTGTCTTCTCAGTGTTTCACTTGTACATATATGACACTGTTCATGTTCTGTTTCTGCTTATATTGTATAGAAAAAGATTGAAATGTAAGAAAAAATAAAATTAAAGAGTAAAATAAAGAAAATGACTGAAGAAGTAGGCCATATAAAGGAGTTATAATTAGCACAGCTTAAAACACCTACAGCAGTAAAATAGAAACATGATGCAGCAGTAATATTATGGATCCAAAAATATCATATATACTCATAAAGTACTGACAGGAAATGTTTTACTGTACAGCGAATACTTTGATTTACATATATTTTTTCAAGCACAGGGCTCTTACTTGTAGTGGAGTATTTTCATAGTACTTTTACTTAAGTAAAGGATCTGAGTACTTTTACCACCACTGTATTCAACATACTATATAAGCTTAAACTAACACAATATACTCATGTCATGCATTTCACAAAGTCTGTGGTGGTACTGGCTTTACTATGACAGAACGTGGCCTGACACAGTCCTCTAGTATTAAGTATTAATATTGTACTCCTTAGTGGTGAGGGAAAAACAGACATTTAAACATCTACATTTCCATTAAATCTGAACAAACTCCATCTACAGAGAAAGCAAACTACTGAGTAGACTGAGGTGAGATTGTTTTTGTAACCCTCATCATTTTCTCCTTAGTCTGTCCTGAATTAAATTGTGAAGTAACTAATTAAATGCCCCATGTAAGTATAATATTGTACTCTGCTTTATTCTAAGGACAGCTCATTTGTACCCATGATTAATAGATAGGGGGATATTGGCAGGAGAATTATCTTCATTTGCAACTAACAAGTTATTTTCTTTATGACTCGCTTTATATTTTTTCTGCAAAATGTAAAGAGTCAAATTTGTATTTCTCAGAGCCCAAGGTTACATATTTATATTATTTGTAATTCCCCAAAACAGTAACTAAGGCGCAGATGTTAAGTTAATTATGACATATGGCTATAAAAGCAGCAACTCCCCGCACCTGAGAGGCTGGAACAATCAAATGTTTCTGATTTTTACTTGGAAAATGACAAAGTTTCAGCAAATTTGTTTGGGAATGTGCACAACTAAAATATGGCATCAGCTGAAATGATAAAGGGGTGTTCTGCATTATTACCTACCTGCACAGTCTGCACTATATGTGGCAACACCTTGAGTCACAATCATCATGATGCATATTACTAAATAGATTTTAGTGCAAACAAATTACCACATACAGGAGGTCATTCAGGGCCCAAAGTTAATTTTTATCCTGGTGGCTCGTAGCAGCTTCAGTCAACGAAGATGTGTTTGCCTATTGCCTAAGTTTTGACAGAAATGGTCAGATGGGGTCTTTGTACTGAAAACTCACCCCTAGTGATATATACTTTCCTGTCTGTTAATGATTAGATGTCTGCCACAGGATTTTGTGCAGATTTTTGATTGGGTGGAGCTTTTAGGAGGCTTTTTGGAGGACCCCAAAAGCACATTGTCAAATAGACACACACTGTCATCCAAAAAGACAGTACCACTTAATGTTTATTAAGTTAATTTACTTTTAGACTTGTAAATTTACGGCCAATAAGCCACTGCAAACTGTTTATGGCATTGGATGCAAATTCGATAATATTGTCCTTATCATATACCCTTTCATTATAATACCACTATGTACTTTTAGTGATATTTCAGATGAGTGTCTCAACACACAAAAGAGCATTAAAAAGGCTTTATTTGAGAAAAGTCAGGCACGTGTTAACAAAACATAGTTGATCCAATAACAAAGGTAACGTAACATTAGGGTTCAACAGCATGAAAATAGCTACATGGGGGTGTGATTGGTTTGTAAGCTGTGGTAGTGCAATGTATCTGCTAGTTGGTCGTACTTCTAAAAACAGGTCTACAAAAGGATCAGCAAGAAAATACACAATGCAATTTTGGGGTTGAGTGTGAGAAGTGTGGGTAAGGTGCTCGAATCATTGGGGGCTGAATGATGCATCGCGTGGTCCATGGTTGCCACTAGTTTTTTTGCTGGCAGGAATGGAAAGTGCAAGACTTCTCCAGATCTGTTGGAAACAGAAAAAGACAAACACATGAGCAAAAAAAAAAAAAAAAAAAGATTCAAGAATGCAGAGCAGGCATATTTTTAAGGCCTGGCAAGGCTACAAGGAGACGATTTTAAAGGTTCATTATTATGTGCATTTTCAGGTTCATTTGTGAATTCTGGGTTTCTACTGGAACATGTCTGCATGCTTTAACGTTAAAAAATACATTATTTTTCCTCATACTGTCTGTCTGAAAATACCTGTATTCACTTTCCATCTGAAATGCTCAGTTGTAACACCTATCACTCTAAGCCTACCTCCCAAAAAAAGCCCAGTCCACTCTGATTGGTAGGCTAAGTGTTTCTGGATCTTCCACATCTGTGCTCTTGGTGTTTCTGCACCATCATTGCAACTGGCAAATAACTGTAATGCAGGCCCTGAGGAAGGCTGCTCAGCCTTGCAGCCAGTTTTCCCAGTGGCCACTTGTGGTATTGCAGAAAAAAAAATCCTCTGCAGCCCAAAGGCCACATTATAAAAGAAAAAAAAACTGTTGACACAACACCCCAAACTGCAAACAAGGTCAATTATGAATCTTTCTATTCTGATTTTTTGATCCATAGAGGTTTTACATTTGAAACTTTCCTTAAGCTGAGAAAAGCAAGTTAAAAATCTGTGATATCATCAAAATGTAAAGTCTATGAGCTGAGCAGGAACCCATGAGCATGAGGGGCCAAAGGGACAAACACCACTGTGCATATTCAGTGGGCAGCACACCACGGAAATAAACCCACAAACTAGAAAACAATTGCCACCCTGGGGTACGATATTTAGGGATTATTAAAATCTATGCTGTTACGGCACTGTAGCAGTCATTTCTACTTTCTGTAGTATAGTTGTGACATCATAACTTCAGGGAGGTCCTGACGACTCATTTAAAGACAAAGGTTTCTTAATACGGACTGTGTGCATTTCGCTGTGGATTCAGCTTTTTGATACTTTCACAGTATTTACATAACACCCATATCTGCTTTAGAAATCTAAAGAAACCTTTAACGTCAATCAGTTAAATTACGATCCCATTAGTATCTCTTTGACCAAAAGCTGTACAAACCTGAAGCGGTTTCACTGCACTGTCTGAGTGAATTAACGGAAGTCATGTACTCTTTTCCCAAAAACCCTTCATAGTTTGTTCCAGCTGGAACCTCCTGGAGACACTGAGTGGAGTCCTTGAAGAGGAGGTTCTTTCCTGAATCTGACTTGAACATCATGAATGAGGTATCGCTGCCATTGACACCAAACTTGACCTATAAATACAAATAAAATTAGATTTAAAACAACTTACTATATTTTATTCAAAGACAGATTTATTCATTTTATATGCAATCTAATTATATAATTTAACCATCCATAACATGGCCAGAAGTCAGAGGTAAAAGGTAAAAAAAATGCTGTTGAAAGTGAGGAGAATGCCTGTAAAATTAAAACCAAATGTGCAAAAAAATTCCCCCAGAAATGCTATTGTGGAATTTTACCCCTCATGACCTAAGAAAAAATCATCACACTGACCTGCTGCTCCAGGAGAATGCGGACAACCTCATTGCGGCTCTCTGGACGAGTCACCACAGCGTGGGCGGGCACGAGAGCCAAGTGACAATTGACGTAATCAGAGACTGCCACTGGACCCTTTCCAGGGCAGATCAGCTGGTAGTCGTCAGCGTTAACACCACTAGCCCACGCTGCTGGATTCTTGCCTTTGACAAGAAGAAGCAGAACAATGTTGTAGTTTTATACAAAACAACACAGTTATAGTTGAGATGAAGACAGGTCAGTGTCGGTCTCTTACCACCACTGTTTTCTGCAACGATTGTGTGTTTGATGAAGGCAACATCGCCGGCACCCTCAACGAGACATCTATAACGATATGCAAAAGATAACTTATGAAGATGAGGTTTCCACCCTGTGCAGGGTGCTCTGGAAGAGCAACTACTGCAGTAGTTTGTCTCTGTTGGAAATACATTTAATTGCTTTGTTGCCAAAAGTGAGATGAGAACATTGGAGCTGGACCTGTGTTCGTTTAGCTTAGCATAAGAAATGAAGCAGGAGGAAACACGTTCATTTTTCCCCCCAGTGTTCTGCCTAGTCCCACGCTTCTATTTTTTGTAGTGGGTTGTTACTTTTTCTTGGTGAGCAGCAGCGGGCTGCAAGTGGCAGAGAAGATGCAAACAATTGCTGAGCTGATAGATGAACTGTCATTTGTTAAGCTAACTTTACATTAACCTGAACTCCGCCTAAAACCACAAATAGTCATTTTTACATGTCCGCCAATGCATTAATTAAACAAATGAGATACAACCAGTTAATAAGTGAGCTTCAGAGATGCTGATTAAACTTTGGAGAGGGCCATGCTGGCTGCTTACAAATTTTGCACTAACCTACGTTAACGACCTCCTGGTTCAAGCTCCACTCTTGGCACACAAACATGACCACGGTACCAATCTTCTCTAAATCTCAGACAGAGATTTCCCAAAATGTCAAGCTATTCTTTGAACACACACACATGTAAAAATGTATGCAGCAAATGACTGCATGGTTGCATCCTACCTAAAGGCTCCAGTGTAGCCGTAGTACTGCTCTTCAGCACTGGCTTTGCACTTGGCCTCATCTCCCACAGCTTTGCCACTGCCGGCACACTGTTTACAGAATGGAGAGGTGGACTCTGATCCGGGGGCACAGCCACTAGTGAAGAACTGAGCTGGGGAGAGGAGGAGACAGTGTGTGTTGGTGTCACACAATCAGGTCTTCTAAAAATTACATTTAGATGTGAGAGACCAATAAGGGTTAAACATTGAAATACGTGCACATAGGCACTGAAAACATGCTCACAGCTCACCCCCCTCGGTATGGACATTGCCAGTGGTCGGGGTGGATATTTGGTATACAAGGCATAGAATTTTGACACTTGACAGTCTTAACATAAACTTTACCAAAGTCTTAAGTTGCATTACATACTGCAGCCATTACAAGAGGTTTTAGTTGCTACAAGTGGACTTGTAATTAAATTGGTGAACATTTTACAAATTTGCAGATCAATGTGTTCAATAAAACGTTCCTTATACTGTTGATAGGAAACATAGTCTTCAACTTAGTAGTATACGAACAGGAGTTTTAGCAGAAGAAGGCCGCAGTCACTTACTGAAGTCACAGTTTTGAGTCTGGGAGTGGATTATACCCATGGGGACGTTCCAACCAGCAGTTCTGCCAATGCCTGTGTGGCAAGACCTCTTGCCCTGCAGGTTTTCCCAGGTCACGCCTGAATTCTTCTTCACCACAGCAACAGCATAGTAAGAGGAGGCCGCGGCTACATGAGTGGAAGTACAGAGGGAGACGAATCAGAAAACTATCCGTCAGATTATTATTACTAGTAACAGTTAATCTAATTAAAAAGTTCATCTTAAAGCTGCTTGGTAGATATTTACTGCTCCGTAATGTCCTAATGATTTCCATAAGGTGTCCTGGAAAGAACTATGTGATTTGTTACTGGAAGAAATAGACAGTGTTCGCTTGGTACACTTCCAACTAATCAGTTCCTGTGAAGTGTGTGCATAATCTAGAGAGGCTTTTCGAAAGTGCACAGCAGGTCAGCTGAACATGCTGAAATGTGCAGTTCGTCTACAGTGACGCATAAAACTCTAAATAGATGGAGAATAAAGTTTCCAATAATAAATTAGTTATGAATGAATATTTAATTGGATTCAAACGGAGCTTCTCTGTCAAGAACATTTCAATTTTTCTCATAATTAGCACCAAGTTACATTTCTCTTTCCATGAAACTTCCCCAGGAGTTACTGGGAAATTAAATATGAACAGCATTTATGACTGGATGTTGTCTGGGATTTTTTGCTATTGTAGTATAGTGACAGATTAAATGTTTCCTTTTGATGGTCCTCAAGGCCGCATTACAGCTAAATCACACGCTTTTCTAATCTAATTTCATGTTTCAGTATCACTTAAGTCAATATAGTATTTGTTTTTAAATATAGTAATATCAATATTTTAACATTTAATGTAGTTTGAAATACCTCCAGATGCGCTGCACAGATCTGTGGAGAGAGACAGAGATTCACATATTACTCAGAAAAGCAAGTATAAAACAGGATTGTGCAGGATGGTTTTTGTGTGTCTAAGCCTCATACCGGCATTGTACTGCTCCACCAAAGCAGGGACCAGACCGCACTTCCCAGCGGTGTACACCTCTCCTCCATCCATTGCCATTGCATCAGCCTCTTTACGCTACAGGACAATTGACATGAGAGACAATCAGAGACAAATACCTCGAGAATCAGCTTGTGACAGGTTCACACATCTTCAAACAACACTGTTTTACCATAATCTTTTTAATGCACTCTTCAACTGTTTGTGCATTCTGGCATTCAATGGCGGCGGTGGTGTCCTCAGTGATACTGTTGATGCTCCACATGTCACACTTGTCCGTCTCAGCTTTGCCCACAGCACACCATTTAATGGCGGCGGATGTAGTGCCAGTGGGCTCTGGAAAATAAAAGCACAACCATAAGCCGGTGTCTGCTGTCTAATAAATGTGTGATGGTTTGTATGTCTACGTGTCTGTTTTATTTGCTCATGTTTACAGTACCTTTCTTAAGGGAACGGACGATGCTCATGTATTCGGCACCCAAATACAGGAAGGAATCTGTGTTGGGGGGCAGCTGCACCAGCTTCACTGTTGAATCTTTGAACATCAGGTTTTTGCCGTGTGAATAAGCATCAGAGGAGAAGAGATTAAAGTTCTGAAAAGACAACAAGTAAGATAATCCAGTATGAAAGCACTGAAATATACGGTAGGTCAACTGAAACACAGGTGACACGTATTATATCATTTATGAGGCAGCCAGCTCTGATGCTTGCTTTTCGTGCAGTACGAATATTTCATATCCCACCTGTACTGAGTTGAGGCTGTTCCAGATTAATTCGGCCAGGTGTGGATCGCTGCGGGTGACAACAGCATGAGCTGGTACTTTAGCCAGGTGGCAGCTTGCGTAGTTGTCGATGGGCGCTCTGGTGTCATCCTTGCACAGCAGCTCGTAGTCGGCCTTATCTGCATCTGAAAGTGTGCCACAACAATGATTTCAACGTTAGTCTTTTTCTCTTTCAATCTTCCAGTGCTAAATGCGTATTGTACCCATCTTCTCCCTACCATAAGAAGTTTGCACTTTAGTAGTTAGGTTTTTGTAGTCTGTATGTTTTCTTTTTGCTTTTTGTGTGTGTTTTGCCTTATTGTTTTAAATTACATTAATAAATAAATGAATAAGTCAGTACTTATCATAATCAAGACTGAGAGTCTTAGCTGTTATTTTGAAATATATGTGTAATTTAGCAGTAACACCGAGCCTCATATGAGTCTGTGATAAAGCAAAGCAAGAAAGCAAAGTTAATTTATATCCTACTGAGCCCTGAACTTTTATTTGTTATGCATTTTTAAATTCTCCTAGCTATTTAGGATCAGTAGGATCTGATAAGTATAAAAAACTGTCAACAATCATTGAACTAATACTTCCTAATTGACAATTACCATTAAATGTGAGCAGGTTTTGGACTTTGTCCACTATTGTGTCGGCTGCAGACTGACTTGGCAAAGATGGCTGCCATCTTCTTTTTACATGGCTTAGTGTATTGTGGTCTTACTGCCACTAGATGGCACAAAAAAAGTGTCCATGAATGAGGACAGCGGGTTAAGAAGAATTAAGTATAAGGTCAGGTAAACCCAGAATGTGATGTCCTCATATGAGGACGCAGGGTCTCAGGAGGATATATCACCTTTCACATGCATAATATACTGTGGAGCTAGGTATTGTAGGACTCTATCAGTGAGCACTAAAATGTAAAATGATTTCTAAAATTAAAAGGAAGCCAGTGCAGACAGGTTAGGATAGGTTGAATATGTGACCATCTGTCGGATTGTTTTAAGAGGCTAGCTGCAGCATTCTGGATGGTTTGTCAACAGTGTATGGAGAATTTATTGAGGTAAAAAGAGAATTACAGTCATCCAAAGGTGATGAGATATTATTCAAATTGATGCCGTCTGCTGCCATATCATAGTGCCATAAAAGGTGCTTTTTACCATTGGTGTCATGACACTGACACCAATCACTGACAAAGCTGCAATATTTGACCACTTTGGAATCAGAACAGGCTGGATAGTTAACTCGAATTTAATGTGGACAAAATGGATTTTTTTTTTTTTTTAAGATATTTTTATGGGCATTTTTTGCCTTTAATTGATAGGATAGTGAAGTGTGAAAGGGTGAGAGAGAGAGGGAGAGACATGCAGCAAAGGGCCACAGGCTATAAATCAGCTGCTTGGCTGACATTACTGTGAGTCCATAATAAACACATATTAGAAGACATCATAGTGTGATACTGACCAGGTACAGTGAGATGCTTCACAAAAGCCACTTCTCCAGCGTCTTCCTTCAGACACCTGTTAAGGAGACCAATCCACAGGTGCATCAACATTAGAGGTTTGTAGTATAGTGTATTTCATCAAATGAGATAAAAACGTCACAGGACTACAGACTGAGTTGTGATAGCTTGTCATATTTGGAAGATAAATGTGTAGAGGTTAATGGAGGACAGTGAGCATTATAGAAGAAGTGAGAAGAACCAGAGAAAGACTGATACTGACTGGTAGGCGCCGGCGTAGTCATAGTAAGGCTCGGAGTGGGACCTGGAGCAGTCTCCACGGCACAGCTGACACAGTTTGCTGCCCCTTGTTGCCCCTGGGACACAGCTGGCCACGAAAAAGTCACTCACCGCTACAAAACAAAAAGCAGGGCCGTAGAAAAGATTCAGAAAGCTCCTCCACCCACACATTAACACAGTCTGACCAGACTCCATAAGGAAAGTCTCAACATTATTCATACTTTTTTTAGTTACCTGTTCTTTTCCAACATGAAGCTGTTTCAAGTTATACCGGGTATAAAAAAAACTGAAATCCGCCAATAAAACATCCTTTATGTTGAATAGTCTTAAATTTTGGGACTATTTGCCCAAACACATCGCATGTTTCAGAATAAAAACGACTTCACCTTGTGTTAATTATGTTTACACACCGACTCTGAAACTTTAGAGACCAAGACACAGTAAAGAAAATGTAACGCAACTTGTGTGACACATACATCTGCAGCAAGAGAGGGAATCGAGGAAGAACTGGAGACGGGACCAGCAAGAAAAAGGCGTGGAAAAATATGGAAACAGCATCCTTCTTGAAATCTTCCTTGACAAAGAGAAGGTAATGCAGTGATGATGCTTACTGCAGAGAGCAATTTAAGAGCAACACAGTAATTTCATAACTCAGGTAGCCACAGTAAAACTTCACATTGTAGTACAGAGGGTTATGTGCCAGACTGTTTTTTGTTTTTTTTGGCTGAGTCGAGTGTGGAAGCTTCCTGTTTGTAGCTTTAAAGGTGCTGCTGGGTGACTTTCGTTACCTTTAGACAGAGCTACACTTGCTGTTTCCTGTCTTTATACGAAGCTAAACTAACTGACTGCTGGCTGTTCATATTTAACTGACAGATATCACATCATGTTACAGGTGTATGAAATTAAATAAAGGAAAACACTAAGGAGAGTGTCTTTAAAGGCGACTGCCGAAGTACAAATGTTGTTTTGACTGTAACTTTTGAAGCTAATGCACACACTACACACTGTGATCAGAGGTGACACTTTTATCGGACTGTGCTTTAACTCACCTTCCTCCACAGGTTTGTCTTCAGTACCTGACCATGAAATCAAATTCATGGACACCAGAGTTCCGATGGGCATGTTCCAGCCTGCAGATTTCCCCAACCCAGTGTGGCAGGATTTCTTCCCCTGAAGCTCACTGAACTTGAATCCGGAGCCCTTCTTCACCACAGCAACGGCGTAGTAACAGGTCTCTGAAGCTGGGTGAATGCAGACAAATCATTAGCACAGTTAAAACATGTAGCTCGTACAAAATGCTATAAGAGATCATCTTTCTCAAGGTAATTTCATCAGTAAAGACAGCTGGTTGTAAACATACAGGGACCGTAGTCCTCAGCAATAATGGGGTGCAGGTTGTAGTTGTTCAGTCCGGCAGTGTAGATGTCCCCTCCGTCCAAAGTGATGGCATCAGCCTCACCAGACTGTTACGAAAAAAGACACACACACACAAATTGTTACCAACCAGCTAGGAACCCCTCTGTGCTGTATACTCTAAAATCCTGGAAGCTTATTGTTGTTCTTGATATTTGATGAAGATGTTAAGTGCAATCGCCCCCTGCATGTGGGAGGCAAATGTAAGTGTTTCAATCAATATTGTAGCTCTGACATTGCTTGTGAAAACATTTGCTGACTGTTAACAAGTAGAGCATCAACACGAGTTAAAAACTGAATCCAAATAGTTCAAGAGGTTTTTTAATGGTGACATCAAAACCGAAAAACTCTTAACCCTTAGCCTACTGGCAAGACTTACACTTGTTTTGGAGTTTTTTCACACTGTGGCAGTGGCGGTCAGCAACACGCACTCAAGTACTGAACCATTTTGAGTGACTTAACTTGAGTATTTCCATTTTATCCATATTATATTTGCAGAGGGAATATTACTACACAATTTTTTCTGACAACTGCAGATTAAGATTTTGCACATTTAAATATAAATATGATGCACTGATGGAAGTACTGAAATATATGCAGTAGACATTGTTTACACATTATTTTACCCATAATAATAGCATTAATTAAATCATGTAAATATGACTTCAACAAAAAAAAAAGCCTTAATGTCCAAGGAGAGTAATCTTGAATCTTGAAATGTTAATGTAACGCTTTGAAAGGGACCATCCTGTACTGCATTTTACTTTTTCATCTTAAAGTATATGTTACTGGTGATAATACTGCTGCACTTTGACTCATTAGGATTTTAAATGCAGGACAAGCTTGTAATTAAGTATTTTTACATTTGGTGTTGATACTTTCCACGAGTAAATGATCAGAATCCTTCTTTATCACAATAAGACAAATGCAACATCCATTTTTTTGGCAATTTTACTTGATAAAAATATTAAACTGTAGACAGAGCTTTGAGGAATATTTTTGGTGTGATTTTTTTATTGAGCATATCTCAATATGCTCTATCATGTTTTTCTCCTCACCTTAATGGCCGTGATGCAGTCGATGGTGTTCTCCCTCTTGATGCAGGTGAACGCAGGAGCTACGCCTGCCAGGGCCAAACATTTCTCATGCTCTTGGTCCGACTTGACGCACCATTTCACCTGGGTGCCAGGGACCGCGAGCACGGCGGCTGCAAACGCACATGGATAAATACCAATGCAGATAAACTGAGTAATTAGTAAATCTGTGATTTAAAGATGTTTGTGCAAAGATATGAAATGTCCTTACCGAGGCATCCGAGCAGCGCCACGAGGAGGAGAGTCTGCATCTTGGACGGCGGGGTCTCCAGGTCAGCAGAGCAGAAAGTGCGACAGGCAGCTCGGGCTTTTATAGCAAACCCCTGACTGGGCTGACAAAAAAAAGTTTGCTCGGGTGTCCTAATGTGTGCGTGCACTGGCGCGCGTGTACTTTAGTGTGTGTGTGTGTGTGTGTGCTGGGATGACAGGAAAACGGAGAGATATCCGACATTTCCACATACTGTAAAGTCACAGACTCTCCTCTGACACTATTCAACCATTGTTTGAACTGACTGAAATCATCCAGGGGGGCAGAGAGGACAAACATTTACTCAGTCAATCCGTAAATACTCTTTTAGACCTGATTGTACTGAAGTCTGACTTATTTAGACCTAATTTAACTCCTTTTTGTTTGTATGGTGTGTTCACATGCTTTGTGTTTTATTCTGTAAATCCATATGTTCTATGAGGACAAACAAGGTGATTGATTGATTGATTGAAGTGTTCATCAGTTCTTTGAATTTACAGTGCAAATAGCCTACACCAGTGTGTTGAAGTGAATTTCTGCTGCGATTAAGACTTCAAAATACATGTGGTTTTCCTGTGCAGAACCAATCTGCTGCACTTAGCAGCATAAACAGATAACATAATCAGATACTTTACTGAAGTAAAAGTAGCAACAATATAAAGAAAATACTCCATTACAAGTAAAGGTCCTGCATTCAAGATTGTACATAAGTAAAAGTAAAGTATTTCATGCAATAATTACTTCAAGTGGGCTATCAAATGTTCAGTATTTCATATATTACTGGAGTAGCACAGGAGACTAATATCTATCTATCTATCTATCTATCTATCTATCTATCTATCTATCTATCTATCTAAACTAAATGCCCAGTCCCTTTTACTAGCCAACAACTAAAGCCTGTCTCAATTAGAGGCCTGGTCTAATTGCCGAACAGTTTATTTTTATAGATGTTCTTTGGATGTATAAAACTGGATTGTTGACTAATTGAGCAAATATAAGTTAGTTGTTAAAATCGCACAACATGGACATGCTACACGCCGTTAGCTCAGTTAGATTCTCCACACTTCTCCACATTGTTCAGTCCATTTTACTGGAACCACGAGCACCAGAAAATACCGTAATTCATTCAGATTAACTGGCATGATGAAAAAAACAAGGTGAATCCCCGTCTCCTGAAGCTGTAATAAAGTCAGGAGATGTGTCCATTTCATAAAAAGTTATTCATATTCCTTTAGTCCATAAGGATCCATAAGCCTAATTCTATACAAGTAATATTCATACTAGTTCATATAAACACCCATCCATCCATTTTCATCCACTTATCCGGGGCCGGGTCGCGGGGGCAGCAGGCCAAGCAAAGCACCCCTACCATCGCTCCCCCCACGACCCTCACGAGGATGAAGCGGTTAGAAGATGAATGAATGAATGAGTATCTAAGGTGGGACTGATACATTGTTTTGCAAGTCTAAATTCTTTATACTCAAGTCCCAAGTCCAAACTTTGGAGTTTCAAGTCCTAAACAAGTACATAGTGTATTATGAAGCTGTGACTGAGTCCAAGTCACGATGCACTCGTCACCAAATGTAATGCCATTTTAACAGCAGATTCATTATCTTTTAAATGTACGCAAATTCACGAATATTTCATCAGGTCTGGATCAGAAGGGATGTCTCTGGAAACATGATGCAGCGCATTCACCCAACAAAAGGAGTCATATTGTTATCAGGGCACGTTGCCTCAAGCATTCCTCCCTGTGGCACCATTCAGCTCCCTTATAGAGTTACACAGCAACATGGGGATTGATCTCACTGGGTGTTTTATACAGAGAAAGGAAATATAAAGAACTTTCCTTTACTTTTCACTTTTATTGTTCTCTTTTGAGGTCATGTACACAAATCAACCTGCCAAAGGGGTGGGAACAGGCACTCTTTAATTGTGACTAAGAAGGCTTGCCAGAACAGCAGAGTAGGCCATGCTGCTTTTGTAAGATCCTCTGATAGTACACCAGAAAGTCCAAGAAACAGCACGGTTCAGTTGTTCAACCTGCGATCCTTGAATAAAGTTGAAATATGGACAATCAGAATGTTGTTAGGTTTGAACTACAATGTGTAATAAAGCTGTCAATAGCTTGCTTGCATCTGTCACACGTAGGGCTAACCCTGAGGGAAAAAATGAGAGCTTGACCTTAGACGTATGAAGTGTACAATGTTAATTAAATAAAGTCATGCCTTAAACAAAAAAAAAATTTGCACTCAATTTACATTTGCACTCATTTGTTAAAACAAGTTTTTTGGAAGTTGCTGTGTATCCATCTGTAAATTTGATCCTCATGTTTTGCATACTGCATCTCATTTTTGTTGGACACTGTAGTTTTTGTGCACAAACAAAATTATCTTTGGTATCATTTTTTTCCACCTAGTGATCGGTAACGTAAAGTTAGTTCCTTGTGGTTCTCTTCTGCAACTTGATTGGATGCTGTCAGGTTAAATTAAAAAAAATATATATATCTATCTATCTTTGTAAGTACCAGCCACTTGAATGACACAGTCACTTTAGTTACCATCAGGAGAAGAAGGCAAAAACGTGAAAAACTGCATTTAACCAAGTATTTTACTGAAAAAAGCTGCAGTGTGACCCACATACATGTTTACAGAGTCAATGTTGCCCAACACAAGAGCAAAGGTTGGTGTTGATTTTTCAGATTGAACCAATAACACCTCCTCTTTTGTTCCCATCTGCCAAATATTGAAATATCACCCTATAACTTTCACAATAGATCTCATGTTTCAAAGTGGACTTTTGGTGGTGCAACTTTGGAAAAGCCCAGATCTGAGCTTTCTCAGCTTTGTCCTCTGTTGTTCTCTGTCCTTTTTATATTGGCATTTATTCATGTGTTATTGTGTCTGCAACTGCAAGATGTTTATACTGGAGTAAATAATTGTAGAACAAATAACTGAAAAGGAAGAGTATAAATTAGTCAATCAAATAAAACTTTGCGTGACATTGAGGTGTATAAATAGGTGTAAATATTTGCACGGAAAGCTGGAGTGGATTTTCCCATCAATGAAAGGGGACCCCACAATAAAAAAAATTACTTGTTTAAAAACTCTCCAGTCATTTATAAATCCTGCACATACAGTACAGGCCAAAAGTTTGGACACACCTTCTCATTCAATGCGTTTCCTTTATTTTCATGACTATTTACATTGTAGATTCTCACTGAAGGCATCAAAACTATGAATGAACACATGTGGAGTTGTGTGCTTAACAAAAAAAGGTGAAATAACTGAAAACATGTTTTATATTCTAGTTTCTTCAAAATAGCCACCCTTTGCTCTGATTACTGCTTTGCACACTCTTGGCATTCTCTCGATGAGCTTCAAGAGGTAGTCACCTGAAATGGTTTTCCAACAGTCTTGAAGGAGTTCCCAGAGGTGTTTAGCACTTGTTGGCCCCTTTGCCTTCACTCTGCGGTCCAGCTCACCCCAAACCATCTCGATTGGGTTCAGGTCCGGTGACTGTGGAGGCCAGGTCATCTGCCGCAGCACTCCATCACTCTCCTTCTTGGTCAAATAGCCCTTACACAGCCTGGAGGTGTGTTTGTGCAGATGCACGCTTCCTTCTGTGCAGTGACACAGTTAAGTTGGTGGGCATGGTTTGGTAGAAAGAAAACTACATGAAACTGCTCACAACAAGGTCTGTGGATTATCTTGAGTAACCGGGTTGGGATTTCTGGAAAGAGACATTGCTGTTGAGTTTTTCAAATGTGTTTTTTTTTTTTTTTTGGTGTTTTGAGCACCACAAGCCGAGTGCTATCTACCTCCATTATATTCAAGAGGAGGCAGCAGCAACTTGTACCAAAACAATCTACATTGATAAATAGTACAAGTAAGAGGAAAGATATGTGCTTTTGATTTTGGGGTGAACTATCCCTTTAAATACAGCTCAGGTGAAAGTTACCTGTCAGCATGATAAAAATGGATTCAGTTAGTGGTTCCATTTAGTCAAATAGGCTTATTAGGAAAACCAACGTCATTAATATTCAGATTTACTGTATAGATATTGGTAAGTGTGCACTATACAATCTTGAATCTTGAAAAATATTTCAAAAGACGAGCTCTTCAATAGAGAAAACTGCAGCATAACCACACTAACAGCACTGTACTCAGTTTTTGGTCAAGCTACAGGGCAGATTGTAGAAAGCATATGTGGATGGATACTCGAGCTGTCAACTGTAATTACCAGTGACAAAGTGACACCAGCTGTCGTAGTAGAAGTAGTATAGTACTATGTTTTATATGTGTGTGCAGGTGTGACTGGAAGCAGAAAAATATGTTATTTAAAAGTATCAAAGGAGCAAAATCCTTAACCAGCCAAATCACAATGTTCAAAAAGGGGAAGCCGGCACATTACACAATGCTTTGTTTGGATAGTCGATTGTTGATCAGGTGCCCATAGAGTTGATGTTACACCAAATGCCCTATTTTGCTTAATCATACAGACTATCTAACCCTGCCATGACTAAATGTTTATTTTCCTGTCCACTGAGATAGCCCGACACTGAGCATACATTAACATTTTTCCACAGTTTTAGAGACATAAGCCCCTTTTATACGGCCTCTTCAACGCAGGAATTTCATGCTGTCATATAAAAGGTACAATCATGGAATGGGGGGGCAGAGTAATCTCACCTTTAAGGTGGCATCAGAGGTAGTAACAGCACCAAATGGTGTCTGTATAAACTAGACGTGATCATAGGCGGCACAGGTGTGATGTTTTGATGACATGTTATGTGTGCAACCCAACCTCTGGAGATTTATAAGTAGCTGTTAGCAGTTAGCAGCTAAGACACAAAGACGAAGAAAAGCGGGAACAAACAATGAGGTCTGGGAGCTCTTTATCCTCCAAGCAGAGGACAAGATCAGCCGCCATATAACAGGGACGGTAAATGATTGTTATTGACATGTTATGCCGTTGTTATTGTTTATAAAGCACTGCCAACGTATATGCTAGGCCTATGTGTCACCCCAGAGACCGATGCTGTCGTGTTGGTAGGGCCACCAACTAACTGCCAGTGTGTTACGAGTTGGGAGTGAGAACGTGGTAGTCATTAATACTCTGAAATGAATATCAGGCAAACAACTGAACTTTTGTTTGGTAGGCATTTTTAATTTTTCCTAGTAATTTGGGATCAGTAAAACTTAGCTTGTTACTATTGCTAAAATCTGTTGCCATATCAAACTGCAAACATTATTAATCATAAATACACAAGTTTCAATCATAATATTTCATCAGGTTTGGTCCACTTTTGTGTTGGGATCAGCTGCAGACTGATTTTGTTTTTATATGTTTTAGTACATTGTGCTCTTACGCCCACTAGATGGCACAAAAAAATGTCCATGAACGAGGACAACAGGTTAAGAAGAATGCAGTATAAGGACAAGTAAACCCAGAATGTGACGTCCTCGCATGAGGACACAGGGTCTCACGAGGATATACCATGGATTTTTGACAAAACAGTCGGGGCTGGTGCTCCAAAAGCCACCCCCTGCTCTGCCTCTGTGAGTCTGGATTTGAGACTTTATCCTTCTACCAGTTTCCTGAACCCTCAGAGATTACTGTGCTTTTGTCAATGTGTGCCGACACTTCACTCACTCGCGATTCTAATGACACCTCTTGATAACATGGTCAGCAAGTTGATGACAACACTTCCCTGTACTCATTGCACAAGATGACATTTACTGCATGCTTTATTCATACAAAAGTCAGACATCATTATGAGTCTATGCACTTTCTGTAAATATAAGCAGGATTTCTGCTGGATATATTAATTCATTACTATTAATCAATGATTGGTAATATTTTTATACTAATTTTATCCGAGGTATTTGTAACCCAGCTGCCTGAAATACTTCTGGGACTCTTGTGACTGGCCGCACGTCTGACAATGATTACAGTCCACAAGGCCATCCTGACTGAGCTAAATCAGAGCGGATAAGCTTATTATCAATGATTGTTCTCCTGAAACATGCAGAGCAGGGGTTAACAAGGCATTATAGGTTGGACAGACTCTTTCAGTGTGTGACACAGGGCTCTGTGTGAGTCTCAAGTACATGAAAAATGTTTTGCAGTGTGAGGTCAGCTTTGCCTATAGGGCTCTGGTATGTCATATAAGCAAATACCACCTCAGAAATATTGTACAAAATACCTGTAAATATGCCACTAAACGAAGGAAAATTGTTGGCAAGGGAAAAGGTTGTGTGTTTATCACATGACTAAGATGTAAAAGTGAAGTATAAGTGCAGGAGCGACCTTTGACATAAATAATGCTCAGCCTGTGATGAGTCATCTTGATACCCACACATGACGATAACACTCTAGATCAGTGCCTTTGAAAAGAGTTCCTTTAAAAAACACGTCTTGCTGGTTAATTAGAAAATACAGACAATGCTAGTCCCAGTTGTTCCTGTCAGGATGTCATTTACAGACACAGCGATGGTGAGCTTTAACCTCTCCTTTGCATTGGTGGAAGAACTCAAATACTTTCCTTTGTTAAATGTAAAAATACTGCATTGTGAGTAAAAATCCTGCTTTTAAAAGCCCACTCTAAGGACAGGTTTCAGCCTGGAGCCTATTATTCTATGTTTTTGTGTATCAGTGACTAATGGGAACAACATTTTTTGAAATTGGTCCAATATGATGGTGTCCGATCACAGTATGAAAAGGATCCCCACAGAGATAGCCCTTTTTGTTTGACCAGAAACAGCCCCAAAATTGCCACTGCCAACACACCAGACCCCATTTAAATAAATGATAATTTGGGCGTGTATGGAGCAGCATATTTTCACGTCTAAACGGGTGAATCAAGGGTTTATTTCAACTTAACCAGAGCAGGAAGAATGGAAAAACGAACCAAGACGACTGTTGTTAGTTTAATTTTTTATGTACTGTGTTTTACAATGATAAAACTACTGTTTATTTAAATGGAGTCTAATGGGTTTGGCATAGCGATTTTGGGGCTGTTTGTGGTTAAATAAAAAGGATTTCACAGTTTAATAAAAAGGCCTACCTCTGAAGGGATCCTCTGCAAAAAGTTCTGAGCATGTCAGTTGGAAACTTGAGCACTTTTAGTGGTCATAAATTAGTGGTGCAAACATGCCCCAAGTGGTAACAGTGCAGCCTGTTGCGCCACTCTTGCCAAATACTGGACCAGTTTCAAAAATTGTTTCCAAAAGTCACTTAGACAAAACATCATTAAAGCACAAATTCAAGTTCTCAAGTATTCTCCTATTTTAATTGCTTTTTCATCCAGCTGGTTTTTGAAGGGCGGGAAAAACTGCAAACAAATTTTTGTCGGGTCAGTCTGGTGATTCAAATCTTCAGCTCACAAACACGCTTCTCTAAACTGCACGCTCATGTCTTCAGCGTGTATTACAGGTACTTCAGTTAAATAATCTTGCACTGCCATAAAGTCGAGGGACAAACAAGAAAAATATTTTTAAAAGTTGAAATTGGGCGGCACAGTGGAGCAGTGGTTAGCTCTGCCACCTCACAGCAAGAGGGCTCTGGGTTCAAACCCACCGGTCAGCTGAGGCCCTGCTGTGTTTGCATGATCCTCCTGCGTCAGCATAGGTTTCCCTCCACACTTCAAAAGACATGCAGGTTACATGACTCTAAATTGCCCGTAGCTGTGAGTGTGAGTGTGAATGGTTGTCTGTCTTCATGTGATCGTCTGGCGGCCTGTCCATGGTGAACCTCCCCTGTCACCCACTGTCAGCTGGGATAGGCTCCACATTATGAATAATGAATTATGGCCAAAACTGATGCAGCAATTCTATCTAGTCCAAAAACACTAGACCCCACATTTCCCATACTGTCACAGTGTCTTTGATTAAACCCTCATCTCCTTAAATGCCCATTCCTTTTGAACTCCACACCAGTTTGTATCTATTAAAAATAAAGCCTTAAGCCTAAAATAAACTTTAGAAAGCTCCTCTAGAGCCACAGAAGACAGAACATAACCGTGTGACGCATTGTGACAAGCAAACTGAACTTTGTATGTAAAATCTGCGTTAAACTCAGCCCACACATGGCTCACTGATCACACATTAACTTACATTGACTTCTTTCTGAGAACTAGCTGACAGACCCCTGGATGACTGGGGTCAATCATCCTTCTTATGCAACAGACAAAACCTCAAAGGAGGCGGGTTATGAGGGCCGCCGTCCTAGTTACCTCTTTAACCTTAAGTAACTAATGCGTAAATTTAGGTTTCTAGTGAAATTAATGCAGGGTATCGCTGTTAGCTGGAAACACTGAACCTCCTCAACATCCAGCTTTTACAGAAAATTAGACCAATCTTGCTATTTTAGCTTGTTTGTATTTTTCCAGCTGGGTTTTGAAATGTTTTTATGACCCAAGAGCTCCAAAATCAGCAAAACATCAAAATAAGCTTCTCGTGCAAACTATTCAAAGTAATGTCGATAGTTTACTGATTCAAAGACGACACTTTGACCAGTGAGTTTGTGAATTCAGACGCCATCGTGCAAAGAAAACCTTGACATCTGTTGCTATGCATTTGTGGGAGCTGATTTTCCATATTTCTGCTTTTTAAGTTAAGGTGAAAAGGGTTCAGTGCTTAATTCAGCGCTGCACTTTGCCGGCACATATCCCCTCACCCTCCTTTTGTCCATTACAAACTCACACACACACACACAAAAAAAACAAGGTGAAGGAATGCCCTTCACGCACTGTAGTATCCACACAGCGAGGAGAGTGACACAGAGTCAGTGTCCTCATCTGTTTGTACAGCTGCGAGTCCTTTTCTTTTACCTCTGACCGTTGCCCCGTACAGACGCTGTTACCACTATCAGTTGGGGCCTCATCCAAAGAGGAATTTATATGAAATGTATTTTGAGATGTTAACCAATAAAATGCCTTTTTACCCAAAGGCTCGAGACTAAAAGTGATCTGCAGTTTGAATCACAGTTACACACTGTGGCGAAAGAGGTTTGGCTTTGCTGTTTCTCAGTATAGATTTTCATTATTTATCCAGTTATCAGGAGTTCAGGCCCGACAGGCTGAGACCCTGTTGTTTTTGCGCTGTTCAGCATCGCTTTCCTTCTGAGATGTTTTTACAAATTCCTGTGAAGTCGTAGACAAATTAACAAATATGCTCAACAAATATGACCCCAGTCAACCTGATGGGGGCGCCATGATTAAGGTCCAAAGATGCACTCCCACTTCCCTCGTCTCAAAGTCAAATTGGGTTTTTTGTTAGATGCCTGAAATAAGGTCTGTGGTAAACACAAGCGTAATAGACGTCCATGTTTTGTTCTACAGCATAAAACACCTCAGTAAATATCCTACTAGTAAATTGTGAAGCTTTTATGTGTCTTAAAAAAGTGATTGCTAACAAGTAGCTAAATGAGACTACAGAGCGTCATCACGCCAAACATGGATTTACAACCTCACCGTGGTGGCAACATTAAGTAGCATGTTCCCATTTGTTTTTTGACAAGAGAACCAGGGTGACGTCAACTTCAGTGTCAGCCTACAAGAAAACAATTTTAGTAAAGCCTATCAGGAAGGGAGAGAAAATGTTGCTAACAGTTTAGCCTTCTGCTAACAAGAGTCAAAGGCTCACAGCTGCGGCTTCATGTTCACATTATGCAGCTAACATTAGAACAAAATGTTTAATTATCATAAACTTTTGTTTGCCACAGAGCTTATTTTCTGCAATAATCAAAAATCCAGTGTTAAAAACCCCATTGGCTTTTTGACAAGGGAACCAGGACAACACTAACTTCCTCAGCGGGGTGTAGAAAAACATCATCCCCGGAGCACCCCATTTGGGAGAGGTCACGCAACTTACATTGTTAGTCAGCTTGCTTTGAAATTGGACAAACAAGTCCAGCTCAAAGTGCTCTACAAAAAAAAAAGAGCACAGTGAGCCTTTAAAGTCAGCCTGACTAGATTTTCTGCTGTTTAGAATTTTTTGACATCTCCTCCTTAACTGTAGCTTGTTGATATCCTGCTGCACTGTGAAGACATCGACTAAGAAACTTTAAAGGGGCATGGCTCAGCACATGAACAGAGCTAACTCATCACAAAACATTCAGGATAGCTGATAGTTTCCTTCAAATTGGCCACTAGGGGGTGCTACAAATGCAAAAACATGGGCTTCATTTAACAGAAACTAGACTTTAAATCAGTAATTGTTTGTCCAGTCATCACAAAACTAGCAGGATATGTTTATAATAATGTTAATCCACATGCATAAAGTTATTTTGAAATTGGGAATGCCACCAGTTACAAACAAGTGCTTTGGCCTGGCATAAAATTTGGCCATAAATCAATGTTAGTTTTTGCAACCAAAACTAAACTTGGTGAATAGTTTTAGCTAAGCTGTTGAAACATGTCCCAAAAATGTTTTTGTAACAGGCCCAGCAGATTTGGTCACAAACAAATGATTTTCTTAAAACCTGTAAGTTTTGTTTAATGCAGGTGTCAGAAACTGTCAAACTTTCTCGCATCTTGCAGCTGTATTTTAGTTACTGGCACTGCAATTAATAGTTGCAATCCAGTTTATACTCATCATATCCAAATCAACATTTTAACAGATCCTTTCAATGGCCGACAAACCTCTGTAATCAAACGTGTATTTGAATGGCATGTGATTCAAGCTGGGATTTTACAGCATGCAGTAGCTTCCTCTGATATAAGTTAACTGATGTGTCAGCACGTATCACCTCTGTTCTTCCAGGACTGGAGTGCTTTCTTCAAAAACAACTTTTAAATGGAGAAAGAATGAACAAAGAAAGGAACACAGCTACTCTCCATGACCAACAGCAGCAAACATTTTTGTTTATACTCAGACTTTGTCACCCAAAAACATTTGCAAAGCTCATTTTAATATTCCTAAACAGTCACAATTTAAACTGGCTACTGGTCTACTTCTTCACCTTATTTATTTGAAGAAATTTTGCCATTTAAAGCACATTACTGCCACCAACTGTCTGTATTATGTCTTATTTAAAAGCTCTAATTTAAACCATGAGCTCCAGACCGAGTTAATCCAGATCCGGTCTCAAATCGGTTTGTTGATGCCTTGGTTTGAACTCTGAGGTGATTCTCATTCCTATACAGCTGTTGTCATCTGCTTCATTTACTGAACACTGTGAGTGTTTAAAACAAATCAGCCAATCTGACATGAAACCCGAGCTGGTAACTAAAAAGACAACATTATAAAGAAGTTGCTGAGTATGCCTTACTTAATACTACTACTTACAAGGTGCGTACTGAAACAAATCTTTGGTTGACCTGGATCTTTTACCACATGCAAAACAGAGCATTTGGGAAACTATGACGTCATTTCTCCAATCCCTACATGCCCATTGTTGCTTTGTGTAACGATCATGAGCCCAACAGGACAACAGTGGCAGGCTACCTGTTTGCTAATGTTTTGTTAGCACTGCTTGGTCTAATGTCTACTCTATACTTAAAACTAAGTACTGCTGCACCACCTCACAGAGAAACAGAGGCCTCTAATGTTATTTGGTCGACCTCAGAGTCAATGGCTTAAAGTCAGCATCATCAGAACCCATTGAGGCAGCAGATGTGGGACAATTTTGAGACTGGGATAGTTAAAGGAAGACTTTTGCATGCCCTCACTCGTATCTTTGAGTGAGCTCTCTCAGCCTTTAATCGAAGGAAAATCGACAGTAATGAGATCTCCACTGGGTATTTTGAAAAAGGTAACGCTAGCCTGTACACTTCCTTTTTGACAAGGTGAGAATGTATGAGGAAGCTAACGTTGGCGAGTGTTTGGAGTTCTAATGTTTCAGAAATATTTTGGACAACGAAGGTCGTGTGGACAGATTTTTTCTTTTTTAAATAGGATGGGGAAAATATCTGTATACGTGTTAACAGGGCCTGAATCTCCTGTGTAAATGTACTTTTGTTAGAGAGCATATCATGATTTCATCTGACCCAGTGTTTATTTGTATTGTTGAAATTTTAATTTCTTGTGTTTTGCCTACTTTGTTGTTTTTATTACTCATTTTAGTGTTTGTATTTTAAATGTGTGGTTTTATTCTAAAGTTCTTTATGACTGCGTGTGATGTGCTACATAAATAATATTTACTATTCTTATTAATTTTGATGCACGTTCGCCGTCTAAGTTGTTATAGTTTATTCTCAGGAGTTGCTGCATTTCTCTTTTTAGTACGTTTTGATATTGGTTTGGGTTTTAACTTGACATTTATCTCATCACATCTGTGAAGTTCACTTAAAATGTGACAAAGAGACCAAGCAGAATCTCCCTTGGTTTTGGTGGTTATATTTCAACATCAGCATATTTTCTTGGCAGCATATAAAAAAGAAAGGAAACAATGACTACAGCTAAATATCAGTCTCTCTAAGCCATCTCTGTACAGTGTAGGTCCGACTGATGAGATGTACCACCCTTCATTCATTCCCTTCTGTATCAAAAGTTGAAATCCAAAAACAATCTACTAGTCTCTAGTTTACCAATAGAAACTGGAGTAAAAATGTGCAGAACCAAGTCCTCTCATTTCTACACACGTGTGTCACAGATGTCCGACACATTTTCTAGACTTGTAATTTCACGGACCTTTCCTCTTAGTGCTTCTGCCTTCCATATAATGACAGTTGTTCAAACAATGACCGTGTGAGACCAAATTTGGGTCAAAATAAACAAGAATGAGCCTCCCTTTACCTGTCCCCAGGTACAGAAAATAACAAGAAGAGCAAGAAAATAAACTCTGACATTTAACATCCTTTATGGGAGGTAAAAGTCTTTTTTGTACAAGTCCCTGGTGCCTCGTCATCAATCAGTGATCCATTGTTTGGGCTTTTTTTATTTGAATATGAGCTATCATATATATCATATATATATTCTATCCTGATGTGCCTCAGTATTTAGAACAAAATGAAGTCTGCATCAGAGAAGAATAACTGCATTATAAAATTAAAGAGTGCCGGCACCTGCAACACCTTACTGGCCAATTGTAGAAGACTACAAAGGGATTAGGCTGTCAGTAGAGACGTCAGTATTGAGACTACTGGAGTGGCAGGGAGAGATGTCCATCCACTAAGAGTTGTCTTGGCAAAAACGGGGCCTAATTCCAGGAGGACAGAAGGTTATGGGGTCAAGGCCAGTGACATCGTCCCACATCATTGGTGAAAGGGTGAGGTCTACCAGAGAGATACACAAGCAAAAGTGAGTGTGTCTGACAAGGCTAGTTCCTCTCCTGCACAAATACAGTCTCCTGTGGACAAAGCCCCGCCTCCTGCAGTGTGATGTCATAGTCCAAGTGGGCCAGCTTCCTCCTGGGAAAGTTGGTGACAAGTTCGAAGCGTTCATTCGGGTAACCTTTGGACTGGACGTGTCTTACCAGGGCCTTGATGGGAGAGAGTAACACACAAGAGGTGAGACATTTTAAGTAACAATCTGTGTTCATGTGATAATATTCACTGTTCACTGGGCATGAAGAGGAAATGCTCACATTATTTTTACTTTAAGCTAGTTTGACAATTTGGGAAATGCACTTATTTGCTTTGTTGCCAAGAGTTAGATGATAAGATACCACTTTCTTCTTGATTCGGCTGCCCCCATTATAGGGTTGCCGCAGTGGTTCTTCTGTCTGTTCCCCTCCTCTGCATCTTCCTCTGTCACACCAACCACCCACACGTCCTCCCTCATCACATCTATCCTCCTCATCATCCTCCTCTACTCTGCTAGCTCCACCTCCAGCATCCTTCTCCTGATATACCCAGCATCTCTTCTCTGCACCATCTCAATCCTGCCTCTCTCTTTGTCCCCAAACCATCAAACCTGAGCTGTCCCTCTAATATACTAATTACCGAAAATCTTGGCATCTCCTTCCCTGCCTCCTGTCTTTTCCTGCCACCACCTCCAACAAAGTCTCACTACCACCCTGTAAACCTTCCCTTTTACTCTTGCTGGTATCCTTCTATTGCAAATCACTATGGACACACATAGTCCACCCTGCCTGCACTCTCTTATTCACCCCTCTTCTGCACTCCCTGTAACTTTTCACATTTGTCCACATCTCTCCAGTGCGTAACTGCACCTCCCCAGGCTCTCCTCACCCTGCCCCCTAATCTCACTACAGATCACAGTGTCCTCTGTGAACACCATAGTCAGTAGAGATTCTTGCCTGATGTCATCTGTCAACAAGTCCATCACCACTGCAAATAAGGGGCTCAGAGCAGATCCTTGATGTAATCCTACCTACACCTTAAACCCATCTGTCTCTCCTTCCACACACTTCACCATTGTCACACCACCCTCATACATATCCTGCACTGCTCTGAACATACAGTACTTCTCTGCTACTCCCGGCTTCCGCATACAATACCACACCTCCTCTCTTGGCACCCTGCCACATGCCTTCTTATCTCATATTCCTTCAAATCTGTACCAGTGCGCTTCTTATCCCTCTTCAGGCAGCCTCTTACTTTCAAAGATTGTGTTAAACAGTTTAGTTAAAAACTCCACTGCCATGTTTCCTAAACATCTCCATGCTGGCACATGTATTTAATCTGGACCAAACACCCTTTCCACTCTTCATCCTGTTAATCCACTGCACTTCCTGATTCACTCTAAGGACAGATACTACTTTCATCTAGGTCGATATGAAGCTGCAGCCAATTAGCTTACGTATCTTAGCTGGATAAGGGTGAGTAGAGCTATCCTAGCTTTGCATAAAGTTAAAAAAGCAGCACCACTAAAGCCTAATTCACATTACAAGATTTTCACCGTGATTTTGACGTCGCACAGGATCTTGAGAGCCACCTTGGGTCGGAAGTGAGTCGGCAGATAGTCTGCCACGATGAGTCCTTGTGTGTGAACAAGCCTACGAGCAAGTCGCCCCCTCATCTGTGACTGGGACTGGATATTTGGCATGCTAGAAAACTGGAGAAGGCTGACATGACTGACAAAGAGCATCAGCCAATGAGAGGCGGGATGTGTCCCACGTCAGTACGCAGGAGGACAGAAGAAATGTGTGGAGGACAAGCTGCAGGGTTGCCACTTGCCAGGTCCACTTATTAGCTACGACTTTGGGCTTGTTTCTAAAGTGGAGTTGCTTATTTGGGCTTGCTCTCTAAACGTCACATTTCTCTCTATATATATCCGTCTAATAAGTTTAAATGCATGATAGTATGTCAGACTGCAGTCGCTTCTTTTGGGCTTGTTTCCATAGCCCTGGTTGCTTGTTTCTCTCCCAAGATCTGGCAACACTGACAAGCCGGAAGCCGCAAGCAACAACAACAACAATGGCGGCATCCGCAGGATCACCGGGAGCGCGTTGTGTCTGGACCCAGGATAATAAAGAATATCTATGCCTTTATGATGTGTCGCCTCCAAGTTTGGTAACGTCACCGTGTTATCTGGAGCTCTGTTGGCGAGGGCTCAGTGGAGAAATCTGTTACAACAAAGGTTGTAACGCAGTTGGCGAGATTCCCGCTGACAGAAACACACATCGCCAGGTATGAACACTCAAAAGATTATGACTCTGCAACGCAAAATCAGGGTGAAAATCGTGTAATGTGAACTAGGCTTAAATCTCACAATTTGCTGTTTTGTGAAGATCAAGGATACACTTATTTCTACTCTAGAGCCAGTAACTTCCTGGGGTCTGGCAAGTAGCGAAGGCCAACAAATTTTTGACACAAAACCCCCTGTAAAATGGTGAATTGTTGTTTTACACAGATTAAACAAACAATGTTGTATGATGTGTTAATTAGTGCGCTTTAGAGGTGCTGATAAGCATTTGTTTAACAGTGAACAGAACCAGGTTAGCTGTTTGTTTCCTGTCTTTATGCTATGCTATGCTATGCTAAGCTAAGCTAAGCTAATCGCCTCTTGGCTCAAGCTCCAAACTTTGTGTACAGAATTCAGAGTGGCATCAATCTTCTCATCTGACTCTTTGCAACAAAGTAAAGAAGCAAAAATGTTGAACTATTTCTTTAAAATAGTTATTGTTGTGTATTCTTACCAAAAGTTTTGCTTGAGAAGACAAGGAAATTTGCTCTCTCTGTCCATCTGGGTAACGGAGCATCAACCTGGCTTTAGGACCTATGTGAATAAAAACATTGTGGTCAATATCTTTTTGAAGTCACTCATTCTTTGTTATCATAACTGTTTGAGGTTTAGAGTGACAAGTTGACATACCATTGTCATCAGGACAGTCTAAGTCACAGGTTTTGGTGGTGCTCGTCTTGGAAGGTCCGGCGCTTTCGGCCGCTGGGGGACAGTGGTTACCTCCAGAGTCGGCGTCAGGCTGAGGATGACGAACAGCTGAGGGCTCCAGGTGGTTCTTTTTACTGTCCTCCTTCTTGTGACTGTGATTGTTTTCTTTATACGGAGATTTTCTATGGGAAGTAGTGGAACTATCAGGATGTAGACGCTGCTGGGCTGCAGTGGCCGGCGGGAGCGTGGTGTGTTTGCTGGTAGAGCTTTTCTCTTCGTGGGGTGCTGGCATTTCGCTGTCCGAGCCATCAACAGAAATGGGACCTTCGCTGTCAGAGAAAGGCTCCGCGTCTGATTCATCATCTGATCGGGGGGAATCAGGAGCTTCGGGGGCATTTGAGGACTCGTAGTGGGTCTCCTGTAGGGAGGCTCGGATCGCTGCCTCCAGCTGACTGTCTTCGCTGGCATCAATCAGACTCTCCTAGAACAGAAAACAGACAGTGCAGCTGTAGAAAATAAATCACGGCGCTGGGTAAAATAACACAGAAATCTGGTAAAACTTCACAGTCAACACTGATGGCAATGTTTTTGGGGATGACTAACAGTGCTTTCACAGAATAAGATGTGCAAATTTTGAGAAACTATCATTACTAATAAATCACTTATTACGGACGATAACTTCTCAAAATTTGCATGTTACCAAGCACACAGAAGATTTAACTTTTCGTGCATATAGCACAGTTTAAATATTATCTTTCACATGTAAAGCAGCTTTAAGGGGAAGGACGAGAACAATGAAGTTCTATCACAATATCCAAGGTAATCGCTCTGCAATTGATCAACAACTATGAGTTGTGAACTTCCAACAGACCCCCTGAGAGAGCTCTTATTAAAGAAGAAAAAGTAGAAGAATTAGTCGTGACACATGAAATGAGAAACCCACAGAACGAGCTCGTTTGGCAGGGGGTGCATGACAGGATGGCCCATCGAGCTGCCCGTGTTCTGCCAGGAAGCCAGTCGTCTGCTCCAGGAACGATGCCACGTCCAGCTGATTCCACTCCACCATCTTTTGACCTGGAATGAACAGGTTTTGAACAGCACAGTTCAATATCATATTCAATCATAGCATATTTAAGTAGCAAAGGCAGATATGTTCAGCTGTATTGATTTAGAGCTACTTTACAGATGTAAACAAAGAGGGTGAGACATCTGCTCACTGTACTGTATTGTACCATTTATACAGTTACACAGATGACAATGAGGTTAATTTATCTTCATTATCAATTTCGTTAAAAACCTACTGATGGCCTGTATTGATCCCATCACTTATTCATACGAGGATCTCTTGCTCAGTCTTGCACCATTATTCAAGGATGTTGCATAATGCTGCGTTGAAATTACTTCTTCTAATGGTGTTGTGTTGTCTTTAGGCCCAGACACACCAAACTGATATCATAAAACTAGTGGCGACGAAGGCCGACTGTTGTGTCCCCTCACATCACCTGTGTCTCTGCCAAAAAGTGGCACTTGAAAACACCGCAAAGACTACGGCCATCCAGGATGTGCGTTCTGTGCCTGCATGAGAGGAAGTAATTCTCCATATCAGCAGGCAGCAGAAGTCTGTATTCCTCATTCATCAGATTCAAGATGCTTGTTGGCTAGTTAGAACATTAACAATATAGCCCTATGTTGTAAGAACAAAAGATATTGACTGTGCACAAGCAAAGAAATAATACAAACCATTACGAACCATTTCTGCTGAAGTGCTCAGTGGCTAAAAAAAATCTTACCTAATATAACAAGTCTGATTCAATTTCTCACCCTCTTGACTTTTAATTGTTTGTTTGCTTTCCTCATTTATTTTTTGCTCTCACCAATGGGCTCCCAAAAAAGCTGACAAGGGCCGACTAGTTCCAACAGCAAGGGACACACTACAGAAACTAGGGTGACAGGCGCTCACAAATGGGCAGATACTGATAATCAGTGGATATTGTGACAACTAACTTGTCATAAACACTCACCTGTGCGGGGATCGAGGATGGAAATATAGGGAAACTTGTTCAGCTTATAGAACTGGATGTATCTTTGTCCCTCTTCACTATCATGATATACCTGTAATAAAGGAAATACACAGTATAATACAGACATGAATCTCACACCAGGTATACTTCGACTGAACCATTATCTATACTTTACCGTCTCTGTTCCTGTGCTGTTGACATTTTTTCCTTTTGCATTACACACTAAATATATTTCTCACAGGAATAATCAAGTTCGACTCAACCTTCCCAACAAAGGAGTTTAGCTGCTGGACCCTTGCAAATACCTCATCAAGGTTTTCAGGAACACGAGAGCATCACAGACCACGGATGACCCTGTGATTACAAATTCCATACCTGCCAGAATATGAAGTGTTCTCTGATGATGGTCTTCACTGCATCGTTGCTCCAAACATCCCTGTTCAAACACTGGCAGGCAAAGTCTTGTACATTTTGAATGTTGATCATCAGCCACTTGTTCTCCAGTTGTCCACAGTCCTTTGCCTGCAAGCACATAGATGAATTTTATCAATTACTTAGCAATGAATATATCAACTACACACGTTTTGATGAAAACCAAAAAGGGTGTATGTGGTTAAAGCTATATTACGCAGCAATTTCCCACAGAACAATGTATAGACTCATACAGAAGTAATGCTTTTCAAACTTTACTAATGAGTGTGGGGCCGTGCATTTATCTGCAAAGACTCTGCTCTCTGTCTGTATTTTCTTATCTTCTTAATTTGTGTTTGCCATGTTCATGGGCATGTGCTGTCACAGCGCTCAGGTGAGGCTGGAGCTTTATAAATAGGTAGCAACCAGCTGCCAGACTGTATGCAGAAGACACCCAGGAGACAAAGCACAGAAAAAATGAAAACATACCAAGGCCAAATCAACCAAACGCCAAATGAGAGTGAATCTGGGGTTGGCTTTTACCTACTTAAAAAACAGTAAACAACAATCCTGCATAATATACCTTTAAGTTAAAGTCTGATGGAAGACAAATAACTACATTAACAAAGTGACCACACTACTTCACTGGCAGCTTACATTAAAAACAAAAAGGAGTGAATGATGTGTTTTGCATGTTACTTCGTTAGATTTTTTTTTTATATGTCAGCTGTCAATAAATGAGTGTCAATCCGGCTATCCTGGTGTGCACTGAAACTTTGATTTCCTTTTGGTTCACACTGATTTACCCTGCACCAGCTGGCACCCAGGAGAGAGGCACAGCTGTGCACTGGGTATTTACAGTTCTTTTCACTTGGTAATCACTTGTCTCTTTATGGATCATAACCATCTACATCAATGATACACCAGCACATTCAGGTTTCTATTTTAAACACTACACCAATTAATTTTGTGAGAACTGTGAGTGCGCATTCAACCAGAGAGGGAAAATGCATGTACCAAAAATGACAACTGGCCCTTCCGTGTAAGTCACACCTGGTTTCCCACCTGTGATCTACACAGTAACCATCTAAATTTCACTGAAAGTTCACACAGATTGAATAAAGACATGTGGTTTAAAGTGTCCTGTGATTGACTCCTCACCGTCTCAAAGCTGCCTTTGTGCATGAGCTCAATGGGGGGACGGAAAAGGTCTGCCAGGGTGCTCAGTTTCTTATCCACCGTTCCGCCGTTACGCAGCTCCTGTTCCTGGCGAACTAGGAAAAGAAAAACATTTATCGTCATTACATTGCTCGCCACCAACCACGCTCTTTAAGCTTGGAGAATTGAATTTACTCACTCGTCTCTGTTTGGAAGTCTCGGAAACCATCAAATATAGATCGAGCAGGTCTTCTTCGCTTTGGTACTGCATGTGTAACAGACACATCACATGTCACATTCAGCAGATGACTGAAAAAGTGCAGCCTGTAATAACACTTTAGTTTGTATGAAGTCAAACAAGAAGAGTATATTACCTCCAAACAGTGGTTCAGGTTCCACCAATATGTCCTGCTTCTGGGGAATGGGTGCTCGTACTTCACTGAGACACAAAGAAATATAAACAGTTTTATTCCAAGAAGTAATCTAGACCAAATTTGGTATCAGTCAAGATGTAAAGATACACACTCTCTCTTTGAAATATCATCAAGCAGCAACACAAATCACAGCAGAGGTCTGAACTCTCCTCCCAGCTCACTGTTAACAACACCTCTAAACTCAGAGAGAAATTATAGAGCACTGTAAAAATCAGAGTATCTTTAAGATACTAAAAGACTTTGTTTTACTTTTATCCAACACATGTTTAGAAGAAAAATATCAGCTTACTCTGAAGGGGGAGCTCTACTGCTTGAAGCTGCTGAACTGGAGCTGGTGCTGGGCTCCTCTGCGATACCGCCTCCATCCAGAAACATAGTCACTGCCATCTCCAGGTTGTTGTTACATGCTTCCAACATATGTTTTCCTACACTCTCTGTGGCTCCTAAAACAGTGTTGGACAAAGGAATACTTATGCTGAAAATCATTATGGATTAAACTGTAATGCACAGCTACATTTGTGTAAAAACCCACAGTATCGATGTTAGTTGTGAAACAGGAAATCATCAGTAAAATATCTGTGCTATGCTGAAATACTATGATTAAGGAACTATGTTGATTTTTGCTTGTTGTGACACACTTTACTTATTTAAGTCATCCTATTATTTTTTTTTTGTTTGATTACTTGCCTTTAAGAGGGACCATCACTTCATTTCATTTACTGTGTCTGATCATCTATAGGCTCATATTGGTTTTTAACATAAACTAAAATATTTGATACAGATCCTGCAATGTGGTTATTGAGGAATTGTGACCGTGATATGTACTATTCATACACTTAACAGCTGATAAATGAACTTGTCAGTGCTCTCACAGAGAAACGGGATTTAAAAAGGGACAGCGTTTCTACATTACCACACAGAACATCATTGTCGTTTCTGTGCTGTAATGTTTTGCTTGTTGTCTGTGCACATCTACGAGTATGCATCTGTAAATCTGAAAACATTACAACATTTAAATGTTGCAAACAGTAAACTTGGTGGCATACTACAAACAAAACATAGGTAACTTGGTAAAATTAGATTTTTGCAGCTTTTCTACAGTGTGCCAAATTGATCAATTTATATTACCATACTGATTTAACCATGTTTACTACACATCATGTATACATAACACTGCTCTTTTGATTGCTGGATTGACTGCTTGCCTCTAAGAGGACAAATAGTGTTCATTAATTTGACTTTTTTGTTACAATGCATACATGCACACGATTAAAACAGGGTTGTCAATGCCAATGTGATCATCCTGTTGTATAAATATTGTTTCGGGTAAAATGAAATCCTCGTTTAGTCTGCATGCGGAACTGCTGGGTCCTATGAAATGCAACCAGAGTGTAACTTCATGAAGGCGGAGCTGCTGTTCACTCTGATGGGTTACTAACAAAGTCTTTGCAAGTCGACTGCAACACTGTACTGAAATCAATGAAAGCCAACTGCCTGAAAGTTAACGTATGAAAAAGGAGGCATCCGGTTTAAACAAAGGCTATGGTGTGCTTTGGGAAGTAGTAGGTAGTAATGTAGCTCGAGTACGCGACGTGCTTTCTACACTACAAATAGGCTGCAAATACAGCACAGATGTTCGTAAATGTAATAAAATCACGAATTAAACTATGAAAAATACTCTGCACGTGAGAAAACGCGAGATCCGACGGTTGACTTTAGTCTTTTTTTAGGTGAACAGAAGCGTTTAGCTGCACTCATCTTTCCGTGTGTACTGCGCATGTCTGTTTCACTTTCCAAGTCCAACAGCAGCCCTGAGTCTCCTCTCTTTTCCGTTAAATAACTTAAAACTGAAACACTGTCCATCGTGTCAAAGCACACATAAACTATTGAGGACATGTGGAGTAGTCGGAGACAGACACCGAGCTCACCCGAGTGTGGCTGGCGTCAGGGTGAAGACTACACCACCACAACATGCAGCCTGGCTGGTGATGAAGAAGGCAAATGTTGCACAGCCGACGTCCATTCCACATTATCAAACAACATGCGATAGAAAAAGCAGCAGAAAATGAGCTGTGTGCTAGCGAGATAGTGTCTGTAACGAGCACCACAGGCAAAATGTGATGTTTTGAAGTGTCTGTTGCAGATAATAATCACAGTGGGGGGTTTAATGCTCCTATTTATGAGTCTTTCACATGAGTTAAGCAGATAACTGGTTGTGCTTTTTCCCTCTGCAAAGCATTGACAGCGTAGGGGCCAGGGGAAGACTTAACGTCCGTTTTCTTGTCTGCGCACTAATTCCGAGGTTTGCTGGACAAGGGAGCTCTTCCTGTTAGATAACCAAAACCTACTTAATAGACCAGACGTGAAATAAAAGGTTATTTTTACCTGTTATTGCTGTGAATTGTTGTATTAACCCATTCACCCCCGGAGCTGAGGTGTCTCCGAGCGCCGCCATCTTACCGCCACAAACAACAACATAAATGTAGCGCATGCGCTACGCCGTCCTTTTCCCCCTGCCTGGCGCGGCGCGAGCCCATACGTCAGGATTGTGCTGCATTGTGGGTCATGTAGTTGAGTAAACCCTACTTTATTGTAACAGTAATATTTATAAATAATTTTAAAAAATATGGGTATTTCATTGTTTTTAATGGAGGTTCCCTTCAGTTTTAAAACAATTTAGAGAGCATAATGTGATTCAGAGGTTGTCTGCACACGGCTCTCAACATGGAGGTGGCTGAGCTGGTAGCTAGTAGTAGTCTAGTAGTAGTTTATCTCGGTTGCCACTTGCGGTGTTGTAGGGAAAATATTCCACATCCCAAAATTATTTTTTGTCATAGACATCTTGAAAAAGTCTAAAACTGTTGACATGACACCTCAAACTGCAAACAAAGTCATTCATGAATCTTTCTAGCCTGAATCTTTGAGCCATAGTGGTTTTATATTTGAAAAACTTTATTAAGCCGAGAAAAGCGATTCAAAAATCATGATGATGGCATCACACTGTAAAGTTCTTGTGTTTCAAATACACAGGCCGGACTTGGCTGCCTCTTCTTCTTTTTGCATTCTTGATATGGGATAAATAACGTTGGTTGAGCACGTCGATCAAAGGTCCGTAGGATGTGAGTCTCCCCCTACTTATGGACAGACTTTGGGACAATCTCAGTATCCAGGGTGTTATTTACACCATGAGACCTCTCAAACTTCACCGGGTTGTCTAACTGTGCATAGATCATACGCATCATGGTGTCATACCTGTCAAGTTTTGGATTTGAAAATAAGGGAAATTTTTCGGCGCCCACCGCAAAAATATTGAGTAAAAATGTTAAAATGATATATCTACATATGCTGCCATTAATCCTACAGTGGCAGTGAGGTGATTAGTAGTCTTACATGAATGCATTGAGTAGTGGAAGCATTATTTCATAGGGTGTTATTGGACTATCAAAATATGCTACCCCCCCACAACACCACTCTAAATGCGAGACAATCAGAGGTCTGAGAAGGGCAACGTGAAAGACAAAGAGCATTACTAACAACTAGAAAGGCAGGGAATTTAAACATGCACCTTTAGCACGTGGATAAGGAAGACAGTGTGATGGTGTCCATGTCCAGAGCAGTGATGACATTGTATTGCTAAAAGCTATCTTCACCACCTTCAATGTGATCTTGGGCCTTGAAGAAGTCATCTTGATGTAACACACAACAGGTTCTTGATCAGTCGGTTGGTGAGGGTGGTTTTCCCTGAGCTGGTTACGCCACCGTTGCTGATGATGCACTTCATTTCAGATGGTCAAAGCTGTAGAAAAAAAAGTAACTGTTTTTGAATCACTATTGTTGTTACTCCTTAGTTGTGTAAAATTAGCATTAAATGTTGCGTAGAAGGATAGGCCTACTGAAATAAATAAAGGTTGTCTATTCAGTTTCAAAATTGGACTACATCAATCATGACAAATGTTCAAATAAATACAACACAGGCTTTCTCTTTAAGTTGTGTCATTTTATTATTTGCATAATACATTCAGTTTGGAAACAGCATTGACCAAGTCCAGAACCTGAAGACTCAGTTCTAACAACAATCAGCTACAAGCAATTTGAATAATTGCTCATTCAGTGACCGATCATGGTCAAGTTATCTTAATCACAGAATCTGACACATATCTGCTGTGCTGCCTGGCATTAACAAAACAAAAAACTTTACAAAGGGAAGGTGATGATGGCACTGACTTTCTACATCATGAGATGTCCAAACTGTATTTACAAATACACAAAGTGACACTTCCGATCCCACTGGCCAATTGTAAAGTAACAATAGTTAAAGCTGAATATAAAATAAGATTACATTCATATCAGTAATGTATAATCTCCTTCAGTTTTGATAGTCTGATGATGGGCTCATGAATGTTCTTCAGTTGGTATGGTTAAAATCACTAACCCTGAACATTAGGATATATGATTATAACTTCAATTCCTTTGAAAGACAGCAAACTGTCAGCTAAAGACACCTATGATAGAAACCAGCATAGGATGCTGTTATTTTCTTGCCTATAAAAGGTAGATACAGTATTAACTCAGGCCACTGTAACAGTTTGAAGGCGCACTTTAGACCCAGATAAAAGGAATTAGATGATTAAATCTTATGTTGCACAGAAAGCACTCAGTTTAGTGTTTTCTATGTAAACCCAGCAATGCATTGAAAGCTGATGCTCCTGTGCCGTGTCCAAATGTGACCTTTTAGTCCTGAGGTGGAATGAAATTATTCTCATATAAAAGATGCATCACTTTTTAATTGTAACCCGGGAGGAAATCAAGTGCACTCAAGCATTATATACACAGAGGACCGTCACAATAGGTCACTGAGTTTTTGTTCGAGGTGTTTATCTTAGTGCTCGATCTTAGAAATCCTATGGCAAACATAAATACACATGAATCAATTTTTAAGCATCACTGAAGGCCAAATGAGAATATTACAGTGTGTCATTGCAGTGTCTTTACACATCTAAAATTTTAAACCCCAAAACATGTTTAAAAAATTGTTAACAGCATTAAGTAATTTATCTTACATTAATTAACAACACTTATGTGATACCAGTCCTGCCATCAAAAACAATCTACATTTAACTGTTATCAATTTAAATAATACATATGAACAATTTTACCAAAGTCAAAAGAAAAACAAACCTGTAATGAGTGATATATTCAAGATAAACAAAAAAATTGGGGGTGATGTACGACTGATTACAAAACCATCTTCATGGACACGATACATCTGTTTTACATTCTCACTGCTTTTTTTGTTTGTGTTTTTACTGCAGATCTCATTTTTAATAATCAGAAAATAAGCTGTAGAATATCTGGACAAGGCATAGACAAGGCTGCTGGACATTTGAGATTTGCCCTTCATCAGTAATGGTACCAGTTTATTAAAATGGTTCATCAGTTTCTGCTTTTTATTAATTAAAAAGACAGATGTAAGCAGGTTCGCTGAGCGGATTTCAATCTGCATGGTGTCACTGTTCCAACATTGTTCCAACAGTCCAAATTTCCAAAGCCCTGTTTGTCAAATGTTTCCATGGACGTTTGAGCCATCAATCCCGGGTATTTTAAACACCCCTTTGTGGCATTTCCCAGCAGCGTTTGAGCCACTGAACACAGATATGTTTCACCAACCCGTCTCTGCTTTTCCAGCCACTTTTGTACCACCCAATGAGCTGTTTTAAGCCAAAACATGATCTTTTCCTAATCAATACCAAGTGATTTTAGTGCTTTAACATAACTACACATTCACCACAGAGATATTAAAAGTCCCAAATACTCTGCTACAAGATAATGTTCAAATGTAAATAATCTGTGGTTTACAGAACATTTTTTCTGGCGATTGGGTTGCCTAACTGCAGGAAGTGTGTATTTTTGGAGAAAACAGTCTTTGGAGCAATAGGTGTTTGTTATGGGGGTAACAGGCTGTCAAAGAAATGGGCTTTTGGTCAGTTGGGATATTTTTCACGCTAACGGGGCTTCAGAATTTGGGAGTGTCTCAACAATGGGCAGCCCCCTCATGGAGCGCATATTAGGCTTTATTTTACAAATTTCAGTTGCTGTTAAGTTTGGCAGCTAAATCAAGACAGGTTTGAAGTGTGCTGAAACCAAATGAGAAGGTATTCCTAAGATTAAAATATGTGAATAATATCTTATTATGGACTGTCCCTTTCTTGTTTTAGTTCAATTGTTCTTTTACCCACTGTGTACCATGTGAGAACAGCCTAATCCTGTCCAACCAAAACGAATAACAAAATGGCTCCAATAGTAAGAATGCCACCCTTTCCACTTGTTACAGCAGTGCAACTTCAACATCATGAAAAATAAGACTGATATCTTATTTTCCTGATGGGCACTAGATGATTCAGGAAACATGTCTCCACACTGTATCCCACATGCAAAACAATAAAAGAAAAACAAGGGCAGAGGAAAAATGAGGAAATGGGCACAGGGTACTTTTTGAAATCCTTGTCACAGTTCCTATCCAGCTTAATAAATACATAAGCTTCCACACAATAGCATAGGTCAAGATGTGAATGTGTGCATACATGCATACATGTATGTTGAGTGATGGGTGAGGGTGGATGTTGGAATGTTTATCCGTGTCCGGAGTGACTATATGATTCAGTGAGGCCAGTGTGTTTTAAAATGAAGTTTGTTCTGTGAGTAGGGCCGGCAGGGTGGTGAGGGAGAACACTGTTAAGTTGGCAGGTGAATTTTTAGACTGCAGTTTAGAAGCGGATGAAGGTAGCGTCGATCTGACGTACACTGGGCAGCGCCAGCATGATCTTTCGCCGGTACTGTGGATCTTTCTGTAAAGGGTTTCTTTCAAGGTAGACCGTCTCCAGAGACTTGGCATTCTTCAACTCATCGAGATCTGACCAGTTATCAATCTGGTTATCGTTCATCTGGGGAAAGACAAGAGAACCAGTAAGAAAGGAGACATAGTTTTGTCTGGTTAAGACAGCTCAAACCCAAACTTTAAGCACCCTTGCAACATACAGTGTGGAGGATGTGGAGACAAAAGAAAAAGAATTAATAAGACTTCACAAATTACTTAAAAGTTTTTAACACACTTAAATTCACTAAAATGTAGGTGTAGGCAGAGATATGTGTTTATTAATGTATGTGTATTAATTCAGTACCAAGTGTTTCACATCATTCCATCTCCATTTATTACACATTCAATAGTAAGGAAAGTACCAAAGCTCTATTAAGAAAACAAAAAAAAAAACAGATCTACAATAAGATTTTCAACCCAAGGCTGTACAGCTGAAACTGGCCCTCAAACTGTCGCTGTTACCGCTTGCGTTCCAGCAACAAACCAACCATGTAACTAGAGGAGTGTATTCAGTGACATTTTCTGTACCAACACTTTGTGCAGGTTATTAAGTGAAGAAAAAATCATGGAAAACATTTTTTAATAGTCATTTTTTTAGTATTGTATTCAGGTTTGAAATGCTGTTATCTCTGACAAGTTTACACTGTATGTATATGTATGTAACAATTACTAGATGCTGGTACAGATAATGAATGACAATGTAGAAAACACTGATGTGCTTATATAAAATGTGTCTTCATAGAACTATTGACAAATCCTGTACATTAATAAACACTTAAAATGTCCTTGTGCCACATCACCACTACATTATACAAGGTTATAAACCATTTATTTAATATTGATGCACTGCTTGTAAGTGTAAAATAGGGGGATGAAAAGTTAAGAGTTTCTGTTGAATTCGTACATCAGATTAACAGTGTAGCTGAAGATTACAAAAAGGCAGAAAACTGGCAGATCAATTTGCTTAAACAAGGAAACAGAGAGCTGTATAAAGAGCAACAGAATCAGTAAACTGGAAACTGATGAATGAAAATGAAAACTTAGATTTGATTTCCCTCTATGGACTTAATAACTACATCACTTTGAATCCAGCTTTTAGAATTTACTTTAAAAACCTGTGCTGTCAAACAGACAGTTCTTCAACTCATCATGTTACTTAAAAAAAATCAAATTTATCAATTAATTTATTGTTTTAGCTATCTATCAATTCATTTTCAAATTAGATGTACTTGTTGATCTAATTAAAAGTATCTTATTCATCACTTCGAAGTAACCAATTAAATATTGATTAACTGGTTGCATTTGACATGTCATAGCAGGACAAGCACGGGTGTAATTAATAATTTAATGATTGCTGCCAGTTCCAGGGATCTGCTATTACACACTGGCTCTTTGGCATAGCTAACTTAGACTTTAATGGAACAGAGAAATTGTTCAAGTTACTATCTTTCATTCAGTTACATTAATAGTTTTATCTATTTTATTTTCTGCGTATGTCAAGTCAAAATGTCTGCTGTGGTAAGGTGTATTAGAAAGGCTCTAGGGGCTCCATAACATTGCATTATAAAAAAAATATAATCAAAAGGGCCATCAAATTACATTCTAGTTTAACTCTATAAACCATCCGTACCCAGAACTCCTGCAGGTCTGTCAGATGGTTGATGTTTTCAATCTTCTTTACTCGATTGGCTGCAATGTCCAGGGTTGTAAGCTTTTTCTGTGAGGGAAAACAAACAAGAGTTTGAATGCACAGGTTTGCACCAATAGCAAAATACACGATGGACAGTTTGTCCTTTCAGTCCTTTCAGAAATAGGCTGTGGAATTTCTGTAACTCACATTGTTTTCCAAGCCCTCAATGACCTCAATGCCATTGTGGCTCAGATAGAGCTCTCTCAGGTTGACAAGATTCTGCAGACCCTCGATTTTAGTGATCCGGTTACTCTGCAAAGTAAAAGCACACAAAATTATCCACCAATGTTTCCATTTACACACTTAATTTTATTCTTGTAACCACTCATGCAGCACGGTGAAGAGAATCTCCAAATTACCTGAATGCTCAAAACAGTCAGGTTGTGTAAACCCTCCAGATTCTGAAGCTTAGTTATTTTATTGGTGCCAAGAAACAAACTTTGCAAAGATGTAAGTGTGTCCAGGTTCTCTATGACCTGTGAACAAAACAAAGCAAGAGAGACACAAATTAACACAACATAATGATTTTTTTAAGCGTGTCTCTAATGTCCTGTAATTTTATACCATCATTTTGAAAAAGCATGCTTTCATATGTGTAGTATTGTCTCTTTATGTCATACCCTGATGCGATTGGAGCCCAGCTCCAACATGTCAAGGTTTATGAGGTGATCAAGGTTGGCAATGCTGCTAATTTTGTTGTGAAGCAGAAAAAGTTTCTTAAGCCGAGGCATCTGCTCCAAACCCTCCACCTTCCTCAGAAGATTGAAGGACACATCGAGCTGCCTGTGGATCAGTCAAACAAGTATGATATTTAGTATTAATTGTATGTATTTGAGATCTAAGTTCTTTGTTCTATGTTAGCTACATGAAAAATACAACTTGGTGAATTCTTTCTTATTCTTTCTTTCTTTTAAAAAAAAAAAAAAAAAAAAGATATTCTTTTGGCTTTTTTTGGCCTTAATTTGAGAGGACAGATACAACATGGGGCACATGCTCCATAAGGTGAGCGATGAGGGTACTCTAGAGACAAAGCCTTCTGTATTGTTCAGACTTACTCCATCTCTGTGAGATTGTGCAGGTTCTCTAGTTTGCGGATCTGATTGTCATAAAGATCTAGCTCCCGCAGTGAACTTAAACTCTCCAGGTTTTCTATCTTCTTGATGAGATTCTGTCTTAAGGAGAGTGTCTGTATGAAGAGATAGATGAAGAGATAGATGATTAAAATTAAAATTAAAATTAACAGAAACAATCAAACTCCGTACTTGATAATAAACGCTAAACGCTTTCTTTGTCTTTTTATTTTAGATATGAGTAACACAGAAAAAACAACATGCATTTGCAACAAAAATTCTGTATGGTTTTTATACGAAGAGAAACAAAGGAGTAACTCCAGATTCTGCGTCCTACGCTGCTACCATGACTTCATAACTCACTGACGGTGGCACTAAACACTGAGGTAACTTACTTTAGCCTTCTGTAGCACCTCCAGTCCTTCAATCTTTCCAATACGACAATGAACAAGATCAACATCCTAGAGAGAAACAGAAAGCTTGAGATGATATCCTGTCTATCCGTTATACTAGCAGTTAAAACATAACATTTAACATAAAACATCGCACTGCAAATAAAGAATGTTGCCTCCACTCCCAAGTTCTATGAGGAAAGTGTACCATAAAAATTAAAGCAGCTGTAAATAAGCGCTGTTCGTGGAAATTTACCTAAATGGCTTTCTGACAGAAAGGGATTCCTGCCCATTACTCCACTATATCTTGACATAATAAAGTGGTTTGCTGCTATAATTATACTATGAATGTCGTAAAAAGCTTAATTTGACCAAAAACAGCATTAATACATGAACTTTGTGACAGGAGCCACAGCCACACAGCAGCTGTGTCATTAGACCATGTCTAACCTCTTCCTCTGGGTCCAAGGTTATGGTGTCCATGTCCACAGGAGACTCTTCTTTACCTTTATTGGGAGCAAGAATAAATTGGATAAGCCAGTGTGGCCATTGCATTAAGGCTGGGAACATTCATAAACTTGATACAGACACAAAGGGCTGTTTTATGTAGCTGAGAAGACTCATAGTTACGCAATGCTCTCATGCAGATTGACAGATTGCTCTGTGTCACACCCTGGACTACTCATGATGACACTGCATTACAAATGACAGTCTGATTCGTGTCCGATATGTGGCTGTGCTAGAGATGTCATGATTTACTTGTGGTAGCGGGCTGATTGGGGTCCACGTCGCCATTGATACTCCTCCTCCTGGTCTCATCATCACCAGACTCCTCAGACTCACCCCTTCGGTCCACTGCAGTCAGCAGACAAAGAGGGGCTTAATTTCACCATATAGACACAGAGCTCAGAGCTGTTATCTGATTATGTATCAGTGACACGTTTAGCTGATGCACATGTAATATGAGGCAAAGGCCAGGCCCAGCTCCACCTCCACCCACTGAAGGAGTCAGGGAGTGTTATGTGGAGCATCCAGCCTGTGTTTGACTGTCACAAACCATGACTAGTCACTAGATCATGTTATTATATTTTACCAAAACAGGATGACGCCTACAACTCAATTACATCGGTTAGTATTATCTGCTGTTGATTTAACAAGTCGTATTTAAATGATTACCAGATTAGGGACAACTAGCAAATTGAGGTTAGCTTCTTCAGATTAACACACGGGGTAAACAGTGCTAGCCATGTTAGCTGCCTGGGTAGCTGATTTGACCACAGCAGGCAAGCTAGCGGGCTAAAATTGGAAACGTGAGACATGGGCGGACACGCTATGCTAAACATAACATCCACTTTCAGTCCATTAGTTTGGACAACACGCATATATAAAATGAAATTACATGTTGACTAGCAGGACAGTGTGGGCTGACATTAGCTGAGTAACGCCAGCTAACGAGGATTGTTGTTAGCCTGCTAGCTAGCTAGCTAGCAAGCAAGCCAAAGATCAAGGTGTGGTTAGTAACAGGGAAAATAAATGTTGTCGTGTAAAAATAAATACATTTGTCTAGAAGAATGTCGGTTCATCTAGCTAACACAACCGTAACACGGCTGCGTCTTTATACATTTACTCACCTTCCATCTCTTGAAGCTCTCCAACAGACCGGGAAGCCATGTTTCCTGTAAACAGTCCTGACAACCGCTCAGCCAATCCGGTGGAGGCTCATACTGACGTCAGACACAAGATGGCGCTGGTGTCACAGTCTAAAAACTGCTGGAAATAAATGTCCACACTGTGCTGTGTGTTTGTTGGAAGATGATCTAGATCCTTTACTTAAGTTAAAGTAAGTAATACAATTTTGTGTGTAAATGAAATGTTGCATTGTACTGTTTAACTCATTTATATACTATACCTAGTATTTGTTCATACAGAATGAATGCATGAATAGGCCTACACTGCTGCGTAATCTACAGCAATTCATCATTATGCTCTTCTGTAATATTATACAAACATATCATATATGTGTAAGTGGTGAGGCTCCACGATACAATACTATCACAATACTTGGTCACAGTACAATTTTATTGCGATTTTAAAAGTGCTGCGAAATGCTGAGTATTGTGATAAAATATATTGCAGTATATTGAGATTTAAAGTTCTCAGTCTGTTCATCTCACTTCAGTCATTTGATTTACAGCAAAATGTATCTAGTGGACTAAAAAAGCGATTGATTATATTATTCTAGTACAGTGGTTCCCAACTCATGGGTCGCAGTCCAAAAGTGGGTCGTAGATCCGTTCTGAATGGACCGCAAGTCACTCACAAACATGTCAAGTTTGTAAAAAAACACACTTTATTTTGAAGTACAGTGAATTTCTGGCACAGAGTAGCAAAGTAGCTCAACGACATGGCTAAATGCAAGTATGACACTGAATGTATTAAACCGTGTGGACCTTTTGCTAATGACTAAGAAGAGATCTCATTCCGTGGCTGGACCAGTTGGGAACAACTGTTTTCGGAGGCGACCTAAAGTTTAATTTGCACTTGTAATATTGATAATTTAATAAAAAAAATCGATACATGGCACTGTGTGACGATATTGCCACACAAAGATATTGCAATATTTTGTGATGTGGTGTGATTTGATGTGTAGTGTAGCTTTCCTGTGAGAACCACGTATCTCTAAGAAGTCTGACACACCAAAGCATACTTTTGGTGTGTCAGACTGTGTGGCTCTATTATATTTATCTGACAACTATGATTACTAGTTACATAACTGCAGCCTAGCATTTACATACACAATATGAGATCAATAAATATACTGGTTTAAGGCTCAACTTAGATCAGCTACAGCTTTACAATGCTGTTTAAGTGTTAATGTAGCAATAGTCCAGTAATATAGTAGCCTATATATACACATAGAACACATAGAACATACATAGAACTGTGCAAAGACCCATTTCTGCATGATCTGTGCTTTTACTTTTGTTTATTTCATGTCATGGTCTGCTCCTCTGTGCCCCCTGCCCTTGTCTCCAGCCCCTGCTTATTTTCCCTGACCATTTGTCCCTATTAGTCCCAAGACCATAGACTGTATAGACCTGCCATTTTCCATCCAGCCACCAGATGTCCCTGGAGTTTCTTCCCTGCCCCGTACCCTCACCTGACTTCCATTAACAATTACCTGGGCTGCCCCTCATCACTCACACACCTGTTCCCAGTTACCACATCACACAGATCAGCGTATAAACCTGCTATCATCACCAGCTTGTTGCTGGGTCATTTGTTGGCTTGTGGTTTCCCCGCTGATTATGCTCAACTGTAAGCCTGTTTTTCCCTGATTAAAGTATCTTTTCTGAACCTGCCTGCCTGTGTGTCTGCGTTTGGGTCCTCCCTGCTTGAGCTGCTTTACTGAGCCTTAACCTTTTATTAAGACTTGTCTATTTTTCTTCAATAAAAATTTCAATGCAGGTCTTTTACTTGCAAAGAGTACATCTCCCATGATGAATACCTAGACCAATACCAAGAATAAGAAAAGAAGAAAGAAAACGGATGACTTAACATCCTTCATGCCAGCAGTTTTTTAGGTTAAGTCAGCATTTTTCCCTATTTGTAGTATTTTAATTGGCACAGAAACTTTTTCTGTTATCAACACAAACACTATAAATAGGTCCCTGTTTAATTCCTGATGCAGGTATAAGCAGTATCACAGCTGACTATGATTGTAAGAACTACATAAAAAATATACAATAGATCTAAAAGAGAAAACAAACATATGAAACACACTATTTAAAGTGAACAGGATCACAAGCTTGGGCAAGCTACCAACTTTTGGTATAAGTAATTTACCCATCTCTGCAAAGCCAGCCATATTGGATTACATAAAGCATTAAACAGTCTGACTCCTGAACTCCCCTCTCTCTGTAAAGTCCCCAGCGCTCTCACGGCAGACTGTTTATATAATCTCCTCCCATCTGTCTTGCATACCTTCCATTTTAAGAGTCCGCCTGCAAAAGTTTGAGGCACTTAGTTTAAAGGCCTGTTGATAACAGACAGATCCAAATAGTTATCCCTTATATATTATAACATACAAGCACATAACAACATAACACTCACACACACAGATAGTAGCTCAACATATCTAATCATTCGTATGCTTCCTACGTCATTTGTTTCTGACAACATAAACTTTTCATATGATAAAATAGAACATAGAATTCATGCTTGACCTGATATTAAACTGGGAGATAATCAAAATGAACCTTGTTAACAGACCAACAAAAACCACAGGCTGCATCAGCCAGGACAAGTTAAGATAAGACTAAAATGGATGATGAGAAGCTATGCTTAACTAGGAACCTGGCTAAATATTATTGGAAGTTGCATGCCACAGAATCATTGGCAAGACAGACAGCAGTTGAATTTACTTATTAACTTTTTGAAAATAATAACACAGAAAATCAGATTTTTTTGTCTAGATGTTATACTGTCCTGAATGTAGTCAGATCAGAGTAACATGGATCAACTTAAAGACATGTAGACTTTTAACATTGTCCAATCATTGTATAGGTGGTCTGTCCTGACACAGAGTGGAGGGGCCTTTTCTACAATGTTTACCAAAAACACTTGGTTTGTTAACCCTGAGTTGACAGGTTCCAGGAGCAGAGGTCATTTTATCATACTCTTTAAACTTAGCCTGAGTTTGAAGAGACATTCAGCGAACACAGACTGAGGGACCACGGCCTGACAGGTTGGACTGGTTGAGACAGACAAGAAGAAGTAGAAGTATTTGTATTACAGTTTTTCTTGTTTACTAAGACATGCTAAATTAAAATGGGATCCATTTGATCTCCATCATCACCTACTCAGCACAGCAGAGGTCTGAATTTCCATTTTGTCATTGTTATCACACATTTTCACTCTCTTTTTTAAAGCAACACAGACTTCACAAAAAGACCCAAAACTATTGGACCGTGTAATGGTGTTGAACAAAACGCACACAAGTATTCACAGCTGATATAGATTACTTCCATAATTGCAAAACCTCTAATGCACCTGTGTGAAACTCCCTTGCATAGTTCTTTAATCAGCACCCATCTGTGAAAGATGCCACCTCTGCGTTGCCATTTGCAGCATGGAACAACAGGGCATCTCAAAAAAGTGTTAAATGCGCAGCAGGGTTTGTCATCTTTAGTAGAATCCCCTTTGGAGGAAATAATACAGTTCATGCAGTGATGTGCTTGCTTGCCTTTTTGTTGGCACAAACTAACGTGATGTAAAGTGCCAACAAGTGACACAGACATACAGCACACATTAAGGCTGAACTGAGCTTTATTTTGTATGTTGTTATCCACTGTGTAATGATTGATTAAAATAATACATTCATTTCAACACAAGCTGTGTTGATTGATGGAAATATTTGCCTTATATGCACGTTTTTCAGGTTTTGTGAGTGAGTGTGTCATTTTGGCCGACGACTTTCAGTTTAGTCCTGTGTGTGAACTGTTTTGAAAATGTTACCTCTGGGTGGAAAAAAGTGCTCAAGCAAATGAGGAAACTGTTACTTACATCAGCTACTTTACATAAGCTCACTGTACTGGCTGCAAAAGAAATGTTTTTTGTTTTTCTTTCGTTTTCATTTACCCCCCAACACAGCAGAGGTCACCTGAGGCCTCTTTTAATGCTGACACATGGTTAGATTGTTTTGAATACAGATTAGATGTGTCATTTCTGCTGCCAACTTTCAGTTTAGGCCTGTGTTCGAACTGTTTAGCCCTGAATGGAAAAATGTGCTCAAGCAATGGTGAAAAGCTTTAACTTACATCAGAGCACAAATACAAAAAGCAACAGAGCTAATATGTGTGTGTTCTTCTTGTACAGACAAATGTTCAGCTGCCAGCAAAAGAAATGCTGCTCAGTTTAACATGGTTAGATTGTTTTGAACAGGTGAGATGTGAGTCAGACTAATTGGTAATTAGACTGTGTCATTTTGAAGGCCAGCGTTTTCCAGGTGAAAATGGTGTGCTGATTGAATGATAAAGTGCGTAGAGTTCAGCAGTCTGGAGTTTACATGAGCTTCAGCTCCCCAGAATTGTGTGCATGTGATGCGTGTATATGATGGAAAAAAAGCTGCAAGTTTAGGTTAAGGCTTGTTAGTAAGAAATGTTATCACTTCCAATTTTACATTAAGTATCAAAGTAAAAGTATTGTGCATTACAGCCTATTGTTGGATGAAGCATTGATGTGTTAGCATTTAATATTAAATTTAATTTAATTAATGATTTTGATATTTAGGTAGCGCATTGACAGAATTGTTTGCTTTCATCGGCAACGCTGCAATGTTAAAGTACCAAATAATCAGCTCACTGCAGAGGAACCATCTTGTGGTAAAACATATTTTTGAATGCTCATTTAGACCTATTTGATATCAATAGGCTAATTTAGACTTAATACAAGTGTTACCATAAGGCTCAAATATGTTTTGCGGCTCCAGGCAGATGTTTTTGAATGTCTCTCTTGGTAATTAAAACTGCCGACCTCTGTCCTAACACAATATACTGGAGTCACAGAGTTGTAAAGTTCCTGCCTGACAGTGGCAATGAAAACTAGACTACATACTGCACAGATTTGAATCTAACTATGCACAAATGCAATGAGATCATGAAAGATACCAGACATTTAAAGGGGTTGGACCTATCTCCATGTGGACCAACATATTTTGTGATTAGTAGTCTGTTATCACTTGTATTATTTTATGTATTTTTCTTTATCTTCCTGTACTTTTGGGTTCTTAATAACTTTGTGAACATTTTAAGTGGAGGCTTTTTTGTTGCTTCTCCCTGCACTGTATTTCATTCTTCATTTTTCTTGCCTTGTGTTTTAATTGTGCAAAAATAAAATATAAACTATAAACAAAATAATGTTATGTGATAATTTAAGACACTGAAAAGCACCATTGGCAAGTGCAGTTATTTCAAGTAGTAGCAAATGAGTAATCTAACCTTGTTGCAAAGCTAGTAGCTACTACTTATAGATATGAGTATTTTCTGCGCAAGTTACATTTGATCATTCATTTGTTAGCATTTTAATATTTTAGCTGGATGGGCTGGAGCTCATTTTATCTTTGACAGTGACTGATGAAGTCATTACCGGCTGCAGGTGCTTCAATGTTTGTAAACTCTCTCTGTGGTGCAGCTCCACCTTGTCACGCAGGCTCTCCCGGTCCACGTACCAGCTGCATCAGCCAATCAGAGGCGAGACGTGCGTATATCAAATGAAAGTTTCTCAGAACGAAGCTGAAGTGAGCAGCCGGTGAGGAGCTGTGACGGTGACCACTTAACGCTGAGGATGTTTCATTAGTGCACCGGCTACTCTTAAATGGCTTAAAACAATCCTTGCTATTTATAACTCTGGAGACTTTTGTCCCTCCTTGACGGTCGAGCATTGCTGGATCCGGAGTCAACATTGAAGCGTCAGACATGCACTTTCTTGGAGTTATTGTCGGCGTCTTTCTGCCTGTTTTATGTAACTTATCGCTGGGGTTTCCTGTGCCAGTAGGTAAGAAGTGTGTGTCTTTGCATTGCATTGATTTCCTGGATCACACCAAGAAAGAATAATTAGGCAAACACAAACCTGACAATCAGACTGGAGGCTCATGACGTAACCCATAGTAATGTACAGTCTGCAGCCTTCATCCTTTTAATTTTCATCCTTTACTTTCACTTTTCTTATCACAGGACAGTAGGTTATTGTGCTGCTCTCACTGTCGGATGCAGCTGCACAATGTCAACACAATTACCCTGCAGTAAAGCCTGTTTGTTAAATTTAGTGCTCAGTGTTTGTTGACACTGTTAAGGAGTGTTGGTTGTGGATGTGGATGTGCTGGAGAGAGTATGAGAGGGAGAGACTGTGTTTGTGTGTATCTCTATTCATGGTTATTAATTTGTGTGTGAGATAAGTAAATCTGGCTTTGAAAATTGGAAATACTTGGATTTTGATTTTGTCATTTCGTGTTTGTGTGAGAGAGGGAGTGCGTTTGTAAGCACACGTGCATGATGTGGCTCTTTGTACTACCAGGGTAATTTTTGTGGCTCTTGGTCTCTGACTGGTTGGCCACCCCTGCTATAAAGTGTCAAAAGTGTCAAAAGTGACTCTCTATAGTTTTGGTGTCCGACCCCTGTCCAAACACAATATAGCCCAGAGTTGTAAAGTTCCTGTGTGACAGTGCCAACCAAAACTAGACTTGTTACTTTACAGATTATACCCTATCTATGCACAATGCAAAGGAATGGTGAAAGATACCAGACATTTAAAGGGGTTGGACCTAGTTCAATGTGGACCAATATTACAACAATAAAATAATGTTGTGATAATTTAATACATTGAAAAGCACCATGCATCATCTTAAGCGTAATTTTATCCTGTTTTGCGGCTCCTGCTCCAGCTCATGACATGAAGGCTACAGTAACATTTAAATTCCCTCTTCTTTTGATTAATTGCCTCCCATTAGATGCCATCGTAGTGCAGGTCCAGCAGTGGGGAGTGGTGGGAGCTCACCAGGTCGTGGAGCAGGTCCTTATCAATGGAGTCTCTCTTACTGAAAAAAGCCAGGAAGTTGACAGCATTATCCAAACCATGTCAGCTGACGCCCTCCTTCTGGCTCTTATCAGGGTCAACCAGACTTCTGTACTGAGTAAGAAATCATCACGTACTAGTAATGAATGTAATGACTGAGATTTTACATCATCAAAACCTCAACATGGATCTAATCTCATGCTCAGTCAAATATTAAACAGCCTTTATCTGCCTCTAGGAAACCACACTGTCCTTCGCTCTCGTGAATGCATACTCGAGGGGTCTCAGCTGCACTGGAACGACCGTGTGTTCTGTGACGGGAACGTCTATCTGACTCTCGACCACACTGATACATGGACGGCCCATGTGCCGCAAGCCCTGGCCTTCAAAGTGTTGTGGGACCAAGAAGCACAGCGCACAAAGGCAGAAATGACCCGCCTTCAGGAGGGATGCATCAAGCTGATGAGCAAACTGAAGCTTTCTCAGGAGCAGTCAGGTATGCATTCGTTCTGCCTCTTGAAAATCTTGTAACCATCAATAAGCCTTGAAGGATAATTATGGTATTTTTCAACCTGGATACTTTAACCCATATTTTTGCAACAATATTTGAACTGTCCAGTATTGAGCAAGTTGGCAGTGGTGAAACAGGCTGCAGTGTCACCACTGAAGTTTCACCATCAATTGACGTCCACTAAAAGTGCTTGTTTTTGCCGTTGACTCAGGTTGTTATGTTAAGTGTCTGGCAACAGAGACGGTCTGTGTGCTTTTTTTTTTTTTTTTTGTTGTTGTTGTTGTTGTAGTAATTAGGAACAGCCCAGAAATCGCTATCACTAAACCCCCCTTTTATTCAAAGTCAACAGAAACAAATAAAAGCTGTCTTGCTGTCTCTCCATTGTTCCAACAATCACCAGCTCTGGTTTGGCTGAAATGACCCCTAAATTTTCCATCTAGATGTAAAATATGCTGCTCTACACAACCTAAAGTTACCGTTTATTTAAATGGAGTCTGGTGGGTTTGGCGAAAGCGATGTCAGGGCTGTTTCTGAAACCACTCCTTAGACCTCCTTTTGGTAAACAGTCAGAGCAGTCTTGTTTAACCAGAAACAGCCCAGGAATCGCCATCACCAAACCCTGCAGACAAACTGTAATTTTATCATTGTAAAACTGACATTATTTAAAGTCAGTAGAAACAAATAAAACTCCAAAAAGCTGCCTTGCTCTGTCTATCAATTGTTCCAACTATCACCAGCTCTGGTTTGGTTGAAGTAACCAGTTAGATGTAAACATATGCTGGCTCTACACAAGCTAAAATTACCTTACTTTAATGGTGGGGGGGGTTGGCAATTGCAATGTCAGGGCTGTTTCTGGTTAACCAAAAGTTATGAAAGGTCTATCTCTGCAGGGATCCTTCACATAAGTTGTCAGACACTTAAATTAACAATCTGAGCCAGTCAGTGGCAAAAACAAGCACTCGGAGTTGAGATAAATTGAAAGTGCCTAGTGCTTAAATGGTGACATCACTGCTGGCGCCAGCTCCCTCAAGACTGGCCCAGTTGTAAAATGATTGTCCCTATTAGTCATGGAGGCTTTAGGTAAATGGCGTCCACATTGAAAAATACAGAATTCCCCCCCCCCTAAGAGTTGTGGAACCAAACAAGTATATCTTGTATTATCTTTTTAAAATAATCACATTGTTGGCACTGCAATTTTGTGCTGAACACACCAATGTTTCCAGTCGAATAAACAAATTTTAACTCAACCTTTTTTAGCATAACCATACCTAAAATGGTATATCAGAGCAAACATCATGCTGCAAAAATAAATAGTATCAGTGACAATAATATCTGATAATTCCCTCCCTAATGGCATTTTGATTTTAGCCCTTACATGAATGAACAGGTGCATCTTTATTGTCAGACAGGACCTGTTCTATACTATTTATACATTCATTGTAATCACTACAGTGTTACGGAAATTAGATCAAATTAATCACAATATTATGTGCACCTTCTCTGGGTCTGTAGCTATACCTGTCTGGTAGACTATTTCTTGGGTTGAAAATCAGGGGGAAAAAGCCTGAATGCCGCTGGTGTTGGAGGCAGCTGATGCCACTTGACTGCTAGTCTTATGACACAATGGACGCTAAAAAAAATGCGAGGGAAATGGAACAGTAAAGCATCAGTTTGTTCCTGTGACTGTAAAAGTCCTACCTCGCATACACTACACATTTTACTGTGGCTAGTTTCTTTGACATGCAGCCGAGTTACAATTGTCTTTGTTTTTCTAGATCAAGGGAATCCTTTGCCTCAGTTTCTGATCCCAATCTTGGCACTTCTGGCGTTAACAGGACTGATCATAATCAGCCTCCTCCTCTCCAAAAAACAGGGTGAGTAAATAAGACTATATTACTTTCTATTTGGATGATAAAACAAATTGCACATTACCTTTTTAATCAGTCACATACTCAAAAGCTGCCTTCAGGATGCAGCAAAATGATGTGCTGCATATCATTAACAAACAGAGGGAACTATTTAATCATTACATCTGCTTTAGTTCAATATCTCATTCACCCTCAAACGGCTGCATAACTCAGCTTTATTTTAAAATGTCTCCTGTCACATGGTATGGAGTCTCATGCTCACATGGAAATATAAAGCATAGTCATGTGTTTTGTCTTTCTCACACTCTCTGCCTAGATTTGAGGCACCCTGGAGGTAAGAAAACAACAATCCCTGTTTTCTCTTTAGCAGCTGTAGACTTCTCAGTGAACAGTCTTAGGAGAAGATTGGTGGAGGGTTAAATATTAAATGAACTCAAAAGCCCATACACTTTGGCTGGGCATTTTCTGTTAATTTTCTAACTGTCGTTACTCACTCTGTGACACTGTATGTGCCTGTATGACCTCATTCTTCTTATGACTATGAATGCAATTGTCAGGTCAGCTTGTGACACAGGGATGAAAGTTTCTGAAATAAAACTCTGAAACCTTTTGTTATTTACGAGGGGGGAGGTGGTGATGCCAAACAGGGGAGGCATGTCAAATAATATTTAAAGCACTGGAGAGGGACTTTTTTGGCTTCAGAGAGGGGCATGCAGCTTTAAATGGTTGTTTTGTATTTTTAAATTTTGTATTTTTAAATACTTTGAACCCCAAAACACACTGGCAGGTTTGAAAGGCATGTTTTCTTTCAAACTCACCACAGTGTGGCAATGTATACCTCATCTGGTAGAGCGTGTGCCCTTTATTGGCTGAGCCCTTTGCTCCCCTCTCTCTCCCATCTTTAATGTCAATGTTCAGCTTACCTATCAATATAAAGCCCCAAAAAATCCTTAAAAATGCCAAAATTACAACATTTATCATATCCAGAAACTATAAAAACAGAAATTATCTTCAGATTTTTAGATTTCCAATGGTCAATGAACACATCATGCACTGAAATAAACTGCACTAACCAGATCCTGTAGAAAGAAACCATTAAAATGCATTTTGCTTAAGAAATTAGGTGTTTGTTTTGTTGACAACTCTCATTCCCATGCTGTTTGCTCATTGCACTGGTTCCAACACCTACATTTGGTGTGACTATGAAAAAGAATATGGTTATTTGTGGTGGAGAGAGGGCCACTCATTTTCACCAGTCACTTAGGGAGCGCAGAGGGGAAAAAAATATTTGTAGCTTAGGGGTGGGTCAAGATTAAAAAAACAAGACCCTAGCCATCCCCCTGCTCTGATAAATTCAGTACAGTTCTTCCATAAATTTATTAGGGCTGATATCTAATATTCTTCAACAGTGAGTGAGATTGCACAGCAAGATGTGTTGGCTTTTCATTCTGCCACGAAAGTCCATCTAATCTCTGCTCTTTGATTTCCTTGCAGGTGTTCTTGGCTCAATTATACATTACCCCAAAGACATGACTGAAACGGCTCCAGAAATAAGGAGCGACGGTTACCAAACCTTGTAATTCAAAGCTGCTGATTAACAGAGTCACGTTTGAGCTCTCTTCTCCATTACTACCACTGAATGTCCAAATACAGATCTAATACTTTTCCCTCTGTGTATGGAAAGTGTTTCTACAGCAGTATAACCAAAAACCTTTACAATGTTACCAACAGCCCACTGTATTAAACACGTGATCTGGATTCCAGGCCGTATTATTTATGCACTTTAATGCATGTGTCATACTTTAAGCTGGTGCTTTTATTGCATATACTTTTTTATATTTGTGTATGTATACACACACAAAGTAGTGTAAACACATTTTCTGTCTGCAGCAATGTACAAGCTTTTTAGACTCGTAATAACTGTGGGCTAATGTTTTCACCAGTCATAATCTCTGGTCTAAGCTATACAAGTACATAACTGTGGAAATACAATGAAAATGTTTTGTTTTAAGCACAAAAAGAATGTCACACACTGTCTTGTAGTTTGTAGATAAAGCCCTGCTGAAATCAAGTGTTTGTTTGCTCACTGAGAGTCATGTCACAGTTAAACTCTGCCAAATGGTGACTGACTGACGTCTGTAAGTGTGTCCTTTAATCAATAATGTGTTGTTTGGTTTAAGATACTGATGGTTTTAATATTTCTTTGTCATACTGTTCATTGTTTTTTTTTCCTAACATTTCTCCATGTAAAATTTTAAATAATTCAATTAAAGATACTTTTATGGTATAGAAGTCATGTTTTTCCTCCTTATTTTTAAGTATGGTTTCGGCCTCAGCCTTGCGCACATCTAAAAATGAAACACATGGTAGAGTTGTTTTTTTTGTTTTGTTTTTAGTGTTGTACTCTGTCTGCTTTTATGAGACGGTATAACGGTCGGTTAAACCGTGCTCAAGTTTCTGATGCACTAAAACCTGCATTATGGCGCCATCACTTGTCAAAATATATTTATACATATACATACTACATATATTTACTACAGTTCAAAATATACATAGACTGTTGTATACGTGTAAATTATATTACATAATGTGATAACACCATAAACATTTCACCACATGGGTATGGCTTAACTGGCTGTTGGAGACAGTATTATCTCTGTAAATAAGAACATATCCTTGGTATCATGGTGGTACGCTCCAAAGCCACCATCCCTACAAGATAACATTACAAGGTTTTCATGCTCTATTGTTAAGCAGCTGCACAAGTGATGAAGCATTGAGGGGCTTTTCTTTCTTAACATATGCTCAGTTATCCTCTATTTTAAATAAGAAATGTGGAGACGGAGCAGTTCCTGCCTCATGTCCAAAATGGGATCAGCTTCTAAAGAAGGCAACCGTCGCAAGAAGTGTGGTCTCGGTTATCTCTAATTTAATGTCTATAGCTGCCCCTAATAAATATTTTTCTGTCCAGCTGGCTTGGGAGCATGACTTTAATACATCTTAGACTGCCTCCCAGTGGAACATCATTTAGACGTCAGCTTTGAGATCTTCTCAATGTGTAAGATTTAGGATTCAACAATAGAAGATTATGTGCAGAGCATATACACCGATCAGCCAAAACATTAAAACCACCATTAAAGCCCCAAAGTATGCTTGCTGGGCCTGAAGTTTGACAATAATGTTGGAGTAACTGTCAAGCGCCTATGGACACTGGCTTGCTTATTTACTAAGAGTCTTCCAAACTGGAAGGAGCGTAAAGCAGCCTGCTTCACAAAGGACTCCTGGCTGAAAGAATACCTGGACATATTAAGCATAAAACAGGCATTAAAAGACTTCGATAAGGGGCTGGAAGACCACTGGTACTCTGTCTGTGCACTTTTAAAACAGTAGCACCCAGTTTAAAATGCTTGTATACAATGGAGGTATGAGATCTAATGCATGCTACATGTATGTCACCCTTGCATCGTTCTTTTTAATTTTCTATTCTTGTGCTTTTCCTATCTGAGTTCCCCTTGTTAAACCTGTGTTAAATCCAAAAGGGAGAAATAACAATAAAACTGTTCATAACAAGAAACTGGCTCTTACAGATGGCTTACAGCAACCAGAAAAGCTCAAGACATTTTCATCTCATCTGTGATCAGAGGTTTAAAAATAGGAGACTTTTGAGTTTCCATGATGGTTTAGAAGTTTAAACATTTGACATTCATTTCAATAATTATTTTTCTTAAGTCTTTAGGGAAAAAAAGAAACCAAATAACTCAACTCTCAGTGGATACAAGCAACAGTTTATTTATTTTCAACAACAGAGCTGTATCAGCTGCCTTTGATTATCCTCCTGCTTTGATAAGGTTCAGTCAGAGACAGAATGTTTCTTTTGATGTCAACATTAGTCTCAAACCAGATTTAACATGTTGACAGAAGTTTAGTATAAGTCCACTGAGAATGAGTGTTATTGTCTATGTGTTGGATATTCTGAGTGTTTTGGTTAAAATAATACCCAAAACATAACTCTAGTTATATTTTGTGGTGGATAATTGATCAATAATATAATCCTTTTAATCCAATTAATATGCATACACGTAATCATGGGATCATGTGATCTTGTCTGCTAATCAAAGAGCAGAGGGACAAATGGTTGATTTGACTTGATAACATCTCTGATTTTAGCATTACAATGGCAAGAACTTTTAATTTTAATCAGCTACATCCAATTAGCACTAATGTTTGGCATAAAAATCAACTATGTGTCTGTGGGTGAATATGCATTATAGAAATTTTGTTAACAGAATGACTTGAAAAGATGATTGATGTTCATCAAGCTGCAAATGGTTAAACCGTTTGTTTAATGCTCTCCTGATGACTGCGAGAAGTCTTTGATTCTCTTAATCCAATCAGAGAACTCATAATTTGGCAATTAATCACAAATGTGATGTTCATTATGGCTCTTTTGAATGAATAAAACCAGGGTAACTTCTTAATTATGACTGGATCTCTATGTGTCATACAATGGTACAGTGCTACAAGCTACAGTGTGCACTCCAACCATGTTGTACTGCAGATATGCATATGTATACCAGTGTAAAATGAGTCTTTTACTAGGTATCTCCTGATAAAGTATTAACACAATTTTTGGCCTATTGTCTACTCAAACCTTTTTTAATGCTTCTTTAAATTTAACTTACTTTAAAGGCTGTTATGATGGAATTAATGAAGATAATTTAAAGTTTTTGACATGTCATGCTGGAATCTCTGTGACACATTTATATTACGACACCCTATGGGATTCAGACTTTATATATTTTAATCATTTATTATTTTTTTGTGATTATATGTTCATTAAATACATTTTTCAACCTTCAAATAATCAAATAATAGAAATTTGACAACCGACTGTTTAACATTTCAAAGTGACGCAATCTACACAAAATGTTAGACTTCTACAATTTTATTTTATTTTATTTTATTTATAAGTCATAACCCTATCATCTTTTAACCACTAGATGGCGATATATATAGAGATTTTATTTTTATTTTATTTTATTTTATTTATTTATTTTTTTTACCGGCGGAAGGGTTGGTTTTCAGGCGTTGGTCTGTCCGGAAGTTCCCTCCACCAATCACATAACCGCATTAGCAAACGTTACCATAGGAACGCCTGGCGATAACGGCAGCTCCTTGAACGAGCCAATCGCAGGAGCGCTTTCTGGGATTTAAACCGTGTGGCGTCATCGTCACGAAATTCAAACTTTGGAGAGACTACAGTGACCACAGTGTTGCTCCAGCTGATGCCACGTTTTTAAAGAGGTGAGGTAATTGTGTTACATTTAGAGGTATCACTATTTTACGGTCATTACACTTTTAAAGTGGTTAAATACTATTAAAGTTAATGCTAACGTGTGCTCGATTTCTTTAAGCTAATGCTAACTTGTGTTCGTTTCCTTTAAAGTGAGCTAGGTTTAACGTAACTGCTTTCGTTTCACTCAGAGGTTATGTAAAATAGGTTTAACGGATGAGAAACGACCCATTGTTTTCATTTTCCTTAAAATAAAATGAAGTTTTCCGGCTCACACCAGCCGCTAAAGTAGTGCTAACGTTAACTCGGAGACCCCAGTGTTAGCATGCGTCACCTAGCTATTAGCTAACACACCAACTCGTATAGACTTTAATGAGTCAGTTACTTTTGCACATCTTTTGAACACGTTTTTGCTCTGATTTTTAGAGGTCGTGTGAAACCTGAATAAAATGGCGCAGTTTGGGTTTGAGAACGACATCCACAGCATATTGAAGCTGGACATGCCCATCACAAACGCTCCCATGGCGAGGTGGCAGAGAAAGGCCAGCTCATCCAACACATCCGCCGGGTTGTCTCCTGGTAAACCTGCCAATGTGTCGCTCAGCTCATCCAAAACACCGAGCAAAACACCAGGTAGTGTGTGCCCCAAATGTTGCACTCACGCATTTTAACACATCAAACTTTGTAGTTAAGTTAAATCTCTGCAGATGTTAACGACTGGGGTATTTTCTTTGTATCGCAGGCAAAAATAAAAAGCAGACTCCCTCTAAGATGGGGGCCGACCGCTTCATCCCCGTCAGAAACAGCAAACAAATGGATGTGGCAAGTTTCCTGCTCTCAAAGGAAAATGAGCCTGCAGACGCCAACACTTCAGCGGGATCATCAGTAAGTTATTATTTACATACATCTTCTTATGATCCCTCCGTGAGTTACAGATTCATCATTTAGGTTATGTGTGTGTGTGTGTGTTTAAAGGAAAGCCAGAAAGCCTGGTCTATGTCCCTAAATGGCTACAACATTGAAGATGCAAAGATCCTGCACCTTGGAGGGAAGCCGCTGAATGCTCCAGAAGGTAAGGATATATATGTGTCTAGATAGTGCTTTGCAACGTTATTGCACAAACAAGAAGGTGAAGATTTTTAATGTCTCTTTTGTTACATTTACAGGCTATCAGAATAACTTGAAAGTTCTCTACAGTCAGGGTGCAACTCCCGCCTCTGTCAAAAAGACAAGATACATATCTTCAACTCCAGACAGAATCTTGGACGCTCCTGAGCTTCGAAATGATTTCTGTAAGTTTGACACTTTTTTATTAAGTAACAACAGTAATATACACTTAATTGAACACATCGTAGATTCGCAGCAATCCACTGAGAATGGATATTGATCACTGCATTCACCTTCATACTAAATAAAAAAAAAAAAAATTGTACATAAATATTTGATCCTTTATACACAAAGGCACCCTTGTACACTTGGCAAGCATTAATTTAGTCCTTTTTTAAATTTCCAGATTTGGATCTGCTTGACTGGAGCAGCCGAAATGTTCTTGCTGTTGCGCTTCATAACAGTGTTTACCTGTGGGATGCAACTCAAGGAGACATCACTCTTCTCATGAAGTTGGAGCTTGAGGAGGACTACATCTGCTCACTGTCCTGGACCAAAGAGGGGAACTACCTAGCTATTGGCACCAGTGACTGCAAAGTTCAGGTCAGTGTGCTGATGAACACACTGCCTTAGTTCGTGAAGACACAGGACACTCAAAGAACTGCATACTATTTTTATTTCACGGTACATTTTTTTTGTTTTTCAGTTGTGGGATGTTGACAATCAGAAGCGTCTACGCAGCATGGCCAGTCATACATCTAGAGTCGGTAGCTTGAGCTGGAACGACCACATTCTCTCCAGGTACAGTACAGCATTTCTCATACAAAAAGGAAAATACGATTCCAGTGGTATGTTTTAGTCTGACCTAAATGTGTTTCTCTCCTCAGTGGCTCAAGATCAGGACACATCCACCACCATGATGTGAGAGTGGCAGACCACCACATCTTCACCCTCACTGGTCACTCCCAGGAGGTGTGTGGACTAAAGTGGTCCCCTGATGGGCGTTACCTGGCCAGCGGAGGCAATGACAACTTGGTTTATGTATGGCCCAGTGTGCAGAACAGTGGCCCCCAGCAGTCGGTCCACTGCTGGAGTGAACACCAAGGAGCTGTCAAGGTGAGTGTCTTCATATTTTTACTAGGAAAGGTACTTTTACCACAGACTGTGTAAAACCTGAAACTCAAATTTGGATGTGTTGTCATCATTCTAGGCTCTGGCCTGGTGTCCGTGGCAGCCAAATATCCTCGCATCTGGAGGAGGTACCAGTGATCGTCACATCCGCATCTGGAATGTAAACAGTGGCTCCTGCATCAGTTCACTTGACACTCAGTCCCAGGTACCTACACACTGCTATTCTCAGTTAAAAATGTACTTAAAGGGATACATTGCTGATTTTTACCGGCTTTGTAGCATAACCGACAGGGTTGGAAATGACTTGTTATGTCCACCTGCTACTTTGACTGGTAGAGACTAAAATCTACCAGCCACTAAAAAGATTACCATTGGTTTTTTTTTTGTCTGGGAGGTGAAGCAAATCTAGCAGCCACTTGCACATTTTACCAGCATTTGGCTGGTGCTAATTTAAATGTGGTTAACCTCCCTCAGTCTTACCAGTGCCCAGATCTCATCTTGAAATGCATCATCTGGTCGATTTATGCTGTCTGTAGGGCTGCTGCTCTAACTACAGACTATACTTCCTCATCTTTGAATGCCCCCCACCACTGACACAGAGTACAGAAGCAAATCGAGAGAGCCACCGTCCACTCAAACTTTTTAGCCTCTGTTTTTACAATTTTAAAAAAAAAAAAAAAAAAAAAAAAAAGGAAACAGACGGGAAGCGGGCACCGTGTCCGTTTCCTTTTTTTATTGTAAAAACAGAGACTGAAAATACTGAGATCAAACGGTAAATTAGTGCTGATCAAATATGAACCAAGATTCTGTTACTGCGTTGCCTTTTCTTACCTAAAATGTTAAACAATAATTTATGTTACTGTTTTAACTGTAATTGGAAATGTGTGTTACCAGCTGGCCACCATATTGATTCCTGTGTCAAAACGGACACGCTCATATTACGTAACCCATCAGCAGGAGCGTTTACTGCAGTGCCCACTAGTTGTAGGTTGTCTACCTTTTTGAGCAAAGCAAATGCCACAGCCCTTTTCTGGTTTTTCTGGTTTCTCTGGTCTTACAGCCCCAATTTCAAAATTAATTGTCTTTCTGCTGCATAGACAGCCTAGATTTATGAAAAGACCGTCTTTTCAGCAGCGAAATACTCCTTTTAATTTCAATCTTGAAATAATACTTGGAGGTGATGGACGGGTCCTTTCTCAAATCACACATGGCTTTTGTTTTTTAGATCTCGTCGCTGGTGTTTGCACCCAACTACAAGGAGCTGGTCTCTGCCCATGGATATGTCCACAACAATGTCGTTATCTGGAAGTACCCTGCTCTCACCAGGGTTGCAGAACTCAATGGTTGGTATCTCATATATATTTATTTTTTTCTGTACTACGGTTCTGTACTTGTTCACTCATGCCTAACTTAAAAAGAAACATTGAATGAAGTGGAGACCAGGGTTTGAAATAAACTTTTTCATCCACCTGCTGCTGTGGCTGGATTCCAAAATCTACCAGCCACTCAATTGCCTTGTTTTTTTTTTGGCAGATTGGTGAAGCCAAGCTAGAAGCCACTTGCATATATTACCAGCGCTTGACTGGTGCTAATTTCCTACCCTGCTGTTTGTCATGCTTCTTGCTGGTCTTAACATTACACTTTTTTTTATTTTTTTTAATTTTAGGCCACGAGGACAGAGTTCTCAGTTTGAGTCTGAGCCCAGACTGCTCTACCGTTGTGACTGTCGCTGGAGATGAGACGATCCGTCTGTGGAAGAGCTTTGAAATAGATCCCGTTAAGAAGAAGGCTAAAGAGAGGCTGGTCCAATCAAGGAGCAGCGTCATACATCAGTCAATCAGATGATTTCCTGGCCTTGACTCTAGGGGGATTTTTTGGGTCTATGTTTAATGAGATATGTGCAAATGTTTTATTTAATCCACAATAAAGATTTCTACCAGTTGTTTAGCTGTAACTGGCAATTTACTGTTCATACTGATGGTGAAATAGGTTGTTGGTCTTTATTGTTTATACAGCTGTACCAGTGTTGAGTGTTGGTATATTTCTGACCTTCACTTAGCTTTATTTTATAATGACGATGCATTGTATACAGTGGATTGGGTCATAATAAAGGGTTTGATCACCTTATGTGCTTCTGTCAGTTAATGGGCATATAAGTATTTTTTTCTTTTTTTTCAAACTGCAGGCTTTATTTGATGAGATCAACTCAAACTGTGGTGAAAGCTATTTTACATTCATCTTGACATCTTTACAGTCTGTGGTCTTGACACCTGCTAAACTAACTGACAAATAGAAAATGTAAGTTTTATCCTGCAAATGTTGTGGTTTTAGGTTTAAACTTTAGTGCTGTGCCCTCAGAAGCTGCAGTTTAAACTTCACCTGTAAGTCCGTCAGTACCTGCTTGCTGTGTATTCTGTATAAGTCTGAAACCCTGGCGAGGTCTCAGTATCTGAAGTTTGCTGCAGATGTATTTTAACTTCAGTTTAAGGTATTAAAGTACATAATTAAAACGTGAAGTTTCACTTTTTCCTCGGTTTCAATTTTAAAGACTGAAACAAGATGGCTATCGGACAAACATAGCCAGTTAGTCACAGGTCCAGTGCCAGCAGGGAGGACTTTGTCAGTAATGTGTAAGTCACAAATACGTTGTCAGACAGTTCCCACTTTGGTTGGAGTATAAACATGTGCTGTGTATTTCACAGATTGAAACTGCAGCGGATTAAAAGGCTAACTCTGGAGCATCGTTAATACACAGAGGCAAATGTTCGAAAATATAATGTTCAATAATTATTTTGAACAGAATTACGCTGTGGTGTGTGTGTGTGCTTTCATATTTGCAAGAACTGACTAATCATACAACAATGTGGAATTGTGCACAACATTTGAAGCATTGCAGAACACAAGGACAGATAAAATGATCTTGATAATTTCATTGACGTCGTGCATACTGGGAAGCCATCGGACACACCCTCCTGTGGTTTGGAGGCTTTCATCTGGTGTAGCTGTGGATAACCCAGATGAAAGCCTGTGATATTGTGTTTCATTCATGTTATTAGAAGCTAAAATAGTCATATTTTATTACTAGTAATAATTCACCTCACAAAATAGCCTTAACATTTAGGTTTTGATCCACAATCGCCATGTTTTCTTTCACATGCTGCTCGTTTTCAGTGATTTACAGCATCCTGTTGGCTGAGAGAGTTACTGTAGGATGCATATCTCATAACTCTGTGCATGATGATCTGCCATAATTACATTATTTATGCTGGAGATCAAGATTCATGTGCGTTGCTATCAGAGGAATCTATCTGAATAACATTATTCTCAGCCTGAGGCTAAGGAACATTATTAATCAGTAATGAATGCAGTTTGTAGGTTTTTTAAGATTCAGGTTTTCACTCCTATGTTTCACTTCAGCGGCTCATGTGCACACCATCAAACCCCAGGAAGCATTTATTAATAAAATAATTTGCTGCAATGTTTTGTTGTAACAGAAATCTCCATAAATGGTCGCCATAAGTGAGAAAACATCTACTTTACAAACACGACAGTAGCTTATTTACCAGTGTGTTGGAGGCATTATGACCATAAAGAGCTGCACTGGTTTGACTTAAAAAAAAAAAGGTAACATGCATGAATCTTTTTAAGTAGTTTCAGGTCTGGCATTATTGAGTAAATCCCATGTGTCTTTTATTATCTGCCAAACTCAATTAGATTAGTACACGTATCATGTTTTGCTTTTTGACTAATAAATAAACTTAAGTTGAACAAATTTAATTTATCCAAAGGTTGTGTTCATATTTAGTGGTCAAACTATTTTATTTAAGATATTCTAACTTATTATTTTGATTAAATCCTACTCAAAAATGTGGCCAACTTCTTAAAATAAGTTGTCAACTGACTAAAACACATTAATGAAACAAACATAATTTATTTTTTTATGCTGAAAATTTATCTAAGATACATTGGTAATAACTGAGTCTATAATACTGCAGCCTCTACTAGAATCTTTGGACCCACCCGGTGCAGAAAATTATATATAAATTATATCAATCTAATAATCTCCTTCTTTAGTGAAAGATTTAAAAACACAGAAAAGTTACAAAACATTTATCAAGTGTTTATTTCTGCTCAAGAAGTAAACAGGTAATCCACTGAACAATGTGAGGGTTAATCGTAACATATAAACACCTCCTGGATACACCAAAGCATCCATTCATATGTATTTTTTTTGCGGCAAATATCCGATCCAATTTTTTAAAGGCAAGCAGTGCTTCAAAAATAGATCATACTTCAACTGTCGTCAGTGCACATGTGTCATGAACAGCAACAGTAAAAACACTGGTAGGTTTATCCATCAATATATACATTCTGCGGTGATATTCACAAACAGCGCACTTGTTTTGTTTTTTTAAAAAAGTCTAATGTAATGGAAAGTACTTTCTATTAACTTTGTGCATGGTGTGCTGAGAGAAAAGACCATAGACTGATGCAAAAATCAGAATGGATTATTATTATTATTATTACAGTGTATGTCACTACCTAATTATGCAAAAATGCAAAATGCATCAATACTGTAATATACAGTATAACATTTCGTTTCCACAATTCTTAAAATTGAAAAACTGAGGTGTGGCATGTCTCTTACAAAGTGCACACCTTAACTGCTTTTCAAATGACAAAGACCTTTATCTAAAAAACAATTTTATTTCAAAAGATAAATAAAAAACAGAAATGAAAAACTAAATATTTGACATTTACAGTGAAAGCTCTGTTTTGGTATAAACTTTGTGGCAGTTATTTATATGCGCTGGTCTTCAGTGGAAACTGTGCGATAACTCCCAAGCAACCGAACAGTAGTGTAGGTCAAGCGTGTGTGGGCCAAGCCTGAGTCGAACAATACTATGAGTGACAAAATGAGCACCAATCTTCCTACAGTGTTCATCACAGTTAATAGTTTTCAACTAGCAAACACAATATGGCAAATAGTGATCATGACCAAAACACACATCCCAACAAGTGAGCGTAAGAAAGACTAGATTTATGTAGAAAGTATATCACATATTGAAATCTGTGCTGTTCCAATACGTTACTAGATATGAATTATTATTAAAAGGTAGCTCTGGGTACCTCCTTGTACACCTTCTTATTTCCACAGTCACAAACTCAGATTTCCTTTACTTTGCCCAGGACAATTTTGCCATTGGTGTAGTGGTGCGCATTCCCATTCCCCACGTGTTTCCCATTGGCCACCACAGCGACTGCTTCACTGGTCGAGCCGTTCTGTGTTGGCTTTTTCTGTGTGGCAGGAAGACGCTTTCCCTTTATGTAGGCCTGTATCCAAAAGTTGGAGAAGAGGCAGAAGAAGGTGAAGCCATGCAACCAAATCAAGTGGATCCACAGAGGAACCTGGTAGTCACACTTTTCCATGAAGTAGTACTGGCTGATGTGAACGGAGACCAGAACAAACTGCGTCTGTGAATCAACAGAGAAAGGACAGATTGCTGTTATAATCCAGATCTATTGTAAAATAATATATATGCTTGTCAGGTCATTACACTCTAAACAAAAATGGTGCTAAACAGTTCCCAAAAGCATTTTATCTAAGCATTGAAGCACAGGGCAAACCTGTTATGGTGCAAAATGGCACCGGTCTTTTAAAGGTTTTTAAAGGTGTCGGGCTGGTTTAGTGACGTGTCCTGCATCGTTGGCACTAGTTGGCCTTGTTGGCCCTTTTTTGGCCAAATCATCTTCATCTATATCTTACTATATAATGACGAAAACTCTGTCTGTGGGTGTGTGTGTCTGTCTGTGTGTGTGTCTGTTCCATGTTTTTCTCCTCACTGACTTGGTCAATCCATGTGGAATGTGGCACAGTGGTAGAGGGTCATGGGAGGATGCAAATGAAGCAACATTACATCAGTTGGCCAAAGGGGGGCGTTACAGCAACCGATTGAAATTGCAAACATGAATGGGCATATCTCATGCCCCGTATGTCGTAGAGACGTGAAACTTTGCACAGAGATGCCTCTCCTCATGAGGAACACATTTGCCTCAAGAACCCATAACTTCCGGTTATATAGATTTTCTGCCATTTTGATTTTTTGAAAAACACTTAAAATCGATCTCTTCCTAGGAAGTTTGAGCGATCTGCATGAAACTGGGTGAACATAATCTAGGGACCAATATCTAAAGTTCCATCTTGGCAAAAGTTGGAAAACTTACTAAAACTGAGCTTCTTTAGGACAATGAATATTGCGGAGGGCGTGGCTCATCACATAAAGGTGTATAACATCTCAAGGGTTTCACCCATCACCACGCAACTTTGTAGGCATATGACCACACATAATCTGAGGGGACCCCTCCATTATTGACCCCATCAAACAAAATGGGGGCGCTAGAGTGCTAATGTCTTATCCTGGCCTAACTGCCATATCGATTTAAACTAAACTTGGTAGATATGTAGAACAGGACGCCTCAAGGTGACTGGAGAAATTTAACTCTAATTGGCAACTGGGTGGCTTTATAACAACAGAAAAATGCTAAAAAATGGGGAGGTTTTTCTTCTAATTTTTGGTATGACTAAGTCATGGTATGGTATGCTGTACATAATCACGGAAACTGTCAGTGTGTCATTCTGTCAGTCAGTCATTCTGTCTGTCCCACGTTTTTCTACTCACTGACGTGGTCAATCTATGTGAAACTGCACATAGGCATTGAGGACTGGCATAGGTAGAAGGTGACAAAGCTACCAATGGGTACGGACTAGTCATGTTAATTTGGGGACGGCGGAGCCCTTTGGTGACTGAATTCACTTTGTTCGGCAGTTCAGCTCAGTGCACGAGATAAGAAACGGGAGTGAGGAACCAACAGCAAAAGTCAACATGAGATCAAAACATATTGTTCTATTAGGTAACATTATTTTTTAGCAGAAATAATTGTTTGTGTTATTGTTCACTCGTACATGGAGAATATAATTTTTAACATTGGGTTTTGTTGTGTAAGTGCTAACTTGCTAACTAGCATCTTGAATCCGTCCTGTCATTCCCTGTCGCCTGCTGGTACGGAGAGATAGCAGATGCTAATTGGTCGTTGGCTGTAATCTTTGTGCTGCGTTCAAGTGCAACTTTCTGGCTGAGACACAGGTGGCATGAGGCAATGCAACAGTCTGCCTTTGTCGCCGTTTTTTAATGCTGGTTTGGTGTGTCTGGGCTTTTAGAGGTGCCAAATAGCACTTTATTGCATTTATTTATTTTTTTAGCCTTGGGGCCCTTGAATGATGCCAGATACCACTGATGAGTACATATGCTTCTAAATGGTACTAAATTCTTGCTGAGAAACCTAATATGTTTTCAAGCCTAGAATATTGCCGCGAACATGTAAAAAGGTTGAGAGCCACTGATTTAACATGTCATCCTCTAAAAATACACTCTTTCCCCCAGAAATTACACTAAACTAAACTAAGCTAAGCTGAAGAACCAGTAGAGAACCTCTAAAGAACAATACAATGACTCAAAAGCCTCTTTGTGTGCTATTTAGCTCCTCATCCCACTTCAAATAACTGCTTGAACATTTTTTCTGTGTGTATGAATAAATGACTTTGAAAAAGGGACATACAAGCTGAATGGCAGTCATGTACTTCTTCCACCACAGGTATTTCTGGAAGCGAGGTCCCGCAGCAGAGAGAAGATAGTAAAAGTACATGATGACGTGGACAGTTGCGTTCACCATGGCATGGAAGGAGCCCATTCCTCCAACTTGAAAGGGGAAAAACAACACAGGAAATTATGTGTTTAATTAGACATTTTTATGCAACTGTACAGCGATCTCCCCAAATTTCTGTACTTCCATTTTCGCGGATGCAAAGTAGTACAATGGCTGTAATTTGAGTTTGAGAGTTTTGCATTGATAATATGCTCTGTAAACCTCACCAGGAGTCAGAGTGATGCCCCACCACCACGACCAGGGCATGAAGGAGTGATGGAATACATGGAGAAAGGTGATCTGGCTTTGTTTCTTCCTCAGCACAAAGAATAGCTTAAATAAAAAAGCAGAACAAGCTTAAGTTAATATGCACAAAAGATATGCTGCAAAAAGGTCAGACAATTAAAGAGTCACCAGAGACAGCAAAAGGAATGTTTGGAGAGTTGAAAAGGCCCTTACTGTGTCAAGGAGTTCGATGTATTTTGAAAAATAAAACATCCAAGACGCTCGAATCATCTGGTGGGAGGACAAGAGGAAAGTGGTGTAATGTCAAATATCACAGACAGAAACTAATCTGTATTTCTCAGTTTACAGTTTTTCAGGACATCATAGATACTTACCCGGAGAGCCTGTGGGCTGGTTGACGTGTCGATGAGGTCACACCTCCACGTGTAGGTGGTGCCCCATCCAGACATCAAGAACTAGGTGTCAAAAACACATAGGCAGCTCTTGTTAATATTTTACATGTACTAGCTGTTAAAGGAAATGGGGATTTTATCCAGCAAATAATTCAGTTTCTCAGCCTTTTTCTTCTCACCTCATACACTATGTAGGCGTTCAGTAAAACCATGCTACCGTTGTACACAACCATGGCTGTGTTGAGGTGGAAGGGCTTGCGGTTCGCCATGACGCGGGGTCCAACATACACTGAGAGGAAGATGTAGCCCAACAGGATGCTGGTCATCTGTACGGGGTGCTGCATCAGCGGGTAGTCTTTGACTCGGGCATCTTGGGAGAACAAAAACACACTTTCTCAGTGTCTTGGCGTGTCAGTAATGGACACACACACACACACACAGACACACAGATATCTGGCAGATTCATGGGGTATTTTAGCGGAGACCAAAGCAAAATGCCTATTTCAGACTTTTCACACAGTATTTTTCTTTCATGCCATTAGCTCACCAGTCATTCATTCATATTCTAACAAAGCAGAAATGTGAAGCTGTAACAGACACTTACCAGTCCTCAATAAAACATAACTGTGGAGCTCTACGATTTTTGACACGGCTTCTTGCAGCATGGTGATTGCTTGTTTCTTGTCCTATTTATACACTGAGAAAAAAACAAACAAGAAAAGACAACGAGTCAGAAGCCAGGGGATGAGCTGAAAGGGAGGACGAGTGGGCAGGTGAGCGACAAAGCAACATGTCCACCTGCTTCCCCACTGACTGAACAAACAGGAGCCAGCTGCACAGGCTTATCAAACACCCCTGAGTGCCCTTGTGTACATCATGTCAAACAGAATACACACAGAAATCTGAACTAGGAGCTCCTTTCACTGCCTGATCCAAAGTGTGGTATATGAGCTAAAAATCCCCACAGGTTTGCTTCATTCAAGAGGAAAATATTCGTAAAGGAATTCAAAAAGAAAACAGTGATTCAGTATTTTAAAAAGACATCTGTATCATGAAGGATTGTGAAACATCTGGGTTCTGCTGTCAGTCTAGAAACAATGAAATACTCTCTGGCTGACTAACAGAGCAAGTCAAACAGGTGAGGCAAAGAACTTGGCCCTCACAGCCGGCTTAGCCAAACTACTAAGCTACCAAGACACGAGCTGATCGGGATTTCCAAGGACTAAAAGTACATAACATGCTCCATTTAAACAGCTGAATTAGTGTTTTGTTGTTCTTACGCCAGGTGAACCTCACTGAACTATAAAATGGAGGGTGTATCTGGAAGAAGACACCAGTCTAACCTTGATGAATTAAAAAGAAACATAAACTTACATTACAAACACATTGAAGATTTCTTCTACAGGAGCAGCACAGACACAAATCTCAGATCCTTGAAACTGCTAAAATACATGCTGTTGTGTTAAATGACTCACCTGCTGAGCTCAGGTCCTCAGCACTCACTCCTGTGTGCGCTGCACAGCCGGGGCAGGCAGCTCTCAATTCAGAGGATCCAACAGATCAGCAGCAGCAGTGAAAGGTGAGCAGGATAAACCAGAAACATGCAGAGTTATTCTGTGGGTGGTAGCCTCCAGCAGTCCTCAGATGTCTGTGATTCTTTACTTAGAGTTCAACAAGAGAGCGGAAAGTTTCACAGGTAAGATAATGGGGAAAGAAGCAAGACAGAGACAGAGAGAGAGATGAGTAAAAGTGAGAGGCCAGCTGTTATAACTATAGCACCAGGATCATTCAACTCAATTTAAACCCCGGGGCACTACTACAGAGCTTGCTGGTTTCAGGACCACACCCTGTTTCAGTGCTTAGCTCCACCTTCCTGTCCTTACTTAGCCTGTTTGTGATTGGACTGTCTCATCAATGGTGGTGAAGGGGATGGGGTCATGGAGTTGCAGGCCTTGATTAAAGAAACCAAGACCCATAGGTGAAAGGCAAAGCTGCTGTGGCAATGAAATCCCCTTAATAAGCACATGAGGATAAAAAAACTTAACTTTATTTTCAAGATGACAAAAGTGTTTTACAAAAAGTTACAGGATAAAAAATGTAAAAACATCTGACTGGTTTTAAAGTAAAGATGCTCCTCGTGCCGATCCAAAAAGATTTGCTCATTTCACTTCAAGAATGTCCCTCAAACATGATTTGGGTTAAAGGTGAAATCACATATCAGACATTCAAGAACCTAACGTCACTTTTTGAGCTGCCCATCCCTCCCTGTGTTGTGGCACAGAGGCTGGGTTCCTGTCCAACCCCTGCTGCTATGACGAGCTCTCCTGCGCCTCTGGTTTTACCTGTTCCCCGAGCACCGGGGACGTTGGGTGTGAGGCTTGGGTGAAGTTTAAAAATGTACTCCCCAACTCGTACGTTAGACTGAAAGGCTGACAGGAATGAGAAGAATCTGTGCATGAGAGAAAGACGGAGAGGGAGGGAGGACTTATCATTGCCTGTTTATATACTGTGTGACAGTTTGGCACATGGTGGCTTTTCAGTGCAGATATGAAAGCTGCAGACATCAAATCACTTAAGGTGTGATTAAATCAAAATAAAATCTTAAATGCAAACCTTACCTGTTGATGTGGTTTTACCATGGTAGGCTGAATCTTCAGAGTTAAAACCTGCATGAGACTCTTTGTCATTGAGCAAATTATTGGGCAAAGAAAACAATAGCAACTGCATTTGTATCAGAATCAGGGTTATTGTTAAGGAAGTGGTGCACAGACAAGAAACATAAATACAGAATTTTTACATTTTTTACAATTATAATAAAAATATAAAAAAAGATACTATTTAAAAATATTTAAAATATAGGAATGTAAATTGTATGATAATAATAATAAGAAATAATATTTGAAAATATGCAAATTAAACTCTTTAAAATGAAAAACCTTTCAGCGTCTTACAGGCCAACAACCCCTTAGCTGAAAAACAGACAGAGCAAATACTTCCTACCACATACATTGTAAGAATAAGTTGAATTTATTAAACTGGGACTAAAATAATGTGTACAGTGGCCTAAAGAGCCATGTATATATTCCAGGTGGGAATCGCCAGAGGATCCACTGTAGGATATTATCACAGTACTTAAGTCACGATACAGTTTTATTGAGATTTTAAATATGTTGTGATATGCTGAGTATTGTGATAAAATATGTAACGATATATTACAGTTTTTCAATCGTTAATTATGTCCCCAAAGGAAAACTTTGTCAACATCTGTTTTATCTAATAAGATTTATTTATTTATTATTAATTTTTTTTATTTATTTATTTATTCGAACAGGTAAAAAGTTAAAGATAGATAAATTTTCAGTCAGCTCATCTCACCTCAGCCATTTTTGTTTTGTTTTTGCATCAAAATGTATCTAATGGACTGAAAAATCAATTAAATATATTATTCAAGTAGGCTACCTAAAGTTTGATTTGTACTTGTAATACTTAAACTTTATACAATAAAAAAAATCAATACTTGGCAATATCTGACGATGCGATATTGCCACACAAAAATATCGCAATATTATATTGTATCAATTTTTTCCCCTGCCCCTAGTATATAATACCCTTTTATGGTGCACAATACTAAGCAATCTAAATACTTATTGACCAATTGATCTATACATCATGTTTTACTGTTAAACACATATGTGGAAAGCACAGTGAATACTGAAGTTCAACATCATCTGTGGCTGGTTACCTTCATCAGATGTTTGATGAGTGACAGCTTGTCTATACAAGGGCAAGTAAAGGTTCACATCAGCCTCAGGCTGCATTCTTGACTTGTATTTGCTTTTCAGGTACGTAAGAAAGGAAAATCCACTTTCATAAATTGTTGCAAAAGGCAAAAGGCTCAACACTGCTTTCACTGTCTGTTGTGGGAGGTCTAGCCTATCGTCATTGTTGTGTGCTGGAAATTAAATGGGTTGGGTTGTTTCCTAAAATATGTTGGATTCATGTTAATGTGTGTATTCAGACGTATTTAAATTTGGGGGAAAAACTTTCAAAAACACGATCAAACAACATCACACAATAATTTGTTGCTCCCCTGCAGTATCTCTGAGGACCTCCTGAGGTATGAGAACCCCCTGTTAAAGAGACCCATGTTCTAGGGAACGTGCAAAGGCTCATAGTATTGATAATAAAAAAGCAATGTGCAATGTACGAAAACATTAGTCCAAAAAGATCATAACATTAATAATCTTCATTTATAAAGTGCTTTTCATGCTTTCAAGATTAAAACAGACAAGACATGAAAACAATAACTATTAAAAGAACTGATAAAGGCACTTTAGTATGCAGAAACTGAGGAACTAAAAAACACTCTAAATTAACTTAAAACTAAAGTAAAAACAGGAAAGGCTCTCTCTAAGTATGTTTAAAGTAAGGGACTTAAAGAGATCGCTGACTCGGCTGACCTGATTTCCTCGGGCAGGCTGTTTCAGAGCCTCAGGGGCCTGATAGCAAACACTTTGTCCCCTTTAGTTTTCAGCTGAGCCTCTGGAACAGACAAAAGACCTCTGCTGCCCGAGGACATCAAAGTAAGTCCTGGTGTGGATGTCTTTAAGAGGTCGGAGAAATAGCAGTGAGAGAGACCATGAAGAGCCTTAAAAGTGATCAGTGAAATGTTAAAATCTCTTCCAAAACATAGTGTGAAGAGGCTGAAACTGGAGTGATGTGATCACTTCTCTCAGTTCTGGTTAAAACCCTGGCAGCTGAATTCTGTACACTCTGTTGATGTGTATTAATGTAACACATAAAGACTGATGTGAATGATATACTGTTCTTTTTGCACTGACTGTGCATGATTTCTTGGTGGTATGTTTTTCAGAGAAAGCCAGTCCAGCGACTACTGATCCTAACTGAATGGCCACTTGAAGGTGTGGCTCTCAGTCTCACTTGCTTCAGGTCACCAAAATCTTAAATGGAAGAGAAACTGAGCTCGTTAACATATTAAACAGTGTAGTTTCACTCACTGATCTCTAAAGAGGGGGATGCTGCTGTCTGCACAACAAGTGTGTCTGCAAAGGAGAGGCTGCATTGGAGAAGTTCTTGCAAAGCTCTCAGCAGCCGATGATCTCTGGATTGTAACACTTAGCCCGTTGGTGCAATGATTAACCATCAATATATTACATTTGAATCAGTCCTGCCACACTGCAGCTGTTTATCAACTAAAAAATGTAGAAAAGAACAAAGTATGAATTTAATGTGTCAGCGTTTTGCACACTGACATGTTTTTGGCCCAGGTTGAATGTGAGAGACTGTGTCATTGTTTCTAACTGCTCTGTCAGCTGTTTTTCATAGCTGTCATATTACTACACACCACAACACACTCCCTGTTCTTCTCGGCCTTGTGACTGTTTCCCATTGGCTTAAGTTGAGGTTTTGCCCGAAAGAATTTATCACATAGAATCTAACAAACAACATAACAACATAACATTGTCCATAGACCATAGTTCTCTGCCCAGCAGCATTACCAGGGGATAGACAGCGGCCTCGAGACAGACCGGGTCGTCCTCAATTAGCCAGTTGTGAACAATTAGACACGATGGATGCTTTGGGAAGTGAGAGGAAGAGCCTGGCTGCTGAAGATGAATAGATGGATTCAGTGGATGTGGACACGCAATGTAGTTGTTAATGAAAAAGCAGTTATAGGGACAGTTCACCCCAAAGTTAAAAAAGCTTATTTCTTCTCTTGACTGTAGCGCTGTTTACTAATCTAGATTATTCTGGTGTGAGTTACTGAGTGTTGGAGATATCCAACACATTCTCACTCTGACCTCGTCACATATTGACGTTTGGTCATGGACTTTCCACGACCACATACGTCATGCAAGGTACCCTGGGACGTTCTGGGACAGCGTGTCGAGTTCTGCCTGTTACATCTTTTAAAATACACTTCTGTTTGCACAGGAAATTTGCTGTTTACACACAGTCTCTTTCAACAACAACACCGGGAATTAACGTTTTATTCCTTCAACAACTAACGCATGGTTGGGTATAGGCAACAAAAACATGTGATTAGGTTTAGGAAAAAAGAACAGGGTTTGGCTTTATAATCTTACAGGACACGAACACTGCTATCCTGGGTGAAAGTCTGTGTGTTTATTGGGCCCATCCTCAACCTTTCTCACCCACCCCACGTGGACTTTTGCCGCCTTAACTTTTGCTCTTGTCCTGCTGTGTTTTTAACTATAACGGCAACCGACCAAGTATCATGCCGACATTAAAGGATGGGTTTGTTCATTGGTGTTCGAAGCCGCAAGTCACTGCCCAATTGCCAGATCTTGACAACTTCGGAGTGAGACTGGGTTGAGATATCGGCTGTAGAGATGTCTGCCTTCTCTTCAGTATAGTAGAACTGGGTGGCGCTCGCCTTGTTGTGCTCAACGTGCCCAAAAAACTCCACAGCAAAGTCTCTTTCTAGAAATCATGACCCAGATACTCATGATAATCCACAGACCTTGTTGTGAGCAGTTTCACGTAGGAATCTACATCTGCCAACTGTATGACCCTGCAGAAGGAAGCGTGCATCTACTCATGGTCAAGAGGCTCATGCTTGTGACAGCGCCAGATTTAAACATTAATGGCGTCCTCCTTGGCTGAGCTGTAACATTAACTAGCTCAGTGGTGCTAGGTGAGCTAGCAGTAAATGCGTGCTTCCTTCACGGTGAGAAAATAGTCCCTACATGAAACTGCTCACAACAAAGTCTGCAGATTATCTTGAGTAACTGAGTCATGATTTCTGGAAAGAGACATTGCTGTTGAGGTTTTCAAATGAACTTTTTTTTTAGCACTTTGAGCATCACAAACTGAGTGCCATTTAGTTCTTTTATATCGGATACCTCTACGGCAGATATCGCCAACACTCTGTAACTCAGAACAAAACAATCAGGATTACTAAACAGATCTACAGGCAAGAGAAAGATATGAATATCTGATGTCAGGGTGCCAAACACATGAGTCACAGCTCATAAATTCACATTTCTGTGACACTGACATTTTTGGAATCTCAGCTTCTTGAGTTAAACTGAGTTGTGATGTTTTTGTAATGAGACAAAACCACATTCCATGTAGAGTTGACAGAGGTGTCTAATGTGCCAAGTATTGTATTTCACAATATAGTACTATCGCTGCAACCCTGGGTGTGTTTCATTCATTGATTGCAGTGTTACCAACCTATGTGACCAATGGACATGTCAACCAATTACTATTACTCCACAACTAAAGCCTTTTTTACAGCCTGCAAACAGAGTCAGCTTGGTTCATGTTTGAAAGTTCAGGTTTTCTCATTCAAACACATGAATGTGAAAACTGACCCAAAAGGAGGCGAGGTTTTCTTTTACAGACACACTTTCCTTTTAACTGGATCACTTAGAAACTCGTCCATTAACATGCTAATCAGTGAAACACCAACATCTCAGGGTGCTGTTTTTCTCATAGTAACAAGACTGTTTTAATAGTTTTAATATTTTGTTCTTTCACTTTGCTGTAAGATTTGACACTTGAAATTTATATTCATTCATTCATTCTGGACTTTTCCAAACATTTGTCCATAATTATAACTGGTAGGGCATTTAAGGGGAAATATCAACAGGTTGAGGCCCACAAAATGGTCATTTGTATATCACTCACCCGTGTCACCTTGAATTCATGAAAACAACTCTTGTTCGTTAAAAAAAGAAAATGTTTCACTCTATAGTTGAATGTGTCTCTCTGTTTTTCATGATCTGTGTGAATCATAAAGTTGTAATCCTGAGGATCACACTACGGTTTGAACTTTTATCACTACCTGTAAATGTTATATGTTGTACTTGTATATTGATAGGAAGCTGACTCGGTCACAGGGCACAGATTAATTAGGAAGAAATTATTTCATCAGCTAAGAAAAATGACACTGCATTCTTTACATTTTTTAAATGAACCCTTTAGGCCAAAGGAAACAAGTATGTTGACCCCAGCAGTAAAGTGGCTAACAGCGCCGCTCAGTGGTCAAACTGTTAACTAAAAAAAATTCTCATTTAGTTTAATAATAGGTGTAGCAGACCCAGAGGGTGATTATAACTAGCTCAACATCATTACAGTAAAATAATTTCCACCATTAAACAGCCATAAGGACTGTAATCAGTTTGGCATACACACCCATATCAGAATAAGGCTGTACTCACTCATAGACACGAGGACACACACAGATGTAGATTCTGAACATGTGAATTTGCCCCTGTCAATAAAAACATGAAGGTAGCAGAGGACTTTTGTTTTGACAAAATTAAAGACATTTTTACCAAAAAAATAAATGCAGAAAAGACAGAAATGAGTGCACCAGAATTCAGAAAATTAAGTGTTCGATACACAGCATTTCCTGAAGCTGGAGGATCCCCAGACTCCCTATTTCATATGTACCATTTGAAACAAAACCTACGCCCTTGCACACACACACACACACACACACACACACACACACACACACACACACACACACTGGTACGATAGAGGGAAATTAACTGATAAGCTGATATGTTAGCTGGAATGAGTCCATAAACAGGCACATTGTTTATAACAGCCTCTCTCCTCTGGCTGACCTTCCTTTCTTTCTTTTGTTATAGCACATGCCAAAATATTTTGACGCCACCATCTTTCAAAACATAAATAATTCTTATTTTTTTAATGCCAATAATTGAGTTTTACATTAAAAAATATCACACAAAAACATCTATGGAGCTCTCAGTTAATTTCTTACTCTCACCAATAGTTTCTTGATCCCAGTACAACACTCCCTATGTTTTTCTTCAGGGAGGTTTATTATATTATTTTTGTAGTGTATATCCCATTAACTTTGCCCCAGTGCTATAAATGCACCGGATTAAAGGTGCAACACTTTTGGCAGCATGGAACACTTACGTAAACCCAGGGAGGAGATCATCTGTACAGAGATACACCTGCACACCTTAACTGGGAAACCCCATTTTAATTACTTACCCGCTCACTCACATTGCGTAAGAGTGAAATGTTTGAAACCTGACTCAAAGTCCTGTGACTTTTACGCATGGGAGGGGTGCACACCAACCAATTAATCAAGGTAAAATATATATGACAAGAATCAAAGGTCCTTCTGACGCATTTTAGATTAATCTGAATTGATGACGATATATTTGACAGGAAAACCAGGTACATCGAGAGCATTATGCCAGATTTGTGAATGAAAGTGTAGACGCAGTTGATTTGCCTCCCTCTGTCCGCCGCAGTGAGGCTTGTCTTGCTCAGTTGCCGGGAGGCACGCGTTAACTCCTCCTCCGGGCTTTTCCTGGCTCTGAAACCAACGCACCCAGTGAGCGCCAATGGGGAGGTGGAACAACAGGTAGGCGTCCTCTATCTGCGTCCCTCGCTTCAGTCAGTTGCTGCTTGCCGGAGAAAGAAGTGGACCGAGCGGCGCATGAGCTCCCAGGAATGAGACCTGAGGCAGAACTTGGCTCAGTGGTATCTTAATTATCTGAAAGAATTTCTCCTGAGAGCAGACGAGCTGTTCTCCTGCGGCTTTCGGGCTCTTTTGACTCAGAAACAACACTGAGAGCTGGTTTGAAAGGTTTTTTTTCCTGCTTAATTGATTGGATAAAACACACTTGTCTTATCAGAAGCGGGGACATGTCGATGTGGCAACAAAGCTGAAGGTAAGCGAGGCTCTTTGCATGCAACAGCCAATATTATTAATGAATATTGATTCTGATATGTTAAAATAACCTCCTTGATCTAGTTATTAGATGTTGCACTGAATAAAATGCGCTTTATAGATTTTTATCTGATATCAAGACACGGCTGTTGCTTCCTAGCAGCAAAATATGTCCCTTGTCATCTTGTGGTATCAGCTTGGTGTTGCATAAGAAATGTAGCAATATCTTCTTGACTATCCCACCATGTGACTCACAACAATAACGCCTCCATCAAATTCTTATGTAAGTTTCTGGTCTGATTTAGACTCTCAGTGTCTGTATATACACCCAGAGTCCTTGTGAATGTAAAAAGTATGTAGTCACAGCAGGACCTGAATCACTCAAGATGCTTTACTTTTTGTGTGTTGATGAAAGTGTCTCCCAGTCTGTCTGAGAAACATTTCAACACCAAGCATTTAAAACAGTTCTCTCTAACCACTTCTAAATAAGGTGTATTTTCTGTCCTCACAGCTGCCATATTGTCTCCTCCGTTAAACTTTGCTCCTCTGGGATTACAAGAGGACACGCTGAGACACAGCTGATCTCGAGAGGTCAGACACTCTCTGACCCAGATCCCCTGCAGGAGGACATGGAGGTCCTGCGGCGGTCCTCTGTGTTTGCTGCAGAGGTCCTGGATGTGTTTGACCGATCGTTGACCGAGAAGGAGCTGGTGTCCCAGTCTAAAGCCTTGTGCAGGGACTACATACTGTCCAGACTCAACCAGAATGGACTGGGATGGTCCAAAACTGAACTCAACCTCTCTCCCTCAAATGCAGCGCTTGCTGAGGTGTCTTTGGTGCTTCTCTGTCTTGGTAAGAGAAACCTGAAGAACTTTAAAAAGATAATGGGCAAACTTACATCTTATAGCAGCATGCATACACATTTAATTCTGTACTTTGAACCTCACAGGAGAGGATAACTTAATTAAGATGAAGTGGCCACATTAGTTTTGCAGTAATTCTTTTAACTAGATCAGATGCACACACCCCTGCAAAGGCTACACAGTCCTTAGACTTCATTTCAAGGCATTTTTTATCATTTATACCTTTATATAGGCAGTATAAAGATGAAAGGAAATGAAGGAGAAAGATGCAAATGTCTCAGTCGGACAGCACTGTGGTTTATGGTGTCTGTCTTCATTCCTGGCTTTAATGTTTAATAGAAATATCATGATAGAAAATGTTTTAATCTGCTCTGGATGTTCTGTAGTTTTCATTTGTGTCTGGGTCTCAAGATGTTTGGTGATGGGCAGTGATAGAATATGTGCGCCAGATGTTTTTAAATTCAGAATTTTCACAGTCTTGTAATATTAAGAAATCTTTAAAGAATAATAATCCTGTATCCAAATCTGCACCAAAATCTAGTCACAGCATGACGTCCCAAATTCGTATAAACCACGCCACACAGTTTGTAAGATATTGTGCTAAAAGTAACGCGTGGAACTGAAAAGACGCCTCTTTGTTGAAGGTAATAAGTGTTGCAACATACAAAATGTTGTTTGTTTCCTCTTGGCAAAATGCTAATTTTATCTAACAGTACTTACTAGAACCAAATCCCCTTTAAATAGAATAGAATAAGTCTTTATTGTCCACCTGGGTGGAAAATTGTCTTCGGCTCACCAACATAGGACGTAGCATAACATAACACATAACAGAGCTAAAATATGAACAAAGCCAAAACGCAAGATAAAAATTCATATAAATACATTTTTAAAAGATGAAAAAATAAAATAAAATACAGTGCTATAAAAGTACGGTAGAGCAGTTCATGTCATTATCTGTGGTTTAGTCACTTAGTAGAGTTAAGGATGCTAATAGCACTGGGGACAAAGGGACTTTTAAAAAGCCCCTTTAGCCAGAGGAGTTGATTGTGTGCGTTTCAAAATCACATTCTTACACACACATGTAGATGTGGCATCACAGTTTAAGTCCTCTGACCCTGGTCAAGACATTTAGATATTAATAACATAATTAGTAATAATGGTGGGAATAACAAATTTAATTTTACTTAGCGATTGTATTAAAGTTTTGGGGTCTGGAGATGGGCTGGATGTCATGGTTCAGTTTTAAAAATGGTTGTCATGGAATTATTTTACCTGCAAAAGGATCATGTGTAAGTTAATTTTTCACAGTGTTACCTTTAATTTGGGAAGAAAATGTTTTTCTTGCATGCCTCATTGGAAAACGGCAAACATATTGATTCACTGATCGATTCAGGGCCACGTTTAACAACAGCAAAAACCCTAAAAACCCTTGGTATTAGAGTCTGGCTTTGAAGAGGACATAGATAAGTTTCACTTTCAATTCAGTTTTAATTAGCCAGAATGCACGTGTTTGGGAAGTACAGAGCATATGACTAGATAAATGAGACTTGGATTACACGGAATGAGTCGTGTGAGAGTTTGTAAATGGATGTTTTGATCTAGTTCTGCTAGTCCCCAATCAATAAATCAATATGTTCACCATTTGCTGTGAAATGAAATTCAAGGCTTCAAAATTGAATACTCTGATGTTCTGAACACTGGGAAGGAAACACTGTCCTGTCTAACACAGTCTGATGAATTCATTGCTTTCATAGTAATCGACAGGTTCTCATTATCCTGAGTGTGTTGAGCTGGAGGCCTGTGTGCGCTGACTTGTGACGGTGATGTGATCACTGCTCTTGGGTCTAAAAAGCAGAGTGGCTAATCTACTTTTAGATAATAGTAGGCTGAGAGCTGAGATGACTCAACAGAGCTGGAATAGATAATTGATACATGTGAAAATGTGAGACTTGACTGTTTAAATGGTTTCCACATGACGCACTATATACTGTATATATTTAAGCTAAGGATTATGTGCCTGTGTATGCGAGAACAGTTTGATCCACATGATTACATCTGGAGGACTTGACTCACTTAACACATCAGCCAAAGTGCCCAGTGGCTTTTTAAGAGATATACATGTTGTACTTTAACGTCCTGGCGTCTGAGTGACCCTCCAGCAGCAGAGCAGAGTGAATAGTTTGAATCGGATGGATTGTATAAGAGTTTGTATAACCCAGAGCGTTTAAATAATTGCTTTAAACTGTGGTCTCTCTGCCTCTCTCTGTGCTCTCCCTCTGTTACCCAGGCGACGAGCTGGAGTGTATACAGCCCAGTTTGTACAGGAACGTGGCACGGCAGCTCAACATCTCTGTTGCTATGGAGAACATGGTTTCAGATGCCTTCATCGGCGTGGCAACAGAGATCTTCTCAACAGGTACACGGCTGTTTCAGAGGGTGGTGATGATGGTGGTGTAGTACGCTGTATTCTGTCTAAACTAAACACGTCTTCAGCCAGCACAGGAAGTGATTTACACTTCAGTGTCTCAGAGTGCTGATGAAGGCAGTTATTGTGATTAAACAGGTGTGACTCCGCAGTTTCTCCGCAGTTGGCTGAGTGCTTTCAGCGAGAGTGAGTGGGTGTGAATGGCACGTTGGTGGAGTGAGACTTTATCTAAAACCATGAGCTGTCTAAAAATAATGGATGTAGCCACTGTGACGTCACCCCTTGGTTCGTGGACGTTTGGCATTTGGTCAACAGCAGCTTAGATTTTGGCTGCCAGATGCATGGATGTAAATAAAACAGGATACATGGTCGCAGGTGGGGCCCCGCTCATCCCTATATAAGTTGCTCAGTGGCACATGAAGCCAGAAAAGCCCGATTTCCATGGTATGAAATCTCCTGGATCGTGGTGCCCCTGGAGCAAGCACACTAGAGACTTAGGTTGGCTGAGTGGCTAACTTCCATTTTAGCCCCCCGCTAACTTGAATGGGGATAAAAATTGTATTATCATGCAGCTGTGATTGAATTAAGAAATGTTATCGGATGTTAACAAATTGTGATTGTGTAACAAGTCATTTTGTGGGGGTTGTGCCGCTCAGACAAATCCACTGATTAACAGACGTCTCTTTCACAATGTAAGTCGATGGGAAAAAGTCTTTTTGGGCCCCACGGAAATGGACGTTGTAATTCCACATTGGGCCACCACATCACAACAGCTTTAAAGCCCAGAACTGTTCCTAGGGGGCTTGGCCAGAACTAACCTGAGGTGGAGCTGTGAAAGAGCGAGGGCTGGATCTAACGAGGACACTATCGGAAAGCCTGTCACTCAAAGTGGCCTGCCTTTAATTATGCATAACTTTAAGTTTTAATAACATCTAAAGGGGTCAGTTATATAAAAACTCCACCCCCGTACAGTTGTCATGGATGTTGAAATTGGCTATAAGGCCCGTTTCCATTGAAGACGTTCCTGGTACTATATGGGGGGCAGGAACTACTACAGGAACGTCCTCTCGCTCGGCCCTCTCAACCGCCGTGTCTCCACTGAGAGAACGGAGTAGGAGGAAGGTTCCTGTAAAGTTACCGGGCTCCTATGTGACGTAAACGTTGCGCGTCCATTTGGACCGGGGCGACGTAGGGGCTCAGGGACGCCTTTAGCCGTTAGCGGTGTCTGTAATAACTCCGGTCACAGTGTGTGAAAAAAATATTTTTTCCAGTGGATGTCTTAGATACAACATGATCTGGAGCCAGCCTCAAGTGGCCATTCAAAGAACTGCAGTTTTTGACACTTCCGCATTAGCTTCGTTTTTCAGTCCTGGAGGTCGGCACTTGTCTAAAGCAAAACACAGAAATGCTCCCACAGCTCTCTAGAGTCACTAAATGTAGACAACGATTACTTATCTTGGGGGTATGGATTATTTGGATCAAATGGTAAATTAAAGTATACTGCTAGGTGTCTTAGAAGTGAGGCTAATGTGGAAGTGCCTCAAACCTGGATTTCTGGAAGGTTGGGTAACAAGTCTATGAAAAAAAGACTCTTCTTCTCACTTGATTTATTATCTCAGTAAACATTTTCCTAATGAGTTTCCCAGTGAGTCCCAATCACTAGTTTTAAGTCTTCTCCAATACAGTATGATGTTCATTTTGTAACTTATGGTCCCATTTAGACTGAAATAGATGTTAAAGCAGGCTGTGCTTTAGGGTGTGGCTACCTTGTGACTGACAAGTTGCTACCATGATGTAGTCCTTGGGTTCTGTCAGATCCACCCCGCGCTCCTCCACAGCTCCGCCCTCTTGCCTAAATATGGTCACTCCTGTCTCCAAAAAAAACAACATGGTGACGCCGAAATGCCAAACTGAAGCGGGAGCTCCAGCCAGGGAGTAAATGTGTCTTTTCTTTTCGTCTCATATGGCAAATTTTTGCCACAAATGGAACAATACAACACATCGGAGTTGGTGTCTTTGTGCGTAAAAATTTTTATATGACAGATTGATAAAAGAAACAAATGGACAGTGTGCAAAGGCCATCAGAGCTGCTACCATGGCCCTAAACTGTTAGTCCTGTTAAGAGTTGTCGGAGTATCATTTGTCACTGGATGATAAAGGTGTGAAATTAGCATGTTAAATATTTGTCCTGATACGCTGCTGCACTCTATGAAAGGTGACTGAAGTGCAACTGAACTAATTTCGAGTAGTACTTGGCCTGCTATCAGGTAAACTGTGCCACACGCTGACCTGGAAATGGAAGGAAGTCGCCAAAATGTCTTTGTGTATAGAGATACAGTGACTTTACCAAACTTCCTGAGTGATTTTGTGAATGAATGAATAACAGAATTAGAAGGGCATTTGGTAAACTTTGCCAAGGCCAAATGTGTTATCTTGAAATGTTAACAAAAGTGAAAAATAATTTGTTTGTCCGCGCTGTAACTCGGATCTGTTCCAAAATGTAATTGGTTAGATTAAAACTGGGCTGGAGGTTTTTACATAATCGCGCTGTCAACCAAACAAACTGAACCAAGAACATAACCTCTTTTTGTCGAGGTAATAAATACGTGTTAAATTGTTCCTTGGTATTTTTGTTCAGTCGTGTTCTTGAGAGAGGAATCTGGTTTTGCAAGATTAGGTCTGATGTGATCTTGTTTGTGCTGGCTCTTGGACTTGTTTTAAGTTGTCTTGACAACAGATCTGCTTTGTACAGTATTCAAAGCAGCTGACATTTTGAAGTCTCCTAATAAAAAGAGTGACATTATGTCCGTAGTGTGAGCCTTGGGATAGATTAAACCGTCTGGCCGCAGTGTGACCAACAGCTAAAAACTGTCATGTTTCCAGGAAAGATGAAAAACAGACTCGCTTAATATAATTTCATGCCTGCGTTCTGGCCGAAGTTGTGCTTGTTTAGACGTCACAAGGATGCAATTTTTGGAAACAGCGTGGGATTCCTCCTGAAGAATAACAAACTGGTGAACCCAGGCTGCTCCGGCCTTCTGGGACGATCTGAAACCTGGCTATAAATAGAAAAATGCATCTGAGTTTGTTTTTCCTGCCGTCCAGAATTCGTTTTATAATGACTTATGTAACTTTTTGTCAGTCGCTGTTATGCCTCCGAGTGCTTAACATGACAACAAAGGAATGGAATATCAAATGAATTGTAGCACTTTTTTTTAGAAGCAGTTTAATGACCATCTGTACTGTGGTCTCTCTCGGTAAAATCACGTCTCTCCTTCATCTATCTTCGCCTGCCTCCCACTTCTGTTCTTCCTCTTTCCGCCCTCCTCTTCTCCAGCTTTATCCCTGACAATCTTGTCTCTATTCTTGGCCTGCTTCTCAGTAGGGAGTGAGATGTGACGTGCTCTGACAGCTTCCGTGGACAGTTATCTCATTTAAGCTTACCCAGAGCTCGCTCTATCCCCTTATAGCCACAGTCAGACACTGTAGGTCAGCCATAACAATGTTGGCCGGCCGAAGGAGGCTAATGCCATTAGGCCCTGCACTGCATCACTGACGGTCGTTATAACAGTCCCCGCTGCCCTGGAAACTGAACCTAGAAATGGCTGCATGCCATTAGTTATCAGCCCGGATTGTTTAGGTGGAAAGGAGGACAAAGATGTTTCCTTTTTTAGCTTCATGACTCTCATTTGCTTCTTAGTGGTGAATGCAAAATCATTTTCTGAACTTGTCGATGTCCTCACAATAGAAAGTGCGTCACCCACCTCCAGGCAAAGGAACACAATCTCCCCCTCCCTAATTTATAACTGGCACGGTAATACGTCTTATCAGCTACATTAACTCAAACGCACTGGTTTGTTGACTTAAACCTGGTATTTACAGTTTATTTCAGTACAAGGTCCGCTGACTGTCCCACATGCTCCGTGTCAGGTCACAGAATATGTAACAGGGAAACCATAGAGGAGGTAAGTGTCGATGCTTGGTGCTGACTGAGATTAGCACCCATGATAACAGGAAAAGGAGCGTTAACGTTGAGATAAATGTGGCGGTTTATCGATTCAAGGCAGGAAATTCTGCCACCGTGGAGGATTGAATCTGCCTTCTAGATAAAGTGTGATATTTTTGCCTCTCACTTATCAAACAACTGCTCTGTGGCTGCGAGACTGAATCGATATCAGCTCGAATTGCTGAGGCATAAAGATCCCTTCCAGACACGATACATTTATGATGAGCAACCAGGCTTATCCACATCTATCCACAGACATAAATAAAGACATGAAACATAACCCAGTGATGTCTGTTTTCCTGTAGGTATAACATGGGGCAAGGTGGTGTCCATGTATGCAGTAGCCGGAGCCCTGGCAGTGGATTGTGTCAGACAGGGTCATCCATCCTCTATTCACATCTTGGTCGACAGTCTGGGTCAGTTTGTCCGCAAGTTTCTGGTCCCCTGGCTGAAGAGACGAGGAGGATGGGTGAGTGACATTTTGACTCATTTGCTCTAAATAAATAATGTTTCTCATCTGTGTTTTTATCCGATTTCTCGATGAATAATGCTGCAGTATGGTCAGTGTTACTGAGCTGACATTTGAGACAGCAAGAGGGGAAAAAACAGTGCTTGCATCTTGTTTCTCTGGGGATAAAAACCAGCAACTTCTGTGTTGCTTTTGTTGTAGCTCAATGACTAATTGTGTTATCTTGTTTATTGATATGAGCGCAGTTTGCTTTCATAAGCTCTGATAGTCAGAAGGAAGTTGCATAAAATCTGAAGCTTGCTCAGAAAGGTTCAGATGACTCTGAAAACTGAGCACTTCCAAACATAGTGTTGCTTCCTGTTGGCTCATCTGATTGAATATTAGTTTCTGTGGCCCTCTCTTGGTGAAAAGAGAGAAAAGAATGTATTTTTGGGTGCTTGCTCTGCTCAAATAAGATAAAATAAGATTTTTAAAATGGCAGTAAAACATACTGTACTAGGAATGAGTTTGTTTCCTCAAAGCAAAGCCATAAAAGTGGTGTATCCCAGTTATGAAAAAGGGGGAAAGAAAAAACTTAGGTGCAGACATTCATGTCCACCTCAGAAAACCTTTAAAAACTTGAGCTATCCTTTAACCACCATCAGGTAAACATTTAAAATCCACCAAATATATTGGTTTATGACTAAATACCTGCAGAACTAATGACTTTCCCATCAGCCTCAGCTGTACTTCTGTGATTAGAGGTAATAATCAAATGCTAGCATGCTAACCCACTAAACTAAGACAGGGGCCGAGGGTCCATAAAAACTCTTAAATACACATTTATTTATAAAAGGCTTTGTAAATGTATTTGTATTATTTATTACTACAAAGAAAAGCCAAGAAGTCTGTTAATATATACTAGAAATGAATTACATATGAATACAAACACCAGCTAAGGCACGCCGTTAACATTGGCATATCGAGGGTTGTGTATAAAAATCCTGCAACGGTGCTTTGAAACAGCTGAGAGGAACCAATGAGTGCAACTTTAAGTCCCCCTGCAGAAGATTCCACATATGAGGAGCTGCATACATAAATGCTCGCTTACCAGACACTGTGCGTACCCTCGGTACAGACAATAAAAACATGTTCTGTGAAGGCAGAGCAGAGCCATTTTCAATTTTTTGCTTAATGCACACACATAAATATGCTGGAAGTAGAAGAGCTTTGTAAACAAGAGAATGCCAACCCAAGCATACAGGATAGAGTGACAAGTTAGTGGCTTGCAGTTGTAATAAATCTCAATGCACCATGGACATCTCAATGCACATGCAGAGCTGTAAACACAGAAAGTATTGTCAGGGGCTTTTTGAATTGACATCAATGTGATTACTTGGAAAGAGTATATTTTCGCTTTTGGTGTGTATTTTCATCGCAAGTTTAGTCTTTAATTTCAAATGGTATTAATAGGTCTGAAATTTAACTGGTTTATACCTGTAGACACCCTGTAAGATGGTGAACATGGTAAACATATACACTGTAGTGCTGTCTTTTCTCTGAACACCTTTTCCCCCTGAACACGGCAACCTGTTTCCTTGAATTATATTTGTACTTGGCTAAAACAATCTATTAAAGGTGACCTATTATGTTTTTGCAAATAATGAGGTAAACATATGTAAAGGTGGTCATCTGCTGCAGGCACATTATGTTGCCTACACTGCTACATGTAGCTACACGTTAACATCAGGGAAACATAATCTTGGTTGCTCATGTTGTTAATTTCTCCCACACTTTGAATCATATTCCTGCTGGAACTTGTGAAGACTATGGTTTTAGAAGATTTTATCGGTGATTGTCACAGTAGGAAGTGCCGCTGTACTCACTGAAAGTCAATCCTTGGCTACAATGAGAGCTCTCAGGTGTGCGTCATTAACCCTCAATGGACTGGAGGAGTTTCAGGGTACTGTGATCGTCCACATACTCTCTAATGTCACTGTACAATTTGAACAGATGTAAGCAGTATTTTCAGAGTCATGTGACTTGTAGGAATAATGTAAAATGGGGCATGGACATTTAGTGCGCCATCACTGCTATAAAGGAATAATTTTAAAACTTTTATGTTTTTTGTAAATCACGTTATGTTAGAAAGCTCATTATTTGGCAGGGGACACATTGATAAGCGTAAATTATGAGGCCTCTGTCAATATTTTTATGCTTGTATGATTAAAAACTTCCGCAGTCAAATGAATGACATATTTATCTAAATCCTGCTGAACTCCACTCGCACGGGTTTCACTGAAGAGGCCTCCACCTTCTTATACCTGGTGAGGATCTAAAGGAAGGACTAGAATTTGAAGGATCATTTGCACTGCAACAGTCCTGAGGCAGGATTTGGTGACGTAGCATCCTTGAAATGTAGCCATTTAAGGATCCCTCCTTGACTCTGAGAAACATAGAGGCACTACAACAAAGCGTCTCACACAGAGGATTAACAGAGGTGCTCCAGCAGACAGTATGAGGAAAATAAAGTGATTCTTGATCATTTAGGCATGTAAACATGTTGTCGTAGATACCCCGAAGATGAGTATAGTAGGTCCCCTTTAAGGTTAATACTACTTAATACTTAATTTTCTTTTTATCAGGTGGAGATCACAAAATGTGTGGTGAAGAAGGACCTCACCCCCGAGCACCACTGGCTGTCTTCTGTCATCGAGTCTCTGAAATACTTCCTCACTACAATGTACGTCTACATCATGAAGGAACCATGAGTCAACAGAGACCGAGCGCAGGAGTCGTCATCATCACTGATTAACACGAGATTGAATTCTCAGACTTGTCAATAATCAATGGAGTGGAGATGGTCGCTGTGCCTGCCTGCAGATATCCGTCTGTCGCTGAATGACCATCGACAAATGTTTCGTCAGCATCGTGTTTGTGGTATCTCGGTGTCGGATAAGTGATTACCCTTCATCCAAAGTGTAGTCACGTTGATATTTAAAAACATAAATGGCAACGAAACACGTTTGTGTCACTCCACCTCTTCTGCATACTCTCACACTGCTTACACCGGTGCAGTAAACCAGGCTTCTCCAGTGATGTAACTGTGATGTGTGATGGTGTTCAGGTTGAATGTGAGGTCGCTTGCACTCCTGAGATGAACTGTGTGATGTGATGTTTGTCTCAGAAAATATACCTGAAGGAGGAAAGAAGGTGAAAGTCATGAATGTAATGAAAGCTGGCTGGGTCTTCTGAGTGTTCAGTCAGAAAAGGACTGATATCACCTGCTTTTACTTCTTTAGGTTTGATTCACACTATTGTACTTCACCAAAGCACAAGCAGTGTCTCTTCCTAAATATGATTAAACTGTCTGCTGCAGCTTTAAACACCACTGACCAAGAAATGTCTCATTTTTGGCCAAAGAACTTAAGGACAGAAGAATGGTACGTTCTACAGTCGTATATTTTGGTGAAACTGATTTCCTTTTTTAAAAAAATCTGTAAATAGTTTTATTTATGATTTTATTTTTTTGTATTCTGATTATGTCTTTAACATTTAAAGCCACTGCAGTATAAAGACAACGGCTCTTCAGGATGATTGTGTGGTATGCTTGATGGTTGTCACTTTCACAGTGTTAATTTATAAATGTGTGTCTGAATGTTTTTTTAATCCATAATAAACTTTAAATCTTCACACACACTTCTTATATTGATTATTTTATAATACTCCATTCACTGTCACCTCCATAATAAAGGCAAAAAATCTCTCTCTCCATCTTCCATCCAAATTCTCCATCTCCTGAATAGTACAAAGATTGACAGATGAGCTGAAAGCGAGGCTAGTGTTAAAAGAGAGGGGGAGAGATGCCTGTGTAAAAGGCAGGTTCAGAATAATGGGGCATTTTAACAGATTATACACTGACCGAAAGCAAGAACAAGAAACAAACACAAAATCTTGGAGGTATTTCAGAAAGGAGCACCAAACCTTTTTGAATTTTTAGTTGAGTTACAAATTGCGTAGGGCATCTTTTCAAGATGAAGGCAGGACATAATGTTCTTTAACCACTGGGCAGCAACCCTCCATCTGATTAGAGCTGCCTGTCTGGCCAGCAGAGGCAAAAGACAGTGTGCGCCGTTGGATTGAGGTCAGGTATACATCAGCCTCTCAGGTGGTGCCAGAGAGGGCGACCAGAGGGTTGGGTTGTAGGTCAAAGGGGAGGATTGAGGTTAAAGTTTCCCTGTGCGACAATGAAGTGTTTAAATCTTGTTACCAGACATATTTGATATTGTCGAGAGGGGCGACTAATGTCCGCTTACCTATTGTAGGTGGTGAGTACCCAAAGTTTGTGTGACGGGTTTAAGCAAAGAATATAATCAGTGGTGTTCATATCAGGTGTCTCAGGGAAGCTTTGAATATCATTCAACAACCTGGACCCTATTTTCATGGGATTTGTTTTGTGTTGTCGAAGTGACCAATGAAAACAATTTTTTAAAAAACTGGTCCAGTATTGAGAGAGTGCGCTGCAGCCGCAAGTGGAGAGACAGGCTGCACTGTAATGCCTTTGGGCAATTGTGCACCGTCAAGTTACATACATTAAAAATGCTTGTTTTTGCCACTGACAGGCTCAAATTATTTTAAGTATCTGACAACATTACACAGGACTCTACAGAGGAATGACATTTTTTCCAAACTGTCAGGGACCAGGCAGTGAGGCAACAAGGACACAGGAGTTGTTGACAAACCCCAAAAATGCATGAAAAATTACAAACCAAGAACAGAACAACTAGGCATGTAAAAGAGGTCAACATAACGTAACTATACTCAATATAATAACTAAACAAGGTGGTAAGTGAACCCCCTGAAATCTCTGAAAGATTTCAGAACAAGACTTGTTCTTGAGCGAGACTTGATCACAATAGGAAACAAACCAGCAAAAGGTAAAACATTTTTCTGTAGGTTCCTTTCTGTAATGTAATCTGAGCCTGTTAGTAGCAAAAATACGCACTTTTAGTGGATGTGAACTGACGGTGCACGATTCCCAGAGGAGGTTACACTGCAGTCTGTTTCGCCGCTTTGGCCGCAGCGGTCTCTCTCAAATTTGTGCCTATTTTAAAAATCTGTTGTCTCTATTAGTCACTTAGACACAAAAACATGTGAAAATAGGGTCCAATCAAAAATATATGTTTCCCTTTAAATCCACAAGGACAGAACACGCTTAAAAACATAAGATATTAAAATAAATGAAGACAAATTAAACAATACAGATACAGTATCATTATTTTATTTAGTGCAGCCTGCATAGAAGCAACATGTATACCGACAAACATGTCCACTGAAAGACATAAACCAAACTTGGACAAGCTGAAACACAAATAAACCTCTGAATCTCATAGGTTACAAGCTTAAACCATCTATAACATCACCATACATTCAGTGTCAGAACATCTCTCTAAATTTTACACTCAAACACTGTTTATTGGCTCCAGAAGGACAGCAGCAACTTTAGCTTTCAATCTTAAAATAGTGCAATAAAAGTTGAAGGTGAGAAGACGGTGTGCTCACCATTAAATCATCAGTGCTTCATAAGCTTTCCAGCTCTAATAATAAATACCTGGACGATAAATATAAAGATAGTGCAAGCACCCAAACTCAGCCAAGGCCATAAAGTGCAATATGAAATCTTTATTCTGGTAGATTAAAGGTTTCCTGTGGAGTGTCAGATCTTTAACTCTTTCACTCTGTTCCATTGATCTACAGGTGGTAATGCACCGAGATATACGGCAACATGCCAGCAAAGGCAGCACCAAAGAAGACTGATTGCTATAAAATAAAACAAAATGTAAAATGCTTTGTTCTTTGAGGAAGGAAATGCACTACATTTTTTTAAACCTCAAGACACACAGTGCATTTTGTTGAGTAACGCTGACTGTAAAAACAGCTGTTGTTTGTTTCCAATAAAACTCCACAGGGCCTTTTACATTTTTAATTGGACAGTAACATTAACCCTACATCTTTCTCCCTGTAGTGCCTAAACCATGCCCAGTCATTACAGCATGTAATGTATTTATGTACACCATGAATCAAACTGTTTATAGGATTATCTGAGTAAACCATGATTATTTCTCAAGCCCCCTTATTTTTAAGCGACGTTAATCTTTCCTGACCAAAGTATTTCTGTGTAAAAGAACCAGCCTGTTGGGTCAAGATGACCGGCGGTAGGTGATGTGCAAGTGCTGCATCAGTGGCTGGTTGTCTGTTGCCATGGAAACTGTCTGCTCCAGCCTCCCATCTGGTCGGAGCTGAAACACTCTGGAAATCTGAAAAACGGAAGAGAGCGGGCGAGGTCAGCGGCACAAAAGGAAGCAAAAAAAGTTATTTTATGGATTGAAATAAGTTGTGTTGATGCTCGGTGGACTGTGTGGGCAGATACACAACAGATTTGATTTGAGCCGGTAATATTAACATGAGTGCTGTCAGAGAATCAGTTTTACCTTCTGTACAAATGGCTTCTTGGCAAAAGAGATTCTAGCCAGAGCCTGGCTCTGCAGGTTCAGCTGCTGCGCTGTCAGCTCTCCCTCCTCAATCTCCACCAGACCTGCACACACAGACACACTGGACTCAAAACATGCCTGTGTAGACAATCTTATACTGGTAACAAACAAATTAGATTTCCTCCAGGCAACAACGTCCTCAATTGTACAAACAATGAGTGCATCTACAAGGACATAAATAACTCATTTCTGATATTTGTTTTTTTGGAGTATCCTGTTAATGTGAACATAGAAACACTATATTCCATTTATGAGAAACCTGAACACACTAGCTGGAATGCTCTGAAAGAAACCAGGATGTATACGGGACATTTAAATAACTTGCGTACGCGTGAAAACACCATATCCATTCATATGATCATACCTGAGATAAGCTTCATAGATGGGTTATTTGTTTCCATGTAACCACAGTCGATGTAAATCGACTATGAAAATAATTTAACAGACTCTTCTCTCTGCTGTGGTCAGGGAGACGTTACGGCTGCCTCAAGGCCAAAACAGAGAAGAGGAGGAGGAGGAAGAGTTTCTCCTCTCATCCAGGCCCTGAAGCACATCCATAACTCACTACACATAATTTATAACTCACCTGTCACTCATTGTATGTCATTTTGTGACAGTTATGTTGTTTCAATTATTCAGAAACTCATTCTGTTTTATTGTATCACTGTTTCCTATTTCTACTGTCTGAAACATGCTGTTGAATTGTTTTATTGTTCACATTTGTGAAATATCAAATTTGTGTTTTTGTACTTTAACGTATTTTCTCTACCCAATAGTTAATTTCACTGCACGCTGTACTGTGTTACTTATGTCTGTAACAAATATTGATTTTACTCATTTGATAGTTCATTACTCAAATTTCACAATGACAGACAGAAGAACTAAGACAAACAGACAATAAAGAGGTGTGTATTTGCCATGTGTTCCTGTTTCTGTATCATGTTTGTCTGGAATGTGCTTTCACGATGAGCCACACCTAAAATGAGCAATGCAAAATGCATATTGTACATTCACGTTGAGCTTCTGATTCCCTGAGAAAAAAACTTTGCATACCCAGCCTCTGCACATCTAGAATGATACGCTCAAAAGTACGGCACAGTTCAGAAATACAGGCAGGAGCCCGGCTATGTATGTGGCGTGGATGTGATTACCTGAGTTTTGTGCAATGATGAACGCCACTTTGTTTGCTCCCGGCTGCATTCGAATGAAGCCACACTCCCTGTGCATAGGCTTCTTGGTCTCTGCATGGAAGGCATTGAACCTGTCAAACACAGTAACAACGAAGATCAGCTAAAGATTGGTGGGTGTAATGTCAGAAGTAAAATAAGCTTGCAACTTTAAATCAGAGAGGGCATCAAAACACAGTTTTCATCCTGGTGTAAATCATTCAAGTCTCATTATTAAATAGAGTAACCTACATGAAGTTGATGACTGGTTGTCCCACATGGCTGAAGGTCAGTGTCTCTATGTAGCGGAAAGGTTTTATGGAGGGAAAACAGCCCTCTCCAGGTTCATCTGACACCCAGGTACCCAGGAGCCAGTCTAGAGGGAGGATGGCTGGGTTCAGCTCCGCTGACACTAAAACACACAAACAGTTTTTGCTGCATTATCATGAAAACAAAAGGGTTTTTTTTCATATGAGGCTGTGATGGGTGATACAACAAATTTGATCCAATACATAGTGAACATACTTATATTATTAAAAATTAACAGGAAATTTGAATATCCTATCAAGGAAGAGATCATTTTATTTCATTTGGATTAAATACCAGTAAACAGAAAAAATAAAGAAAAGTAAATAAATAATAAAGAAAGAAAGTTTCTTCTTATTATTATTATTATCTTTTATTCATCTCCTAAATGTAGTTTCTACTTTTTTCCTTCTTCTTGTTTTCATGCTATTGTATCTCATTGTATTCTGACTATAACTGTAAATCTCATGGTTATTAGAGTTTATCACAGTGGTACTCAACTTGTGGCCAAATCTGGTCCACAGTGCTGGGTGTCCTTCTGAACATTTTCAAATGTACAATGAAAATAAATTGATTTACATTTTTTGTAGCTACTTTTAATGTAAATGAGGTGCCAGGGTAAATAAGAAAACATCCAAATAAAGCTTGTTTCTACAAAAAGAGAGACAGAGAGTTGTGGGCTAGTTATTTATATTTTAATTATTGTTTATTTAGGTTATTAACTGACCCACCCAGAAGCATTTTTATAACACTATTTATGCAGCAGGGAGAGTCTATTCTCGCCTTTAACAATAGGTGGCAGTAGTGCTACGGTTTGGTCCAGGTTGTGCGGACACTAGAAGAAGAACACTGTCAAACGCAGGGGAAGGTGACTGTTTCATGGCGCTCATACAAACATTAATCTTTCCAAAGGCGACGCACTTATCACAGCATCCTTTCAGTGTCGATTTGCAGGTCACATTATGAGCACTTTGACATTGAAAAGTCACAGCACACAAATAGTTCAGTCTGCCGGTGGTTACAGTTAGTTTTCGGAAGCTAAAGCTAGCTACTGTCGTTTTCGAAGCTAACGTGAAGTGAAAATCCCACACAGTCAACGACAGGCTAAGGTTGGATATAAAAACGGCTACAGACTCTGGGACTTATTTTACGCTTGCGCTTTGATACTTTTCTGTCATAAACTTAGCCAAAGCTAACAAATACTGAAATTAACGTTAGCGTAAGTTAGCCTGTGATCACTGCAACATTCTAGCTAGCACCGTTGACATTAATTCAATATTTGTGTATATCCTAATCTTACCTGTGTGATTTACAGGACACGCCATTAATAATCCAAACTTCTTTCAAGCGGGTGAACGCATAAATTCAGGCAGAAGTTAGATTACACGTCACTTCATGGTAATTAAACTGCAACAGCGTTGGACTACTGTGACGCACTTTTACAGATAGCCATCACAGTAGGGAATCATGGGAAATGTAGTTCACATAGTCAGGCACATTTAAAGACTGCTGCAGCTATTTCTGAAACCATTCTTATTGTTACTACACACTGAGACAGGACAAGTGTTTGATAAATTAAAGCACACTTTATTGACATCTTCCAGTGCACCCAGCATGGATTATATGATAATATGGCTCCTCCTTTATTTCCAAACCTGTGTTTTATAAATTCCCTGCAGTAAAAAGCACAGAAACATCCTTGAATTTTATGCGCCGTTCCAGGTGTCCAGCATGTTGGGTACACTGAATGTTTACTTTTTATTCCCTAATCAAAGAGTGCAGCGTGAGTGGTCAGGGAATTTTAAGCTTTGCTTTTTTTGCAGTTCTTGAGAGCGTCTGCCAGGGCGTGCAGTGCCAGGTCAGCGTTCCTCTTCTCGCAGTTGTATCCCATCAATCCGATTCTCATCACCTAATGAGAAGAGAGGTGGGAAGTACAGTGCATCAGAGCCGGCAGTGACTCAGCAGCATGATTCAGAAAGCTGTAAACACACCAGACTGATGACAATGCTCTTGTTTTAACTGTTGAAATTGGATATTTAGTTCATTTGAGACAAGAGGTTTTTTTCAGTGGGAATAAACGTGGCTTTCATTTCTCATGGGAGCACATTATTCTATCTAGGACTATCTCCCTTTGTTACTATTTTAGGGGAAATAATTCAATTTTTAGAGCATCATCCACTGCTGCTGAGATGCTGAGACTGGTGGTCACATGTGGAATACCAGCAGTAAAGGTCAGCTGATGACCCTGACCACAGTGTTAAAGGCATAAATTTGTCCACCATATACAGGGTGGAAATACCAGCAGTAACTCACCATGCCAATGGAAGGGCCCAGGCCTCCGGTCATCTCCATCTGGTGGTGTTTCATCATGTAGGCCAGCAGCTCCCTCCAGTCGTAGCCTTCAGGGATGGCGATGGTCGTGACAGAGGGAAGCCTCAGGTCCTGAAGGACATGACACAAAATGACTACAGGGCAACACAGTGCTGTCAACTCTGTAAGAGATATGATATATCTATATTCTTCTTCAGTGTTTTTTATCCCTTCCGTTTCTTCCTGATAAGCTCTTTGTTGTCCTTCGTCAGAAAACACCCCCACGTTGTTTTACATGTCTGTCTCACCCGTTCAGGGACGAAGAGCTTCAGGCCCAAGTCCTCCAGTCCTCTGTACAGATAGGCTGCCACCTCTTTGTGTTTCCTCCAGGACTCTTCAAGCCCCTAGAGGGAGACAGAGATCGATGGAGGTAAGTGAGAATCAAACAAGATGTTAAAGGGGGCCTGTGCCAACACTGCCATCTCAAATCTACTGCACTTTTAAAGCTATTTTCATTTCATAGCAAAAATGAAAACACTGCTTCACCCTCACTTTAGATGTAATGGTATCACTTTAGATATTATAGTATAATACACCATATTGTTGCCAAAAAGTGATTGGCATAATAAGATAATAAAATTAGATAAAATAAAATAAAATAAATGAAATTCAAGAGCCTGGTAGGGTCCTGCATGGCCCCAAAATTTGTACCAAAGTGGCATTAAAAAGGTTTTAACAAGCATAATGTTCATTTGAATAACTGTAAAGGAAACATAAAGATACTAATATATATATATCGCAGATACGCTGAAAGTTGTTGTTTTTCTGTAGCTACAAAAAGTGGTGAAATGGCCCTTTACCTTCTCAGCAACAATTGCCAGACCCTCTCTCAGGGCGAAGAATCCAGACACTGGACCAGTGTGGTGATATCTGAAACCCACAGCACACGTGATTAAATATCCAGCACAATGACACTCCTAAAATTCAAAGTCTTTCCATAATTTAAAGGTCCAGTGTGCAGAACTTAGGAAGATATATTGGGTTGGGTTGGATTTAGGCAACAAAAGCACGTGTTTAGGTTTAGGAAAAAAGAACAGGGTTTGGCTTTATAATCTACGGGACACTAACACCGCTCTCCCGGATGAAGTTTGGTGTTTGTTGGACCCATCCACCACTGCTCCCACCCGCCCTACTCAGACTTTGGCCGTCTTAACTCTCATTCTCATCCCACTGCATTTCCCCCTGACATAGCTGACTGTCATTAAACTACAACGGTGACTGGCCAGCATTAGAGGACAGCTTACTTCTTCAGTGTCCGACACCGTAAATTACTGCCCAAGTGCCAGATTTTGTCAACTTCTCAGTGAGAGCCTGGGTTGACCACGTTGCACCGCCATGCACCATAGTTAGCAGCCCTTCCATGCAGAGCAGCTTCGTAAAAACACTGATTTTTTATTAATGTGAAACTGCTTCATTCAGTGTTTTTTTTATATATATATATACTTTATTAATCCCCGAGGGGAAATTAAATTTTTTCACTCTTGCTGTCAATTACACACAGGTTCGAACACACACATGCACAAACAGGACCTATACATGCACTAAGTGGAGAGATGTCAGAGTGAGGGGGCTGCCGTGGTCTGACATCTCTCCATTTAGTGCATGTATAGGTCCTGTTTGTGCATGTGTGTGTTCGAACCTGTGTGTAATTGACAGCAAGAGTGAAAGTATTGGCCTTGGTCAGGTGCCCTGAGCGGTTGGTGGGGGGGGGACATTGAACATTGAACATTGAACACTGTTGGAATCCTAACCGGGAATTCACAGAGCACACAGTTTCAGCTGGTTGTCATCTGCATTCCTCACCACCACCACTAGATGCCACTAAATCCTACACACTGCTCCTTTAAAGAATAATCAAAATGATCAAAGAATTTAATATTTTGTCTTCTAGGTTGTATGAAGAGAATCAGGATGTGATCAGTTGACTGTGGTGGACTTACACTCTGGCTGGTTGACCATCACAACCCCAGTAGTTGGACAAATGTGTCATATCAAAGAGGTAGGATACTGGTTTTGTTTTCCTGTTAAACATCTTGTGGCTGTGAGGGGTAACAGAAAAACAAGGAGATGCGTTATTCAAAGACTTTTGGTCTCTTTATGACTCGTATATGGACAAGCAGAAAGTCCCTCCTCACCATGCTCTGTCATTAAAGGAGATGGGTGCTGTGCCAGGAGGTGCATTCAGAGCCTTCTGAGAACCACTGTACAGGATGTCAATATCTGGGAATGCATGGAGAGGCACATTATATCACAAGCAGGCACATGGTAGCAGGTAACAGAATTTAATCCTTTGTTAATTATTATCTCACTTTGCTTGTCCATAAAAATTGGTGCTGCACCAAGAGATGCGACTGTGTCCACCAGGAAGAGACAGTTATGTCTGCAGGAGACAGAAAGCAGTGAGAACTGTAACTTTATATTTGGTAATATATGAGACTGTTTTGTAGGCAGGGTGTGAGGCAAATGCAGTAGCAAGCTCACTTTTCGCAGATGTCTCCAATGCCATCGACTGGGTGACAGAGGCCAGCAGAGGACTCTCCATGTGTGAGGAAAAACAGGACAGGCTTGTGTTTTTCTATGGCCTATACAAAGAAAATTGTAAAAAGAAGTTTAATCACATTGTGTTCTTGTCATCGACAGTGAACTGATTGTTTGTCAGTTGTATATTTAGTTTAATAAGTCAGCCATTTTAAGGGCTGACAGAATGTTTTCATTGTTTTCTATTGTAGCTTTAGTAGGTTAAAGGCTGCTTCAGAGACATCGAGCCTACCTGTTCAATTTCTTTATTGCTGAAATATCCACCGGGTGCTTTTACCATTCTATGTACATTGGCACCTAAAGAATAGATAGATAGATAGATAGATAGATAGATAGATAGATAGATAGATAGATAGATAGAATACACAGTCAGTGTAAATGTAGTTGCTATCTTCTTTGGAGACCCCTATGGATGCGTGCGTAAAACCGTGCGTAAAGACCGTACCCATTCTCTCTGCAATTTCTGCAACGCGCTCTCCCCAGATTCCGTTGATGGCAATGACCACGCTCTCTCCGGGCTCCACCGTATTGAACACTGCACACTCCATGGCTGCGTGCCCCGATCCGCTCATAGCTATAGTCATGTTGTTCTCTGTTTGAAAGACGTACTGGATCCCTCGCTTGATGTCATTCATGATCTAAAACACACAGTGAAACAGAAAACCACTTTCAGCCTGATTTGCCTGATTTGTCAGGTAGACTAAGAACTTCCAGTAATTTCATTAAGCGTGTAAGTCTTAGTGTTTGGTTTATAAAGAAATCTGAAAAAGACGGAAAATGGAATTGTTGGTGTATCACAACAAACGTTTAAAATGAATTCAGTCTGGTAAAACTAAAATTGAATGTTGTAAAGAACCTTTACTCGAGCAAAATGAATTATAGCACAAAGTTAAAATGTTTTAATACTGCTCCAAAGTGCTAAAGTAATAGTTGTGTATTCCAAGTTTTGCCCAACCGCAAGACACAAAATACACCTGCGCCAACAAGTTGTACTCAAGTTCAGTATTTGAGTGAACACAGCATTCACTTTTTTTTTTTTTTTTTCACCTTAAAGTAAGTAGATTTGAACATACAACTCAGAATTTCAAATAAAGCGTTTACCTCATACATTTCTGAGTGCAGGTGACCAATGATCGGCCTGCCCTGTGCAGCTAAGATACGTGGAGGAACATTTGAGGGTCCCGGTCCGAACAGGTACCGCAGTGGAGCCTCCAGCGGCCGGAGCATGCACGCTGGCGGCGGGATGGTGACGGAGGACATGGAGCGGTCCAGTCGCTGCAGCAGAGGCGCGCTCCTTGCGGCCAGCGGACTGTCGAGGGCCGCTGCTGCCTGCTGGGCGAGCAGCGCGCTCCGGCTGAACAAAGCCCGCTGCATCACGGCTGGTGTCCTGGTTCCTGAGAAGCCTGCACCGACTGGGATCACCACCGACAGGCGGAGAGACTGAACTGAAACTGTGAGTTTTAGATGAAGATTTAAAACAACAGGTCTTTGACCTGTTGGCCACGGGGCGGTGTGCCTCCCCTCCCAGCCAACCCTGCCCTTGACTTCAGGGTTGGCAATCAAGTTACAGAAAATGGAAAAAAAGTGTTCGTTATATTATAGATTTGTGATTAACTTTTTAAAAAATAATTCAGATTTCATGATTTAAATATGTGAGACCATCACTTAATATGAAATGCTGTGCTTAAGACTGACCTGACACCGTTATATGACAGGTGACACGTGTTATATCATCACAGCCTTATGCACACCCCTTCAAATTAAGTGGTACCAAAACTTTCTAAATTGAAACACCTTAATGACTTCTGAACAGGTGTTATCAAGGCCTTTTTCCATTTGGATAGGACTGTATGTGAAATTATACAACAAATCATGGTTAACAAATCCATATAGTGTCCACTCTTTAAATGTCTGTGTGACAAGCAGGATTTTCTAATCTTTTCCAGGCCAGTGTTTGAATTTATGAAACATCTCTGCAAAGCAAAGACTTGTGTATGTTGGTTGTTCTGTTAAAGTTTGGCTCCAGCAGAACTGTTTTTTTGGAGCTCATCCATGGTCTAGACCCAAAGCACTTGACTCTTGAACTCTCATGGTGAGGCACTCGGCAGCTTCGAACTGGTTGAGGTCAGTTTGCAGGTGGTTTGTGAATTTTTTTTTCAGTTACAGCAGCATTGCGTTTGTAAAGAGGAGTCTCCTCTCAGAGAGCCAATCTGCTCTCTCAGAGGAGGAGGGGGGACTGACGCACACACACACACCCACCAATACACACACACACACCAACAGACACATCAATACGAACACACACACACCCACCAATACACACACACACACCAACAGACACATCAATACACACAAAAAAAAGTGGCTCAATTTTATAACCTAGTGAGCATAGGCAGCGTTTTTTTTAAATTTTCCCCGTAAAGTAAGATTTAAAAGCACCTATTGTCATGTCAGACTATGTTCTGTCCTGTTTGTAAATGTTTTTATGCTTCGGATGTTTTCCAAACAAAATGTCCCATAATGGGGTCAAAGGTTTTTACCCACTCTGAATGGGTAGATCGAATAGAAAATTATTAAACTTAGTAATATCTTAGGAGAACAAGTTGCAAAACAGTCTGTATTTGGCTTTAGTGGAACAGGTGGTAGTTCACACCAGACAGAGTAGATCTCAAATTAGATTTTATCAGTGGAAAGTGTGGAAAAATACACATTTTTCTTAGTGGAAATTAGAGATAGAGGGTTGCATTGGTGGTTTTGTACGAAGTCTAACAGAGTTGAAATCATGAGCAGTTTCTGCAGGGCCCGGTCTGGTTTGTGTGGATATACACGCTGAACACACCCTGAATTGAGTCAACCTGTGACCACATCTGTGTGATCACATTGGGCTGTGTCCTTATTTTGTTTTGGATGAGTCACATCTGTAGATTTATTATCGTGCCATGTGTGCAGACAGAGCGTCCAGCCCCAGTGGAGAGGCCAGATTATTGATAGTGTAAGAGTTGTTGTGGCTTGTAATTCTCAAAAGAAAAGTCACCAAATTTACAAAACATTGGTATTTTCTTAGGTTTTATGCTCAAACTGACAGCACACAACATGTTTTAGGTTAACATTGTGTAAATATTGATGAAGTAGTTTTTCCTTGTATGTGTATATATATATATATATATATATATATACATAAGAATAAGTTATTAAGTATGAAAGTGGAAGTAATAATTCAAATAATGTTTTAGGGATGTTAAAGGAATACTTCACCTGCAAAATGACCATTTGTATCTTGTAAAGCAAGAGAAAAAGGAGCCTTCTTAGAGATATGCCTATTTTTTCAAGTTATATTATTTAAAAAGGCTATTCAGTTTATATAATTTTTCATTTAAGTGGAGATATATTGTGCAGCTGTGTATTTCAAACAGGAAAGGAGACCCTGTCTTAGCATTTTATTTCGATCAGTGTGTTTTAATAAAAGTTTTTGTGATATCTCACATGTGGCTTCGACTTACAACTGAATATTTCGTGCTAGAAAAGACAGAGATATATATACTGTGTATCAGTTACTCACCTCATGTTATGAAAAGAGTTTCTAATGGATGTTTTAATATAATAAAATGTGACTCCATGACTCCAATTCTTCAAAAAAATTCTGTTTTTAGATGCTTTGTTGACGGGAGGCATGCAAGACAACAAAGGTTTCTTTACAAATTCAAAACAAGGGGTGAGTAAATGATGTGTAATTGGTTGTTTTGTGGGCGAAGTATTCCTGTAAAGATTGAAAGAGGTCAAAATGTCACTTAAACTCCAAACCATTCAGTCAAACATGTTCTGATAAAGTTGTATTTTGCTTTACTTTACAAAGATGCCCACATTCTGACAAAGAAACAAAACCCAAGTTTTGCTATAAACTACTCAGTAACTGAGTAATAAAGGTTTTGAAATCTGTTGTGTCACAGCTAGCAGGATCACCAGAAAGTGCCCCTCTCTGAGTCTGGCTGGGTAAATAATTACACCACTGGTAAACAAATGGGACTCAGTCTTATCCTCACACTGGCCTTTGAACTGAACTGGACTGAACACTCAAAATCTGCCCAAACAGAGCAGGAGAGCAGTAGGAGGAGCTGGGGAGGGAGAGACAGACCGAGGGAGGCATGTATAGACACGTTCATCCACAGAGGGCATCATAAAACTGTCTGTCAATAGGGACATAAACACTCAGTTCAAATGTCCTCAATATGGGATGTTATGTACAAGGCCACGGTCAGCTCAATCAATTTTATCCTAATTTAAATAACAGCATTAGGCTTTTAAGTTCATATCCTGATTTTTTAAAATCTAATTAATGAAAATGGATGCTATTAAACACCAAATATATTTGTTAGTACAGTATATGAAATTTATTAGTAATTATTTAACCAATCGGTTAATGTTCCTTGTGTTGCAGATGCTTTGGAAATGGGCACTCTTCATGGATGAAGATGATACTTGTCAAAAAATAAAAAGTAGTAGACAGTTCTCAACTAAACATTAATATTCTTGGGTTAAACTCATTAAGTGCATTTTTTCATGATAGTCTGACTGAGACATGTTCATTTGACTGAGCTTTTTACTGCTCCTGACAAAACAATCTCAAGGTCTGCTTATTCCCTTGTTCCAGAGCTTTTGACCGTAACGCATGCCTCATTCATGTGATATAAAGGTTGAGCTACATTTTTAGAAGCCAAAGTCATCTTAACCTGTTACAGGGTGCTGGGACTAGAAATTTGCACTCTAATGTGTGTGTACCCTGTTGCCTTCGTGGTCTCATTAAATGCAGTGCAGCTAGTCTGGGAATGAAACCTTTGTTTTAGCCTGTGGTAATTTAACTCAACACACCTTTATCAGGAAATATGCATAGTGTGAACAAAATCTGAATCTAGATTTTGAGAAAATGTTTCTCTACATGACCACAACATTAGCCAAAAATGTTGGATAGCTGATACTGCTACTTTACTTTAGTGGTGCAAAGTCCTCAGCAAATTAAAATTCACTCATATTACCAAGCTTAGCTTACAGTTTGTTTTTTATGGAAGCCCCTCTCCACCAGTATGATGGAAAAAATAGATCCTGACAGTCATTTTAATGAGAAACTCTCTCAAGCTAATGATTTAGTGTCATAAAATAATCAGAAACGTTTTCAGAAACAATAATAATCAGAAAATAGTGATTTAGTGTCTCAGAAGAATGACTTAGTATCCCAAATTAATGACTCAGTACCTTAAAATAATGACTTAGTTTCTCAAAATAATGACTTAGTACTTTAAAATAATGACTTAGTATCTCAAATTAATGACTCAGTATTTCAAAAATAATGACATAGTACCTTAAAATAATGACTTAGTAGCTCAACATGACTCAGTACCTTAAAATAATGACTTAGTATCTCACAAATAATGACTCAGTACCTTGAAATAATGACTTAGTATCTCAAAATAATGACTCAGTATCTCAAAATAATGACTTAGTATCTCAAAATAATGACTTTACACCTTAAAATAATGACTTAGTATCTCAAAATAATGAGAAACTTTATCAGAATCATGGAAAACAATACTCATTATTCTGAGAAAGATTGTCATTATTTTTAGATGCTCACTAATTATTATGAGAGAGTTTCTCATCATAATGAATTACAGGATCTTGTAGACTGACAGTTACACTTCCCAAACAATAATCTAGTCTCCTATTTCCACCCATATTTGTCTCTCTCAGGCTTATTATGGTCTGTCCCTGGGCCTCTCCCTGTCTCTCCTCCTCTGCTGTGTCTCTGTGCTGCATCGCTCTGCCTCATGGCTGCCCGCTGATGTTGATGATGATGCTGCTGCTGATGTCATCACCGCCTCCCAGCATCCCTGGCACAGCAGCACCGCCATTTTCCCTGCTTTCAGACCGACTGACGGACAGACTGACGGCGGGCCGCTGGAGCATCCCGCACCCATCCTCCTGTTTATCCATCCGGCGCTCGCTCCTCCCTCCTCCTGTCTCTCACTACAGTCTGTGATTGACGCACCGCTGCGTTCAACACTTCAGCCCACCCAGCGCTGCTGCCGCCGCCGCTGCTGAAGCTGAGGCTGACTCTTTCCCCGGCGGATTCTCCATGTATGGATGCGCCAAGGAAAGGGATGCTGTAGGCTGACCAAAGACAGAGAGAAAGACGAAACATACAGGCTGCTGAGGAGATTCAAGAAGGAGGCAGCGGAGGATCCGTGCGCTGTTTTGAATGGGCAGAGGATTCACCCTTTGCGGTCGTCGAGTCTGAGTTGCTGAGGTAAGACGGGGCTCATTGGAGATGTTTTTCACGGCACAGCATCGGCACTGATGGGTGTCACGCCTTGGCGAGGACGATATGTGTGTGTTTGTGTGTGTGATTGGGAGGCCTTTTGTAGGCTACATATGGGGTGGTAGATAAGGACGCTGCGTCAGGGTGTGTGATGTTTGATTCCGCCGCTATCAACAATTGTCTTTATAAAAAACCCTCAAATCCATCTTTAAAATATGACCCTCCGAATCAATTACATAAAAATACGAGAAGATGTAGCTGTAAATGTCATTTAGGATCTAATGATGTGCGCTGACCTCCTTTCTGACGCAGTGTTAGATGGTTTGGTGTTTGTGCCGTTTCTGTTTACGCGGCCTGTCTTTGAGGTGCGGCAGGCAAAGCAAGATGGAGGAGGCAATATTTACATGGCTTATATATATTCCCCGCAAATTTCTCCTGGAATTATCTGAGGTTGTGTAATTGTAAGCATTTAATTGTCTTATTGTAAGATGTTCAAGAGGAATTGTGTTTTTCATCGATTAAGGCGCAGACATGATGGATGTGCGCGGCGCTGCCTTGAAGCAATTATACTATTGAAATCACCCTCAATTGTCTGGTTTATCTCTATTAAAAAGAATCTTAAAGCCATATGTCAGGATTTTTATGACAAACAAATCTATTGAGAGTCTGGTTATTGTAAAGATGCTGTGAAAAACACCACAGCAAATTCTATACATTCATTAATGTGGGTTATTTTCTTTGGTGAGCAGCAGTGAGGAGATTTGGTTTCATCACAAGGCCTTCAGCCTGTGGTAGATGAGGCCAGAGGATGATGCCCGAAGAATAAGCAGCCATTTTAGTGTAGAATAGCAGGGATGCTGATAGTCTTTGTGCCAAATAACGTCCCAGCCATTTAGTCAGTGTGTTCAAGGAGCTGTGTGTCTCCCAGCGATTGAGTCAGGGCCTGAAAAAAGAAGAATGTGTGTCACTCTGAGCTGCTGGGTTTGGCTAACAAGGCCCTGTCCTCAATATTTAATTACAATAACAACAACACACCGTGCATGATTCAAATTATCAGTTTAAATTCTGGATTTTTAAGTTTTTAAATAGATTTTTGGTGCAAGACAAAAGCACAGTTTGGTTTGTATTCTACGTTTCTCTGCTTACATGGGTATTAAATCCCCCTCATCATCTACCTGTGCAGGTGCCAGGTGTGTGTGTCTGTGTAGCCGCACAGATCTTCAGCTCTCCTGCTCACTCACACACCCTCCTGCAACATGGCAGCGGCTTCAGTGAAGGTGGCGGTGAGGGTGCGACCCTTCAACTCCAGAGAGATGGGGAAGGAAAGCAAGTGTATCATTCAGATGTCAGGAAACACCACAAGTGAGTACAACTTCAAGTTTCAGTTTTTATATGGAGATAAATGTTATGAAATGTGATGGATGTGGACTTCAGTGTTGACATTGCTTTGAGAGATGCAGTGATGTTGTTGTGATGTCTGTGATGTGATTTAGTATACACATATATTGGGAATGGACTTTTCACTGAAGTAGGAGACATCTTGTGTCCGAGAGTTAAACTTCTAAAATGTAGAATAGTTGCAATTAATTTCTAGCCATATAATTGACATTTATTTGCAGTAAATCTATTTCAGACAGTTCAGTTCAATTTAGGACTAGCTGTTACAATGATGCACATACTTTAGACTATGAGTGGGAGTAAGGTGGGGGTTTCTGAGTGGAAGCCAAAGGGTTAAGGTTAAATAATCATTCAAAGCAGAGTATTTTTGAATGTTTAAAACATGTCTACAGGGGATCTTTAAGACATCTCAGGAAGGAGTGGACTGAAAGCAACACACTTTAATTTTTACCCTCTGTATGTAGAGCAGGGCGATATGGAGAGATATTGGAGATATGTGAGTGTTTGTGTAAGTTTGGACAGATGTAAATATATAAAAATTTTCTGCAACAGTGTCAAGCATCTTACCTTTTTTGGGGGAGAAGGTGATCACAGTTCCTCCTTCTTCTCACATGGCAACACCCAACTCTGCCAGCAGGGCCTCTTTACAGGAAGCAATCTCACAAATATGGTGGTCCTTAGGGATGCACAATATTGGATTTTTTGCTGATATCTGGTATGCTGATATAAAACAACTCATTTGACTGATAACCAGTATCGATATCGGTACATCCACTTTTTTCCCTGCCTAATTTTAGTGATCATCAAGTCTTTTCTGTAGTGGAATTTACATACTGGTATGCGTGCATACTCTCATCGTAATGGCCCACCAGCATATTGGAGACATGAAATACAGTAGCTTTCAATGTATATAAGATTAATTCATTGTGCAAAATAAGAAAAAGCATGTTGGCTGATTCCGATGACGTGCAGATATTATCTTGCATCCCTTGTATTCCTTATTTCAAAGTTGTCTGGCAAATCCCGCAACATAATATGAGACTTAATGTCCATTTAGCTGAAGGGTAAAACCTTCATAAATAGGAGGGCTTTATGATATGTGGGAAATATGTGATATGCAATAATAGGGCTGGATGATGTGGAGAAAATCAAATATCACAATATTTTTGACAACAATATTGTAGGGTCGACTATTGGTGCTTTTACAAAATATTCTCACAATGAGATTTTTGATAAATAATCATCTGTAATGTGGATTTAATGACCAAGTGGGTAAAGGCAAATAATAGAAAAGCATCACTTAACTGTAATACAGCCTTTATAATCAGGAAAAGACAACACTTACAATATCCAAAATCTAAGACGATATCTGGCCTTATATCATGATATCAATATAATATATTGCCCAGGCCTAACTGTACAGTATGGAATCTGTTAAACATGGCAGTGATGCGTTCCTTCCTTTGTTTTTAAAATATTATAGTCACTTTTCTGTGATGCCATTCTTTGTCTTGACACCAATAAAGGAGTGTGCACAGACAAAATGCACAGTAACATTACCTTTAACCTATCAGCAGTTAGTAAGTTAATAGGCCAGTGGGAACCTCCAGTAAATAAATCTCAAACTGATTAGCATTGACCAAATTCTGAAGAGGCCCTCAGTCAGGTCATTTTTCAGCCTACTGACCTGAATTACATCATGTTCATAAAAATAACTAAGACAATCTGATGCAGCAGTTTTAAGGTCACGCATCTTTTAAAGTCGTGACGTCCTGCTGCTGCTGTTCTAATCAAACTCCTGTGACCTACATTGAGTTTTAGCGTTTCACCTCAGATATTTGTGTCGTATGCAGCTTTGCCCCGCAGCAACAAGCGAGTGGGCAGAGAAGCATGCAGCATCATGGCAGCCAGGGAAGGAAACAAAAGCTTCAGTCAGGCCTGAAGCCTGTCAGTGTGTGTAGGATGTAGCGACCGCCACAGCTCTCATCATACGGGGGACCAGAAAGACCTCCTTGTTCTGGTCGAGCCCAGACGCGGGGTCAGCTGATACAAGTGTGTGTGTCTGTGTGTGTGAGAGACAGAAAGAGAAAGAAGGAATATGTTGTGCCTGTCTGTGTTTTTAATGACCTCATTAGAGCCAAAGATTCAAACTTGCCATATTTGAACTTACTAACTTCACAGACTCTTAATATGTGTGCTCACAGTTTGCAGCAGTTGTCCTCTTATATTTTTCTGCGTGATGGTCACACACTGCCCCCCATGACCCTCTGAAGGATAAGCTGGTTTAGCTAAAGGATGGATCGATGGTCACTGTTGTTCCTGGCTGAGTGCACCTTTCAGCAGGATCTATAGTGCTGGTTGAACTTGTCCACAGGGGGCGATGCAGTGGATTCACTTTTCAACCGAAAGAGCATTGGCTCCAGCTCAGTTCTTGTTTCATATTCTACGTGCACATCACCCCTCCTCTCTTTGAGAGGAACGAGTGGTGCATTTTAAACTGCTGCTTTTGATACGAACTGTAATATAATGAGTTCTCTCTGAACTCTGTGTGTCATTTCTCTCTCCGTAATTAGAGGTGAAATTATTTCAAAGTATTTCACAGCCACATGTCTCTGTTGATGAGGTTTTGACACATTACATGCTGGTACCAAGAATTCAAAATCATTGCAGCTTTGCTAATTGACAAATAACAGTCTGGGCTTCATTTTAAACAATGTGATGTTGCATTACTGATCCTTATTTTGCTGTTATTTAAAGGTGGAAAGTAAAGAGGTGACAGGGAACAAGGGGGAAGAGAGGGGATGACATGCAACAAACATCCCAGCTTGGAAGTGAATATTTGATGCTGAGATCAAAGTTTAGCCAGATTACATGGATCTTAACTGCATGTCAACCAGTCTGGTCCGTCTGTCAACATGTTTTGGTGGTTCAAGATTAATTATTTCCTTGAAAAATAAGCACATAAAAAAGAGAAGTACAGTCTCTCTCCATTGGTTTGATGCATTTCTGGCAACCGAGCAGTGATCACTTCAAAGGCAATGACTTGACTCTTTCTGGTGCTCTAGTTGCATTTCATTTCACACAACCATCACACTGAAAACATGTTGGTGTAGACACTGTATCAGTACCTCGGTACCTTGCAATGGATTTTGTGATGATATTTGCGCTTTTTTGTATAATTCACTACTTGTTCCAGTGAGATAGGATGGATAGAAAAGTGTTTGTGAAACGATGCTGTTTGTGTTTCGTCACAACGTCCCACACGATGCAAAACAGTTAACCCCACCTTGGTGCAGGGCATTAGGGAAGTACCTTGCATGGTCTTAAGCACACATTTCTATTGGTAAATGTGATATGTCCATGCCCCACATGTCTGCATCTTCACAATCAGAAACAAGAAAATGAGTTTAGTGATTACAGATGAGAAACTGCTATGATTGGTCAAATTTGCAGAAAGGTTGCAGTGATTAGATAAAATTGCAAGGTCGTGCAGAATTCCCAGACACACCAGCCTGGAGGGGCTGACTGAATACAGATTTCAAATGAAAGTCTCTTGCTCACCAAATTCTTAATCTTGTTCCCAATGAATAATAATAGTACATTTTATTCAACACATTTACAGAATGGTTCACAACAGCAACATAAAAAAAGATTTCACTAAAATCACAATAAGAGTTTTGAGAACACGTTTTGGAGCATTTGCTGTTTTGGAAATTGAAATGCAGTTTTATTTTTTGTGTAATCTGTTGTGAAAACTGCTCTTATTTTTACAATAATGCATTAATACAATCACGAAAAACTTTATAATCAAGATGGCAAGACAAAACTGAACCGAAGTGATCATGATGGAAAATTATTGAAAGTTAGGGATGCAAGATAATATTGGCACTGACAGGACAGGACATATTGAATATCAGCAAAAATCCAATATCATGCATCCCCACAAAAAATATATTGTAATTTAAACTGAATGTGTGTGTGAGTGTGTGTGTGTTAGGAGATGATGAGGGTACAACCAGACAAATTGTGAGAGAGAATGTGTCGCACTGAAAAATGTAGATTCATAATCATTATGAATTTAAATGTTTTCACAGTTTGCATCCTGCAGCTTCTCTAAAGCTGACAGCAAAAGGGCTGAGATGAAGGGATATGCGGGTTTTTACAGTGACTCAGTTTCTGATGCCTCTGCTTTGTTTTTATTTTAGCAATCCTGAACCCCAAACAGCCGAAAGAAAACAAGAGTTTCAACTTTGACTATTCTTACTGGTCACACACCACGGTGAGTTCAACTGCATCACTTAGTTTTCAATAAATGTGCTGCTAGCCAGATGAGAAATGAAATAATCTGCTGTAGAACAAGCCACTAATAATTGATTAAAATATATTGATATAAATATAAATTTGCCTTTTTTGATATATCGTCTCTTCTCCTTTTTATCCTGCTGCGCTTTCACTCGGCAGCCTGAGGACATCAACTATGCGTCCCAGATGCAGGTGTACAAGGACATCGGGGAGGAAATGCTGCTTCATGCCTTTGAAGGCTATAACGTGTGCATATTTGCATACGGCCAGACAGGAGCAGGCAAAAGCTACACTATGATGGGACGACAGGAGAAGGACCAGCAAGGAATTATACCTCTGGTAATTCAGAATATACAGAATACAGCTCCGACCAGTAATGAAAAATGCAATTCCCTACAGTCGCTTTGAAGACAAAAAAAAAAATTATTTCAAGCATGTAACTTTGACCACAACAGTGACTCTCCGTTCTTTGTTTTTTCAGCTGTGTGAGGACCTCTTCACCAAAATCAATGACAGCAATAATGACAACAGCATGTCTTACTCTGTGGAGGTGAGTGGTGTCAAACTTTCTGTGCAAACTGTGTTTCAATTTGCTTTTGTATTAAAACAAGTCCGTAAACATCTGCATGGTGGATTAAAGAGGCATTCTCTAAGATCTCAAGCAAAACAAACTGTTTTCGTTTTAATGAAGAAGTCAGGCAGTAATTGGCCTTTGTCCATCATTCTGTGAGCTGATTTTACTCTTCACACAACATGAGTCTGCAGGGTACAGTGAAAGGAGTTGGTTACCTCACAGTAAGGAGGTGTGAAGCCTGCAGCTCACTGTGAATGAATGACTTTATTTCAAACCAAAAATAAAAAGATAAAAAAAGTTAAGATAGTCTGAACTCACTTGACTTATAATCCTTTTTTATTGTCCAATATATACACAAAAACATTCACAAAACAACGTCTGCCTCCTCCAGGTGAGTTACATGGAGATCTACTGTGAGCGTGTGCGTGACCTGCTGAATCCCAAGAACAAAGGAAACCTGCGCGTCAGAGAGCACCCACTGATGGGACCCTATGTCGAAGATCTGTCCAAACTGGCCGTCACCTCATACAACGACATCCAGGACCTGATGGACTCTGGAAACAAAGCCAGGTAACAGAGCGGGACTCGATGACAGTGAGGGGCTCCTCAGATAACTGTGTGCAGTGACGGATGGAGAAAATGAGCAGATGAGGGATTTGGATGTATGAATAAATAGATAAGTGGCTGGAACAAATGATGGAGCAGATAATGTGTGAGTCAGTAACTTGCACCTTTTCTCAGGACTGTGGCTGCTACCAACATGAACGAGACCAGCAGTCGCTCCCACGCCGTCTTCAACATCATCTTCACACAGAAAAAACACGACATGGACACGGAAAACACATCAGAAAAGGTTAAAGCTCAAAGTCTTTAGAAATCACCTATTTGACTGAAGGACATGATGTTGTTTAACTTTAGAGGAATAGTTTTCTTATTCTGGTTTCACCACAGCAGCCTTAAAAGAGATGCTACAAGGCAGACATGATTTTATCACCTTTCATGTCCTGGTTGGAGGCAGTCTGTGGTGTAGATATCTGATAAATGTGATGTTGTATTGATTGATAACCACATGTAATATTCTACTCTCAGTCCTATCAGTGCAATTTCAGGTGAACATGTCGATTGAGGTGGATGTTTGATCTTTTTTCATACAGAGTATCTTATTTTGTAAATATCTTGTATCATGACAGGTCAGTAAAATCAGCTTGGTGGACTTGGCTGGCAGCGAGAGAGCTGACTCGACTGGAGCTAAAGGAACCAGACTGAAGGTGAGAGGAGGATGCTATTTTCTGCATACAGGAAGGAGACAGAAACATATTTAATAATGATTGTTTGAACGCAGTATTTCAAATTTAAACTGCACGAACAGATGGACAAATACTAATTAAGACTGATTTGTGTTTACAGGAAGGAGCAAACATCAACAAATCTCTCACTACACTGGGGAAAGTTATTTCTGCTCTGGCTGAACTGGTATGTTTTTTTCCCCCACACTTACCATCAAAATATACATTAAAATTCTCATTTTTATGTTGACCAAATAACAAACACATTTCTTTTCCAACTATCAGGACTCAGTGCCAAACAAGGTCAGTGATATTTACGAATTTGAAACAGCAAATTTAATAGGTTTTTGAATATTTGTCCGACGTGATTAAAGAACAAATTTTATTTTGCTGACAGAACAAGAAAAAGAAGAAGGTGGAGAGTTTTATTCCCTACAGAGATTCAGTTCTGACATGGCTGCTGAGGGAGAACTTAGGTAAGCACTCGTAAAAATAAACCTCAGCTTTACCAAAACAAAATAAATGTCATGTGTCAGTCTAAGTATTGTCTTACATTGTGTTTTTAGGAGGAAACTCTCGCACAGCCATGGTGGCTGCCCTCAGCCCTGCTGATATTAACTATGACGAGACCCTCAGTACCCTCCGGTGAGACCAATGCTAGTAACCTCTCCTTTTAAAGATCACTAAATCAGATGTTTTTTAATGGAAGTAACATTTTGAAGATAATGTCACAGTTGCACCACATGTTCAGCCTGTAGAAGACAATGATTCTCAAACTTTTAACACCACATACATCAGAAACTCTTAGGCTCTCCAAGTACCACCACTGTGACCAATGTTAAAATATTCAGCTGCAGACATTTTATGCAGATTAAGATTATTATTTACTGTTGTGCAAAGGATTAGCACAACTGGAACTTAAATTCCTCCACACAACTCTCATACAGCACAATGGCCAGCCCCTCCTCAGCTGCTGTGGAACACTAGCACTCAGTTGATTGTCGTCCACTTCAGTTTAAAGAGGCTGTTTGAAATATTTCCCTCCTGTTCCTCACTTCTCTTCCTGATAGTTCTCATTTGGAGCCACATTTACAGTGTTTTTAAAGGCCCAGTGTGTTGGATGCAGCGGGATATATTCTCATTAAGGGAATATAATATGTGTGTTTCTTTAGTGTCTAATCACCTGAAAATCAGAATTATGTTTGTTACCTTAGAGTGAGCCGTTTATATCGACATAGGGAGCAAGTCCTTGTCTGTGGAGTCCACAATGTTGTGCTGCCATGTTTCTACACTAACCTGGAATTGAAAACCAAGCACTGGTTCTAGACAGGGCCATAGAGTTTGTGTGTCAGCCTCTTTGGAAAAACACAGTTTTAATCACCTGGTGTGTTTGTGTTGGAGATGAAGAGACCTCTGCAGATAATTCAGCTCCAGCTAAAAACCTCCTGAGCAATGAACACTGAAGAAAATCTACTCAGTATTCTTTAAATCTGTGATGTCTTGTTTTGGAATGGTGAGTTTCTGATCTGCAGAACAAATTTACCCTCGGGTAAAGAAACCTTGAAAAAGGAGAAGTTTCAGCTGATTGAAATCTGCAATCCTCGCTGCCAGATGCCACTAAATCCCCCTAAATTTCAACCACTGCTCCTTTAAAGCATTCATTTTACCACTGCTTACGATCCTGCCATCACAGTTTGGTTCATAATGGACATACGCATGCGCTATGTTCATGAACGTGACTACGTAGTAGGCTGATAAAATATTACATGACAGGCAAAACTTACTATACCACACCTACTGTATTTTCAGTTGAAATGTAGTAATATTTTGATGACAATATATATTTATTAAATTAATTATTAGATATTTTAAGATTATCTGGTAGATTGCTCTGCGTACCTCTGGAGGGGACTCTAGAGAGGACAGTTTGAAAACTAGTTTTCTGGAGCATTTTGCTGCATGTATTTACATATTGCTGAGTAGCTCAGTATCGTTGCATTATTTGTCTAACCTTACAAATGCCTGCTGACCTTCTGGCACTTTGCAGTTATTTTGTAGTGCCTAAACAGGCAGTACAACCATTGTAATGGGAATAACAGAAAGCTTCTTCTCATTAGGCTCATTGTAATTCAGTATGCAGAGCCTGAGGAATCATGCTTTACAGCTAAATGGCTTCTTGACCTCGATGCCCTCCGTCCCTCCAGGTACGCTGATCGTGCCAAACAGATCCGCTGTAACGCCGTGATCAACGAGGATCCCAACAACCGTCTGGTGCGTGAGCTGAAAGAGGAGGTGGCTCGCCTCAAAGACCTGCTGTATGCACAGGGTCTGGGAGACATCATCGAGAGTGAGTACTGCACAGAGAAACACAAATGTAATTCCAGAAAATGCACTTATATAGGCATACTCACACACACACACACACATATATATATATATATATACAAACCTGAATTTAGACCCTTTGTGCAGTAATTTTCTGACTGTACATGTAAGTCAGAGGATGTAACTTGGAGTATGGGTGTCTCTCACACTCAGTCTCTTCTCTCCTCTGTCCTATCAGCGTATCGCTGCACCGGCCCTGCCATCGCTGGTTTGAAATGTGTGTATAACTCTAGCAAGCCTGCGCTTTGCAACTAATAGAAATGAATCCCGAGCCGGCCTTCCCCCTCCACCACACCAGAGACCTAACTAACAATCCCAAGAAACTTAATGTGAAGTCAGACATAAATTAAAGATTAAAAAAACTGACACCAATATAATTTGATTTATTCACTAACTCTTTTCTCAGGAATTCCACAAAATGGCCTCCTTTTTTCTTCCATTAGCTCTGGTTTCCATGGTAATGTGTAATTTTTCTCTCTTGTTTAATCTGGGATGTCCAGCCTCTTAACACTTTCATCCTAATAACGCAATTTAAAATTGGCTGGGATTTTCTATTTTACTGAGAGGCTTCGCTCTGTGATCCTATAGCCATTCATTAAGAATATGAGTTGCTCGACTCCTTGTTTCTTCAGCAGACAGAGTTGAAGCCAGCTTTGGCAAAAAGCATGCTGTGCAATGCATTTTATTTTATGAGACTAGTGATCATGGAAGAAAGGACTGACTGGGAGGACGCCATTTTAGATTGCAGAGGAACTCCTTTCTTTGCATCCTGGCTCTCTGTGTGTGGAGCTAATTGACGCTATGAGTCAGGTGCTTAGAGGCCTGCATCGCAACCAAAGGCTGTGCTCAACACCTTGAAAAACATTCGGACATGCAAAGCATAAGAAAAAAAACACACTCCAGCTGTATTTGGTCCTTCTGCATTGAAGTGATGGATATATTTTTGGTTTTATTTCTCATAACATTCTCATGCTTGCAAGCTTGTCGAGTGTGTCTTTGTGTAGTTAAGTGTCAGAGGAAAAAAGATCTGGTCTTTAACTTTCAGTCTATTTGGCATTTTGTGCTCGATCAGTTTGAGTTGCTCTTTCCTCTCTGTCTGCGATGGCTTTGGTAAGCAAATGACCTCTGCTTCTTTGATCCATTATTTGAGCTTTCTCCTCTTTTTTTGTACTCCTCCCTGTTGTTCCCCTATTATTTTTCTCCTTTTCATCTGTTTCTCTGCGTGTTCCTCTCAATCCCTCGTGTCTATCCTTAATTACCCGGCGTCTGCTCCGTACTTCTGTCCCTCTGTCCTTCCTTCCGTCCTTCCTTGCTCACTTCCATGCGACGCCTCTCTCTCTGGCAGACCTGTGCGATTACAAGAACTTTGTGAATAATCGCCAGGCTGTCAATCAAAGGGGTGATCTTTCCGCAGTGTCCAATGCCATGACAGGAATGAGTCCCTCCCCCTCGCTGTCGGCCCTTTCCAGTCGTGCCGGGTCCATCAGCAACCTCCATGACCGCATCTTCAGCCCGGCCAGTGAAGAGGCCATCGAGAGGCTCAAGGTAGGAGGGATGATGCTAAAACTGTTCAGGATGTAGTTAAGTTGAGTAGGAATGATAAAATCAAAGAAATGGGTAAGAAATATGGACGAAAGGCTGTTTTTAAATACTAGTGAACAAGGTGAATCATTCCAGTATGTCTGATTTTAAGAGCTCGGTCTTAATTTTGCCAACAGGAAACGGAGAAAATCATCGCAGAGCTCAATGAGACCTGGGAGGAGAAGCTGCGACGTACTGAGGCCATCCGTATGGAGAGGTTTGTCATATGATTCATGGTTTCATAACAATCATATTATTCTCCCTCAAGAAATTTACAGTATATTTAACCAAAACATTTTTTTTGCTATTGAACTCTTTAGCAGAAAAGGTTCGTAACTGTGTTATTGTTCACTAGCGCGTGGTAAATATCCTTTGTCCCTTAAACATTAGGCCGTACCAGTAATATGCTGACGGGTTATGTAGCATAGCATCTTGAATTCATTCTGTCGGTCTTCCTGTTTCCCTTTTTGAATTATGAATGCAGACTATCGCCACCTGCTGGTATGGAGAGTTATTTCCTCTCACAGGCACAGAACGTATATGCTAGTTAGCCATTGGCTGTAGTCCTTGCGGTGTGTTCAGGTGCAATTTTTGGCTGAGACACAGGCAACGTGAGGCAATGCAACAGTCAGTCTTTTTCAACCCTAATTCATTGTTATAGGTTTGATATGTCTGGACTTTAATGTTGTTGGATGGAAGTAGGAATCCACCATATTTGTTGCCGTGCTAGCAGAATGTGTGATTGCTTCCTGTAGAGAGGCCCTGCTGGCTGAGATGGGTGTTGCCATGAGAGAAGATGGAGGCACTGTGGGCGTGTTCTCCCCGAAAAAGGTAAGATGCTCGTCACTGCTGCACAATTGTTTGACATATTGAAAATCTCCAAAATCACGCAAAGACTAAAACATATTTGACATGATTTCCCTTTTAGACGCCTCATCTGGTGAACCTGAACGAAGACCCGCTGATGTCGGAGTGTTTGCTGTATTATATCAAAGATGGCATCACCAAGTAGGTTTTTTTTATATTTTCAAGTTTGAGATTTAAACCAAATACTGAGCTGATTCTGTGAGTTTGTCTCAACTGAATTCATTTATCTTCCCTCAGGGTTGGCCGTGAAAACGCCAAGACACGCCAAGACATTGTTCTGAGTGGCCATTTTATCAAAGATGAACACTGCACATTCAGCAGCACCACGGGCCCTCAGGGAGAAGGTAAAGACTGGCTGCTCTCTGATAACAATAGCAGTGTTAATTGGTTTATAGTGTATATTTTTTTTATTACTTTGTAATAATCATATTGTCTTTTCTGGAACAGGATGTGTCATCCTGGAGCCATGTGAGGGGTCAGAGACGTACGTCAACGGGAAGAGAGTGAGCTCTCCCATTGTTCTGCGGTCAGGTACGTGTGAAGCTTCATATAATTAAAGAAGGCGTAAAACAAAGCAACTGCACCAAGAGATTAAACAGAGAAATGTTTCGCAAGAAGTCTGTGAAATGTTATTATGCCAAGACAGCTACCAAAGAATGAAATTATGTTTTCGTGTGCACTCTTTAGGGAACCGCATCATCATGGGAAAGAGCCACGTGTTCCGCTTCAATGACCCGGAGCAGGCTCGTCTGGAGCGAGAGAGGACGCCGTGCGCTGAGACGCCGGTGGAGCCCGTCGACTGGGCCTTCGCTCAGAGAGAGCTGCTGGAGAAACAAGGCATCGACATGAAGCAGGAGATGGAGCAGAGGTGTGTGGAGACCACATTATTATTTACTGACACTTAATTGTATCACTTCTCTGACACATAGTGTTGAATCCCTTTCAGGCTTCAGGAGCTCGAGGATCAGTACCGCAAAGAAAGAGAAGAAGCCAGTAACCTGCTGGAACAGCAGAGGCTGGTGAGTAAACAGTAATACAGTAATTTGACATTTGAGGTGCCTGATTTAAAAAAAAAAAATTCAATGTGTTTTTCATTGCATATAGAAGCAACTCATTCTGTTTTGATCTGGATCATGTTTTCTTTCAGGACTATGAGAGTAAACTGGAGGCTCTGCAGAGACAAGTGGACTCTCGGTACCTGGAGTCTCCTGAGGAAGAGGAGGAGCCTGAGGAGGAAGGTGAGACTGTCACCTTTTTAAATGACTCATCAAACAATTATTTCTGAATCAGGCTTTTATGTGGTTCAGATGTACTCACATTATCACGTGTCTGTCGCCTTCCAGTGCCGTGGACGCCACGAGAGACCGAGTTGGCTCTGTGGGCGTTCAGGAAGTGGCGTTTCTACCAGTTCACCTCTCTCAGGGATCTGCTTTGGGGCAACGCCATCTTCCTCAAAGAGGCCAATGCTATCAGTGTGGAGCTGAAGAAAAAGGTGGGATGTTTGTCAGCGTATAACGTCACCTTTATTCAGCACTACGGTTTATGATATGCATGTTTACTGTCATTATTTCTTTTTTTTAATTTTAAGTGAACAGAAGACAGATTTTTCTAAATAACATAATCCAAATCTACTATATCATAATGTGTTATTTGAGAATAATCTTTCATTTTAAGTCAGACTACAAATACAAAATACAGTACACTCAACAAATAATGAGGACCTCTTCTTTGTAGTGGCGACTGAAGGTTTAGGAATTTACTTTGCATTTGTAATAATGTAACATAAAGCTTTTACAGTGGCACTCTTGTCATTTACTTCCAAGTCCCTGCTGCTGAATTATTATTATTTTCAGAATAATGACATCCTGATTTTATACTGCAGATTTGATGCAGGAGGATATAAACCAGCACTCTCTCATGTTTTGTGTCTCACGTCGTCCACAGGTGCAGTTCCAGTTCGTGCTGTTGACAGACACTCTCTACTCTCCCCTGCCCCCTGACCTGCTGCCCCCCAGTGTGGCCAAAGAGAGGGAGAGACGACCTTTCCCTCGAACCATCGTCGCAGTTGAAGTACAAGATCAGAAGAATGGAGCCACACATTACTGGACTCTGGAGAAACTCAGGTACACTGGTTTTGTTATAAAACAAAGTGAATACAGACTCGGTAGCCTATGTTCGTGACGACTAACTCTCCTGATGTTTAAACAGAAGTGAGGAAAGAAAAGAGAAAATATACATTTTTACAAGATTAATACAATTTAGAAAAACTAAAAACGAGCCATAGATATCGGCACATGCAAAATTAGAATATTTGTTTGAGCTTTAAAATAACATGCAGGCCCTCAGCAAGGTTTTTTTTAATTTTCATGCTGCCCCCTGCAGGCAGAGGCTGGACCTGATGAGGGAAATGTACGACCGTGCTGCAGAGCTCCCCAGCAGCGCTGTGGAGGACTGTGACCACGCTCTGACCGGAGGAGACCCCTTCTATGACCGCTTCCCCTGGTTCCGTCTGGTCGGCAGGTCCGTCACCTCCCTCTCTTCCTACTTCCTGGAGGCATCATTGATTTAAAACTCTTTTATTGCACAATAACTGCTTGTTAAAAGTCAGATCCCCTCTCCATGTCTTCCTTCTCCTCAGGGCGTTTGTGTACCTGAGTAACCTGCTGTACCCGGTGCCCCTGGTACATCGAGTGGCCATCGTCAGTGAGAAAGGAGAGGTGAAAGGCTTCCTCAGAGTGGCTGTGCAGGCCATCTCAGGTACAGATACAGGTTCAATATCAGTCTTATCACACTCAGATGCTGTTGAATGTGACAGTAAAGCTGTTGTTTTCAGTTATTTTGCATTAAGAAATGATGGTTTAACGTCTTGTCTCTCTGTTTTTTCTTTCTTCAGCTGATGAGGAGGCCCCTGATTACGGCTCTGGTGTGAGGCAGTCAGGCACTGCCAAGATCTCCTTTGAAGACAAACAGTTTGAGAAGGTACTAATTGGCTGGTGGTTACTGGAATTTTCTGAATGTGTCCTCTATGACCAGTAAAAGTCAGATTTAATTGAAACTTTAAAATTTAAGTGTTGAGATTGAAAAAAAGAGTTTAATCTTGAATATTAATGTTGGGTGTAAATGGGATCCAAGCTTATCGTTTTCTCTCTCACTCCAGTTCCAGACTGAGTCGTGTCCTGGTGGTCTCTCCCACTCCAACACCTCCCAGGAGGAGCTACGAATCGTGGAGGGAGAAGGACAGACTGCAGAGATAGGAATCTCTGCCGATGAAGTCAACAACAACACCTGTCCAGGTGAGCTGACAACCTGTGCAGGAAGTGAAAATGATACCAGCCCGGTAGTTTAGGTTAAAAGTGTGTGTGGCCCTGTCAGAGTTTAAATACCAGATACATTTCTGTTTGTCTTCCTTTGTTCTGTGTAGCCATTTTAGATCCTCCCCGCAGCCCAGTGAAGAGCTCAAGTCTGGGTCTGGATCTTCCTCTGGACCTCTCCCCGGAGAAAGCTCTCTCCCACCTGAAGATCGGCAGCACCTTCACCTTCAGAGTCACCGTCCTACAGGCGTCCAGCATCTCAGCCGAGTACGCCGACATCTTCTGCCAGTTCAAGTGAGTTTCAAGCACGTCCCTGACAACCTTCTGTAAATATACTGTCTGACACATTTTTTACTGAATGCCTCTTATTTGTCAGCAGTCTCTCTCTTCTGTGACAGGTGTAATAAATGCAATACAAATGGGAAAATGTCCTTTAAATATCCGTAAAAGGATTTTGCTATTGGACTTTCTGCTTTTAAATGATAGCATATTAATGCATGGATGTGTACACCTCTTAATGGACATACATACAAGCTCATATCAACTTGTTTTGGCACCAGAAGAGACCAGAAAATGAACACAACAGATGGACCACATTTTTTAAATTGATCATAATATGTATTAAATGTTCACTGATTGTAAATGGTTTGTGGCAGACCTGATGATTTGGTGACATAATGTGCATGAGGATCAAAGAGAGGCCAGTCTAATATAAAGGCTTCAATTTTTGCAGCTTCATCCACCGCCACGATGAAGCTTTCTCCACCGAGCCGCTGAAGAACACAGGCAGAGGACCTCCGCTGGGCTTCTACCATGTCCAAAATGTAACATTAAACTGTACATTCAGACCTTTTATTAACAAATATTACTGATTATAAATGCTTGTCTTGAGGCTGTGTTTGATTTGTATTTCCTCTCTTGTCTATTAGATCACAGTGGAGGTGACAAAGTCCTTCGTGGAGTACATCAAGACTCAGCCCATTGTCTTCGAGGTGTTTGGCCACTATCAGAAACAGCCCTTCCCTCCGCTCTGCAAAGACCTGATCAGGTCAGGACCCTTTAATTTCAACCAGCTGATGATTAATTGTGATAATTGTGATTTTCTCATGTTCAGTTTCTTTGTCTTTTCTTTAAGTCCTCTGAGACCTTCCAGGAGGCAGTTCCCCAGGGTGATGCCTTTATCCAAACCAGGTCAGCAGTGACAGCTAATGTGTCTGAGAGGACATCAAATTGTATTCATGATAGAATCTCCATGATCTGCCTCCAATTTGATATTGACTCCTATTTGGTTTGCTCTTTTCACTCCTCCAGTGCCGGCCACAAAGCTCAGCACTCTGACCCGCTCCACTGCAGGACCTTGTCACGCCAAATACGACCTCATGGTCTTCTTTGAGATCTGTGAGCTGGAAGCTAACGGAGAGTGAGTCGTGTCTTTATGGCACTTTAATACCACAAAGCAAGGGATACAGTAGATCACATGCACAAAGAATACTTTCCTTCTGTTCCTGCTGTGAATATAATCATCTCAATTAAAAAATGCAAGTATTAACATTTAACATATTGATTTTCTCTTTCTGCAGTTACATCCCAGCTGTTGTTGACCACAGAGGTGGGATGCCCTGCCACGGCACGTTCCTCTTACACCAGGTCTGACATGTCACATCAAATTACCAGTTATTTATATACTCTAGAGTGTTCAGTACCATTTGATGATATATATGTATATATCAGCTGTGCTTTACCTACAATGACAAGTCAAAATGTTTGCTGTTGTAAAGAAGGTCCAGAACGTACAATGTATTAACCAGATTCAGCAAACCCAATCCATTCAGCTCTTTTTCTACCTTCACCACTGGAACTCCAGTAACAAACTGGTTTATCTTCTCTTGACTCCACAGGGCATCCAGAGGAGGATCACAGTTACCATCGCTCATGAAACAGGAAATGATATTGAGTGGAAAGAGGTGAAGGAGCTGGTTATTGGTGAGTGAAAAGGACAACTCAGACACATCTATGGGCACATTGGTTAGATTTTATTCTTAAATCTTATCTTATCTTATCTTATTTTATGCCTTAATCTATTTCTTACTTTATCTTTTTCTCACTTTATCAATCTCATCATGACTTGTTTGACTTCAGGTCGCATTCGAAACACACCAGAGGCTGATGAGACCATCATTGACCCCAACATCCTTTCCCTCAACATCCTGTCTTCTGGATACTTCTGGCCAAAACACAATGACAAGTATAAATCTTAGAATGATTTTTGATTTACTGAAGGTTTTTTTTATGTATTTCTTGTTGTCTGTTTTCTGTGTATTTGCTATTTGTATTTTTATGGACTATTTGTTTATTTGACAGCTAGTTCCTTCTTTTAGATTTCTTTTAGAACCTGCATTATATAAACAGATCAGTTGCTTTGTTTAGTAGTTTGTTTGTTTTTACATTGCTTCTTTGTGCCTTTTTTATAATCAAATATTATTATAATAATTATTTGGCTTCAATGCAGTTTTCAGTTTGCATGGATCAGTATGGTTTGCTGAGTTTAAACTTTTAACAGCTGCAGTTAAAAGTTTCTAACTCGTGTCCTGTTTCTCTTTATCCTTTGCTAACGCCAGCGTCTCCTTGGGAGTTGATCATAGGTATAAATGACAATCATTTTTAATCTTTTTATCAAATATTATTTCTGATAATTAAACTAAATGACCATTAGCTCACATGCTTTACATTAGGTTTTCTTCTTTAAAGATGGTACAGATAGATGAGAACATTTTTGTTTTTCACATGACAGAACTTTCTACCGATTTGAGGCAGCGTGGGACAGCTCCATGCACAACTCTCTGCTGCTGAACAGAGTCACTCCCTACGGGGAGAAGATCTACATCACCCTCTCTGCTTATCTAGAGGTACTAAGTGACATTAATTTCCTGAATTTGTAAAACATTCTTTCAATTCTTAGAAGTCTCAGTCTCTTAGATAGTTTAAAACAACGTCAGCCACATTTTAAAAAGGCTCCTCTGGATTCTGATTAGTTGCTGTCTGATATATTTTAACTAGATGGAGAACTGCACTCAGCCGACAGTGATCACCAAAGATTTCTGCATGGTGTTTTATTCCCGAGACGCGAAGCTGCCGGCCTCTCGCTCCATCAGAAACCTCTTCAGCACCGGCTGCCTCCGGCCCTCTGAGAGGTACAGATTTACACTAATTCTGGACTATATAACCTCTCAGTGGGAGAAACATGCTAAATAGAATTGATCGTTAAATTGGTCCCTCTCCTTTTCAGTAATCGTGTCACTGGAGTCTATGAAGTCACCCTCTGCCATGTGGCGGACAACGGAAGTCCAGGTGAGAACGCAATCAAAGAAAATAACCAGTAAAAATTACAAAAGCATTTCCTTCTCAACTGGGGTTTGTTTTTTGATTTACAATACTCACTGATTGTTTTATTTTTCTTCTTCAGGCATGCAGCGTCGTCGCAGGCGTGTGCTGGACACCTCGGTGGCGTATGTCCGAGGAGAGGAGAACCTGGCTGGATGGAGGCCTCGCAGCGACAGCCTCATCCTGGATCACCAGTGGGAGCTGGAGAAACTCAGTTTACTGCAGGAGGTCAGTAATCCCAAAAATTAGGAGAATTTTCTCATCTCATGGATTAGATGATGAAATAACTCACCTTGTGAATCTCCCCAACCTTGTGAACATCTATTCAAACCAGCTGTTGTAGATGTAAAATGGAGGATGTGTCTGCAGCTGCACAGCCTAATATCAAAACTACTACACCGCACAAACTACGTTTAGTAGATACTTTACAAGATATTTGACACTTAAAATTTGAAAATTGCAAACAAAGACAAAGAAAGCAGTATCTCATTATCGGTGCATTTATCTCAACAACAGAGAGCATTTGTGATGTAGACAGTCCCAATCAAACACCCTTTGATCATTTCCAGACCACAAATTGCTGAAGTTTATGTGCTTGTGTTTTCAGGTGGAGAAGACCAGGCACTACCTGCTGCTGAGGGAAAAGCTGGAGGCGACTCTGCAGGCAGGACAGGATGCACTCTACAAGAGCAGCGACATCAGCGATTTTGCAAGGAGTCCTGTCCTCAGCCACAGTCCTGGCAGCAGCCCTGCCCCCGACAGCCCCAACCAGAGGCAGAGGGAGCTGGCTGCTAAGGTGACTGCGGGTCTCCGAGGCCTCCAGAAACTATTATTTTTTAAATCATTATGATGAGATGAAGATTTTATTCAATATTGTCTGTCTTTTACTTTCTTCTCTCCAGTGTCTGCGTCTGCTGATGCACACCTTCAACAGGGAGTACAGCCAGGTGAGCAGCAGTGCCAGTGAGAGCAAGGTGAGCCCCAGCCTAGGCCCTCTAACCCGGCCCGTTAATCCTTCTAAACCTTAGCGTTAACCGCTGTACCTTCACAAAATATTAAAGCCCCGCACTTCACCCTCTCTCTGCCATTGCATTCATTCATTATTCAGTCTTATTTTTCAGCACAGACTCCTCTTTTTAACATGTCTTTCTTCCTTATCCCATCTATTTTCATACCACTCTGGTGTCTTTCTAACTGCGCAGTAGACCTGGGTGAAATATTATTCGTAAAAACTCTCTCTTTAGCTGGATGATCAAACAAGTAACTGTTTTTCAGGATAATATTGACTCAGGTCTACTGCCTAACTCTGTCTTCCCGAAGCCATGCATCCATATTCATGCCTTAAAATAATTTAAGGTTTCCCCTCCTCCTTCACCCGCCCTCATCCCTCACCGTCCCTCCTCTCTAGACTCTGCGAGGCTCCCACTAACCTGACGTTACCCCTGCATGTCCTCTTTAACATGTTAACCAGCGAGGGGCTCTTAGATAATGAGGATTACAGTGGTACAGAGATGGTTCTGCAGTACACTGCTAGGAAATGACAAATATTCTGATTGAATTGTTCTCTGAATGCATGTCTGTGTCGTCCGTGCTTAATTGTTTGCTGGTATGTTTTGTCTGTATCTGTATTTGTCCCTCTTGTCTTGTGTGTGTGTGCGTGTGTGTGCTTCTCCACGCATGATGTGTTGTGAATGTGTTTCTGTGTGTGCGTGTGTGTATTTTAGCTTTCTGAGATGTCCGCATCGCTGATGAGAGACTCCTCTTCGTCTGGACTGAGCACGCTCACTCCGTCGTCTACCTGCCCCTCACTGGTGGAGGGAAATTATGACATCAGGTAATATAACTACAAGCTGTCACTCTTCACAAGATCATTTTAATGCAGCTTATTTATCTGTCGGTACTTAGATACTTCCCTTCGCTGTGCCTGAGAGGATGAATAAAAGTGTGTGTTCTGTTTCAAGAACATTTAGCCTCATTTAATATAAAAGTGATAAAAGATGTTTTTTGTAGTTAATTGAGAAAAAAGGTCAGATGAACAGGCCTAGGCGCAGTGAGTTGGATTAATAAAACCATGTTCCCTTTGTAACATAATGAACATGTTGTCTATGTTGTGTAGACACACTGAACCCAGTTCAGGAGCTTCTACACCAGATCTGGACCCGTACAGCCCGGTGGACAGAAAGAAAGCTCTCAAAGGATGCACCTTTGTTCCCGACATACAGGAGATCAGAGTCAGGTTAGACTACACATACACACTACTTGATTTTGAGTCACTGTGGATGAAGTCAAGATTCATTTCTGAAGTGCAGAAGGAACAGTTCTCACTTGTGGAATGATCGTTTATGGTCAAATTGTTTTCGTTTTGTCTTAACGTGAGTATTTTCTTTGTCATATGCAGCCCCATTGTGTCAAAGAAGGGCTACCTGCACTTCCTGGAGCCCCACACCAGCGGTTGGGTGAAGCGTTACGTGGTGGTGCGCAGGCCCTACGTCTACCTGTACCGCAGCGAGAGGGACAGCGTGGAGCGAGCTGTCATCAACCTGTCGTCTGCGAAGGTGGAGTACAGTGAAGACAAACAGACCTTACTGCGGGTACGACCGAGCTTCAGTTCACTAATAAAAATGATTTTTGCATAAATAAATAAATAAATATGAACTCTCTGAACCTGAATGAACTTGAGTAACCTCATGTCTCCAGACTCCCAACACGTTTGCTGTGTGCACTGAGCATCGTGGGATACTGCTGCAGGCCACCAATGACAAAGAGATGCACGACTGGCTGTACGCCTTTAACCCTCTGTTAGCCGGCACCATCAGGTGAGTGGTGGAGAGACCATAAAATGCTTTTTTACAAGTGCTATCAAGAAAATTCAACGGGAAATAAATGACTTAAAAGGACAGTTCACCCCAGAATCAACATTACATATTATTCCTCTTACCTGTAGTGCTGTTATCAGTCTAGATTGTTTTGGAGATATGGGCTGTAGAGATGTCTGCCTTCTCTCAAATATAATGGAACTAGACGGCACTCAGCTTGTGGTGTTCAGAGCGCCCAAAAAAAAAATATATAAAAAAACTCAACAGCAATGTCTCTTTCCAGAAATCATGACCTGGTTACTCAAGATAATCCACAGACCTTGTTGTGAGCAGTTTCATGTAGGAACTATTTTCTTTCTATTGAATGACATCCAATCAAATCACTGCACAGAAGAAAACGTGCATATACTCATGGACAAGAAGCTTGTGCTTGTACCAGCGAGAGATGTTAATTAATGGCGTCCTCCTCAGCTGAGCTGCAACGTTAGCTAGCTTTGGTGAGCAAGCACGAGCCTCTTGTCCATGAGTAAATGCATGCGTCATTTTATGCAGGGATACGATTGGTGGATGTGGATTATCTTGAGTAACCGTGTGTGCTTTAAGCACCACAAGCTGAGTGTCGTCTAGTTCTGTTATATTTAAGAGAAGGCAGACATCTCTACGGCCGATATCTCCAGCACTCGGCAACTCACACCAAAACAATCTAGATTGATAAACAGCACTACAGGTAATAGGGAAAATATGTATTTTTGATTTTGGGATGAACTGTCCTTTCAACTCAAATAGCTCAGAAGATTATCTGTATTTCTTTCTAGATTTAGTACCAAATTATTTAGTTATTTTCAGGAAGTTTCTGGTGAAATTATGAGGAAATTACAGGACCTGCTCTACAAATATTGAAAAGGTACCATTATTTTTTTCTCCTCAGGTCAAAGCTCTCCAGGAGAAAGTCGGTCCAGTCGGCCCCGCCGGTCGCATCTGCTCAGAGGATGTGAGAGGTGAACCGGGCTGAACCGGCCTGGTGGAAAACAAACAAAACAATACAATCTAAAAGCTCCACTCACCATCCTGCTCTAATGAACACAGACCATATAAACAAACTTATACATAGAACCACTTAAATAACCTTCTATATGATGACTGTCCCAAACGTCACAATTGCTCATCCCGAAAACCAACAAAACCATCCTTTCCCTCTTTTTGCAGACACCACCTTCAAACCCTGCATGGTGTGCCCCCTCCTGACCTTTAGAAGAAAACATAAGACAAACTAACCTCCCAAACCCGTTGATTAACTTACCTCTGCTGGGCATTGGGACTAGTTTTGATTAGCTTTCATGTAGAAATATGTCATCTGTGAGGCTCCCTGTATAGAGTTAGTATGTGGTCAGTCCCTCCCTCGTTCATAATACCTGAAAATAAGTCCCAGTTTTAAATCAGCCATTCATGTATTTCTAATTAACGCCATCAGGTGAGGGGGAAATTGCAAACATCAGAGCGGATGTTTCTCTTTGCAGAAGTGTGTCAAGTGCAGGGATGATCGCTCCACATACATCCATCACATACTGTACATTACCTCAGTTCAGATTGGCTTGGTGCTCTACAGCATAGAGTATTGGTTTCACTGCAGAGGTTTCAGATCAGTCATTTTAACATTGAAGTAGCATGAGGGATTTGTTCGGACTAAAGGGTACGTTGTTGTTACTGTGTCGTTTGTTTGTTTTTTCCCATAAAACTGAGTTTGTTGGCTAGATTAAGGCAAAATAATCCATTATCAGGAGAGATAACTCATGTCCTTGCCTTGTTCTTGTTACGTGCTTCTTTTTTTAAAATTAATAATCCCTTGTGCGTAGAACCATGAAGGATACTGTTATTTATCGTTGCTTTATTTATTTGTGACAGGACCACTGACCAGTTTTGATGCATGGCACTTTATTGTCTTTCTTGAGTTAATGTATTGTATCATTTACTCAGTTGTTTTAACCAAAGCATTATTTTCTTGCTTTAACTGTTTCAAATCATTATTGTCCACTGTGCTGCTGTTTTAGCAGACGTTAAGGATGTTGAAGAAATAGTTTGACATTTTGGGAAATGCACTTTTTTGCCGTCTTGCCGAGTTAGATGAAAACATGACGCCACTCTGTATGGAAATATGAAGTGAAAGCTAGCAGCCGGTTAGCTTAGCTTAACATGAAGACTGGAAGCAGAGGTAAACAGCTAGCCTGTCCAAAAATAGTCTGACTCACAGGATATAGAGTGAAAGCGTGCCATTGGTCACCTATCTCAGACAGTAACGTTCCTGAGCGTCTTTATGCTAAGCTAACCGTCTTTTTGATGCAAACCAGAATTCTCCATCCTCATGAGGATGCAAACGCCACACTGATATGTTGTATCAACTTTCCCTCGCTCAGGGAGCATGGTTATTTGCATAACCTCCGAGAATATTTCCCAAATCGTTGAACTTTTTCTTTAAACTAATCAATTTTACCTAAATTAACCTAAGATGTTTTACACTACAAACACACCTGGAGGACAACTGTTCTGCACGTGGCTAGTTTAACTATAAATGAGCACTTATTCTGTCTGTTATGGGCCAGCAGAGTTGCTACAGTAAATAAGTTTACTATTTGAATCTCCTCTTGTAGCTTAATGGAAAGTTGTAATTGACCATGGACCTGTAATCTGTTGAGGGCAGTTCCTTTGAGTGGGCAAGAGCGTTGTCCATGCACCAGATAGTGCCTCCCTTTCTTCACCTCTTTTTTCTTCTCTCCCTCCTTCATCGTTGTCTGTGACATCGACACTAAACTTAGTTAGACGTGTCCAAGATTAAGCTTTTATGTAGAGTAAAAGTAGATGCTGTGAATCTTTTTTTTTTAACACTGATAATCTATGTCAATGTTTTGGAGAGTGAATATTATCAATGATGCTCTATAGTATGTTGGTATAGCCTGTAACAGTACAGTGTATATCTCATTCTCACTGACTGTAAATGTTTAAAAGCAATCCCCCTCTTAGCTTTTGTACTGTAGCTGCTACTAAATATTTGACAGCTTGATGCTTGTGTCAGACACCGGTACAGTATGATTAGCTTCGTGTTCTTATGACTTTTATGTCCAGGGATGATTTCAAGTTGCTTTTACCAGCTCTTTGTTACTTTGCATTAAACCAAGATGACCCCAAATGTTGGTTTAAGATCAATTATTATCAGTGAAAGGAAATATGTATCTAAAAAAGACAAGGAAGAATGTTTAAGGTAGACATTATTTTGAATTTTTATAGTATTATTTGCATTTAAATGCAATTTAAATTTATACATCTCTATCAAAGACGTGGTCAGCCAACCATTTTGTCTTTACCATTTTCTTTTGTTTAAATGGACTTATAATCAGAATGTATTTAGGACGCTGTATGCTACAGGCCAGCCAACCTGTTGAGCAATGCAGCCTAATACTTTCTGCTTTGTATTTTGTGTGGTAGCAACAACTTAAATGGGATTACATCATATATTTCTGGGTCATCTTGGTATAATTGACTTTGTTTTTTTAAAATGCTTATAGATATTTATACTGTATGTTGTCTGCTGGAACAGAAGACAAATGGAAAGTTTTATTTATGAAGTTTAGAAGATTATGTTTTGAAAGTATATTGCACTCATGCACAAGGCATCTTTATTTAATATGATTTCGTATGATGATTTTTAAAGAATGTATGGGAAAATACTGGTTTGTGTTTGAACAAAAAATATCACGACCCTGTCCTGAAGGGAGAAGATTAGATTCTGAAACTGTGCCATTTATTTTGCTTCAGCAATCAAACCACCAACGACAATACTGCACCAGATTGCATTGATTTTTTTGTTTGTTTACAACTGGCAGATGACTTGCAATGCTTCCAGCCCTAATAGCTCAAGGGTATCATGTTTAAAAAACACTTTGTGAGACAGTCTTAGTGCACTGGCCAGTAATTGTTGAAAGGTAAATGAGTTGATTAATTTATATTTGGCTGCTTTTTAACTGTCATAGCTCTGGATCGAAGCATGAAGGTCCACTTATCTTCTGCCGTCTCTCTCTCTCCTGCCTTACCGCTTGCTAATGACAACAGCTTTCCCCCCCCTGAAGTGCTGCTTGTAAAGTATTGTCATTCATGATCCTTGTAATGACTAACTGGAAACCTTCCTCTTGGCTCTGTCTTGTATATAAATGGAGATTTTTCTGTGTTGGGTCTCATCACACAGATGATATTAACTCTCTCTTCCTCTGTATACCATGATGAATAAGAATAATTGGCCTGCTGCTTCGTCAAGTGTCGCCCCCAGAGCAAAGAGTGCTGATCAGGGATCAGTTTTGCACATTTCAGCTCAGTGTGAGTGAGGTGGCCATCGTTGGACCGGGAAGATGATCCCAAGTCTGCCGCTCTTGCTTTGAGCTGCTTGACAGAAGCAGAAAGGTCCCAGCCTGTGATGAAGTCTTAATCTCAGTGCTCACGTTTATCTTTTGAGTGTTCTGGAGTTCTTTCTCATGTCTGTGGACACGTAACAAAAGTTGTCAAGAAAAAAATAAGGCGAATAAATAAATGAGTGTTGAAACTTATGCAACATCATAGTGTGATGAGTTTGATTGTTGCCTTTATTGCTTTTTGTTCTTTTTTTTATGTCTGCTCACAGGAAACCTCATATTATGGTGGGTGGGTGAGTAGATGTTTGTCAGTCTGCAGCACTACAAGTGCACAACTTCAATCATCTTGCAGGACTGATGTTTGATTATATTGTCCCAATGACCCAGCAAACTCTCATTTTCAAGTTTAAAAAAGGGACTTAATGAAATAAAGATGATACCAGACAAAAGACAAATAAAAGTCAGGCAACAAAACTACAGAGCCGAATGAGATCAGACAAAGTACAAGTAAAAAAACACATTAAACTGAACTGAGAACAAACCAGTGCTGTGGCGAAGAATACCAGTGACCAACGCTGACAGATTGATGAAATGGGAGCAGAAAGATTTAAGACACAAGGAGAGCAGGGAGAGAACGAGGGACAGGTGACAGCAGGGTTAAAGGGGAACAGGTGAAACCAATCAGGGCGGGGCAGACAATCACTATGGGTGCATTCTGAAGCTCATACTTTTTACTTTTGGTATGTTCTGCAACTGCCCTAAAAAGTAGGTATTGTTTAATGCAGTTTGCACACAATTGGGACATACTACTGTCTCACATTGCACCTTGAACTATGACCCTCTTGTTTTTAGATCCGTTACCTTGGAGATCAACCCAGAGAGCTCTGCTGCTGTTACTTTGCAATGTGTGTAGTTTAACATAAAGGTTATAACTGCACAGATTGTAGATTGTAATATATTTGCAACTGTGAAATTACATCTGCAGTCCTCAGTCATTGTTATTTTTATAGTTGTCCTGTTGTAATATTTATGATTACTGTGTTCACTTGAACAATCAATATTCCTGTAATTACTATTCAGCTGGTCATCAGTTACTTGAATGTGCTGTCATCCATCATCGTGGCCTCTGACAGCTGTCAATCAGCTGTGAGGCCATCATCTGTTCGGTGTGATGCATCGTCTGCTGCACAGAGAATTGTGAGTCAGATTGCATACTGCAATATCAGACTGGATGTAGCAGAACATCCTGGTATTTCTGGCATACTGCATTTGACATACTACGTATTGGGCATACTAAATGTTTTTCTGGCATACTGTATAGTATGGGGATTGGAACGGACAGTATGACTGAATCAAAATGTGTAGACTTAATTGCACTCACAAGGGGCCTTGAGCGGACTTCCTACAAACTCCCAGAGAGTCTTGTGGTGCAGACTTCACTGATTTAATTACCCACAATTTATTGCAATGTGGACATGACATTGTAGTACACTTATGAATGTGTAAAATAGTTATTGACAGTTAGGCCCATTGAAATGCTTCTTGAATTGTGTAGGCCAGAAATAATATTCAACTTATTACTGAAGCTTAACAGGCTGTGCAGTTTAATAGGCTCAAAAAGATGGTCTTCTAATGTAAGCAATACCCAGTTTATTTAGTCACAGTCTTGTCCTTATTTACAGGCATTTCTGCCTCTGAACATGTGTAGCCTGTTACATAGAGATGTATGAATATCATTTTGTTTAGTCACAAAAAGATTATATATGGGATTTATATCTTGTTACCTGCAGGGACAGATGAGCAGGCACTATTCATCAACTTCAACACGATCACCTTGTACATGACTATAGTTACTGCTTGAATGTTTCCACGGCAACGAGTGAAACAGCTCACAGCTTGCAGTCGATGCCTTTGCAGACTTAATGTGATGACAGTGAACATGTACAGTAACTACAGTAACAACTGAAGTCTGTGAGGGTTCAAGTCCAGAGGGTGGACATTTGGATTCAGCCTAAACTGGGAAAAACAAAGGCAGGAAGTAAAATCAGACACAAGAAGTGAACCTACAAAATAAAACAGGAAACAGACTAAAGATGAATAATGGAATAACATGAAACAAAGAAAAATACAGCAAACAGAAAACTCAAAACCGGGAAAACAAAGTCCTATTGAGACTATGAACAAGAACCAACAATCATAACACAAACTGCAGTTTGAGTTCTCTTGGAGTGTTTTTATATGCGCAAAAATTACAACACCTGTCTCACACGCAAAGCTCTCAGCATTGTGGCTGACCCCAGCCACCCCTCACACACTCTTCTGCCTCCTGCCATCAGGGGAACGAAAGGGAACTGGTAGATTAGCATGCCATCAAATATGGTTATGTCTTCACAGTATTTTTTAAACAATGTAGCTTTGTGCCCTTTTGATTTGAATCCAACCTTAAAGGAATAGGTTAACATTTTGAGAGGTATGCTTATTGCTTTTTGCTCTGTTCAGTGTCGGCAGGTTTAACATGTAAAGAGAAAACACACTCCAACAGGACCATGTTTCTGCTGACAGAGCAACCTAATGAATGAACTTCTCATGTGTTGCATAACAGTTTGTACTTTCACTCACATGTGAATGCCTGTGTGAGACTGTTCTTCTGCGTTTGTGCAGCCTTCCATTATTGATTATGTGTTCACCGTGTGCTCAGCTGCAGCAGGGCCAGTCAGACTAATCCGCTAATAACGGAGGCAGAAAAACTGGACTCGACACAAAGGCCAGGCCAGGGGCTGAGTGAGGGGCATCTGCCTCCCATCAGGCACTGAGGTTACACAGCACACTATAGATGAACAGTTAGTTTGGAGGGATAACTGTAGGTCTTTTCTGTGTAATGAATGTTGAATATTTAATCATGTGTTGTGTGTCTGTTTCCATATCTCTGTCTACCTGTCTATCTGCCCTCACTGTGTTTGTACTGTGGGTACACAGCTATGCAGCAAGCTAAACACACTCCCAGTAAAGGTTGAATACAGAGACCGCTTTAAAGTTTGCACTGGAACCAAGGGTGAAAGAAGTGAAACTTTGAAAACAGTACACATCAAATTCAATTATGCTACTGAGAAATCAGATAAGAATAAGGAACCAAAAAAAGAGTTAATCCAAAGTCTTAAAATAAATGAAAACAGTTGAAAGGAAACTGAATTCACTGACAGATTAGTTGGATTGTCTCTTATGCCAGGAAAATAAAAGTATTGAAAGTTAAAGATCAACTTAGAATACAATGAACTTTCATTTTGTGTGGATTTTGGTGGCACCTACAGTCAAAGGTGGTAGTGTTTCCATGAGCACCAGCAGCTCGTGTTGTAAAAATTTGGTTTGTGCAGATGCATTTGTTTTAAAAGCAGGTGAAGGAAAGATGCATCCTATCATACCTCGTTCAAGCGACAGAAGTTATGACATTTTATACTGAAAAGGTCAAAGGTCAGCTTCACTATGACATTATAATGTTCTGCAGAGACACTTTTCTGGTCATTACTCAAGGTCATAACTCAGGAACAGAAGAAGCTCATTGTATAGATCCCCTGTGCTGCCATGTTGAAGATGTGTGTGAAGCGTCCACGTTTTAGACTATGCAGCTTCTTTGCAGCAACATCTATATTTGAAGCATTGTTAATTGTCATGGCTGCATATGAATATCGATGGATTTGGATGTAAACTGTAGGAGCAACTTGATCTGGTTTGCAGAGGCATACAATCGTGAGGCGGTAATTCTAGTTTTTAACACTATTTTTATTTTTTAAACAGCTTTATTCAGGATAGGAAATGTTGTTTGTGGCCATGTAAGATTGATTACTGTAATATGACAATGTGAAACAAAGCAAACTTTATGAAAACCAAAGACCACAGGAACAGCGCCAGGCTTTGAAGCCAACTTGACATAGTGGCCAAACTGTGGAATTACAACATGAGGGTCTGTTGGGTGATGCCCTTGAGTCCATTCAAAATCCAATGAAAATCTAGATGAACCATATGATAACATCATTTTATCCTCATTCATGTTAGCGGAGGACTAAACTGGAAGTTAGCCACTCGGCCGGAAGATACAGATCATTTTATACTTAACAGTCGAACGTTTTTGGCTTCATGCACCACTGAGCAACTTTCACAGGAATGAACGGGGCCCTGCCTCCATTGCTGTATCAAGTTCTCTTTATACATGGGCAGTAAAACCACATCTCGTAGTGTATTTTATAAATAATATAAACATATTATAAACCTGTCTGGAAAGAAAAGTGCCGATTCAGGATCAGTTTTGAATCCTTAAATCCTACAGTTCTCTCCATCTGTTGAATGACTGTAGATAAAAATATATGTGTCAGTATTTGTGTGGTCAGATCTGATATAATGCTGGATGTAACGTTATCTTAACTGCTATTAAACTGTGCCAGTAGGGATAACAGCGGATGTTCAACTGAAACCAACACTGGTACCAGAGTAATTGGCCCAGTATGCTTAAAATAAAAAACTTTATGTTGCCCTAAAGCCAAATTTCAGTGCCACAAAAATTCATGCGACGGGAGGCGTTGGTCAAGCTGTCAAAAGTGTTGACTGTTATTGTGTGTCAAAAGTGTGAACACACTGACACACATGCCTGACCATGTGAGGAGGTGTTTAAGCACACACACTAACACACACACACCTGCCCCATCAGCGTACAGTATGTTATCTCCTACATACATTCACAGAGCTATTGTTCTATACTTCTAGGTACGGGTCACCCTATCCTGCTTCTTTAATTATGCACGCTAAGAAGGCCCCCCTGTCTGAGGTCTGCGCCCAGGTGATGCTGTTCCTTGGTCTGACAGTTTATTGGCTGGTCCAGAGTAAAGAGGCAACACCTGCTGGATTTCCTGCCCTATCCTTTACCTTTTTCCATCAGAATTATTTTTTTAAAACCTCCAAGCATTCATCCACCGTCACATTGTAGTGATTCAACAGTCTCTGGACAATACTGTAAGTACTGCATGCATACTGTGTGCATTTAGATAGATATAATATGCCAGATCTTGTATGAAAAATTAATAGATGCAGAACTTAAGTGATTTGATATGTTGGCGTACGACACACAAAATAAATAAATAAATAAATAAATAATTCTGTTGTTCATTATATAATTTGTTTGTTGTCTGTTGTCGTAGTAGGAATTTATTTGACTTGTTGGGTCTCTATAAATTTAAAGAGTATGGTCTAGACTTGCTTTATATAAAAAGTGTCCTTGGGTTAACTTGTGTTATGATTTGACGCGCTATAAAAAAATCACTTGACTTTTTAACCAGAAAAACCTAACTGAGATAAAATTAAATCTATTTTTCAAGAGTGTTCTGGCTTAGATAAGCCGCAACAACAATGAGTTACAGACAAACAACACCAGACAAATAACACAGTAATGCATGTTGTAGAGCATCTACTACTCTTCCACTAACAAGCTATCTGACTTCTCACGCTGCTTTGTGCATCTAATTGGGAGAAGCTCTGTAATTGTCTGTGTAGTATTTAGGTACTGAATGGCGTGGTGCCTGTGAGGAAGTCCTGTGAATCAGAAAGGTTACCTGACGCAGGATATCATGTCTCTCCAAACTCTAACACACTTTCTCCTGCACTCTGTGTGGGGTACGCTACCTTCACTGAGTGGGGTCCTGTTTCACCACTTGTTGTTTTTGTTCCCAGTACTACAAGCTGTGGCCTGTGTTCTTTAAATTGAGCATGTGTGGCATCAAGGGGGTCTCGGTCTCTTAGAAGATTACTTTGGAAGCGTTCATAGTGTGTGATGCTCTGTGTCGCATTTCCCTCCTGGAGGGGTCCTCCTCTGCTCACTTTGTCTGGTTGTGTCATTGTTTATTGTTGTTGTTCTTGTTGTCATTTTCAGAAAGAGGAGCTCCGGCTGCCTTAGAAGTACTGACTGTGACGGAGCAAGGCCAACATGGAGAACAGCAAGGTGACCAATCATCAGTGCAGGGACTGGAACACCTAAACTTAACATCAGTGAAACACATGTGTACTGTATGAAAGGAGTCGTTATTAATATTACCTTTACTTTTCCTGCTATGAATGGTCTAAATTTATGCAACATCCAAAGGGGAGACTGACAGAAATAACATTCTGGATTCTGGAGACAGCAGCAACAGAAAGTTTGCTGATTTAGTAGGGTGTTGGTAAAGTCTGGGATCAAAACCCTGGCGCAAAAAGGGTCAAAATAGAGATCCCTCCACAGTACGTGGTCCTGGAATATTTTCATTGATACCTTAAAGGTGTTGAGTACTGACACCCAGCCCTACAAACAACGTATTTCATTATTGTCAAAATGTTCAATATAGAATATAAGCACCAAAATAAAAATGAATCACTGAATCTCTTAAAAGTTTCCAGAAAATAAGCTGGCAGGGTGTGTTTCTGCAAACTACAATACAAACATTTTCTTTTAGCGACAGGACTGGCAGCAGCATATAAATAAAAGCACTTTTTAGTGTAAGTGGGAAAACAGTGTTGAACTGTCCCTTTAAACATGACTCACCCCTGCTGTGTGTGTGTGTGTCCCCAGCAGCCGGTGAAGGAGGTGCTCCCCCTGCCTCGCCACCCTACCCCACTTCCTGTGACCTCTCCCTCTCTGACCCCTGCTGCCACTTCAAAGAAAATCACCCCGGGCTCCATGCAGCAAGTACAGGTGGCGTCCTCAGGTGATTAACGGAGAGACCACATGTTTGCATTTCATTATGTACAAATGAAGTGAACCGACACTAGACAGAATATTTTACGCATGACTGGTACTTTTTATTGATAAAGAAAGAAATACTGATTCATTTTAAAACTCTATTTTTGACATCTGGCCTTTGCTTCATTTGTTTACAGTGGTGACATCGTTCACTTATCTGAAGCCTCCAGAAAGGGACCTCACCCTGATGTCCCACATCAAGTCTATTAAGTCTCTGAGACAGGCCGGCCTCACTGCGGTCTTCACTGGACAAACGGTACGACCTTCAAGATAAACATAAACACTATATGAAGTGCAAAAGATAACATTAAAGTTGGCTGATATTGTCTTCAGGATACACGGGGAATAACACTTAAACAATGTGAACTGCACATAGGTAGATGTTGTGGTGTTAAATTTGCTCTGCTGGCATCACAGGGATTAAATTCATGCTACAAGGAGCAAGCAAGAAAGAAGAAAATAGACCTGTGTGAGGTTTTTATGATGATGTTATTTTCACAAGCCCCGCTTTATCACTGAAGCTCTGACTGTCTTACATGGCTGAACACTGATAGAAGCTTGACAGTGAGGAGCTGTTGGAGGAGGTACCAATCATCGATGTGATCCTGGCTGATGTCGACTCCCTGGTGCCCACTCACGACGAAGCTGGCCGCCCCATAGCAGAGTGGAAACGGCAGGTGATGGTGCGACAGCTACAGGTCAGGCTGCAGGACGAGGAGGAACAGAGGAGACAGGTACACATGTGAACTTTTATGTGCTGTGTGTGAGTCTGTGGTCATATATGATGACTGTATGTGTTTACATGAATACAAATCTGTGTACAAAATCATATTTAGCAGGATAAGAAGAGGAAGATACTGCTTAAATTAGTGGTCCTCAGACTTGGGGTCCGCTCTCAAGGGGGAGAGTAGAGCCTCAGGATTAAGAGAGCAAGTAGCAGGATTGGACCCTCTGTAAAAAGAAGTCTTGTAGACTTAGAGTACCATAAGTAGGCAGGTAATAGCAGGCAGACCACAAGAAAACAGGCAGCAAAACTCTAATCAAGTGATGAAGGAAGTGGACTGGTATAAATGGTGAGAGTCTGACGGGGAAAGTGGGAAAAGGTGAACAGAATATCCGGGGACTGCATGACTAATGAGGGACAGGTGAAACTAATCAGGGTGAGGCAGACAATTAAAACTGGCACAAAGGCAGGAAGTGGGGTGATCTGAAACCAGAGGAGAGGTGAGTAACAAAATAAGACAGGAAGCAGTAAACACGAGAATGATTTATATGTGCCACGGATAAACATAACCTCGGAACATGGCAGAGCATGACATCGGGGAATAAAGGGGAGAGCGTATTACATAGTAGGCCTGATTTTTGAAGAAATAATATCCAAATGGAAATGTTCCATTGCTCTCAAGATTTAAGACGTAGCAAAATAACACCACAAGATGTACAGACTCCGAAAAGAATCTGTCAAACAGCAAAAATCTCATTCAAATCCAAAGTACTATTTCTTGGCTGGAAGAACTGACTTTCTGAAGTTGCGTGATCATCGTGAGGTTGGAAATTACTTCTCCTACACAAGAAATATAACCCCCCATAACACTACAACATGTTGTTTTTGCACCTGTTTTTTTGGGTTGATCAAACAAGATATAACTTATTAATTAGTGATCTTTAGAGGGACCTTGAGACAGAGCCTGGTAAGTGTTTCCCCCTATTTACAGTCTTTGTGCTAAGCTAAGATGATACTGAATGGACAGGCGTGAGAACAGTATCAATTTTCTTATTTAATTGCTCCTTATACAAAATCATCTCAAAGGAGGATCGTTTGTTAAAATCTCTTTGTCCCTCTAACAGGGCCTGACTAACGGCTACACGCCAGTGGATGGCTGGAAGTACTCTCAAACCCACAACGCAGTTCTGGGGCCCTTTGGTGAGCTGTTAACAGAGGATGACCTGATGTACCTGCAGCAGCAGATTGAGACTGTTTCACTGCAAAAGCGCTGCCAGGCTTTCGAGCTGGAGCTGACCAGGTTGACCGAGGAGCTGAGGGCCATTTTACCCGATCCAATCGTAAACATCTCCCTCAACAAAGAGGTCCTGCAAAAGATGGACGCAGAGGGAAAAGTGCACCCGACTCTGCCAGTGTGGTGCAGTCGTGTGTCAGAGATTGTTCGGAGCATGTCACTGCTGGTGGCTAATCTGACCCACACTACAGAAGAAGGGGATGAGAGGAGGATGGAGGAAGGCATGATGATGAAGGGGAATGGTTTGCATGGAGTAAGAGATAGTTTAGGAATTGATTTAGACCAGGGCCAAGAGTTGGTGCCAGCACACGGTGAGACCTCTAGTGGATGTAGGATTCCTCATATAGGGATGGCGTCTGCTTTTAGCCATCGTCTGGAGACCAACAGCTACAGCAGAGCACGGAGGGAGAAGGTGGAGCGGGAGATCCAGCAGTCTGGGGTGTCGGTCAGAAACCTCAGATCCAACTTTGAGGGTCAGATTGGTGGTATTTATCCCTTTGCTGGGGTTGTGAAAGGAGGCCAAGGGTTGAACAGCCAGGTTGTGTTTGGAGCTTCAAACAACGAGCATGCTAACACAGTTCTCAGCTGTGACGTCAGCCTCTGCGGTCCTCCTACGAAACTTATACCTGTGATGGAGACGACCAGCTTAAGGAAAGAGCGTATAGTGGTGCTGTTCCTGAGCCACTGGAAGAAATCTGCATATGCTATATCAGTGAGAGCAGCGAGGCAGAGACAGGGACAGGAAGCAGTGTCAGGGAGAGTGACGGGAGCATCGCCCCAACAGAAAATCACCTCCATGTTTCAATTCTGCCAACAACGCGGTGCTGTGGACAAGATGCTAAACTCCTGGAGGGGTAAACTAGAACTCAAAGACACACCAAAGTCCTGTTTGTCCTCCTCTAACTCCTCACAGAATCCACCACAGAGAGTAACCTTCTCCCCGGAGCAGTTCCTGCCAGACGTGGACGGCGTCGCAGCGACCCACGACAGCTTGACCCTCGAACTCTTCATGCTGGGATACTTCCACATCTTAGAGCAGGAGCTGTCACCCGAGGAGAGGAAGATGAGGCATCTACTCTGCTTCGAAGTCTTTGACCACGTTGGCAGTTTCTCCTGGGAGATGGTGAGGGACTTCCACAAGGCTGTTCTCCAGGAAATCCAGGCCGGGAATCGACAGTGGAGCGACGGCTTTGAGGACATCAAAGTTCGCTTCTTTGGGGACTCGAGGCCTTGCCGCTGTCCCTTACCAGCATCATCATCATCATCACTGTTGCCAGATTCCAGACTCGTGCCCAAAGTTATAGTTCAAAGTGCTACTCCGGATGAGTGCGGCAGTGACACAGACTTCTCTTGTTTCAACAATGAGGACATTTGTAAATATATTGACCGCAGCTTTGCTTTCTGGAAGGAGAAGGAGGCAGAGCTGTTTGATTTTGGCCATTAAGGTTAGATTTGACATTTTTGCACAAAATGATGACATGTTGATGTGTTTATTCTGACAGGAGATGAATAAAAGTCTATTGAGAATGCATTATTGATGCATTGTTATTGCAAATCGAATTGATAATTACAGTTATTAGTTGTTGTTTAAATCCCACTTACTGACAAACAAAGGCCTCCAAATTATGCACCTAATCTTCCTTTATGTCTATTTTTTGCAAACACAAAATGATCCTTACCACTTAAAAAGATTAACACAGTATAAAACAAAAATGAAAAAGTGTGTGAGAGAAATATGGATCAAGAGAGGAAAGACGTGGGCCCCACAGACTACTTATACAAAGGGCCCAGAATTTGGTGACGTCCCTGCTTGTAATACCAATTGTGCACGGAGAGGCGATAGTGAGTCACTGTAGCATCTGTTCTGCCCTGAGTCTAACATGAGAGGAGGAGAAGTGAAGTCTGATGGTTACTGTTGTTTTGAGATACCAGAAATCTCTGTCGAAATAAAGTTCAGCTGTCTTTTTGTGTTGTCAACTTCCTCCTCTGCTTTTGAATTCCACAGTCCTGGTGTGGTTGGGTCAGCAGCTTCAGGCCAGTATACAGACAAGCTAACCATTTGTCACTTGTTCAAGTCATTGATCTTAAATCGTTGTCTCAATCCAAGCACTGGTAAAGCCAAACATGTCTAGAGTCAGACAATCAAAAGTCTGACATCTAAAATCCCAAATCTGCTGTCTTCAAGCAAAGACTGTTGAAAAGCCAAAGAGCACAGGAAGCACAGGCAGTGCAACTCATGACAACACAAACCATACTGAATAACTTTTCAAATGACACTGTGTGTGGTTTTGATGAAGATGTTTTCTTTTTACTATGGTCTTGCTAAAACTGCCACATGTGAAGCTGATAGCATTGTTATTTTGATGCACTCCCAGAGTTTCAACTGTTTGGTTGAGTTTTGCGTATTCTTGCCCTGCTGTTAGTTAGTAGTCAGCTTGGAGGTAATATGCTTCCCCCTTTTAGTATGGAGCATGTGTCCAGGTATTACACGTTGCACCTTTAAGATCTCAGAGGATTTTTATAATTTGTTAACACTTCGTTGCCACTTCAAAGAACACTCCACTAAATTTAAATGTCACAGTCAATTTGCTAATCAAGTATTGCTAAGAATGTGAAAACAGTTGTACGATGTGTTCCCTGAAGTGATCGTGGGTTGGTCTGCATACAAACTGGGGGCTTGGAGTTTATATATATATATATTACATTATTTGTATCGTTATCATTAATGCATAAATCTTTAAGTAGCATTGTAATTTTGCAGCTTGTCGAAGTTTTAATTAATCTATTGATTGTTGGATCTATAAAATGTTAGTAATGAATGAACGCCAATTTTATAAAGCCAAAGGTCACATCTTCAAATTATCTGACCAACAGTCTGAAACCCAAATCAGTTTACTGTCATATTACATGACAAAAAAAGCTACATTTCAGAAACTGGAACAAGGGTTATTTTGAGATTTTCTCGTTAACGTAAAACCTAAGCAGTTATTGCAGATGTAGTACAGAATTCAGGAGGATATATTGACAGAAGAGGAATACAATATGATAAATAAGTTTTCTTTCGTGTTTAATCACCTGAAAATGAGAATCTGAGTCTGCCATTTTGCACCACAGTAGTCCGGAGAGGACAAACATAGTAAACATGGTTATAGATAGGGCCATTATCAGACTGAAGCCAACAAAGAAAGGACTCAGACGCAGCAAAGGTAACAAAGGTATCCAAAGGCAGAAGGCTTAAGCAGATTCAAAATGCAAAATCAGGCCTAGTCTGAAGACACTAGGGAAAATGGCTGGGACATACACACAAACGTCTGAGAACCATTGGGCAACAGACAAAGGACAGCACAAGGACTGAATACACAAGGGAGGAGAGGTAATGAAGGACAGGTGAAACCAATCAGGGTGGGGCAGCTAATCACACAGGAGGGAAACACACAGGGGCAAGAAGTAAAGTACCTGAAACGAGAGGCAACAGTGAGTATCAAAGTTAAACAGGAAATACTGGCAAAAACTGAAAACAAGGAAAACATGACCTTAATGGGGACCTCAGAGTGTAACAGCCATTTTTTCCCCACTTCAGCCACCGTAGTTGGCGGCTCTTCAGCATCGAGTGAGTGTCAAAAAAACACTATTTGTTTTGGAAAAGAAAAGGCCTCTGCAGGTATTTCTGCTGCATTTAAAAACCTCCTGGAAAAAATGAACACTGTGCTCAGAAGTTTTAGCTGGTTGCAGTCTTCAGTCCTCACCTCTAGATGCCACTAAAACCTACACACCGCTCCTTTAAATACTTTATATAGTGTTGTGCATTTTATCATTCACAATACATCACATTCTATAAGATGATGTGTTTTACCAGAATATATTTAATTTGTGAAGTCACTGTAGCTGTCAGATAAATATAAAGGAGTAAAAAGTGCAATATTTAAAAACTTAAACTTTAACTTACAATGACTGAAGTACCTGAATAAATGTGCTTTGCTACTTTTCCCTGCTGGTTTTATCTGCTATGATCAACCAAACCTATATTCACCTTAATGTAACAGCAATTAATGTCTTACTATCTTTTATCCTCTATTTACATGAAAAACATAGTTTCCTACAGAAAGGTGACGGATTGAAATAGGTGAGGTCGCGCAGGCGCACAAGCACCCTAAAATTGACAGGAGGATGCTGAGCTGCATTCCCATCATTCTGTGAGGAGAGGAGGATCCCCCTGCGCACCCACAACGGAGGAGACGCCGAGCGATAAGAACATATAAAATAATCCAAGTTGAGCTCTTTATCTGCCACCATGTCAGCTGGAGGAGATTTGGGGAACCCCCTGAGGAAATTTAAACTCGTATTTTTGGGAGAGCAGAGCGGTGAGTCAGATCTTGGGCAGGTTTGGTGTCATCCATCCCTAATGCTAAACATGCGTATATGTAGAAGGCCATGTATGTAATCCTTACTGATTTTAAAAGTTTGGGCTGAATCTAGAGGATGTGGCTGCCTGGCTTTGGGGCAATTTGACGCCCATGTGCATTTTGGCACAATCTGTGACTGTAGAAGATCTGATTAACCGGGAAGAAAAAAAAACGCATGCATGTAAATTGCACCCTTGGATTAATTATAATCATCACGATCACTCAGCAATAACAGCCAATTGTGCTGCATATCCTTGAGGATTATTTAGCTGTCGCAAATTGCCATATTGGCATCAAAGCAGGCGAAATGAATTCGGATGTTTTGATGTGCTGCAGTGACCGACAAATATGCTCAGCCTGTTTTCACATAACCGGTTTATTTCCCTCACATCGCTTATTTCCACCATAAACATCCTTTATTCCATTACATGACAAGAGTGCACCATTTTCCCTCACGTCTCGTGTTTTTCTGTCTATTTAGAGAAGATAATAAACAGTCCCCCATGTGTCAGTTCGGGACACACCCTAGGCTGGCGATGTCTGTAGCATCTCTAAACCTCGCAGTCTCCGGTTCGGTCCCATAAATAATGCAATAAAAACGGACTTGACAGCGCCACAACATTATACTATTTATTCAATAAGCCATCTATTCAGGGTGGGAACGAGTGCGTGTGTGATTTGGCGTGATGGCACAAATTCGGGAGGTGCTGATCGATAATGGTTTAGCGCTGTAAAGCTGCCCGAATACGTGTTCAGACATCAGACATCCAGAGTGGCAGCAGAGGAGCACATATCCCATAAAATACAGCAGCACAATACATACACATCATCAGGCCTGATATGACAACAGCTTGTTTGTGTCTTACATTGTGATGCTTCAGTGTGTGTGTGTGTGTGTGTGTGTGTGTGTGTGTGTGTGTGTTGCATGTCTATGAGGAGGCTGTGTGTCGACTACAAGCCTCCCTGTGTGTGTGTTTGTGTGGCCCGCACTGCAATGTTGCTGTCCGTGGTGCTGAATCGAGGCCTGGTGTGGCCACTGCCCATCGCTGGCTTCAAAACTACTGCTGTCTGCATAGAGGGAGACTCTGCATGAGAGCCCGGGGCCTGCTGGAAAAGTCCAGTCCTCAGTCATGTGTAGATGGGATGTAAAATGGTGCTAAAGATGGTGATGGTGGGATGTCAATAAGAATCCAGCTTACTGGGCTCACCTTGATCCTCTGAGAAGTCATCATCCAGCTCATGTAGGCTGCTAAATATGTGTTTTGTATCTGCCTGCTTAAGGATGGCCTTGTGCATTTTAAGTGGCCATTTTTGGACACAACTTCTGTTTTCTAGTTTGTCATTAAAAGCTTTTTTCCTCATCACAATTAAAGGAAGAATAAAACACAAGAGAATGAAACAAATAGTCCATCATTGATCAGATGGTCAACAGAAAATTAATCCACCACTATATTTTATTTCAATATATATTCGTTTATATTTATTGGCACGAGTATGGACTAGATGGGCCTTTATACAAATACACACAACTGACGAGAAAATACATCCAGTACAAAACCAAAACAATCATACAAATACAATAATATGAGAGTAATTTGATAATCGATAAATGATCCAAATCATGAAACTGAGCACAGCTGTAAAGCATCCTGAGGGTGCAGCTTCTCCAGTGTGAAGATTTTTAAATAAAAAGATATCTGAACCAGCATTTTTCACCATTTTTTGACATTTCATGGACAAAAATGATTAAAGGTCCAGTGTGTAGGATTTAGGGGGATATATGAAATGGAATATCATATTTATAAATATATTTTCATTAGTGTATAGTCACTAGAAACTTAGAATAATTGTGTTTTTGTTACCTTAGAATGAGTTGTTTAAATCTACATACAGAGCAGGTCCTCTTCCATGTTGTTTCTACAGTAGCCCAGAAGGGACAAACCAAACACTACCTCTAGATAGAGCCATTAAAGTTTTCACATGCATATGAAAACATGCATATGGGAGAAGTTTCAATTGGATGCAATCTGCAACCTCGGCACTAGATGCCACTACATCCTACACACTGGACCTTTAATTAACTAAACTGCAGAATTTTAACTGCAGCTCTAAAAAGCCTCATCGTTGTTTATCACCATAAATTTCTTTCACATTAGTTTGATAGTGAGGAACATTTACACAGCTTTCTCAGTAAAATTAAGCTGATTTTGGAAAACTGTGGATGCTTTTATGTATCTGATCTTCCTTTGAGAACAGAAAATGAAAGAAATTAACTCTAGAAAAAAATGGTAAATTTTGTGATTTTTTTGGGTTCCTTTTCTTTCATACTTGGAAAAAATAAATATCATGTGAGGACAGCTGAATGCTTAATTATCTGTCAGATTTTGTTCCAGGGCACATAACATTGCTTATGTTATGTTCTTTTAATGGCTTCTCCTCTTTGATAGTTTGATAGTGATGGTTCCAGTGGTTGGATGTCACACTGCGCTGTCTTGCCTGTCATTTCCTGTCATTTTGTCACACTGAGGAGCACAATGGACGCCCATTTTCATATCATTATGTCGACGTCATTCAGGACATTGTGTGTTCATGCGTTTAGGAGATGATTTATGATTCTTTATGATCTGAATTAACATTTAATGACAAACCGATCTCTGTTCTCTCTTCCAGTGGGGAAAACATCCCTCATCACTAGATTCATGTATGACAGTTTCGACAGCACGTATCAGGTGAGACTCAGACCAGAAAACATAGAAACTAATTAAGAAGAATTTATAGATATAGACATAGATATGGTGATGGGAGTTCTTCATGCATACACTCTATTTGTCCATTTCTTGCAATGTTTTATAACAATTTCTCCCTAATAATAATGGGACTAATCACTGTAGGTTTACAATATTTTAAGCCTTTTATGGTATAAAAGTGACTGATTAAGAGCTGAATAATGCTACAATGAAAGCTTTCTGCCCTAAATACCTGCTTGATATACAAATTACAAATCACAGTCCATGTAAAATAAAGTAATTTGAATGCCATCAGTGCAGTTATCAAAAGGAAATGTTAGCATAGCAATGTTCGGCTCTTAATAAGCGAATACAGATTATCCTGTCCCTTGCCTTTCTTAGAGGTTAGATACATAACAAGTCAAACGATTGAGCCCCGGGGGCAAAACAAATGAAATCTGTTTTTCAGTCTGATTCAATTTCAGTGCTTATTGGTTCTCTTTCTTTTCTTTGTTTTTAAACTTAACAGCTTTTTGTGCTTTCCTCCATTTAAACAACATTCAATCTGCTGAGAACAACAGATGGTGCAGGGAGACATTTGGCTTTTAAAGTCTGGGTATACTGATGATGTTCCCCCCTCTTTGTTCTTTCTCCACTGCAGGCGACCATTGGAATAGACTTCCTATCAAAGACAATGTACCTGGAAGACCGAACAGTAGGAAGCCTTGATTTTCATTTAAAGTTAGCATGTAGATACACATGTGAAGATGAATTCATGTGTTTGTGCCATTGTAGCCAGTCGACACCCTAAGTAAGAATGCCCCAATTTCCACTCTGGTTTCACTAATCTTTGATTTGATTAGCTTAATTACTCTTCTCTTCACAGACTAACACGATTATCCTAAGGTTATTTCAGCTGGTAATAGCGTTGGCTTTTCTAGCCCGAAGGAGTCAAAGCCTTTCCCACAGATCATCTGCTTTAGCTAGCATTAATACTATTTCATAGTCAGGATATTATGGCTCTGTCAGCCTGCGCACAAGCTGATACTGGCTTATCCCTTTGGATGTGTGCTTACAAGGCCTTACATCTGTATCGTCTGTGTGTAGTGTGATGGCTAATGTTGGAACAGCTGCTGAACGTGTGTGTGTGTGTATGTGTGTGTGTGTGTGTGTGTGTGTGTGTGTAAATGCAGGTAAGGCTGCAGCTGTGGGATACTGCTGGGCAGGAGCGTTTCAGGAGTCTCATCCCCAGCTACATTCGAGACTCTACAGTAGCTGTGGTCGTCTATGACATTACGAGTGAGCAGCAACCTGCTAATTTAACCTGTGTGCATGTATCCGTGTATGTTTTGATCTGTCTTTCATACATGAAACACAGTAAGAAGTACTATTTGTATATGAGATTTTAATGCAAAAAAAAGACTGGATTTAAAGTAAGAGTTTCTTCTCCACAGATGTGAACTCATTCCAGCAGACCTGCAAATGGATCGATGATGTCAGGACAGAGAGAGGAAGTGATGTCATCATCATGCTAGTCGGCAACAAAACAGATCTGGAGGAGAAGAGGTGAGCGTGTCAGATACAGCATTCAGCTTCAAGAGATATTCTTCTTACTGAAAGGAAGCCTGTCTTTAAAAGCAACAAGTCAGTGCTGAATAAATTATCCTTCGACGTCGTGATGCTGAGCCTGGCTTGATTTTTTTCTGCAGGCAAATCATGATCGAGGAAGGAGAGCAGAGAGCCAAAGAGCTGAACGTCATGTTCATCGAGACCAGTGCCAAGACAGGCTGCAATGTCAAACAGGTGATCCCTGCAGTTTCACCATATTTCACTGCATTTTGGGCGTCAGTTGCTCCCAGCTTTTCTGCCATGCCCGTGTCCCTCCAAGATGATCGAGTCACCAACGTGAATAGAAACAATTTCTATGTGAGAATATGTGGAAAGAATTGGTAACAAGTGTGGTAGATAGTGTGCAGAAGGCGGATAGTGTGCAGAACAAACTCTAGTGGGTGCAGCACAGAAGTAGCAAACAAAGGAGAAGGAAGAGGCAGTCGGCACACTGAACATTACAAGCTCCTCAAAAGAGAACTGGGATGTAACTTAGTAGTTAATTAGTGGATCAAATGATTAACTTTATACATAAAAACACATAATATCTTCAAAAAGGGGGCTGTAGTCCACTCAGGACAAATATAATATTAATTTTTACACATTAAACCCTCCTACTCTTACTTCCCATCTTGCATGCTCTCCCCCACATACATCTTCTCTTCATCCATCCTGATCCCTCCTCTCTTCTATCTCCTCCTTTTCTCTCCTCCTAGCTGTTTCGTCGGGTTGCAGCAGCCCTACCTGGAATGGAAAGCTTGGACGACGCAAATCCTGAAGGCAGTATCCTTTACAGCCACTGTGACTCACTGTGCCGGGAGCCACACGGCCAAGAAACAGGCAGCTTATTTTTAATCTCTTAGTGGTTGCTGGCGCTCGTACAAACAGACCGCCCAGTCTACTGTCTACTGAGGCATCAGCCATTAAACCTTTCTTGCTTAATAGAGAGGAAACGCACAGAGCCAGGAGGATAGTGAGGATGCACAGGTGTAGCACCACATAGTGGTTGTCTGGGAGGTGACAGACACTGAGGATGTGTGATGGAGGATGGATGAGGGACTGACTGAAATGAGAGGTTCTTATCAATATTTGTGAATAATTCAGGAAAATACACAACTAGTATCTGACTTTAGATTATGGAGCATCACTTACTGGGTACCTTTTTTGGACTAATACATGCAAGGACAGAAGACAAGAGGTCAGGGATCCAATGTAAGATCCATTTGACAATCAAAACTTCTGCTTTTTTTCTTTTTCAGTAAAAATGCTAAGTAAATATTTTATTGGTGCCCTATATATGCAAAATATTTAGGGGAGACTGGGGTTGGTTGGCACATTTTTTACTCTCTGTCGCATTTCTCTGGCATAGTTAATGTTAAAAATACTCAAGACAGTGGCAAACAAAAGGTTAGGGTCAAAGCTGTCAATAAAACTGTTTTAATGTACACATAATGTTTTCTAAAATTAGGTGATTCATGATTAAAGTCGTGTTGTTCATGTGTGCCAACCTGCCCTGTCACGGAGGTTGGCACAATGCTATCATTACAAAAAATTTAAGCAAGCAGTAGAAACAACGTGAACATATGATTGAATATCTGTCCATTTTATAACCAAATGATATTTCTACGACAGCACAATGCTGCAGTGGTTACCACTGTTGCCTTGCAGCAAGAGGGCTCTGGTTTTGAACTTGCTGGTTAGGTTAACTTAATAAAGGTTTTGTGATATGCTGAGTTTTATGATAACATATATTGCAATATATATTGTGATTTATTACCTTTATCGCAAATCAAGGAAGAACTTTGTCATAATCTGTTTTTTCTTTTTTATCTAATAAGGTTTTTTTTGTCCGGTCTGTTCATCTCACTCAATCATTTTTATGACAGCGAAATGCATCTAAAAAAGCACTTGATTTTATTATTCTGGAAGACTACCAAAAAAATTGCGATACTGTGCGGTATTTTTCCCCCACCCCTAACATTTTTACATGCAGAACTAGATAGAGCCTACTCCAGTCTAATTCCTGGGCTTCAACAGCAATTATTGAGTTGCTGTAAAGCCAGGGAAGCACAGTATTTGTATAATTTGGTTGTTGCATTTGTAGGGAGTAAAATGCTTATATGGCATATGAAATATGGCAAAGCTGCAGAAAAAAAGGTGCATTTTAAAATAGTTGTTTCAAACATGGTTTACCAATGACATTGGCTTTTTATCTTAACTTACACTAATAGTGTAATACTTGTAATAGTTTACAAGTTTAAGACTGATTTGTGTTTAGTAAAATGACTGTATTTGACACCATTTAGGGAAATGCATTTTTGTTTCTGTGATCTTTAAAGTACCAGACAATAGCTGAATGCCAGCCAGCTCTTTACCCTGTTGCATGTGTGCTGTAATTTCAAGCATTTGACTGTGACATGACCAGTCATACTATCTGACTTTTTCTTCTCAGCCACCTGACTTTCCCTTAACTGACGATTCTCAGTGATCGACATCAAGCTGGACAAACCAGCGGAGCCCACTGTGCCCGAGGGCGGGTGCTCATGTTAATGCAGAGCTGAAATCGGACAGCTCCCTTCACACCATAGGCTTGTTGTGTTGCTTACTACTGGTTAGCTTCCAGTTGACTTCTCTAATTGGATATAGGATGCGGGCCTTGTATCTGATTGGACAAATCAAATGTTATCTTTCAGTCTTGTTCAGTTGTAAAATATTGTATACTTTGTCAATATGTAAGTGACTGGAGGAGAAAAGGGAAAAAAAAAACCCCAACCAAATGTTGAAATGAAAACGAACAAAAAACAGTTTTGGAAAAATGAAAAAGGAGAAAACGGGAAAACCAACGGAATTCTTTTCGCTGTTATGTTTTGTATTTTTTATATATAAAAAGGGAAAGCACCAAAAATGATGCCTAAACATAGAGGGAGAAATAACAGGGAGGTCGGCCGTTTTTCTAGATGGCCGAACACGTCTGAATGTCTGCAGCACGCATGCACGTTGATCTGATCTTTGACCTTTGACCTTTGGCCTACCCTCCAGGGTCTCTGCACTCTGGAAGGAGGTTGACTATCTTAGAATGTTTTATAGCATCTCTCTATAGCATCTCATGACAAAATGTATCTCATTTGATATTCCCACAAGAGTCAACTTCCAGTAGGTTCACCTAACAGTAGCTGTGAAAATGTGGCACTCTATCTCTCTATGGGTTTAACTTTTATAGAACAAACTGTACTGTGGTTTAAAAAAAAGAAAAGAAGTAATAAAAAAGACGACTTACTATCACAACTCCCTCTCCCTCCAACCACTCCTCTCCCCTTCCTCCTTTCCTCTAACCCTCTGTCCTTCCCACTCTCCCCATCCCTCCATCCCGGTAATACACATATAACGATCCACTGTAATGCACTGCACTGTATATAATAATGTAATATGTATGTTGTGAACGTCCCTCTGTAGAAGTGGTCCTTGTTCACCAGTATGAATAATGTAATAATGTTTAATGATTAATAAATTACAGATTAAAGGGCTTCACTCTCCTAACCATCAACATCCACCTGGTAGCACAATGGTCTACTCTATTTAATTTGGGGTTTTATAGTTTTACATCCTCATAGCATTTCAAGCCACAAAGAGAAATAGAAGAGGCCAAGTTTGGTTAGATTTCACACAGGTTTTCATGTCTGCAAAGGTTCTGTATACAACACTCAGAGCATTAATATAGCACCATACCACCACTTGCTGTGTAAAGATACAGTGGAGTGATGAGTCCTGAGCAGTCACGCTCCCTCTGTGTGTTTTGTAAGCTTCGAGCTTCTCTGTTCGTTGTTGTGGTAAGTTAGTACTGAGCATGCATCTTAGTGCGTAAGCTCAGTGTTGTTGCTTTGTACTGCACTCACATGGCAGTCAATCTCAGGACCCATCGGCTATCAGTCTGACTACAATACAGCCTCGGGGGCAGCAGCCAACATTTCGGGCTGTAGCCATTTCAGCTAATCTCTACATAAGCAGATAAAAAAAGCTAATATAAAGCTATAGTTAACTCATCTGCAGCCAATTGTCAATGTGTACTCCTTACCTGCTGCTCAGAAGTGATTAACAAATACTTCTCAGACTACAAACGCACACCAGAACACTTTGACTCGTCACCTACAGATGGTGCATACATGTGCAAAATCTGTTTATAGAGATGATCTGTTTATATTACTGCGAATATTAGGGGTTGTCACTGAAGGGTAGCACCCACCCTGGTCAATCCTGTTGGCTCTGTCACCACTGTAACTGTTGTTTAGTGCTTTTTATGGAGTTAGCATTGTTAGCTGCTAGCATCTTGCTCAGCCACCTCCATGTTAAGAATCACACAGACAGCTCATACACACTGAATTTCGCATAGAGCTCCTTGAACCACTTTACCAAAAAAAAGATTGGCTCCCGTTACAGAAATATACAATATACAGTAGCATGTTTGTTATTTAGGGTTTTACACATAGACTTTCTAATTCTTATGTAATATTATTTTATACAGTCTATGGTTTGCTGCTAAATGAGAAAATGTTTAAAGGACTATCTCATTTTAGAACAGGCTTTCTCTTGCAACACATAATTTCATTAGGTGTTTTTTTTTTTACTGTCTTCACACCTCATTTTAATATCTTTGATTTATGTAGCACAAATAACAAGAGGTAATAGCAAAACCCCGCCTGCTGGCAGCAGATTGCTGTTTCCTTCAAAGAAAGTAGTCGTAACTTCTCCATATATTAACCAAAGTTATTAGTTATGATGTAAAGTATACATTAAATGAAACACTTGATGGTAGGGCAGAGACTGTACATTAGAGAGAGAGTATACATTTTGTGGCAGTCTGAAAGAATTATATCCCACTTTAACTTTTTTTTTTTGCTAGGAAAATAGTAAATCTTCTATATTCACCAAGGTTATTGGGCATGATCTGAAAATAAAAATAAAATACCTGATGGTAGGGCAGAGAATGTGTCTTATGGAGGGGGTAACATATTTTGGCAGTCTGCATGTTCAGTGCCTTAATAGCTTTGTGTTATGAAAAGCACTGCATAAATGCAAAAGCATTATTATCACAATGATTATTATCCTTAAATCTTTAAGGAAGAGGAACTCAGAATTATTTACAACAATATCCAAAAGTAGTATCATTTGTAAAGGAAACATTGAATACAGGAACAAAGTATCATTCACAGTGCTGCATTTAGTTTGTATGTTGGTAGCCAACAGTTACCCTTACTGACACATTAGATTCATTCTTGCTCTTTTGTTGAAATGTTCATGCTGAAGAATCAGATACAGAACTGCCAAAACTGGGTTCCCACGGACTGCTTATATGCAATATATTTCTTTGTAGTTATCCTTAAAAATAAAAGAGGTGTATTTTGTTTGATTTGATCTCCATATAAAACCTTTTTATGCTGCTTTGCAAAATTAAACTGAAAAAAGTACCCAAATCAGAATTTAGAATCTGCCCAATCATTATAAAATTGCCTCAATCTTTTCCTTAGAAAAGGGTGTGAATGTATATACTGATAATGTAACCAGATACAATCACGTACAAAAATCATCGGCCAAAGTGACAAGTTACAGTTACAAAAATGAAAAAAATATAATAGAAGACATCCAATAAAATAAGTCTTTTAGATGATGTTACACAGTGTTTGATGTAACGCTCATATGAACAGATGTAAGCTTTTAAAAGTCTTTTTTCACAGAGCTAGGACAGAATACTACGTGGACTATGTCGGGCATTAGTTGTAATGAACTGAAATGGCATCAGCTATCAGTCACTGAACTGAACTGGAGCTGAGTCTACTGTACTCAGGGGTCAAAGTCCAACGGTCATTCAGTCTAACTTTACTTTGATGGCACCAGAAGGAGCCCAAATAATCACAACCTGCCTAAAACCATTTCTAGCACATTAGAGTCTTTTTAAGAGTGTAGTTTGTTCAATGAGAACAAAGTGACACAGTAACAGCGACTGAGGCAAATGAGCTGAGAGCAATCAACCAACCATATAATCAACCTGTCAATCAGTTAATTGTTTACAGTGTTCATTTTTCTCCTGCTAATAACAGTCATAATAATCGCTCTAATCCTGAGCTCCCTGCGGTGACTCAGTGTCTGAAAACCTGATAGTTAAGGGGAAGTTGAGGTGGAAAGAACCTTTTAAGAAGGAAACTGTCAGTGTGACATTTTCAGGTTGCTTACACTCGGCCCTCCTAATGAGAGAGGACAGGTATTCCCCTAGATGGACAGCTCGTCATTCGATCCCCCTGAGGTTTAACAGGCGCACGGAGACAGTTAGTGCTGTTAGTGGAGAAATGAACTCCACAGAGACAAGAGGTCGAGGGTGACCTCGGTTGGATTTCCTCAAGGGTGAAACTTTCAGTGTGGAGTTTCTAAAAATCTCAGCAAGTCAAAATGATCAGCAATAGTTTTTCTACATAATGTATGATGATAAATATACATAGATTAGAAACAGAAACTCTGGATTATATGCAAAAAGCCATGAAACACAAATGATTCACGATATATCAGCATGAGACAATGCACCTGTACATAATGTTCTTCCTTGAGAAGGACACACCTCTTCCATCCAGAGTTCCTCTTGTAAGATCTCAGGTCCTCTCAGGTCCGGGTCACTTTGGATCTCATTTACAAACACAGCAGATCATGACCAGAGAAGCTTTGAGGGACATAAACCTTCGCTCCCTGCTGAGGGAGCTGCGGACCGATATTGCTATGGCTGTAGATGACCCTTTCCCTCTCGTCTATGGTTTGGTGGACAAGAACATCATCACTGACCAACTGCTGAAGGTAAGAAAAACATGGAAATCTGAATGTAGAGATTATTTTCATTTTGTTCAGAAATGTCACTTGTTTTGTGTGTTTGCAATTTGTGCAACCATCAAACACAGAAAACATAATGACTTATTAAAGGACCTTTCTTCTCTTGTTGTCCACAAACTAATTCAGATTATAATCCTGTAACACCTACTTGGATTATAACATGCATTCGCAGGACTATATGGTTTTATTCAGACTGCAGAGTTCACGTTCCTCTTGTTGTTTCCATAGGACACTCTAGAGAAGGAAGGCAGAGAAGGGATCCATAAGGCCATGTACTCCCTCCTGACCTGGGTCCTGGAGCAGAGCAGATCCACCATCCAGGCTTTCTGGAGCAACTTGGCCAAAGACTACAACCTGGACAGCTACCCAAAGCTACAGATGCTGCTCACGAACCTGCACTCCAGTGTGTAACATTCACCAAAATATTTGTCAAATGTTTATAGCATGTCTGTTTGACCATTTTAACTTCATTGCAATGTATATTCTAGGACTTAAAACAGACAAGTAGGGTACTGTCCTTATATTTCTTTATGTCTCTTATTTAACAGATTTATAAGCCAAGTTTATCATAAAAAAACAAACTGTAAGCTCAAGAAAAGACTGATTTTTAATTTCAAGATACGATTTAAATGTGTCCAATTTTCAGAAAAGTTAAAAAAACAACTCACAACAAAACCAAAAACACATATTTTTCCTCTTACCTGTAGTGCTATTAATAGTTCTAGATTGTTGATAGAAGGAAGCATGTGTCTACTGTTAGCTTACCGAGCAGCACTAATGTCACAGTTCAGCTGACAAGGATGCCGATGCACACTTCCTTCTGTGCGGCAATACGGTTGGTGGGTGTAGTTCATTAGAAAGAAAACAGTTCCTACACGACACTGCTTACAACAAGATCTGTGGGTTATCTTGAGTAACCCAAACTAGTCTCACTCCGAAGTCATCAAAATCCGACACTTGGGCAGTGACTTGCGGCGTTGGACACCAGACATCTCTCTGGCCGATATCTCCAACACTCTGCAACTCACACCAAAAAATCCAGATTGATAAACAGCACTACAGGTAAGAGGAAAAATGTGTATATTTGTCTTGGGGGTGAACTGTCCCTTTAAGAGGTAGCAATTTGTAGAAATGAATGTGACCAGATGTTAAAGCTACCATCTCCCACCTTAGTTCTTATCAGTCCTCCCTGTACTTTCAGGACAGAGTTTTCTATCTGTGACATTCAAAACAGTTTATAAAGTTTAGTCTTTAATATATTGCCTTTTGCTGACATTTTGATGACAGGACGGGATGATTCACGTTCCAAAGGTGAGAAGAAATCCTTTGGAGGCCACAAAACAGCTCACATCAAGAAAAGGAGCCATGAGGACAGAGAGACAAACTCACACAGTCTGCATTTAAAGTATAATGCCAAGACAAGCGATGGACCAGGTTATTTCCCAAAATACATCTCTTCTGACTCTGTCCTCTAACAGCAACAATGATTATAGTAAAACATGTATTTTTTTCCTAGGGGGTAAAGTGAAGCTATACAGAGTAAAGAGTGAAGCTGCGGCCGCACAGCTAACATCTGGAACCAGTAATTACAAAGCAATCATGTTCTAAAACGAATAGATAAATAAATGGTCAAATATAACAGACACATTTAACCTTTGTTCTACTGCAGGTGTTCAGGCCGTGTCGTCTTCAGTCCAGATACCTGCCCCTCTGTCTTCCTCCTCCTCCTCCTCTGCCTCCTCAACTGAGCTGCCAGTTGGCCTCAAATCCACAGAGAAGATCCACATAAAACAGATGCTTGGCTCAGATGGTACACCACTGTTTTTATGCGTAAAACTGCCCTGCATCATCAGGACACCAAATATGAATGTTTAAATTCTGAAAAGAAATTGGATGTAAAGAAATACAGAGCTACACCACGCAACCACAGTGAAATGTATGAGTGAGCACTGAAGATATCCTGAGTACTACAAAACACAGAAAGCATAATATGGGAATCAGCAATCAATGCTTATAATTTTTTTTTAGCAAAAGTATTTTCTATTCAACAGGAAGTGGCAGAAAGTGCATTAAAGTTGGTGGAGAGTGTTATTCCTCCGGTCAGTCAGAGGAGATAAATGGAGCATCCATGGCCAAAGCTGTTGAGAACCTGTTTCACCACGAGGGGGAGACAACCACAAGCATGGTAGCTCAACTCATTCACAGCCTTTCATTTTGAATGTGTGTGTATTATAAATACCTCATAATGTTCTGTATCTCTGAGTGTGTAGGGTCAGTATAACGATGATGAGTGTGCAGTGTGTAAGGATGGAGGGGAGTTGATTTGTTGTGATGGCTGTCCTCGAGCTTTTCATCTGACCTGCCTGGACCCCCCACTTACATGTATACCAAGGTGAAAAATACAAGATCTATGTGTGTGTGTAATTCTTTCCGTATATTAGCTTACCTTGGGGTTTTTTCAACTCTGAAAGGGTTTTAATGTTGGATTAAATGTTTCATCTGCAGTGGCTCTTGGCAGTGTGAGTGGTGCCGTGGAAACAGAGTGAAAAGAGAGAAAGCCCAACTTCCTTTACAGGTAAGTGTCCGAAGAAAGGTCATAACATAAAGAAATTTACAGGTAGACTGACTGGTATACATATAGACTGTAAATATTTTTAAGATGTTCATTTCTGTATAAAGGTTTTTGCAAGCTCTGATTAAATGTTTTCAGATCATAATGGTCATTGATTTATGACTTAATAAGTTACAAAAATGAAGGAATTAACTATTTATGACCTGCTTCTTAAAATTAATCTTAAATTTCCAGCGCTTTTTTATGTTTTTAAAGGTGCAGTATTTAATTCTATGGAAAGATGGTTGATTGTTGAGTCACATTCCCTCGTCATCAACATCTGATGCTTTGGTTTGGTGGTCAGTCCGACTACCAACCAAAGGTTGTCAATATCTGACGTTCTTAAAATAAGATTCAACAATCAACTATCTTTCTTCAGAACTGCACACTGAATCTTGAAGTAACTGCATACAACACTCAGAACATCACTATTAGGAGTGCAAATCATGTTTCATCACAACATGACATTATGTCAGCTCTTTGGACAACTACACAATATTTTCTGATATCACAACATCTGCCACGACATGATTTGATGCAATTTGGGGGCCTGCGAATGATATGAGACAATATCATCTTCTTTTTCTGGCTGCCCAGGCTGCACACAGTTTGAATGTTTAGGAAGGAGGTGCACTTAGACAAAAGAGGTGACACAAACGTGCCATGGCTTCCTACAATCGTACCTTTCTTGAAATAGGCTACGCAACACTGCCTCCATGATCAACGGATGTACTGCTCTGTTAGTATCCATAAGCTGTCAGACAACGTGCACAAATACTGACGAAATATCTGATGTTGACCTGCTCAACTCAGCTGTCTCCATGTTGAGAGCCATGTGCAGACAATCCCAGCTCAGACTCTGAATCATAGATTTGCTCAATAAGTCGCATACAGCTCCTTTAACATAAATGATGGCGGGTGTTGCCTCCGCTCCTCCTCTTTACATCTTCATGATCTGACAGCATAATATAAAGTCTGAAAGTATTTTAGTCTGCAGGATTTTTGCTCTCCACGTTCTATTACTGATCATGGTCATAATGTTTTATATCACAGCCACTCGTTGCCCAGCCACAGCAAACACACACAAGCTCCAGTAACTCCATCATAGACGTCCCCTTCTTCTCCTCGCTGTCATCCTCATCTCTCACCAGCGTCACAGTCTCTACGAATGAGCCCAGTGGCAGAAACCAGGTGAAGACTTGTTGATGTTCTGCTTGGTGCAATCTATATTTTATCATCATCATGCTTTTAAAATAACTTGCATTTTACTCCCTTTGCTGCTACTTGAAAAAACTGTATTGTTTCCTAAAATGTGTGACCAGTGTTCAGGTGGAGAGCTGCACAGTGTGAGGGAGGTGTGTGGTGTTTGTCACCTGGGAGGAGGAGACCTGACTCCCTGCCTCCAGTGTTTGCAGCGCTTCCACACACACTGCCACTTTTCCAAGTAAGACATCCACACCTCACTTCTTCCGTAACTGTATTATCTGACAGCAGACTCATGATGAGACGTCATCAGAAGATGACAACATGTGAATACTTCCCACAAGCATGACGAACTCTAATTACGGCCTCAGTGTGATCTATGCATCAGTGTGTACACACGTATGTTCCTACTGGCAGAGACCTTCCTGTGAATTCCTGTTTGTGTTAGTATTGATCAACAATGTGCATTAAGGGTGTGATCATTGTCCGGCTAATGTTGACTAATGGATTGTAAAAGGACTGCAGGGTATACAGTATAATGTATACTGTAAACGAAGATCAATGATTTTACAAACGCTCCCAGAGATACAAAATCCATGTGATGATCTCATGTAGCGCTGCTTACTTGACTTTTTGTTCAGAATGCTTCTGTGTGATAAATTTAAGATTTATTTTACCATGTTAAGTAGAATTTTAACAATTTCTTAAAATCTTTTAGTGTCTTATAAATGTCACATGATCCTCGGGAATCGTTGGATAATATTTTTACATACAGAGTCCAACCTTAAAGAAATGGTCCCTCTCTGTTTCCTCTTGAGTGTTGGATATCACATATTGATGGACAGTAACATTATACAGCACAGAAAACAGTCTGACTCACTCACAGTGTGCTTGTGTTTGCTAGAGGGAGATCCATCTGCTTGTCCTGCTCCAGGCCCTGGGGCAGCTCTGCAGAGAGGGAGGCTGAATCATCCAGAGGCTTACAGGTGTGTCTGCACGTGTGTGTACAGATGATATATACACCTTCATTATCTCAATGTAATGGAGTGTAATATGAGTAATCTCTCCCACGTGTGTGTGTGTGTGTGTGTCTCCAGCTCACCCCAGCGATTCAAAACACACTCAGTCATGATCAGAGCTCCTCTGTCCCTGAGCCCGTCCTCCATAAAGATGAACTGGACTCCATCCTGGGAGACGTGAGTGAGGCTCAGTTACAGATGCAGACATGATATGAATATAACCATGCATGTCAGACACAAGATGGCGGCACGTCTTATCACACAGACAGGGAATGAGCTGTCATTGTGCTCTTTGTGCTGTAGTCTAGTTTCTGTTTTATACAAGAGATATTTTATTTAAAGCTAAAACCTTGTTATTTGTGTGCTTCTTCTTTATTCTAAATCTTCTTCATAAATGTTTTGAAAGTTCCTGTGAGATGGTATGTCATAGACACATGAAATTTTCACCAGTGATTGGAAGTTGTGGGCAAATGCTGCTCAACAAAGAAGGCCACAATCAGCCTAATGGAGTATAAATGTCAACCTTGAAAGGTCATAAGTCCTTTGTTGTAAGTCCAATTTACACCAAACTAGGTACATACATTATTTATTTACACCCTACAAATCTGCCTTGAAACATGAAAGTCCACCTGGTGAGATTTTCCAGCATTTTTGATTTTTTGACGCATACATTTTTGACATCTCCTAAACTGAAGCTCCAATTGCCTCCAAATTTTTTGTGGATAATTATTGGACATTGCTTATAAAATGACAGATGAACTTTAAAAGGATGTCGCTTAGCACATCAGAAGATCATATTCCCCAACCACTGGGCCAATTGTCACTAAACTTCGGTCATGCCTACATTAGTACTTGAAATACACCCTAAGAATTTCATTCAAATTGTTGACTGGGGGGGCACGACAACTGCAACATATATATAACATGAATCAGACTATAAATCAGAAATTCTTTGTCTAATAATTACAAAGCTCACAGGTTATATGCAATAACAATGTTGAACCAGGTGTGTAAAATTATTTTAAAATCACTCAATTGGAGGCGTCGCCAGTTCCAAGCATGTGCATTGGCCTTGTGCAAAATTTTGCCCATAAATCAGTGACAGACAGACTTGGTATTGGTACTGTGTCATTGCTGCACTTGTGACAGCTTGAGGTGTAAACATTAATGGCGTCTTCCTCGGCTGAGCTGTAACATTAGCTAACTCAATGGAGCTAGGTGAGCTGGTGTAGATGCACTCTTCCTTCTGCGCGATGATACAGTTGGTGAGTGTAGTTTGGTAGAAAGAAAATAATTCCTACATGAAACTGCTCAGAACAAGGTCTGTGGATTATCTTGAGTAACTGGGTCATGATTTCTGGAACGAGACATTGCTGCTGAGTTTTTCCAAATGTATTTTTTGGCGCTTTGAGCACCACAAGCTGAGTGCCATCTAGTTCCATTATGTTGGAGAGAAGGCAGACATCTCTATGGCCGATATCTCCAAAATTGTGCAACTCACACCAAAACAGTTCAGACTGATAAATAGCACTACAGAGAAAAAATATGTATTTTCGATTTTGGGGTGAGCTGTCCCTTTAAATAGGAATAGACTGCACTATAATGCACTCGAAAAAGGCAAAATTAGTTTGTCAGGTTAAGTAAAAATGTATTTAATAATACCAAAAGATTTGCTTACAGTATAGTTAAATATGTTTCTTGCCCCCTGATTGTAAAAAGGATTTTGGTCTCAAGGCACAATGAACTCTTAACACCGAGGACAGGAAACTGATGAGGGTCATTCTAGGGCATCTTATTCACTTCATCTTTATTTTCATTTTCAAAACTGTTGTTGAAACACATAACTCTAACACATTTATAAACTAAGATAATCAGATGTGAAATATTTCATTTTGTTTCCTGGCTGCACTTTTCAGTCTGAATGAAATCTGAATGTGCTGACAGAATGACCTTAAACTAAAAACATAACCTGATATAACTTGATAACCGCAGTAATAATCTGGTCGAGATTGTTGCTATGTGATATCACTGTTGTCACTGACATCATGCAGTACATGTCAAATGATGTCACCGGGACTTTTGCTCAGTGATTGATCCTGCTGTGTTTTTCTCTGCTCGTATCTCAGCCGGGCTCCATTGACGGCATCTTGCAGTGGGCGTTCCACAACATCTCTCGACCTCTTCCAGACTCTCAGGGATGCTACCAGTGACAGACAGATGATCTGCACGCATGGATGAGCTCTCACAGTCTGAAGTTATACTATAAAGTGACAATGATCGCATGAATATAGGTGATTAAATGAACAAAACAAACAAAAGGTATAATTGAACTCATTCTGTACAAGGGCTTTTGAACTGTAATCCATCATTGTGTCACCCATTGGTTTGTGGAGTCCTGTTTTGAAGCCGGCATTTTGACTGTTGCTGCTTTGGATTTTTTGGAGCAAGAAGTGACCATACTGGGACTGAAGGGTGGAGCTGTGGGGTGCAGAGCGAGGGGTGGAACTGACTCATATACCCCTTTTCCACCAACATTTGCACGTGTATGTGGGGTTCTTCAAACACAGGAAAATCCACTAAAAATAGGCAATAGACTGTGTGTGCGGGGGTATTTTGTTTTTTGTTTTTTTGAGTGTGTCTGTTTGACATCACGGCCAGCCAGAAAACAGGTCAATAAACAGCAACAGCACAGACATTTTTTATATATATGTCTTAATTTTTCAGTCCCCCTTTCAAACTCTATGCAGACTAATTGAGTGCTGCTTGGGCAAAGACGGATGGTATTTTGTGGTGGTGCGTGAGTGCATCTTGCAGGTAAAGGGGCAATAATTAGCATGTTCACCCACGTGTCATGTTTCCATCAGTGCCAATAAATACCCAGGTCTGCTGCTGAATCATACGACCCGGGTGTGAATGCCGATTGTAACCTTTCCCATTATGTAAAAAGGCCAGATGTTAGCGGGTGTTTGTGGGTTTTCTGTGCAGTGGGAAAGGGACTATCTATTGTACTGAGGCCTTACAGACAGCCTGTCACTCAAAGTGTCCAAATCCTCAAATAAGTATGACTTTAAGCCTTATTTAATGAAAATGGGTGAGTTATAGAAGAATTTACCGCCTGTAAAAGTTTCCATGAATGTTTAAAGTAGCTTTAGAGACCAAAACTTTTTCCATACCAGGCTGTAAACCATTGGAGCCAGCCTCAAGTGGCCATTAGAGGAACTGCAGTTTTTGGCACTTTTGTGCTTGCTTCAATTTTCATTTTTCAGCCCTGGAGGCTGCCACTTGTGCAGGATATGGTTGAGTTAATATGATACTACTACAAATTTATCATTAATCAAATTACCAACACCAACTGAGATGCAGTGAACACGGGACTTTTTGGGGCTCTCGTGTTGCTGCAGTGTTTCTATAATGCTTGTACCGAAGGACATTTGGAAGGTGGAGTATTTTTTTCTAACCATCTTTATCACCCCCCAGTCTTCGCCCCATCCTATTTTACAAGACCTCTAAATTTCCTCACGCTCTGTGTAGCATCACAACATGACTAATAGTGTTGGACATGGGGTCAGCACTGATGTGGGAGGGCTGGCAGTGCGCCTTGGACATCTCCTGCTAACTTTTACTAACTTGGCTTAACAAACTGAAATAAATCCACTTTTTAAGGCTGTCAGTATCCCACAACTGCCACCCTGTAAACTCAACGATATATTTATGTACTTTTCTGATGTCTTAGCTGTGTTTTCATCCATATGTGTGTGTTTATATCTTACGAAAAACAGTGTGTGTTGGAGGAGATACTCATTGGAAAACAGTTCGAGATCAGCACAGAGGAGATCAATGTCTCATCACAGCTAATGTAAGAGACACTGCAAACTTCCACATGTGCGCATATAGAGAGAAATAAATGTGGCTCTCGCTGTGCAGATCTGTGCAAGAATTCACATTCACACGTTACAACAGATGGTTTCAATACGATGAGGTATGCACGCTGAGAAATGCCTCTGTTTAACAGGAATTCCTTGAAGACTATCACTTAGATGTGGAATGTTGTTTTTGTCATGGGATTCAACAGTTTTAGCATGACTGCCAGAGGGATGGAGCTCAGCCAGGCAGATTTTTCTCCCCTCGGTATTTGGTTGCCATGGCTCTCAGCTCCTACAGGCCCAAAACAGAGGATGAGAAACATGTTCCAGTGTGTGTGTCTGTGTATCTGTGCATGTGTGTCTCTGTTTGTTTATGAATTCACTTTCTAAATGGCTCATGAAACATCCTGCATACTTTAGGGCTCTGTGTCCTTGCAGGGAAAGCAACTCTTTGAATATTTGCCAAAAGTATGATGGGGAAAAATGTTAGGATATTTAATGCAATGAGAAAAATAAATATCTGAAATAAACTGGCACTGCTACACTGAGATCTTAATGCCCAAATTTCTGTCCAACTGATGTATTCTCATCCTCCAGTTCAATCTAATTGTAGAGGATGTACTTTAAGGCAATATTATGTACATGGATATGACTGCTGATTTATTATCACACAACTTTCTCCTGGTTCTAGTTGCATACCACATGAGAGACCACATGGAAAAACTCCCTCGCATTTCAGAGGAGGAAAAAGACTTGCATTTTCACCACTAGGTGGCACCCATCTGTGATTTACTGTCAGTTGAGCCTGCACAGTGTTTCACTGAACTCAAGCAGCCATCACAGTGTGATAAGAGGAAGTATTTCCTTTTAACAAAACAAAGTTTGTGTGTGCAGAGACCCAGATTTCATCAAACCAAAAGGAATTTGTCACAACTATTTCCAACGTAAATAAATAGTATGGAGCACGAAGAAAATATGTTTTGCCGTAGGTTATTTTTACACAGACCAGTGTGGGAAAGTAATAACATTTACTCAAGTAGTTCACTCAAGTACAGCTGAGGTTCTTGCACTCTGCTCTACATTTTGTGGTACTTTGTGCATCTGCTTTATTACATATCAGTGGAAAAATATTGAACTTAAAGGCTCCAGTGTGTAGGATATAGGGGGATATACTGGCAGAAATTAAATATATGTATTTTTTCTTTTAGGGTATACTCACCTGGTAGAAAAAGCACACTTTTTTACTTACACTTACTTTATTGTTGAGCTTTCGGTCTGTTTGACCTTAATCAGAGCATACATAAGGCAACAATGGACAGGCAGGTGAAAGTAACCACTCTCCCAGGAGGTGGAGCTTCTGCCACCAGGGTTGTGCACAGGTGTGTTGCATACTGCCAGTGATTAGACTGAGATTGGTTACTTTTACCTGCCTGTTCATTGTTGCCTTATGTATGCTCTGATAAAGGTCAAACAGACCGAAAGCTCAACAATAAGTAAGTGTGTGGAAGTCTTTTTCTATCAGTTTGGACGTTGATATTTCCAGCACCTTGACAAGACCAAGCCAGGTGGAGCGGTGGTTGTTCCGCAGTATCTACAGGGTTTTATCACCTAAAAAGAATCGCCACGTTTTCCCTCAGAATGAGCCATTTATATCTACATTAGGAGCGGGTCCTCATCTGTGGTGATCACCATGTTGCATCGCAATGTTTCTACAGTACAGACAAACCAAACAATGGCTCTAGACAGGGCCATTTGTGTTGTGGTGTCGGCCACCATAGTTAGAGGCCCCTCTGCAATGAGCAACGATGGAAAAACACTGATTTTTAATGTGAGACTCCTATATTCAGTGTTTTATTGGTTTAAATCCCTGTGTTTGGGAGAGGAAGAGACCTCTGCGGATGATTTGGCTCCTGGTAAAAACCTCCTGAACGTCAGAAAAAGAAGGTGAGCACACATTAGCAGGTGCTGTGCTAACTTCCTGTCTCCGACATACCAATCAGCATAAGAGAACCACGGACTGGTGATGTGAAATTGCTTTATATTCTGTGTTTTTACCAGTTTAAATCCATGGGTCCATTTGTTTGGGAGAGGAGGAGACCTCTGCAGGTAATTCCACTCGCAGTTAAAATCTCCTGAACGTCTGGACCAGAAAAGGTAAGCACACATTAACAGATGCTGGGCTAGCAGCCAGTCTACAACATGCAAAATTACAGAAGAAACAGTGAACCATGAACTGCTCACTGTGTTTTTTATAGTTTTAATCACCTGATCTGTTTGTTTTGGAGAGGAACAGACCTCTGCGGATCATTTGGCTCCCGCTGAAAACCTCCCAAACAATTAACACTGGAATTATTTTCGGGAGAAGTTTCAACTGTTGCTAGATGATGCAACTAAATCTCCTTAAATCTTACACACTGCTCCTTTAAGACTTAAAATTCTGTATACATATTGATTTATTATTAATAATAATAATAATAATATAAAACTCTGGAATGAGCCACTCTGTTGTCTTAGCAGAAGTACTTTTACTTTTTAACATTGTACTCATGCTTTTGTACTCTTTAAGTAAAACTATTAATGCAAGGCTACAGTGGGGGTGTTTCTCCATTCTTGTATTGTTTCCTGAAGTGACAGATCTTGACACAAAAATGAAGCCAATGCAATAATGCAAAACAACTGCAGTTTCTGAATTGGCCAAGTGACTTTTTTTTTTTACAGTCAATGCACAGCCATATTTCTCTCTCTCGCTCTCTCTCTCTCCATTAACACTCAAAAACACAAGTTATCTGGCATTTAGACGACTGAGTGCAAATAAGGTTCAGAATCTATGATTGTATAGACATTTGGTTTCAGTTCAAAGTTTGTCATGTGCTAAATAGTAGCCTACTTTGTCATCAGCCTGACTGTTGCTCATCACCTCTGTTGTGACATATCTTCTCTGTAATCTTACATATCTTATTTCCTGCCACGCTGCATTCCTATATGATGTCTAATGAGGCAGAAATGTCCCAAAGGTTATCAGGAGTGTCAGTAATGTGTTGTGCAAGGACATGTCATCATGTGTGCACTTTCTCCACCCAATGCTGGTTTGAAGAAGTAGTTTGACATTTGGGGAAATATGCCCTCTCGCTTTCTGGTCAGGAGTTAGACAAAGAGTGTGAGTATCTTCTTGCAATCCAGCAACTTTCTGGACTCTTTGCTGAATGAGCTAATTGGTAGGAAAATCTTAAAATACACAACACTTTCAACATACTCAGCCTAACTCTCTTACTGTGTGAATTTCTCACTGTCTCGTCAGGCTGATGCATACATATTTTTTATTTTGGGAGATTGAGTGTTTCTCACATGACACCTTCATGTTTGGGAAGTGAGAATGTTAAAATATTAGTAAGAAATGTATAAACACCCAGTGAACTGAAGGTTAAATTCCTCGAGCGCGCACACACACATCCTGTTACCACTGCGTTGGTCACAGGCCTGGAATGCTTTGGAAAACTACAATAGGTGAAATTCCCACGCTTTGGGCATCCTCTCCTCACATTTTTTGGCACTTCATAAGTGTGGGCAGCTGTCCAGTCTGTGTTCCTGCTGGGCCACCGATGGTCTGAGGGTTTTTAGAGAGGTGAAGTCTGCACCACTTCCAGTCAGGACCCTCCACCCTCTGTGCATACTATTGTTGCAGGCAGGAAACTGCGAGAGGCCCTCCATTGTCTTGGCACGAGGTTTCAGAGCAGAAAGTGTTACTTCTCTGAACCACTGACTGAGTAATAACAGCACATAGCCCTGAAAGAAACTTAGGAAGCTGTTTCCAGTATAACTCAAGTTTTATTTGTGTTTAGTGGATTATGCTCGTTTTAATATCCGGAGGTTGCAATTTCAACAAAATCCTTGGATAGCAGTTTGACTGTTTTTTCAAGTGACTTTATTGTAATATGTTCATAAGTGGAAAAAAACTGCACTCTGTTGACACTTGTGGCTTTTTCAGACAAACATTTTTATTCCACAAAATAGTAATGAGGGTAATTTTTATTGCCCCCGTGTACTGAGAGCTGTAAATCAAGTAATAGTAATATGAAGTTAACTACAAAATATTTTGACTGCAAAAAGTAGTCCGTCCATCCATCCATCCATTTTCATCCGCTTATCCGGTGCTGGGTCGCTGGGGCAGCAGGCCAAGCAAAGCACCCCAGACATCCCTCTCCCCAGCAACGCTTTCCAGCTCCTCCTGGAGGACCCCAAGGCGTTCCCAGGCCAGTTGAGATATGCAATCCCTCCAGCGTGTTCTGGGTCTGCCCTGAGGCCTCCTCCCAGCGGGACATGTCCAGAACACTTCCAACGGGAGGCGCCCAGGAGGCATCCTGATCAGATGCCCGAACCACCTCAACTGACCCCTTTCGATGCGAAGGAGCAGCTGCTCTACTCCGAGCTCTCTCCTGATGTCAGAGCTCCTCTCCCTGTCTCTAAGGCTGAGCCCACCCACCCAATGGAGATCTCATTCTCAATCTCATTCTTTCAGTCAGTACCCAGAGCTCATGACCATAGGTGAAGGTTGGGATGTAGATGGACCAGTAAATTGAAAGCTTCACCTTCTGGCTCAGCTCCCTCTTTACCACAATAGTAAAACGCAACACCCACATCACTGCAGAAACCGCATTGATTTAGCATTATTAAGTCTATAATATTGTTGAACTCATGATGGACAGATCAATTCTTTTTTTAAAGTAAAATTGGTGCAGTAGAACCAGGAATATTATATTTTCCATTTGCCTCCTCCTTCCTTGTGAAAACCAGGGCCCCAAAAAGAGCTCCAGGCTTTGAAACCATTTTCATATTCTAAACAAAAATGGTCAGTAGAAATTTTGTGTAAACCAAAATTGAGGTAAATATTTAATCAAGCACTTTGTCGCCCTTACCCTGACCAGAGCTCAGAGGTATGTCTGTGCCCAGCTGAGATGTGGTATCCTGCCTCTGGCAGTGGAGACCGGATGCTTTCATTCAATTCCAGAGGAGAATAGAAAATGGCACCTGTGTGACCTCGCAGAGACTGTAAATGAAATACACTTTTTGTTCTACTGTCCATTTTGATCACAATCTCAGTTACAAGCTTTTCCTTAAATTGTCTGCAGAATGTCCTGTCCTGTCTGATAAATGTAGACTTGTGTTTTTGTTTACAGACAAAGTGTTTCAGTTAGCTCAATTTGTGTCAAAAGCTTAGCAACTGCGTATGAGGGCACTTTATTTTTGACTTTTTTTTTTTTTTTTTTTTTTCCTACTTGTCTGCATTGGTCTTCATAGCTTAGCGCCACAAAAGGGTGCAAGCTTATTTTTGACATTTTAAAGATATGGTGTGTGCCATGATGTTATTGCTCTTGTTAATACACAGCAAATTCTGGCCTTTAGAATAAACTTTCTGGGAGTTCAAATCAATGTTTTATTTGCCTGATCCTTACATAGTGTTCAAAACTCTGCGCGGCATGGATAAGTTCTAGTTTAACAAATTAGATTAAATGTTTTCTATGTTCAAACATTCATATCAAACAAATGTTTTGCAGTGTTACGTAAACCTATGTGAGCTGGGCGTCTTTTACCTCACACAATCCCACTTCAAAAATTTGCAACCATCCTCACTATCTGAGTACTTTTCAACCACTGCTAGAGAGGATCTACACAAGCAAACAAAAACGTTCAATTATTTATTGAGAGTGTCTTTGATTACAAATGATTTAAAAGTTTTCCTGCTTTATATTTGAGAAGATACCAAACATATTTGAGATTATAACTTCTCTGTTTTCTTTGTGACGTTTTGATCTAGTGAGAATGTCCAGATCCAACATTCCTGTGTTACATAAGACTGGTCTTAAGTCAATAAGGCCTGAGTTCTTATTTGTGTTTCTGATTTCACTGAAGTAGATCAGAACATACTGTTAGCTGGGGGTGAACACACTGCTCACACACACACACACACACACACACAAACACACACACACACACACACCACCAACACAGCTGTGTCACATGCTTTTCCCATTCTGCCAAGAAACATTTACCCTCTTCTCCCTCCTGACATGAAGTTTCCACTTTTAGTAAAATGTCAGGGTCACTTTTCCTTCCTGGTGTGAGTGATGCTCAATCTGTAACCTGACACGAGATGCAAGTCAAAAACAATGATCTCTTTACAAAGAATAAAAGCCTTTTCTTTTTCACCACACAGCCAAAAACTATGACACTGAGTAACCACGGCGCAGCAAGTTTAATCTGACATGACAGCGGCTCCCCAGCATCTAGCTATTTGTCTAGACATCTTCCTAATTTGAAGTGGTTTACAGCAATTTATTAAGACTTGTGAAGTCACTGTCTGTGGTCGCCTCTTGTCTCTGTCTTTCCCTTGCTGTTTAGAGCAATATGGTCAGCTCTGAAGACAAACATCTAAACCTCTGCTCGAGGCTTCGGGAGAAGAAAACTCCTCTAACTCTCTCTGTGTCCCGTGAGGAGGCCAGATAATGATACGCTGGCAGGGCAGATTGCAGGGTTGCCATTGGGCTGGAACTGTAAACACAGCGGAGAAACCTCGTTAGGACATTCCAGAAAGGTCCTCAACTGGGAATTCTTGGAAGAGCAACTCGGGTGTTTGCATTCTTCTTTGGGAGAGCAGCGCTAACAGAGTCTCCTGTGATCACTGCTCTGTCTCTAGTGAGAGCTATATGAGGAGGAATGAAGGCTAGCAGATGTTGAACATTCCTCTGCAAACTGTGAACTGTGGTGACACAGGTACATGTCAGTACAGTAGATGTTTGCTCAACCTTTTTTCTGTTTCTTGCAGCATTTAAAGTGAGAGTATGTAACTTTTACTGGACAGCAGATACAAATGACAATCATGGTATAATGCTAAAGACTAAACCACTGTTTAGCTTCTAGCTGTTTGCCAATGTTATTGTAACAGTGGCACAGGAGGAGAGGGGCCATAAAGCCAGCATTGCATTTTAGAGAAATATTTATTTAAATTTAGCTTATATTAGCTAACATTATAAGCCAATTTCCGTGGTAGCCAAACAGTCGAATTACATCCGTTGTGTGATGTCATGTGGCTGGAAAGATATTTGTTCCTACTGACTGAGATGGTGAAAGAGAGATCTGTAAATCCACTGATAAATTCATTTGACAACGACCTCTGCGAAATGACTTGTTTCATTTTGATCCACTCTATCTAACAAGATTTGGAAAGTCTAGAGAGCTGCACAGTTAAATATTTTATCCCCATTCAAGTTAGCAGAGTGCTAAAGGAAGTAGCTAGCTCGGCCAGCGTAAGTCTCCAGTGCACCTGCTCTATGGGCCCCATAGTGAGTTTATCATCTGGGTAATTTCTAGATAGCAGCTGAACTTTAGCTTCATATACCACTGAGCAACTTTTATAGAAATGAATGGGGCTCTGCCTCCAAGTGGCAGCTTTGTGAGAAATGAAGCCAGTGCTGAATTGTTAAACTGCAGTTCCTCTAATGGCCACTTGAGGCTGGCACCAAAGGCGAGTCAATCCCTGTAGACCCCCATGTTAAAATGTCCAACTTTACAAACATGTTTACAGCCTAGTACAAAAAAACAATTTTGGGCTGTATGGTTAATTTTCACAATAATGACAACTGTATGGGGGAGAATTTTTATTTAATTCGCCCGTTTAGCTGCTCATCATGGACTATATTGCTGTCATTGTTCATTTTAGTCAAACCATACAGTTTGAAAACGCAACGGTTTGAAAACAGGTTCCAGAGTGCAACTCTTTGGAAATGGCAGCATCTCAGCTGTCATGTAAACTTGCAATATGCAGTTCCTCTGAAACTGGAGACTTTGCGCACATGCGCGTTACGGTTCCAGTCACTAGGCATGGCGCCTTGCCGTGGTGTTGCTTTGTAAATTTACACTGCCACCCATTGGCCTGGCGTGCATACTACAGCATTTCCAGTAGATTTTGCGGCTCCGTGTGAACGGGGATCGTTTCAATAACGTTGTTATATAAATGCAGAAGTTTTTTAAAACGCAAAGGACAGACTTTTCCGTTTTTAGAGAAACCGTTGTCGTCTAAACAGGGCCTGATTGAACCCAAACAAACAGGGCAGGTGTGAAAGCACCCTCATAGGTGTTTTTTCCTCTCCTCAAAACCTTAAAACATACAATGCAGAACTTCAGAGCTTTTAATAACTTTGTGTTATGTAACAGAGGTCGCTCATAGTGAGAAACCCATTCTGTTGTCCCCAAAAAAAGTAGCTTAAAAGTCAACTATTGCTGCTTTTAAATCCTTTTAAAGCTTTTAGATGTAAAAACTCCTGAAATCAAAATCAAGATTTTAGGTGACTGCTAAATATTTCAGTCTATATATATATTTATTAAAGGCCTTTGATTTCACATCGTTGCATCACTCAAACTTAACAACCCATAATTTCAATTTCAAATAAGGTCATCTTAGCACAAATCTAACGTCAATGTGTTGTGATTTGTTTAAAAACTGTCATGACAATTTCTTCACATTGAATGGATTTGTTCTGAATACGTTCAAGCTAATGTAACTAATGTAACTGAAGCTGCATCAATATGCTGGACTCGAGGGGCATTTCAAACAGTCTCAGCCCGATCATCAAAAAGTCTTTTCAGTGTTGCTCGGAATAAAAGAAATAATCAGTTGTTACAGTTGTCCGTCTCTGTCACTTGATTTAGTTGCCAACTTTTTTGAAACATTGAGGAATGTGTTATTTTTATCTCAGTGAGGCTGCAGGGGATCTTGACATTTGCCCCACATCAGAACAAAGTTTGGCCAGTTTGTGTTGAGTAATAGGGATATATTTTTGGTCAAATGATAATGCCAGATCAGTGACAGACATTATGAATAAGTAGATCAAAAACACATTACTGATTCTGCCTGTTTTCCAAAAGCGTTAACTCTGAACTGCAGACACGGCTGAATTTATCTATCTAGGACGATGCACAATGTGACTTTTCATTAACTTTAAAGCGTTTCAAATGATTTTTCTCTCATTTTATATTATTGGCCATCTGAATTAGTCTCAGAATAGATACCCCCCAGCCTTAAAAATAGACAGTCTGTGTAAAACAAGACAATGACTGTCTTTTAGTCAACACAATAGTGTCTTTGTGTGTCAGCAGACACGTCCAGGCCTTGAGTTGCAACCATTAACATATCTCACAGCTGAATCATCATCACTTACTGGTAGTAATGCCAAAGCTGGAAGTCATCTGTAAGATAATGGATTTTTCCAGTTGACACTTTTAGAAATGGTTTGATTTGCACAATAGGCTTACAGCAAGTCAAGCAGGGGAACAAGCTGCCGCAGAGGGAGTTAAGTATTTTAGAAAAGGTGTTAACAATATGTGTGAGTGGTATCATTGAAGATCAAAAACTACTTCCCAGTGTCAATCAAGTTGATATATGTGACACCAACAAGTCCCATTGCTTATTTATTTATTTATGTATTAGTGAAAAATAACAGACTTCATTAAATTACATAACATCAAATAGTTAGGTTTAATTTTTATCTAAAAATTAAAAAAAATAATCCATCCATTCTCATCCGCTTATTCAGGTCAGTGTTGCGCAGACAATACAAAAATTGAGATTGACAGAAAATAAAAGATAATGAAGAAAAGGAAGCAGCAAAATCTAAGTTGCTGTGAATGTCCGAAATAGAAGAAAGAAAGGTAGAAAGGAGCAAGATGAAATAATAATTATTATTCTGATGTGTAAATCATGCATGAAGGAGGTTTGAAAGAAGAGCCTGACCTCAACTGGACCTAGCTGAAACATTTATAACCAGGATCCCTCCCACTTACTGAAGCCAACATGAGTGTATGGTATCGAACATACCAATATATTTGTATTAACATGAGGCAATAATAATATTAAGTAGACGTAACACATCCAAGTCCCATTTTTCAGAAGTATTATTCTAAAAACTAAGGGTGCATTCATACCAGGATACTCTGAGGGACTCTGTTCGATTGGGCAGGGAATGCTGAAAAAAACCTTCATGTGGTTCGGTTTGACTTTCACACTGCACTTTTTAAAGCGGACAAAACCGCCTGGACAACGTCACGCAGTTACAACAGCTGCTCGTTTGGGGGTGGTACTGCCCGAAACAACCACTGACCAGGTAGGAAAAAAGCATGAGGAAGAAGAAAACCAAGACAAACTTTTTCTTTTTTTACCTCTGCTTCTCCTGGTTCGCACTGTTGGCTTTGTTTTTTTTCTACCCAAAATGCACTACGCTCTACATCACTTCCTCTCTTTGGTTCACTTCCTCTTTTTGGTTTGCTGGATAGTCCGTTTGCGTTTCCCACTGTAAGTGAAATGCAACAGGGTTAACTTGCAACCGAGGCCCCAGTTTTCAAGCGGACCAGGGTTTGCTCGTTTGGTCCTCACCAGAGTTCAAATGAGTGCTCACACCACTCCAAACGAACCGAACTATCCGTGGAAGCGGACCAGGGTTCTTTCAAAGCAGACCAAATAGTGCCAGTGTGAATGCATCTTAATCCAGAGTCTCTGCACAGAAACTGGTTTATATGCACATATGTACATTAAGATGGGAGATGTATAAATGCAAATTGTTCCAGCCAGTTGACCATGACCTTTGTCATACTTGTTTTTCAATTGCTGAGCTGTCGATGTAAGTCACCACTCCAACCATATATCATCTTAATAACTGTCTTGTTGCCTAAAACATAGCACCATTTTGAACTATGTAACCAACTCGCAGCAGGGGTTAGCTAGGCTTGATAAAATGAGTTCTAACACGGTGCTGGATGACGCCGCACGTGCGACGGATATGCTATCCTTAAGGACGGTGGGTAACCTGTGAGTGTGTGACGTGCTTTGGTGTATGTGGAGGGACGCAACTCTCTTGGGGTGTCATGGTGAAGACGCATGCAGATGAGCTCAGGGCTCCTGTTAGTACCAGGGCCTCGCCATCTTTCCTTCTGCAGAGTGGTCCCAAACGCTAGAATGTTACCAGCTAGGCTAATATCAAGTCACGCTAAATTTAATGTAACACTAGAGTGCACAAACCAAACACTGGCTCTGGGTAGGGCCATTTATGTTTTCAGGTTTTCGCATTGGCCACCACAGTTCTCCGACACCAATTTCAGCTGGTTGCAAACTGCAACCCCCCAGCCCGATGTCAATAAATCCTGAACACTAGATCTTTAAATCGCTACCACTTACATATTATAAATGTAGTGTAATATCGTAAAAGTAAAGGAATAAAAAGGGTAAACAATTTTTAATCTTAGAGTCAAGCATGTGGAGTGTGTTCAGTGGTTGCACAGATTGCACAATATTAGTACTGTAAGCGTGCAAATAGCTGAGAAGTAAAAAGACATAAGATTAATATTTGCATATCATGTTTCACCTGCAGATTAAAATCTAAAACACCCTTATTAAAAATAGTTGTGATATAGCATACACCGAGGATATGTCCTGCTGTTGGAGATGCATCTATAATACATACCAGGCTGTGCTAATACTGTAAAGTGTAACATCATAATCACATTTGCTGCTTATTTTAGAGTTGAGGACTTAAATCTACTTCCAACAAGTTTCCATCCTTCCATCACACCTCGACCTCCTTCAGCCCATTACGTCCATCACCTACCTGCTCACCCTCACACCCACTGAACCCTCTCACCCACCCCCACCACGCCCCCGCTCACCATCCCAGCCCACATTCCCCTCATTGCTTCTGGACCATGGAAAGCCCCTGGTACATTTTCAGAGCTGCTGAGCCCGTATACAGACACAGAGCCCCTCTCTCTCTCTTTCCACAGAGCCTCCGGCCAAAGCCAGCCACCAGATCACATGCTATGTGCAGCCTCAGCAGCAGAGGAGCACAGCTATTTGCTGGGGGCACACATGCTGGGGCCCGAATGAATGACTGGCATTCTGGTGACCTCCCAGGATGGCGGCCGACGGCTGGGTTGGAAGGCTGTTTTAGGACAGGGTGTCACGGCTTGTTGCTGTGTCATTCGTCTGCGGTAGGCATGTTGTCTCCGGGGCCGAAGGCTGCAAAATGTTTTCACACCTCTAAAGGGCAGCTTGGGCTGGTATTTATAAAAGGGCCTCGGAGCTATGCCTCAGAGTAACGGTGCTCAGTTTCGTGCAGTTTTGCCCTAAAGACCAGGAAGACTTAAGTGGATCTAGATAACTGAAATGTTTCTCACTCTACGAAATGAACAAACGTCTGGTTGCTAGCCTGTGGCGGAAAGCTTTTGGTGTAATATTTTACGACTTTTTCCATCCTGACACTTAACCCATCAAGATTCCTGTCACGCACCAGAAATACAGTTAACTTCGGCAAAACTATGTTTGTAGATCTGCGTTACCTCAAAGAGAACTGACAGAAAAAAGGCAGGAGAAATAAGGCGATGGGAAGAAAATGGAAAAGGGAACATCATTACAGTGACACTCAACTATTTGCCCTCAGCACTGTATGAGTAATACGTCTGGGAGCAGAGGCCAAATATTCAGAGTGTTTTGAGACAAAAAAGAAACAGTAAAGTTGCCATGGTGACGTCAACATGTAAATCTCTTGTGTTAAAGGTGCAACATAAGTGTGTTATTACCCAATAGCACACACAAAAACAACATAAAATCTATGTTGAACAGGGTTGTTGATGAATACCTCAACTATTAGTTCAACAGATTGGGGAGGCCCCTTACTTTGAAAACTCACAGCCTGTAGTCTCTGTTTCGCTCCACCAAAAAGTCACATTTACAACCGCAACCAACAATAAACTAAAGGAGTGGGTGGCCAGTGCCATGGGACATTTTTATGTCTGAAAAAGCAGAACATAAAGTTTTATTTTCATGCATTTATTTTGCAGTATCTGACTTCTTTGCCAGGGCTCTCCAGCCGGCTTGCTTGCACCTCTCTCTTGTACAGTTGACTTGAGACTGCTATAACAGTGCGATGTGTTGGTTAATATCACAGTCATTTACTTGCTGACAAAGGTCAATTAAAGTTTCTCACAGCATTGCACTGTAAAAGCCTTCAGTCAAATGGAGCACCTCTTATTTTAGTCTTCCTTTCACTTTTGATAACACTGACTCCGACACATCAAGGCACATACACAGGAAGACTTCTCAGATATCATGACTGTGGAGAAAAATGCGGATTTTCCAGTTCTGCAGACAGCGTTGGCTGCATGTGGTCTCAATGAAAACACACCTGAACATCACAGTTGGGGGCAATTAAAGCAATTCAAGTTCTATCATCTTCTACCTTTGTGAGATGTTCTCAGTTTTACATTAAAATATTACTGAGTCAAGTTAAAGGAATAATAAGACATTTTGGAAAATAGACAGTTTGCCGTCTTGACATTAGAAAGGCTACATTAAAGGTTCAATGTGTAGGATGTTGGAGAATATATGGCAGGAATTGAATATCATATAAGTGTTTTCTTTAGTGTACAATCACCTAAAAATAAGAATCACTGTGTTTTTGTTGCCTTAGAATGAGCCGTTTATACCTGTATAGGGAGCAGTTTGTTTTTTAGTTAGATTGCCATGTTCACCACCTTGTTTCAACAGTAGCACAGAACGGACAAACCAGACACTGGCTCTAGATAGGGACAGTTGTGTTTTCGTGTTGACCATCATAGTTAGAAGCTTATCTAAGACGGGCAGTGTTGGAAAAACACAGATTGGTAACTTGAAACTGCTTTATTCAGTGTTTATACGAGTTTAAATCACCTGGTCCGTTTGTTTGGGAGAGGAGGCGACTTCTGCAGATCACTGCTAAATGCCACTAAATCCTTCTAAATCTTACACACTCAACCTTTAAATATGCAGGAAGAGCTAGCTATCTCAGCTTAGCATAAGGGCTTGATAGAGGGGGTAACAGCTAGCCTGGCTCCATCCAAAGGTAACAAAATGTGTGCACCAGCACCTCTGAAGCTCATACTAAACTAAGCTAACTAACACATAGTATCGTGTTTGCTTAATCCGGACAAAAACCGAAGTGTTAAATGGATAAATTGTGGTCAGGTGAAGGCAAACCAGCTGCTGCATAGCTTCATACTTGCTGTACAGACATGAGAATGATCTTCTCATCTCACTCTTGGCAAAAAAGTGAATAAGGGTTTGCATTTTGGGCGACATCTTGTGCCTAAAATCGTTTTGAAAGTTACATTTGACCGGCCAGTAACTACAAAGACACATTAATTTGCCTTTCATCGTAGATTTTGTTGTGAAGGTGAATTTTGTGTTGGTTGTGTCACTGATTTTTGTGCTGCCACTCTTCTGTTCTAACTGCTATCATTGACAACATAATCCTTAAATCAAAATTTTAGTATTCCCATGATAGCTCCGTGCACTGGCCTCTTCTCTGCAGCGTCTATAGGTTGCTAAGTTCACTGCACTAGAAGAATCTAGAAGAATGAAAATATTTGATTAAAAAAAGTCCTTTGAGTCATCTTTTTAAAGTCATGAAGACAATGTCTCAGTCAAGCAAGTCTCAAGAGCTGAAATCTGAGACTCTAGTCAAATGATGTGACTCGAGTCCTCCACCTCTGGCTATGGAGGTCAGCACAACATAACCTGCCCTCCTAGACTGCGCTACACATCTGTTTTGTCATCTTTGCACACTTAACAGATTCATCTCTTGTGACTCATGTCTGAAGTCTGTTTGCTATGAAAGTCTGGAAACTCCCTTCAATGCAGCTCGACATGCTGCAACATGCAATGATTTCCCGACTCTTCACTTCAAACAAATATGTAACAAGTGGATTCATTTTATTTTCTTTGGCTCTTCATAGGTGTCTTAACAGAGGAATTAGGTTAGATCACACGTTGCCTGCTTGCCTCAACATAATTTCATCTGGAAATTGACCCTGGCATCGCAATCCAAGCCGTTTCGAAATGCGAATACATGGGAAGCTTGTCGTCAGTGGTTTCCTGAGAACAGGATACCACTTGAGCGCAGCGCACCTTGTCCTTGTCTATTGTGTGCTGTGTGAATGAGGAAGCCGTCCATGGATGTGAGAGCCAAGCAGAGGAATCCGTCCCACTCCTTCCAACAGTATCAGTTACTTTCCTCACCAATCCTGCCGTATCAGATGACCTTGTCTGCTATTCTGTGTCGTTCTTTCCCACACGGCCTGACACTTTAACGCGCATCCTGTTCTATCTTGTCTCTTTGACTCTTGTCTCAAGCCAGAGAGAGTCATCTCACTCGCAGATCATCTCCAAAGTAATCTACAGACTTTAAAATGCATGACGGGACAAAAAGAAACAGAGAGAGATAAAAAGACAGAAAAGAGTCAAACATCTTGTTGTTTTGTCTTCAGTTTAACAACACGGCAAATCTCTCTGAATATAATCACTTATCTAAACTATGACAACTGAAACTGCCTTCAGTACATAGAAAGTGATTTATACAGTAAGCCATAATCGACTGCTGCAGGAATGAGTCCTAAAACACAGAAATAGTGCAGAGCTCTATGCAGAGCCCACACCGTGGCCGTCGCCATTGTGAGCATTTATATTTGTGCGGTGGTATGTGTGTGTGTGTGACTCTGCAGTTACACCTCCAAAACACTAGTCCTCGGCAGGGTTTCTGTGCAGTGCTGTAAAGTTTAGTTGATTCAAAACACACACGACACACACATTAAACATGGCTTAATAGTGACTATTTCAAACACAAGTACACAAATCGACTTCATTATACCTCGTACCATTCATGAACAAAGCATTTGTCTTTTGCTGGATACATTTTCCCCACAACTACAACATGCTAATGTTTTTAGCACAAGCCTATGGTATTTTACAGTGTATAAATTAGCTTAGCGAAAAGCAGACTTTTCTTCCACTCCACACTATGAAGCCAGGGACAACAGCAACATTTGACAAAGGTAACATAACAAAATTCGGCTCCATTACTCCATAACTCACAAGGTTCACCGACAAAACAACTGTCTAACACAAGCTTGACATTTTCACGTTTCGTTCTGCTACATAAAATTCGACAGGAAATCCCCCACTCCTGAATTTGGAAGCTTTTACAGGTCTTTTAAAAGGTGGTTGCTAACAAGTGGCTAAGTGAGACTCGATGGAGGTTGTCAAGACATTAAATGTCATCACGCCAAACAACAAGCTCAGTTTTGCGGTTTGCTTTATTCTTTCTGGTGGTTTCATTTACGCTTCAAAAATCATAAAAGTGGTGTTTAATTGTGAAGATTATCTTGCTGAACAAAACTTGTAAGTATCATAAACTGTTGTTTGCCACAGAGCTTCTTTTCTGTAATAGTTCAAAATCCAAATGAGAAATCCTGCTGGCTTTTTGATGAGGGATGAGCTACAGAAAAACTGTCATCCCAGCAGCACCCCAGCTAATTTTAAACCATCCCAGATTAAATGCATAAAAATAGATGTGAATTACAATGTGCCTGTTGAGTAGTTGTCTCCACTGTTTAGAGGATGCATTGTTTTCAATATCTTGATGTGGTTAAACAATTGTTGCTCGTCTGTTACAGCTCTCTTTATCATGTGTGGTATATATCTATACATGGGGAAACCTCAGCTCGGTTCATTGTACAGTTCAAAGTATTATTCGTACTATAAAGAGGCTACATTCAACATTAATTATGGATCTATTTTGACGTGAAGGTTGGCTAGGTGGAGAACTGCAGCACTATCTTTAAGTTAAGCTCTTTAATTACATAAAGACAAGATGTGTTCATCCCCATTTAGCCAGGCTGAAAGATGTATTTTGAAAATGAGGAAGTAGAGGAATACAGTTCATGCAAGTCCAAACACGAGTGATGATTTATTACAACACAGAGAGAAACCTGGGAGCCTTTTGGAAAAATGTCAAATTGGACTTTTAAACATTAAACTGCCTGAAATATGATATACAGCAAAACTTGTTATGTCAGACTGACCTCTATTATTGCTATTGGTGTCATTTTAGTAACGCCTGGTGCTTCTGCCCAAGTGACAATATATGGTGCAATGAAATCGTCCTGATGGCCCAAGCTTCCAACTTCCATTAGTTTAGAAATATCCCACTCGACCAAAAGCCAGTTGCTAAAAATAAACACCCATTGCTCAGTAGTCTCATTTTTCTGAAAATACACATTCTCTGCAGTTAGTTTCAGTTTCCAAATGGCGTTTAAGCCACCAATCCCAGGTGCTTTTGATGACCCTTCAAGGTGTTTCCCAGTAGTGTTTGAGCCACCAGTCCCAGGTGTTTTTATCGACACATCGCAGTGTTTCCCCAAGGTGTTTGAGCTACCGAACCTGGGTGTTTTTTACTGACCCTTCACAGCGTTTCACAGTGGCATTTAAGACACCAATCCCAGGTGCTTTAACCAAGCCTTCAGCAGTGTTTCCCAGAGGCGTTTGAGCTACCAAACGTGGGTGTTTTTCACTGACCCGTCTTTGCTTTTCCAGTGACTTGTGGCACCAAGCGTGGGTGTTTTAAGCCAAAACATGATCGTCTCCTAACCCTAACCAAGTTGTTTTAGTGTCTAAACCTAACCACACTTTAACCACAGTAAATGTAACATATATATAGTTTAAAGAAAAGTACAATAGGAGCATTTTTCTGGCAACTGGGTTGCCTAACCGCAGGGAGCGTGTGTTTTTGGACAAACGGGCAGTTGGGAAGAATGGGCTTTCGGTCTAATGCGACATTTGTTGGGCTAAGAGTCCTTCAGCATTTTGGGCAGTTGAAAAAATGGCCTGACTCCCATCTTACTTAAATTTTGTACTGTAAGCAAGTTGATGAATTAGAAGTTGCAGAAAGTTTGATCAAAGAGCCTATTTACAGTAACAGATAAGTTGTTTGTGCCTTTAAGTGCTCCCCCTCTTTTAACACACACACACAGACACACACACACACACACACACACACACACACACACACACACACACACTTTGTCTTCCTGCCTCCCTCCCTTTGACAAAGACATTTTTATACTGACTTTAACACACGGCTCAGATGAGTAAATTTAGAGTCAGACTGTTTCCAATTGTGTAACTGGTAGTTTGACTGCTCTCACTGTTGCCTCATTTGTGCTCATGTTTCCACCAAAACCTCAGGAGCAATATGATTTTACTGTGTATAGCAACAACACAATTGACTTTTATTTTCCTTAAAGCCACTCTTCTCTGCACAAACAAGGAGTAACTCATGAAATGTAAGTTTTGTCTGCTTTGGGGTCGTCTACAGACAGTCACTGAGGAATTTTTGTGGCACACCATTTTAGATGTTCATCTCCTGTAATGACTTTTTGAAAGCCTCCATAATTTTCAAAGGGTCAGCCTCACATTCCTTTGGAAGTTCACAGGAAGTGTGGCACAATGGAGGACAAAATGGCCAGAGGCGTTGTCCACCAGCACACACATACACACACACACACACACACACACACACACACACACACACACACACACACACACACACACACACACACACACACACACACACACACACACACAGAGGGAGTAGAGGAAGTAGTGAGGTGGTGTTAAATGACACGGCCAGACTTTTAAAAAGGTGGAGACTGTGCTGCTTCACAGTTTGGATCTGAAGGGGAAATGCAAACATGTTCCACTTTGCTGACCAGTCGCCTCCGTGCGAGTGCCGCCCACAGAGACGCAGTGTCTGCATGTTTTTTTAGTTTTTTTTTTAAAAAAGAGCCCGTTTAAGAGCATGCAGCATCTGAAACATGACGGGAATGTGTGTGTGTGTGTGTGTGTGTGTCTTTAATTAGGAAGAAAAGAGCCAGAGAGTTGATGTTGACACATACCATTGGCAGCTCGATACTAACACATCTATAGATTTTTAGATTTAATGAGATAATCAGCCCGAGGCCAGTGGCCACATACTGTACAAAAATCAATGACTGTTGTGTTTTGATTGAGCGATTCTTTACCAATTCAGTTTGCATGTGTTTTGTCTGCTGCAGCCTTCTGCAGGGAAAATGTGGATTATGCAGAGGCAGGATAGCATCTGTAACCCTCCCTGGTTCTTTCTTTCTCTCGCTCCACTGCCCGAAGACATGATTAGTCTGTTATGACTAAAATCTCTGCTATTTAAAGGGCCCACAGTAAAAGTCAGAGTCCCGTCTAAAGTCCTCAATATAGCAGCAGTTAGGTCCAAGCGGGTAATAAATAGCTGCGTCTTGTCTTTGGCTTGGACAGAAATAAAGCCTGTTATAAAGATTTCCTTTCTTCCTCAAGGCGGGACGTTTATCTTCAAGGAAACAAAAATGCATGTTCCACAGTGTTGTGGTCCTGTCTATCACCTGGAGAAACTGCAGAAAGAAGCTGAACTGCGTGACCATTTAAATAACTCAATATGTGAGTAGAGGGAGGGCTAATTATCCGTCCATATGTGTTGTGACTCTGTGGTCTGAGCAAGAGGACAACCCCTGCATGTTTGAGATTTGTGCCCATGTGTGGCATTCCCCAGGCTCTCCTCTGCACCATGTAGTGTGACGCCGGGTACAAAGAGCCACTGTGTTTGTAGTGATGGGGCACACACAGACCTCAGATTCCAGTGGACAGCTGCCACACACCACACAGGGACACATACACACACAATTAAGGCATGCACAGCCTCAACACACTTTCACAGACGAGGAGAGTTTTTATTTATCCACAGCGTCCTGCAGTGAATGCAACGAGCTTGGATTCCTCAACATTTTAGGAGTGTAAAGGTCAGAGTTGTAGAGTACTCTTTGCCTCTATCTGTTGCACATGGGACTCAAACAACACATTAGAGAGACACTTGAAAGACATGTTATTCAGTACATTTACTCACTTATTTAAGATCAATTTTGAGGTGCTTTACTTGAGTATTTGCCTTTAAGCACCTTTATATTTCTACTCTACTACTTTTCCGAAAGAAATGTTCTTAATACTTAACGGTCAAGATTTTACATGCAAAAACATGAAGCAATGTTACAGATTAAACTAGCCAACAGTTTATAGAATAGACTGAATTTTCTCCACCTTGACCGACTACTATGTTTTAGCAGCCCGTTTCTGTTGTCGATTAATAAATGGGGGTAAGTGACATTTGACCAACTTTATAGGACAGCCAAAATAAAAAACTACCACACTTTGTACAGACTTTGTTTACTGAATTTAACTTTGAATATGAAAACTTCATAAACATGTGGATGACTAAAGTGACTAAATGCACATATGTGCTTTTCTTTGGGCCTCAAATAGTTCAGTGTGTTCAGTGTTCAGTCTTATGGTTTTTAATTAATACCTCTGGATTGGTTTCAAATTCATAGGTACCCTAACTCTATTTCGCCCTAAATGTCACTGACGCCCCTCTTGTTTTCACCCCATAGTGAGTTTCTATAATGTAAGTCTGAGTTTGTGGTAATTTTTTCTCGCTTTGAACTTATTTTGTGCCATTTTTGATCATTTTGTGTCTCTTGTGGTCATGTTGCATCTTTATTTAAGTAACTTTGTAGTTTATTTGTGAGTCTTTGATGTAATTTTTGTCTTTTTTGGCAATTTTGTGTCTCTACTGGTCATATTTTGTTTCTTTGAAATTTTGTGTCCTTTTGTGATCATCATGTGTCTCTGTGGACATTTAATGTGCCTTTGATGTAATTTTGTTTCCTTTTAATCATTTTTTTGTCTCTTTGTGGTCATGTTGCATTTTTTAAAGTAATTTTGTATTTTTTTGTTATTTTGGCCCTTTATCTTTTGTCCCTCTGCAGTTCTTTTGCAGCTCTTTGACTCTCTTCCTGGTCAGTACATGTAAATATGAGTTACATTTTGCAGGTGAAGGTCAGGGGGACTCCTGACACTGGGCCCTTGGACCTGTGCCCAGTGGGCACATTCATTAATCCACCAATGCACATAGCTTTGACAGGGGTCATTTTGCATATTGAGAACTTTTACTTTTGATACTCATAGTGTTTTTACTGATAGTTTTAAATGCAGGTCTTTTACTTGTTGTGAAATATTTTTTTAATAGAGAGATATCCTCACTTTTGCTTAATTAAATGATCTGAACACTTCTTGCCCCACTGAATGATTTCCTAAGAGAAACAGAAATAGTTACAGCACCAACACCGCGTCTAAAAACGTGTGAAAAGTCCCGTAGGAAGGAGATTTGTGCCAGAAATCAAGCAGATAACTTGCCCTTTCGCCGAGCATTAATGCATTTACTCTTAAAGCTCAAATGCCTTATCCTAAACCTCTTTTTAACTCCTCATTGGTAATGCTGGAGCTCACTGCAGCCTCCCTCCTCCCCCCTCCCGTGTGGTTTTACGCTTTTGATCCCAGAGGGACCTCGCGTTTTACATTCCTGGCATTCCGACCTCAGTCCCTCCTCGGTTACTTATTATCGCCGCCTGCTCTCTCCACAATCATTTCACAGCAAGAGAGGACCGCGGCAGCCCGTCCGGGGGGAGGAACATGAGACACGTTTGACTCGAAAAAAACTCATGGAAACAGCGGAATTACTCTGAATTTTTCACTGAAACATCGAGATCAACGTTTGGTTATGATGAGAGCGTGAGCTGGTAAGAAGAGCGTCTTTTTTCTTTCTTTTGGCACAACAGAAAAAACGAGCTCAAACATGATTAAAGTAGCTACATCATAACTTCTGGTTTAACTTTAAAGATTGTTCCGTGTTGTGAAGGAATTAAAAGCTATTTACGGTGTTTTAAAGACGACGATTGTGCTATAAGAGCAAAGATGAAGTTTTTTTTACAATGCGGTTTTGGTGCGCTTTTGCTCCCCCGTGAGATTGGAATTTTTGGCGCATGCAATTTTTGCCTGCTGTGGAAAATGTCTCCACATCTCTGTGTTGTCGCTGTTGGTGAGGTATAGACTCAAGGCTGCACTGTTTTCATATTATACTGGATTTAAACCATGAATCAGAGAGATTTTATTTATTTTATATTAAAGAAAATTTGTTTGCATCATGTTAAAGTCTGTGATGCAAGTGTTGTTGTTATCGCAAAGGCCTACATGCCTCAAACACAGCTTCTCTTCTCTGTGTGACTTCATAATAGTATGTATTTAGCTGTCTGGTGTTTTATATGTTTGTCTTTATTCTCTCATTTTTCCCTTTTCCAGGTTCACAGCTGATTTCTTCAAATTATCAAAATAAAAAAGAGCTCAACTGATCTTTACAGAAGATAACAACGCACACAAAGCAACATGACATCCACTGAAGAGCCGTCTGGCACGGTCCTGCACCGACTCATTCAGGAGCAGCTGCGTTATGGAAACCCCACAGACACCCGCACCTTATTAGCCATCCAGCAGCAGGCCCTGCGTGGAGGCAGTGGAAGCAACAGTGGACCCAGCAGCGGAGGCGACATGGGCAGGAGCCCACGATCCTCTTTGGAGAGTCTCACCCAGGAGGACCCTCCATTCCCTCAGCTCTCTGCGAGGCAGGAGCCCCAGGGCCAGGAGCACCAGGGCGACTACCACCACTCAGAGAGCAGCTACCAGCTCTACCAGCTGCACGGAGAGGAGCTGCCAACTTATGAGCAGGCCAAGGCGCACTCTCAGTATCTGGCCTCTCACTGGGCCCCTACAGGCCCCATCAGGCAGCTCCATGAAGGGCTCCTGAACGAGGGGGCCTTCCATGAAGAGGCAGATCTGATGGAGATGAAGTGCAGCCATGTGCGGTCACTCAGTGAGCATCGCATGCAGATATCTCTGGAGAGGAATGATGCAGCTGCTAAAGCAGAGGCCCTCAAGAGCACCTCTCACAGCTACCCCGAGCTTCCTTACTACACACAGCCAGGCCTCCAGAGCACGAGGCAGAGCCTGGACAAGCGCAGCCCGCCTCCAGAGTACTCAGCCCCCATCCAGGGCCAAGGATTTATCCCCCACCAGGTCCAGGAGCCAGTGCAGGCACAGCAGCACAGGTACAAAGCCAACTTCAGACATCATGCGTGTGATTGTGTGTCTTTTTTACCTTTATAACATTACATCATATTCTGTGGTGTAGTTTTTGTACTACAGCCAGACGTGCAATCATTTTCCAGGACTCGTCATTGTGTTTCACATGCGTAAACACATACTTATCGATGTGAGTCACACCGTAGCCTGCGCCCCAATTTGCTTCTTGAAATACTTAGAAAACAAGTCCAGCCCTGTAGGTGTTTGTAATGCCTGGCATAGTGGAACAGGATAGTTTCACATGCTTGTGTTGCCTTGGATGCTTTTACAAAAATATGCTCCTCATATAGGCTTTTACATTCTTTACAGACACTGGAGTCAGCTTGTCTGCTCGCCGATAGACAGGAATAGAGTGATATTTCAGATGCTTCACTCAAAAATAAAGATTAGACGTCTTTAGCATAAGCTGGCCAGCACACATGTTAGGATGCAGCCACATTATCAGATTCACAGTTAAGATAAGAGTTTTTTTTTTAATCAACGATGTCTACCTCATAGGTATGTACAGTCTGGTCAGCCAGCTGAAGTCCCCTGCTACAACACATTCACCAGTCTGCCACCTGCTGGCTTGGAGGAGCCCAACCAAGTGGAGCTGCTGCTGATGGAGAACGAGAGGCTGAGGCAAGAGCTGGAAGCCCACAGGGAGAAGACAGGCCGTATTCAGAAGGTAAGGAGAAGATATCCATGAGAGAAAATCTTATTTTTTACTTATCGCAGCCGGCATCAGTCACAGGTCTTGTTGACGGGCTAAGAACACCCAAACTCTCACTTCACCCATTAAACTCAATACAAGACGAGGGGTTATCATAACATCCACGACTCAATTTCAGAGGGAAATATTCAAAATTTATTTAGCTGCTGACCAACCAAACATCATCCCCAATCTCGGCCACCTGTCTGTGAAACACAAACCCAGTCAACAGTTGTCTCCCCAGCGTCCAACTCCAGGCACGCTCCCTCATCTGGACAGGACAGATGAGATCAGCAGCTGCTACCTTCCATACCACAGAGGCACAAACAGAGGTCACAGCCTGCTACTGTGTTTACACACTCCTTTCATTGTGGAGCTGACCTTGTAGAGGCCAGTGTGTGTGTGTGTGTGTGTGTGTGTGTGTGTGTGTGTGCGCTTTAGTTCCAGGGAGGCCATAGATTTTTAGCGTAATCTAGGGCTTGTCAGACAGCAGTCGATCGGGTTGTGACCCGTGCACACAGCTGATGGGGGTGGGGTGGTGGTCCATGGCAGGTGGTGGGCTGCTGTTTAAAAAGTGAAAGGTCTCTTTTGTTTTTCCACCCTCTCTTTTTCGTTTAACGTGCCTTTAACCAAACAGGCCTAAAATAAGCGTTTTTTTTCCAACATAGTGAAACAACAACAGCTCCAGAGACATTTGACACCTCAGCCAATCTTTGTAAAATCCACTCCGCTGCTCTCTGCTGGAGTTATGTCACATGGTCCTTGCCTTGTCTCAGCCTTAAAGAATGATAATTGCCGGGGTTGGAAAGTTTTTTCTCCGTCAGGCCGCAGCCCTGAGTAAACATGCCTGTGTGACTGCTATAATGGTGGGTTTCTCTTTGCCGTTTCCACAACCCAGGCACAGGCATGCACACCTTCCCTCCGCTGGCAGTCTTCCCAGACCTCTGTGTGTGTGTGTGTGTGTGTGTGTGTGTGTGTGTGTGTGTGTGTGTGTGTGTGTGTGTGTGTGTGTGTGTGTGTGTGTGTGAGTGAGTCTTTGTGTGCATGCTAACTTGTGCTCTGTGGTGTGGTGTGGTGTGTACGTGCGTGCTCCTGTGCGCTCACACACCTGGAACTAGAGCTATCAGCGCTCAGGAATGTAGATATAAATCAGTCTCACAGGGAGTGGTGCGGGCTTAAATTCCTTCTCAGAATTATACCACACACACACACACACATACACACACTGCGTGCACTGTACACACACAATCACATATGTACCCATATTGTACGTATATCTGTGTACTGTAGCAACATGAATCAACATTCCAGCTCCTCCCTGGCATGTGAAGTAGGTTAACCAAAAATTCCACCTCTTCTCCACCTTTTCCTTTTCTGTGCTCCTCTCCTCCAATCCTCCCCCATCCATCCCCTCTTCTTCTTTTCTCCTTTTTCTTCCCTTTTTCAGTTGGAGCAGGAGATCCAGCGTATTTCGGAGGCCTATGAGACACTGATGCAGGGCAGCTGTAAGAGGGAAAACCTGGAGCAGACACTAAGGAGGAGGCTAGTGTCTGAGATCAGGAGGCTGCAGGATTTCAACAGAGACCTAAGAGGTACACACATAGGCATAGATTTCTGGGGTTGGCGGGGGGGCGCAGGGGGACACATGAAAGTAGCAGAGGACCTTTATTTTGACAAAATTAAAGACATTACCACCATGAATCGATGTAGAAAAAGGTACCAGAATGGAGGAAATTAAATGTTTGATGGTCAAATGTCCAAAGGAAACCTACGCCCTTGGACACACATGATACTACGTCAAAGTATTCAGCCACAATATCAGATCCTGACATAGTGTACAATGTTGTCTAATTCCAAATCTTTGTTGCATTACAGAAAATTTGGAAAATGCCAGAACACATGTTGCAAAAGAAGTCGAAGCAGCCGACCATAACCAGCACATCATGGCGAAACTCCTTGAACAAAGTAAGTATGTCATTTTTGTTTGGCCGGGCTCCTCTCCCCAGCTCTCTGTTACACCCTCCTTTGTAATCAACATGCTTGATTGGATCGGATCGTAGCATAGCATGGGGCCCTTTTTGTAGCTAAGGGCATCCTGCATGCAGGAATTTCACTTGCATAACCTCAGCTTATTTGGTGAGAAAGCTTAATAATAGGGAATTCAATCCATGCACCTCTCTGCAAAGGGAAACGAGCAGGCTCTAAATCACAGAGCGGCAGTGGAAGTGGTAGAAATGAGGTTCCCCCACCTGTTGTTAGTGTGATTTATGTTGTCTGTTTAAGGGACTGGACTCAAGCAGAGTGGCGGTGTTTGTATGGCCTTGATGAGGAATGCTCTGTGCTATGTGGGTCAAAGGGATAGGTCGGCTTTCTCCCCCTTCCTCCTCCTTCTTCCTCTCAGCATTCCAGGAGTGCTTCGCTAAATGAAGAACACTGGCCACCATGTAGCAACTCTGGTACTTATTACTGCTGTTGGACTCAGCAGGGAGAAATTTGAAAAACAGAACCTCAGGCAGATTTGAAATGACTTCATATTTAAACTCAAAGCACCACTTGTATCCAAACTACTATCAAGATCATGTCCACAGTCATTAAACCACCTTTCTTTTACTTTCTTTCAGACGAGGAGCAGAACTTTGAGCGGGAACGTGTGGAGCGGGAGTTGGAGCGATTGCGATCCACAGCAGAGGAGCAGAGCCTCAGAGCAAAACGGCTCGAGGAGGCCCTAGACACAGCTCGTGGACGAGGTCGCCAGCTTGAGGAGGAGTTGAGGAGGAAGAGGGCTTATGTGGAGAAGGTGGAGAGGCTTCAGAGTGCACTGGCTCAGCTACAGTCCACTTGTGAGAAGAGGGAGAGTCTGGAGATGAAGCTGAGGACGCGGCTAGAGCAGGAGCTGAGGAGTCTGAGGGCACAACAGGTAAATATCATGTGGGAAAACTATTTTAAAAAAGCCTAATTTCTGTACTTCATTATAAGGAGCTTTAGAATTTCTTGCCATCTGTTTCAAATCCTCTCTTTCTCCACCTCAGAGGCAGTCCCAGCCACCAGGAGTGACCATGAGCTCCCTCCAAGAGCGCCTGCGTGAGCGCGAGGAGCGAATCCTGGCCCTTGAGGCCGACATGGTGCGCTGGGAGCAGAAGTACCTGGAAGAGAGCACCATGAGGCAGTTTGCAATGGAGGTGGCTGCCACCGCCGCCGCACAGAGGTAAAGATACTCCTCAAGATCATGTACACAACATCCTGCGTACATGTTGTTTCAACTCATTTGAATTTGAGTCGAGCTCAAGACATTGTCTTTCCCTTTGCAGAGACACCACCATCATTAATCACTCGCCTTGCCACTCCTCTAACAACAGTTTCAACGAGGACCTGCCAGTCGCTGACTTCAGGAATCAGGAGATGGAGAACAGGATCCGCGTTCTCTACGCTCAGATCCTGGAAAAGGACGCCGTGATCAAGATCCTCAACCAGCGGCTGCATCAGGACCAAGGGCGGAAGGAAGAGCAAAGTCCCCGCACAAACCTCCTGAACACAGCGGGGGCGCCTCTCCGAGCCGCCTCCTCTACCCCCTCCATCTGCACCGCCAAGAGCAACACAAGGAGTAGAGGTGAGGAGCATAATGTTGCCTTTTTTAATAATTAATTTAGGTGGTACTGAGGATAAGCAGGCAACTGTACTTCTTAAATTACCACACACTCTATTCAAATGCACTTCTGATCTAGCTGCTAAAAAGTAAGATTATTTTGTTAGTAAAAATCTTCATAATTGATGAGAGTTGCTGACAGATACTGTCGTCTTTTAGGGAAGAGTCTTTCAGATGATCAGACCCTACCAAACCGTCAGTTCTCCGCTCAGTCCGAACCTGGAACGCTAGAACGGCAGGTGGAGGGAACGAAAGCCAAAGAGGCTGCCAGCACATCTAAGCTCAACAGTGGTGAGTGATCTATCAAACATGCATGAGTGTGTTTGTTTACGAGGGCCAATAATCCGTCCCATAATGCTCTTGATACTAAACTTGAATGATAAATGATTTTCACTCATGAATAAACAAGCGCTCGCAAGCACAAAAAACACATGCAGCATTCAAGTACACTCTTCATGAAAGGAATTTTGGACCTCGGCTTCACGGATGTTCAGATTGATTAACCATGCTGCTGCTTAACCAGCCAATCAGATACCATCTGTCCAGGTCATGGTTCAGAATGTGGGCTTTGAGGAATGTGCATGGTTAGGAAATAATGCGGATCTGTTGACTGAGCATATTTACCAGAGTGGTCTGTTTGAGTGTGGAAAATCACTGTTAACCTTTAGTCACTGATAGCTGAGCTCTATCTGGGACATTTTTCCACTGTTTTAGCCTTAAAGCATTTATATAATTATTCATTCTCTCTTTTTCTCTTTTTTTTCCAGACAAGGCAGCGCCTAAGAAGTTGCTATTAAACCCGTTCAGAGGCCTGGATGAGCTGGAGTCAGAGGCAGTGGAAATCTTCATTTAAAGAACCGAGAGGTGGATTTTGAATGAGGAGGGGGAAAAAAAGAATCTGTGAAGAGTGCAAGTCTTTGAGTAGAGAGTGGATTAAATATTGGATGCAAGAATGTCGTGGAAAGAGGCCAACGCACGAAAAAAAAGAGGACTGTTTTCACATTTTTTAGAGACAGAGCTGTGCTCCGACTCACTTACTCTCAATAAGCTGGACAGCTGCAGGCAGTCTGCCCAGCTGGGAGAGAAAAGATGAATCTTCTGAGGTACTTGGACAGTATTGTGGATTGTAATAGGGCAACATGTTCTCAGAGAGTGTATGCCAAAATATTTATACACATATATATATATATATATATATATATATATATATATATATATATATATATATATATATATATATATATATTTAAATTGCTGCTTTTTCCTCCCCCTTTATCTCCTCCCCCAACCCAGTGAATTAAGAAGCTACATATTTATCTTATCTGGTTTCCACATTCCCCAAATATTAACTTAAGCCTTATGCTCTTCTAGATAAATATTCAGTGAAAGGTTATCTATGTGACCCTCCTCCCCGAAAAATATGAGTAACCTCATTCCCATCACATGGATCTTATCTGTTAGGAAGACTTCCCTTTGTTCAGTAATTTATAACACATGAAACACTGCTGATTTAAATGCTTTCGCTGTCCATGTCTCTGCAGCCCGAGTAGCTGGTTCTGCAAAGGCTCAGAGGTGTGTGAGCAGCGAGATGCATAATATATAAAAGACAAACTGACACAGACCCCGGTGTTGTTTGTAATTTTGGATGAGTGTTGCATCATGGTGTTGATTTCATCATCTGTTTTTTCTGATGACTTTTTTCCTTCTCCAAGTGCGTTTGCATGTGTGATTACAGTATGTGAGTGTGTTCCCTGATGTGGTGGTTCTGCAGGTTCAGGTCACCACTGTGGGATAAAAGTTGAGAACTACACCGTGTTGGTTTTTTCTTTTTGTTTACTGTGAGCTTTGAACTAACAAACAGGTTAATTATTATTATTATTATTATTATTATTATTGTTATTATTATATATTTTATACAGATGTTTGTATTGTTATTTTAGATATGATAGCGCTTTGAGCAGGACGCCAAAGAGTTTTATGTATGTTTGTTGTAAGTTATGTGCCGACAATCACGGTCATGTCAAGCTGTACACAACCAACCAAGTGTTGACTTCAAACAGACATTTCTGTGAACTTCAAACAATATGAAGGTTTTTACAGTTGAATTCATGCAACATTTCATAAAGCAATAAAATATTCTAATATACATTAACTGCCTTGTGAATTGTTTCATTTTTCTTGGCAAAAAATATCTTTATTTTTTGTTTGCTGACATAAAGATGATCTCAAAAATGCTCTCAAGAGTTAAAAAAGTCTCGGCTATTCTGGTAAATTTTGGCTTCCTGTTTCACTCCTCCCTCTCTCTCACATTGTCACCCTATCTCCTCATTCCTGTCCTCTCGTTCCACCACAGAGAAGAGTGCTCTTCATTAATGAATACCAGAGCTGCATTCTTTTGGGTTCAACTTTCTCGGGTGGCCTGCTCTCTTGTTCTCTTCTTGCCATGAAGAGCATGCTTGACATAGATCACATTCTCATCGGGACACGTAACCCTATAAGTGACAAAGACAGGTTTCTCCCAGATTAGTCTCTAATGCCTTTTGAAATTCTTGTGTGCCTCCGTCCACCTTTGCTAACATGTGCTGCATTCCTAAATGCTTTTATTGCCTCCGACTGAACTCACACCCAGAGGTGTTTATGAACCATTTCAGGACGTGCCATGGGATATGAAGATGAGAGAATGGAGAGCTCTGTTATGTGGTGTCTGTTTCAGGATGGAGCTTTTCTCTTTAACCCACACACATGGGCACAAACACACACACACACACACACCAGAGCCACGGATATCGACTTGTACCAGTTTGGGGCAGTTGAGCAACACTGACAATGAGACTTCACAATACAGCAGGACAATGAGAATGACAATGGACGCTATGGTGTCATCAGTGTTGGCTCACATGATTCATCAGTCATTTTACTGCATGCAGTGTGTGTGAAATTTAAAATGCGGCTGTGGTAGGGAAGACTTCACACAGTTTGATTAATGCAAAAGGAGTGGAGCAATAAGTTGCGAGACTTCTTTAACCTGAAGGAGCTGGGTGACATGTTTGGATTGTTAAAATGAAAGCATGTCACACTGAACTTCTTATATTCGCTTGCTTTATTCGCCAAATGTTTTCAGCCATCTTGAATTTGGTTTATCAACAATATTTGATATATTTATAAAATACAACTGTGCCACTTTTGAAATTAGGTCTTATTGATAATAATAATAACCTATAACACAACTGAAAGTATATCTAGGACTGTCTATATCTGAGCCAGGACTGTCTGCACACGGCTTTCAATATGGAGGTGGCTGAGCTGGCAGCTAGCAGCTAACGGTGCTAACAGCAAAAACAGTGCCAACAATAGCAACAGTGCTGACAGAGCTTCTGGTGTTGACCTGGAGGGGAACTGGAGGGTGGGAGCTATGGTTCCTCGACAGCACTATGGGTCAGGACGGCATTATCAGTGGTATGAGCCGTATGCAGAGTGGCGGTGATTAGCTCACCCGGACTCAAATGCACTGACATGCATGCCCAGCCGAACTGTCTACCCCAATAACCAACACAGAAGCTCAGATTACAACGCACACAGAGGGAGCGTGACTTTATTTTCTGCTCAGGAAAACATTACTCCACTATATCTTAACATGGCAAATATTTGTTTGCTGCTATATTTATGTTCTGAATGTCATATGCAGACATTCAGACCATGCAGTGCAACACTCATCAAAAGGGTGCTGCTGCTGTGGAGACCAGCAGCAGGTGTCTGTCTTAAAGTGGCCAGTAAAATCATTGGTGTTGAACTGTCTGATCTGTCTCATATCTCCCATAAAAGAGCAATTTCTGAGGCTCAGGATATCTTGGAGCAGTGGTTCCCAACTGGTCCAGCCACAGGGTCCAGATTAGTCCTTAGTCATTAGTTCAGGGTCCACAAAGTTTAATAAACCCACTGTCATACTTGCATCCGGCCATGTTGTCAAGCTAGTTTGCTGTCTTTGTTAAATAGCTGTCAGTTAAGGCCCTGACACACCAAGCCCATGGTTGGCCCACTTTTGGACCATGACCCACCAGTTGGGAACCACTGTCTTAGAGTGTCCTCTTCATCCTCTGCCTGGAGAATTTGAACTACCATCAGAGTTTAAGACTTCCAAAGGCCACATAACAGGCTGAAAATTATTTTATTTCTCAGGTCACTGCACAGTAAACTGCTCATAATGACTCAAGTGGTGATTAGTTTCCCAATTTACTGCTGGGGGCTTGCATGATGGCTTTAGTGAGGGCTACTCTGGGTTTCCTGTTGTCACTTAGTGAAGTATTCATGTACTTCATTAGGCTGTGCTTTTTGTTCTTGAGTCTGTGTGCCTACATCTCTGTGCGTTCTGTTTTTTACCTGACTGCAAGACAAATGTCCTCTAGGGGACAATAAAATTGAAGTTAAATAAAACACCACCTTTAATTATTGCTTTAGTAATAAATCACAGCCTTACCCTTTGTACCTCATTGGAAAGTGGTACCAATTAGAACATATTAGACTATCTCAGTCGTAGAACAATAAAATCCTAGACTTATTTCCAACACTGTCTGTCTTGTTTTCACAATCCACCAACTTTGCCAAGCATCCCTTAAGCTGATGTTTCCCCAGAAGTGCTGTTTCAGTGCTTTGAACTCCCCGTGGAGTGAGGAAATCAAACAGTGCATGCCTCTGCAAGAACTACATCACAGTTTCGTAGTACTTCTCTGGTTGAGACATAATGAATTATGAGCTAGAGTGGTCGTGTGCACATCCACAAAACCTCAGTGGGACCAAAGCTAATATCAAACAAACACAGGAATACAATAGAAAATGGGATGTGAGCTGCCTTAGACCAGCATTGGGTTGAAATGACTCTTCTAAGGGAGCTTTAATTCCAGTGCGGGGGCAGTTTTCTATTGTATTTATATAATAAAACATGCCAAATGTGTCAATTAGCTCCTACAAAGGAGCTCTATGAGATATTCAGAGCAGTAATATAACAGCAACAACTATTTGCTAAAGATATAGTGGAGTAATGGCGTCTTGATGAGTGAATGAAGTTACGCTCCCTCTGTGTGTGTGTGTGTGTGTGTGTGTGTGTGTGTGTGTGTGTGTGTGTGTGTGTGTGTGTGTGTGTGTGTGTGTGTTGTAACCTGAGCTTCTGTGTATGTTGTTTGTTGTGGTAGATGGTCCAGCTGTGTATGCATGTGAGACCCTGTGTGTCACACGGTGGTTACCTCTGACAGGAATGCCATTGTCGCTGAATGTAGTGGCAATCCTCCACCCTCAAATCAAACCTCTTTAGCTCCGTCAGCACTGTTGCTGTTGTTAGCGCTGTTTGCACTGTTAGCACCGTTAGTTTAGAGTCGTGTGCAGACAACCTCTGAATATGGTTTAAAGCAGTAGTTCCCAACTGGTGGGTCGTGGCCCAAAAGTGGGTCGCAGCCCAATCTGAATGGGCCACAAGTGACTTGAGAACATGTCAAGTTTGTAAAAAAAAAATATTTTAAATGGATGGAAATGGACCTGCACCTGCAGTATAGCGCCTTTCTAGTCATCCAACCACTCACTGCTGGCCGAGGCTACAATACAAGGTGCCACCTGCTACACTCACACACAATTTGGGGTGCAGTATTTTGCTCAAGGATACTTCGACATGCAGACTGGACGAGGACCGCTGATTGTCCGATTGGTGGACAACCCGCTCTACCTCTGAGCCACAGTCGCCCCAGTACAGTGAATTTCCAACACAGCGCTTGTATTTTGAAGTGCTGTCTCCTGCTGTAGAGTGAGTGACTAACAGACAGCTTTTTAACAGACAGCAAACTAGCTCAGTAACGTGGCCAAACCCGTAGGCTGCTGCTGAATATTTTAAACAATGTGGACCTTGAAGTAGTGACTCAGGAGAAATCTGGACCCTGAGGCTGAACCAGCTGGGAACCACTGATCTAGAGCTCCTTTAAGGTGTAAAAGAATTTTGTTTACATACTATTAATGAAAACAGAGCTTTTTTTGTCTTTTACATGTTGAAACTTAGCTGAGGCTCCTGATTTGAATAATAGAGTGGCATTGTGGGGCCAACACATATCTTTTAAAGTTATCTATTAATGTCAGTTTTCTGTGCCAGCTTTTAGACATATTTCACTCTACTCACACCTGAGCAAGCAAAGGCTGAGTGCATCCTGCCGTAGTGTGGTTTGATAATTGGACGGGGAATATGTTAAAACACCTAAGCATGCCTGGACTTGGGCAGAGAGGATATGAGCTGGTGAGATACTGCGGATGCTTTTGACAGAGAAGCTTGTATGGGAAAACACAGAGCAGGAACTGGCGGTATGCGAGATGCCATCAATCTTATTTATGAACTGAGAGCTCTTATCTGGCGTACTGACTGACAACATTGTGAAGACTCGCCAACATTCCTCTGCGAATGTGAAAGGCAGCTGACATGTTTCGACTGCAGCTCGCTCTCTTTCCCAAGAATTGATATGATGAGGGAGGATAGCACGTAAACGGGAGTCAGGGGTCAAATTCCGTTGTGCTCAGACGTCCAAGAAAATTACATTTTCTGCACTTTTTGGAACAGTTTTCCCTCCTTTCTCTGGCCCAGTCACATGGGAACTTCATATTGGCCGCGGTCGCCTTGAAAGGAATGGGTTTGTTGCTGTGTAAACTGTGGAGATGATCTTCTCACACTGGGTGTTTGTGTTCACTGACGGGTTTATTGCCCCATCCTGATGTTTACAGTTTAACAGCACATTCCTACCAAGCATCAGCCTTTGAAGTTTCAGCACGTTCAACAAATAAGCTGATGGTGAATGATGATATCAAAGGAAGAGAGAACTGAGAGAGGTTTTTGGAATGCAGATTGTCCTTGACTTGCATTGGTGTGGTAATTAATCTGGCCTTATCCTATTTCTGAATAAAACCAAACACTCATTAACAAGAAAAACTGCAATTCAGATAAATGTGGACTAAAGACCTCTGTATCACAAGCATGTGCACACATTCAAACAAACACAAGGATGTGAATGTTGAGGCAGGGTGATGAGATATTGATCGACTGGCCTCCTCAGGGCAGATATAGCTCTGATTAATGGACACATGGAGTAGCTTGTCAGATATGCAGGAAGCAGACATCCTCCAAACACCCAGCGGGAAAGTAAGTCAATCCACAAAGACCTATCATTTCTTTCTCCTGTCGTAAAATCCTAGCATGTTTTTGGACATTGGTGATACATGTGTCATGCCCAGGGGGACACAGGAGAGTAACTTGTCACCACCTGCTACATACGCCTGCTGCGGAGGCTGCAGTTGTGAGGGGTGTTCCTGTTTGTTCAGGGGCCATGTGTAAACCCACAGACATGACCCTGAGTGCATCTTTCAGCCACGCGTCCCTGCTGTGGGCTTCAGTGAAAAGTCAGTATTACAACATGTGATGCCACGCCAAGATATCTACCGATTTTTCAAGTGAAGAAACTTACATTATTGGATATGTGTAAGGTGCAAGGCGTGTCAACAAATGGGCATGTTTCTGAGCCCCTGACAAACAGCCCGTTGGACATTAAAGAGTTAAAAGACAGATTTCACTGATTCTTTACACTTAAAGATCCTCTGAGACACAAAACACAAGGCATGCACTGTAGCTACAGTATGTGCTCCACATCCTGGAAAACATGTGTTCTTTGACTTGGAGGGAGCAGATCTGTTAACTGCTTTACAAAGCTGCACACACACCTACACACACACAGGTCATCTTTGGGGAATGTATGACTGGAGAACTCAGGGGGGTTTGATGTGTAGGAGACTGTAGGTTACAACCGCCTGCTTCTGTAGTTAGGTGATAGTCATGTGACTCAAGGAACAGACTGAGAAATGTTATCTCCACATTACTCTGGTACAATACTTTATTTGCTAATACATGAATCAGTTGACAAAGTACTTTCAGAAGCCACAACATGGAACATGCATTTGAATGTTCTTGTCTGAACTGAGTGCTGACAGTTCATGTTCTGTTTCGCATCATATGATTCAGAACCATGGGTTCATTATAAGAAAGTGGGCCCCTGGGCAAAGATAGGCAAAATACCCCACCACCTCTTCTACATAGGCGCAACCTTGCAAGCACCTGATGTCTAAATGACGTCAGAAAGGTGTTGGACCCTTAGGTCAGACAGATGTTTAGTTTTGTTTGGAATAATTTGAATATGATGCGATGGGGATGTAGACATTATGATGCTTTGCATATGTTGGGTTTTGTTCTCCATGCCCTGAGACTAATATATATGAATATATATATAAATGTTGCTATTCTACATCAAGATGACATTGGGATGAGGCGTTTGGAAGACGCTGAATTTTGGTTACTTTACAACACAACTTAAAACCAACAAAATATCAACATCATCTGTTGTCAGTATTTTACACAAAGACTGTAAAAAAATGGACATATCAACCAAGACATCACCCATTGGTTTGTGGACTCTCGTTTAAGGCCTTGAGTTTGTTAAGTCAGCCGTCGCCATCTTGGTTTTTTGGGGCCCATATTTGGGATCTGACTGAGAAGCCAGGGACTTATTATCGGCAGACAGCCTCTTACGTTAAACTTTGAGCCTTAATAAAATGTAAATGAGTGAATTATAAAAAAAAAAAAAATTCACCCTCGCACATCCTCATTTTGTGTGCCAGGCTGTAACCATGTTTATTTCTGCTGTAAAGTTGGGCATTTTAACATGGTGGTCAGATGGAGATTGACTCGCTAGTGAAGCCAGCCTCATACGGCTGTACTTTCGAGAACTGCACTTTCGGCACGTCCGTGTTGGCTTCATTTTTCAGCCCGAAGGCTGCCGCTGGATCAGTTGTCACTGGCATTAGAGGTTGTCCTGAGATTAAAATTTGGTCACCCGACATCACAACCTAAATTCAACCTAATATGAACGTCACAAGATGTTTGTGGCCAGCTCAGACTTTTTGGTGGTTTCTCCCCTCTTTTTGTTGTTGTGGTTGTGAGTCTCTTTGCTGTTTCTTTGCATCTCTTTGTGGTCTTTTTGAGTCTCTCCCTGGTTGGTATATGTTAATTTCAGTGACAATTTGCAGGTGAAGGTCAGGAGCATCCTCTGACACTTTGGGCCCATGTGCCTGGTCAGTTATCCATCCATGTATACAATGTATTAAAAGGTATCTTTCATCAAACCTGCACAAAGAAGAAATCCCACTATTTCCCAAATGTTTGACTTCCAAATTTATTTGAAAACTGAGAGGTAATGTTAAATTTCAATACCATAACAAAGAGTTTCTATAACAAAAGTCACTGACTATAGTCAGCCACTGGCAAGTCAAAACTTTTAAACTTACAGTACCATCTGCTGGATATTTTCCACATCTGCACTTGGTCATTATCAGTCTGTTTAAACTTTAACTCTGGTTTGGGAAATTTTCTCGTCAGTAAATGCAACGTAAGTCACATTAGTGTTGAGTCTGTTGATGGAATATGTTCACAACTCCCTCTCTGTCAATGTTAACAGTCGAAACTGTGAACAGGTGACGTTACAGCGAAGAATTTTAACCCACATAGCTGGTGGAAAACTGCAAAAATACAAATATTATATTAAAAATAATTATTTATAATATTGTGAATATTTTGACTGCAAAATACAAAAAATATTACAAAAACTGGGTAAAGTGCTGAATTTAAAGTCTTTTTAAATTACGTTGTTGTAGGTTGTGAGGGCTGTGTGTCCTGCCAACTTGTTAGAGTGACGTTATTCTCTGTATCTAGGCAACCGTCACCTTGGGTCCGCTCGATTTTCAGACATCATCGTTTTCTTTATCTACATTACTCGGTCAGTTCTTGAATTTACGCTCACCGGTATACGCCTGGAGACAAACCGTGCGTACCTGTCCTCTAAACCCCGCCCATTCAGTCTCCACTTTGACTGTAGGAATAACGCCTAGCTCAGTTAGCTTAGCGGTGTTGCTGCGGTTGAAAGATGGTCATATTCATCTTCTGCTGTTTATGAACAGTAACAACGCGAACAGACCACGTTAACAGCTGCAGTGATAGATAATAAATCCAGGATGTGCTCCGTTGTCGGCTGTGATTCGTGGCGTCGCAGTGCGCAACGGTTCAAGTTACCGGAGGATCCAGAGAGGAGGCTGGAGTGGGTCCAGTTTCTCGCCACAGTCAATAAACAGCGATTTAAAGAGTCGTCCTGGACTGACATTACAATCTGTAGCGAACACTTTAAAGCTGACTGCTTTGATAAACCGACACCGAGCCGCCCAGGTGTGACTGGCACGGTCCAGCTCATGTTAAATCCCAGTGCTGTCCCATCAGTGTGTGTCAAGGCAGAGTCAGAGGAGCTTGAGGCAAATCTGAGGAGCCCAAAAGTGGTGAGTCTGCTCAGACAGCTGCAGCCATCTCAGTCAGACATTATAATAACCATCATCACCTAATGCAGCTCCGTTTATAGTTTGTCTTTATACTTAAGTCTACACTAGGTTAATGCAGGTCACTAAAGTCAAATACATCAACAAATGTTGCGTTCAAATGCAGTCGTTTGTTTACTACATAACATAAATAAATGGGTGCTTGATGATAATCAGAAACAGGTCACGGTAAGAGTATGAATTTAATTGATATTTACAGTAAATACAGACTACAAGAATCTTCCAATTTACCCCTCAGATAGACAAGTAGGTGTTAAATTCTTAATCAAATAAAGTCAAGACAGACTAACAAGGCAGGATTACCCAAGGGACGTTTTCCCCTTTATTGGTGCAAAATTAAAACAGTGGTGACTCTACAGGTACAAAACAAACAAAAACAAACAAAAATATTTATATTCACAAACACAATGACAGACATACAGAGCTTGACAAGGCATGTATGTTAAAAAATATAGCAAACCAAATAAGGATAATTTCAGTGTTAACATTTTGCAGATAATCTGTTGGATGTGAAATATGGAAGAAATAAATAATAGGAAAAAATATAATAACAATAATGATAATGATAATAATAGATTTATTGTCAATTTTAATGTCAAGAAACATTTTTTTTCTTTGTAATATTATAACATCTCTATAATTCTCTGTAATATAAAACACACATAAGAGAGATACAATTCAAGCATTTGTACTGTAAGTTTTTTTATATGTCTTTATTGCAGATAATTTATTTCCTCAGAGACATTTGAGATGAGTGCTGCAGTAGGTAGTAAAATACAGCAGGGTGCCATGCATCTCTCGAACAAGCATAATAACAACATAGTAAACACATAGCAACATAAATGCAATGCCCTCTCCTTTCCACACTAAATATCAAGACATGTAGTGCCACATATTTTCATAAGCCAACTGACCAGTGCTGATCTACATATTGTGTTTTTACATGTTCCTTCAGATGTTGCTCGTAAGGACAGGTGCGTAATATGCCATTATTGACTTAGCACTATAGTGCGACTACACATTAGTCGTCCATGTTTACATGCTTATAGCCATTCCAGTTGGTAAGTGGAAACACTGTATCATCAATGCTCATATATATTTTAATATTAGATCATAACATAACTTATTGTATCATCAACCAAACAGTTATAATGTTTGTTGCCTTTGGTTACAACTGCAATCTTTCATTTTTGTTATTTTGTGTAGGAGCCTGAGGAAACCACAGAAGTTACTTGTCAGCTTGATCAACTTAAACCATGTGATGGTCTAACTTCCTTTTCTGAAGAATTAAAACTTTCAACAGGTAAAAAAAACTGTCTTATTATGAAAATGTGTTATTAAAAGTGCAGAATATTTTCACACTTTAAACTTAATTCGCAGCAGACCGAGGAAGCCCAGTCCCAACAGATGTCTCATGTTCATCTGATGCTTCAGATGCTGTTATATCTGTACATGGCCAGATGCAACCACAAAGTAAAAATTTTGATTTGATCAGAGAAAAGTAAGTGTTCTTTCAAACTGTGGTTCATATTTTTGTTTAATTTGTCTACGTCTTACATCTGGTTGGTGTTTTAATATTTCATTTTAATTGATTTTCAGAGCCGCACTTGTGCGGACGAAAGGAAAGTATGTTGTGAATGAAAAACGCCTCCTTGAGTTGTTCCGCCACAAGTGCCCATTATGTGGCTCTGAAGTCAAGACAGAGAAGGTCACCCATGGGGTGGTCATCATCTTGAACCAACAGTGCCTGCAGTGTGAGTACAGAAACCAGTGGAAAAGCCAAGTCAATGCTGAAGTCCCAACAGCTGAAGATCAGCGCCTGACAGGAGGCACAGAAGTAACTCCAGAGACCCAACAGGTGAGACGTGAATAGTCAGACATACTACAACATATCCAGACACACTGCTTGAAGTTTAGTTTTTAGGAAAACCATACACACACAACACTGTTCAGTGTTTTCTACACCATATTTTGTGGGTTTATAGACTGTTAAGAGAGAATTATAAATCCGCTTGCACCTTCATGTTTTTTATTTGTAATATTCAAAACATTTACTCATACCCATTCCTGTCATTTTCTCACAGGCAGCACCAACAGATGACACCCATACCCCAGGGGTCCCTCAGGTTGATGCTGTTATTGATGAGGAGAATGACACCATGGATGAATCGAGTGATCAGGATAACGTGGATTCAGATGAAGATTGGAAGCCAGCGAAGCATTTCTTGGTGCGTGGAGTGCTTAAAAAGACACCTGACGACAAAATCAAAGATCCAGATGATGATCCTCCTCCACCTGCCCCCAAAAACAGTGAGCTCTGCACGGAGTGTGGGACATTTTTTAATAAACAGAAGCCTCACACATGTGAGCACAAGATTAAACCCTATTCCTGCAGTATTTGTGGTAAGAGATGTGTCAGTGAGACCGCTTTAAATACTCACAGCAGAATCCACAATGAAAACTATGAACATCGGTGCAAATTCTGTCACGCTACATTCAAAACAAAGGCGGGCAAAGTCACACATGAGCAGGTTCACTTAACTCAAGGAAAACCTTACAAATGTCCCGATTGTTCAGAGACATTTGCCACAAACAAGGAACGCAGAATCCACCTGGAGGATCACAGAGGCCCCCCGCAGTTAAAATGTGACATTTGTGGAACTGAATTCCTCTGGCCACTTTCTCTCCAGAGACACTTAGCTGTGCACACAGGACTGAAGCCGTTTAAGTGTTCAGTGTGCCAACGAGGCTTCAACCAGGCGAGCCACCTGAAATCCCACATGCGTCTGCACACAGGGGAGAGACCTTTTAAATGTCAGCATTGTGGTGAACGCTTCAATCACAATGTGAGCTTAAAGAGTCACGTCCAGCGTTACCACATATCTGATTCTGGTCATGAACAGAAGAAGATTAACACTGAGGAAGAGGAAGACCCAGACTCAGAAGATGAAGTGCAGAAGAGAAGATGTAGACCTAAAAATAAAAGGAAAACCACAGGTAGGCCCATAGGAAGACCTAAGAGCCATGAACCAAGCAACTTAAAAGAAGGCCAGTGTTCAAACAGCAATACTGGAAATCTGCAAGGGCAGATGTTAAAGAGAGCACAATGCAGTGATGAAGAAAGTAAGGACAGTGGCACAGCCTTTGATTCAGCAGAGGCGGAGGAGAAGAGCTGCAAGGAGGCGACAAAGAAAAATTCTGATAGTGACTCAGATTTTGACCCAGAAAAGAGAAAGAAAAAAAGGAACAGCAGCCAGAGCGGCGGTAAAAGCTCCGGGAAGCGTAGAGGAAGACCATGTAAGAGTGTTAAAGAAGAGTCTTAAAATGAAAGAAGATCAAGAATCAATTTGGTTTGGGTGATAAACTCTTGTTCACCCAGGATACTGTGCACCCCATATAGGCTGAGTCCTCTGCAGCAGCCCGGGCCCTTTCCTGTGACTCTTCAGCTTCACTATTATAAAGGCAAAAAGCCCTAAAAATAATTGATTTAAACAATTATGAAAAAAACCCCACATAAAGTGGACTGATTTCTTAAAAAAAAATATGACAAAGCAAGTGCACTTAGGCCAGGGTGTGAGTCAAATTTCATTGCTCGCCTTTTACCGTTAAATGAAGGCGTTGCTTTGATTTTAACTGTTGGGAAGATAACTTTTGAAATGTAGTAGCTTACAGATTAGTTACCATGTTTAAAAAGATAAGTATTTTAATGACTTGATCAAAGTAATGGAAATTAATATTGTACTTATGAGTACTTTAAAAACATAAGTGCATAAATGTTGTACTGAAATTTGTTCTGAAGGCTTTGCTGACCTGCATTGTCCGGAAATTTGCCAAAAGAAGACATACCTGCATGGCGGAAAGATGCAAAACAACAGAATTAATTAAATTAATTTTACTCAAACCCTTTTTAATCACTAATGTTTTAAGTAACTGTAATTTAATTACATATTTTTTCTCGATAACTATAAGTGATTACAAGTAAATTAATTTAATGGCATAACTCTGATACATGTAACTTGTGACTGCCCAACACTGAATTTGAAGATACTTTTTATTTTTATTCCTCTTACCTGATGTGTATACTATGAGATCAAAGTGGATTAAAGTATATTAAAGAGGGCTGATGTGACACCACTGAACCTCAGAAGGGTTTGAATGTATATTTGCACATTTGTGTAGCAACAAGGGACAAAAGGAGGTTCTTCAAATAACCTTCTTTATGAAGGGATCTCTAAAGAACCAACAAAGATGTCTAAAAGAATAATCAATAAAGGGTTCCCAATTGTTTCCCAACAAACTTGTAGAAAAACCCTGATCTTTAGAAAGTTCTTTGTTGACACAACAAAATGTAATATGTAATGTGTGCTGTACGTTATGGAGGGGGGATACACTTTGTGGCAGACTGAAAATGCAGTCTGTATCCCACTTTAACTTGTGCTGGGAAAGCAGAAACTCCATATTCACATGATCTGAAATAAACAAAACAAAATATTTGATGGCAGGACTGTTTGGTGCAATATGGAGGAGGTTACATATTTTGGCAGACTGTATGTCCAGTGTGGTAGGACAAACCTCTATGGTTAGGTGTGTAGGATTTAGGGGCATCTATTGGCAGACATGGTATATAGTATTTATACTATGTTTTCATTCAACTAAAATCATCAACACACATAGAAGAAAATGTATTTATTTTGATAGACAGATGGATTACACAATCCATATATTGATATTTTGAATTTACTTAGGGTGAAATCAAAGCATATTTCCACCTTCATTGTATACATGTGTGGGGATGGTTTCTTCTTCTGCTGCTGCAACTTCTTCTGCTGGTGCTGCTGCCTCTTCTTCAAACTAACTCTTGTGTGTTCCTTAGTAAAGTTAGAAAACTGAACTGTACAGATGAGAATATCTCTGTGTATAGTATGTAAATTACTACATATTTGTTTCGTCTTATAATGTAAAAAACGATAGTTGTCAAATGGTTTTCTGCCTCCATGTATTCAGCGCACCGCAGGCGTACACCGGTGTAGTAATGGTGCAGACCCTTTTTTCCCCCCATGACTCGCCGTACTCTGCCTCGGATCTAAGCTTAACCAATCACACGCCTCATACGTAAACCCAACCAATCAAACCAACAAAGCCAGCGACTGTAGCCAATCAGAGGGAGAGGGGGGCGGGTCTAGCCACCGTGGAACAGACATGGCTCCTAGCTGTGTCAGCTCCTGTGTGTTTGGGACGTTGTGATGGGAGTCCTCGTCGAGCTTTGTTTTCCAGTCTCCGGAAACACCAAACTGTCAAATCTACTTTACATTTATAGAGACGAGACTTAAACCCAGGATGTGCTCTGTCCTCGGATGTAGCTCGTGGCGTCGCGGTGCGCAACGGTTCAAGTTACCGGAGGACCCAGAGAGGAGGCTGGAGTGGGTCCAGTTCATTCTGGAAGTCAACGGTCAACGTCTGAAAGAGTCGTCCTGGACTGATATCACCATCTGCAGACACCATTTCACTGAGGACTGTTTCATAAACCAGACTCAAAGCGGGACGGTCCAGCTGAAGCCCGGTGCCGTCCCATCACTGTGTGTCAAGTCAGACCCCGACGAGCCTGAACCGGATCCGGTGAGACAGCAAACATGTTAAATTAACCACTCCAATACATAGAAATCCAAGTTACCTGTTCCTACTGACACAGCAAATCAACCAAATGCTACACACTGCTGTTGACACCATATTTGCTTCCGGGTTTGTTTGTTTTGACGCACACATCCTGCTGAGGGGACGGAGTTCATTTACAGTTCATTTAAAGGCGCTATAAGTGACTATTAATCGCTTATTAAATACACACAACATTTAAATTAATTATTAAAATGTAGGCCAGAGTCACAGCACAAATATAACTGCCAAGCACAGTAGGCAATTTGGTAATTTAGGTCTTTATTTTATTTTTTTTATTTTAGGTATTTATTTTATTGAATACAGTAACGGCACACTAACAAACCAGGGTTGTCATAAAACTTCAATTAATAGCCCAGGCTATTAATTGCACCCAGCATGCCGACACAATACCCCGTTATCCTGTTAACACTTTAAAACCTGCAGCAGATTGGCTTGATTTCTTCTAAAAACATGGGAAGAAGGCAACGAGTTAAATGACTAAAAAAATTGCAATAAATTAGTAAAAAAAAAATAATAAAATTAAAATTAAAAACGACAAAATTAGTTTACAAAAAAGAAGTTAAAATGACCCGAGAAGAGTGCTTAAAAATATAATTCTGTAAGATGTAATAATAATAAAAATAATTGTAAATAAAGTTTCCCCCTGAGCTTTTTTTTCTCTAGTTTTATTTTATTTTTTATAAATATTATTAATTTAAAAAAAGCAACAAAAAAAATCCAAATCTATTTTTTTTCTTTTTTTGCAATTAGTGGGACATTTTTTAACCAAGTTGCTGATTGCCGTTTTCCCACATTTTTGACAGATATTGCACCAATCAGCTCAGGGTTCAAAGGTTTAAATAGTTGTGAAAGGTGTAGAAGGATTCTTTTGATCTGAGGACCCTTACGGACTAACGTACAGGGAAATCGAGGAATGGACACATAATTTGAGGTAGCCAACAGCAAGCTTTTATACATCTGAAGAACCTCTACAAAAGAAAATGAAGTGCTTGGCGACCAGACCAGACCTCTAATTGAAATAGGCCTGTATTTGGCAAAATGTGTAGCCACACCAGCTAGTAAAACGGACTGGACGTTTAATTGGGACTAGGCTTTTAATTGAAGTTCTAGCCCTATATTACTGTTGATACTGTATAGTGAGCACTTGCCATGTCTTTGGTGTAGAGATAATAACATTTACATGCCTACTGAGCCATTCAACATTAATATTGACAGTAAGTGTTCATTTATTTTCATGTGAAATTAAATTAATTAGTAAGGTAATGGAAACATCAATCAAACAGAACTTCTGGTGTATTCTCTGTTCATAGACAGCCTGTGCTACAACTATAAGCTTTACCTTTTGTGACTTTGTGTAGGAGCCTGTAGAAACCAGAGAAGCTGCTTCCCAGTGCGATCAACCTGACACATGTGATAGTCCATCTTCCTCTTCAGAAGAATCAGAGCTATTTTCAAGCGGTAAGAAATTTGATGTTTTTATGTGGAAAATGTGTTTGCTTGAAGTGAGTAATGAGGGCTAAATTTAATTTGCAGCTGCCCAAGGAAGCCCCGCACCATGTGAAGCTTCAGATGTTGTCGTGCCTGATAGTGGTCAGATGCTACAGAACATTGAAAACTTTGATATGATCAGGAAAAAGTGAGTTCAGCTTTCTTTCTCAACAGTTGGACTTCAATTACACCTTTAAAGCTGTATCTCACGATGGTTTGTTTACCTCATTTTTCAGAGCTGCACTTCTGCAGATGAAAGGGAAGTACGTTGTGAACGAGAAACGTCTCCTCCAGTTGTTCAGCCACAAGTGCCCCTTGTGTGGCTCTAAATTAAAGATGGAGAAGGTCACCTATGGCGTGGTCATCATCCTGAACCAACAGTGCCTCAAGTGTAAATACAGACACCAATGGAAAAACCAACTCAATGCTAAAGCTCCAACAGGTGAAGAGCAACACCTGATGGAAGTAGTGGAAGTAGACATAACTCCAGAGGGCCAGCAGGTAGGACTAATACGCACATACCACAACATATCCAGACACACCATCTTAAAAGATAAAGGGTAACTTCTGTATTTTTCAACCTGGACCCTATGTTCCCATGTTTTTTGTGTTGGGGCTGCTAAACAAAAAAGTTCCTACTCTTTAACATAAAGTCGAATACTGTAGGAATCCTTTTCATAATGATGTCTGAAAGTGGCAACAACAAGCACTTTCATCATTTGTAAATTGATGGTACATATTTCAACTGCTGCCAGATGCAATTTCAAAAAACTGTTGCTCACATTAGTAGATTAGTAACAGTAATTGGGGATATAGGGTCCAGGTCAGTGATACTCAAGTAACAGCCCACAGGCCAAATCTGTCCCCTGATAGTGAAAATAAATTGATTCACACTGATTTGTTTTGGACTTTTAATATAAATACAGTGACAGAGTGCATAAAAAGCATCAAAATATGGCTGATTTATCAAAAAAAGTGACAGGAGAGGATCCGCGGACGGAGCCCCCCGACAGAGGTCCAGTCTGTACCCCAAATGACCTTATCATCAATCATACACAATCTACGCTATCCCCCCAAAACTTTTTTAAAGCAGCTAAAGTACTTTGATAATCAGACTATATTTGTCAAAGTTATTTATCAAGCAGTGAAAAAAGCTTACAATTTCTCAGCGTGTGGGAGGTTTGCTGCTTCTCCTGGTCATATATCATTGTACACAGAAGATTTTGGGGTTTTGGACTTTTGTTCAGACAAAACAAGACATCGCCTTGGACTGTGGGCAGCTGTGATTGGCATTTTTTTGTTTTTACATTTCATAGACCACATGATTAATCGCCTTTTTATTTGGCTGTAATATTCATTTTGTACAGACATTTAACTCATACCCATTCTTGTCATTATGTTTTAACAGACAACCGATGATATCACAGGTGTGTCTGAGATCGTCACTGTTATCGGTGAAAGGGGTGATTCCATGGATGAAACGGAGGAATCGGGGGACGAAGGTGAAATGGATTCAGACGAGGATTGGAATCCAGCGGAGAGGATTTCATTGGCTTCCAAGCTTCGTGATAAATCTAAGGAGGAAAGTGAAGATGATGAGGAAGATGAAGATGAAGAGGAGAAGCAAGAATACGATGACTATCCTCCACTCCCCCTCAGATTCAGTCAGCTCTGCACAGAGTGTGGAAAGTTTGTGAATAAACACAAGCCTCACACGTGTGAGCACAAAATTAAACCCTATGCTTGCAATATATGTGGAAAAAGATGTGTTAGCGAGAACGCGCTGAATTTTCACAGCAGAGTCCACGACGAAAACTATGAATATCAGTGCAAATTCTGCCACGCCACATTCAAAACAAAGGCGGGCAAATTCACCCACGAGCAGATCCACATAACTCAAGGAAGACCATATAAATGTCCCGACTGTTCAGAGACATTCGCCACAAATAAAGAACGTGCAATCCACCTGGAGGATCACCGAGGCCCCCGACAGGTGGAGTGTCACATCTGTGGCATTGAATTCCGTTCGCCACCTTATCTCCAGAGACACCTGGCTGTGCACACGGGAGTGAAGCCATTTAAGTGTTCAGTGTGCCAGCGCGGCTTCAACCAGGCAGGTCACCTGAAATCCCACATGCGTCTGCACACAGGAGAGAGGCCTTTTAAGTGTCAGCATTGTGACAAATGCTTCAATCACAACGTGAGCTTGAAGAGTCACGTCCAGCGTTACCACTCATCCAATCCTGCACCTGAACGGAAGAGGGGTAAAAGAAAGAAAACTGTGAGCAACGCTGCTGATGCTCAGGAGAATGGGAACAAGAGAGATGCAGATTCAGGGCTTGACAATGTAGAAGAACAGGACACAGAGGAGGAAGTGCAGGAGATAATATGCAGACCTCTGAATAAAAGTAGAAGCACAGGTAGGCCCATAGGTAGGCCTAAAACGAAAGCAGCAAACGCTCAAGGCCAGCGTTCGAACAGTAAGACTGCCAAAGCGAAGGCACGGAAGCGAAAGAGATCACATTACAGTGATGTAGAAAGTGAGGATAAGCTGACGGAGGAAAATAGTGAGATAGTGACCTCGAGCACAAGCTGATGTAGAGGAAACGCCAATAATCGTGAGAGTGAAAGAAAAATGCAGCCAGAACAGTGGTAACAACTCAGGGAAGTGCAGGGGACGACCAAGAAAGAATCAAGTCGTTGCAGACATTTATAAAAACATTTAAGAAGTTATTGAGCTGAGCACGGAGTGTCGTACAGACTTGGATGGTTTTTCATGACATATTTGAACAATACAACATGAGAAACTAGACATGCACACTCAGGCTGGGGACTTCTCAAACTTCATTAAGACATCATGTCACTTTGATTTCAATCCTGTTCAGAATCCTGTTCACTGATGTGTATACCATGAAATTAATTTAGGCAAATTAGATTAAACTTTGCTGATGTTTAGCACCAGTTTTCCTTTGTGTTATAATGTTCAATCACTCCATAACACCATTATGTACTGCATAGGAAGCAAATACAGTGAGGACAATGTGTCGATACTGTGATATCAGTCAAGATGTTGTCTTAGATTTTGGATATCGTAAAACAGCAAGAGTTATTGACAGTGGCCACTTTATTAGGCACACCTGTTGGAGTCCAATGCAACAGCTCTGTCATGTAGTCTACCTTTACAAAGTCTATAATGTTCGGTTTTTGTTGACACTGTCATTGTCAGAAAGAGGGGCAGAATACATTTAAACAATGCCAGACATTGCATATTTGGTGCCCTTGGCGAGCTTTTTGATTTTCTCCATATCGCCCAGTCCTGACTTGTTCACAACAAACTGCTTGAAATTGAAGTAACCAAGTGGAATTCAACCATCTGTAATTATATTACATTTACATCTGTGCTCTTCCTATAGTGACATGTCAAAATACCCTTTGTGAAGGGCCGCTGCCCCTTCATGTAACACCCGAAGGAAACTTTTGAAAACTGTGAGGAGAAACAGATAGAATGCAGTTTACATATCCAGTGTTTCTGTCTCCACCTCAATATAATGGGAGTGAAAGGGATTTAATTTGTGTTGCTCACATCATGAAGGAATAACACTTATTCTGGACAGAGCTCAACTCCTTTAACCTTCATTGTTTCGAGGTATAAGAAGAAAAGCATTATCTCTAAATATGGATAAATACAACCAAATATGTCTGTAATGGTCAGATTGAGGAGAGGTCTACTATCACAGCCACTGAAACTTTACTTTTGCACACAAAGATTTATTGTTCAAACAGAAGAACTTGTAGTTTAGCAAAAAGGGGGAGCAAACACACATGGGTTTAATCTTAAAAGAAACAAATACAAAATTAGAAAATTAAACAAATGTCCATTTTAATGAGGGTAAATCATGCTCAGGATAACCTAAAGAGAAACAAACTGCTTACTAACACTGCCACACTATGTGATGATGAAGAAAGAAAGAGTGAAATGGTGTTTAAACATGTGAACAGGTGAATGAGTGAAAGGAACCAATCAGTTGTTTATTTAGCCTAACGATATCTCCGGACTATAGTGGCTGAAATGGACGACTTTGAACGTGATTTTGAAGAGTTTCTTCCTGCACACACAGATCCAGAGCCATACCTGTTTGAGCCGGACCATACAGATGAGGAACTCCAGGTGTTGGATGCTGAGTGGGCGAGAAGAGAGGCTGTTTTGCACTGTGTGACAGAAACAATTGAAAGGGGGGAGGGCAGTAATTGATCTGAGGTTTGCTCCGTTTCTTCAATGAAGTCTTCCCTCACAAAGTGCTCTGAGCAAATTAGCAATCGTTGGAGGTCTTTTTCGTACAGCAACGAGCCATTTTCGAAATTGGCAAAAGCGGTGAAACATCACAAGATTTCAGAGGCCTCGCTCTTATTAAACTGTTCTGTCTTGTTAGTTCACTTAAAGATGCACCATCAACAAATGGCTAGAGCTAAGTGAAAAATATAATTTGCTGAATAAATCTATCACGCACGCACACTGAACAAATTACCATCCTATCAGTCACAAGCGGTCTCTGTCCTTTCAAACCTCTGACTCATGAGCCAAAGGACAATCTGGCAAAATCATTCTACAAAATTCAAGTCTTAAATTGTGTGTGACTGATTCTCAATTTTCCCAATACATGGCAAAGTGATGCGACCAAACAGGAGGCTCACTTTGCATTTTGTCTCGTTGACCTTCATTAAAACTGCAGCTGAGTGGTAGTATTGAAGATTAAGAGCTTGTAGTAAACACACACTCAGCTTGATATAAACTCTGTCAAGCACCTGATTCACACCAACTGTTAAATGAGAGGTTTTAAAATTGACTCGACTACCTCTTGTACACAAATCCTCATTTGTGTGAAGTGTGTCAGTGCAACCTCACAGCACTAAGGTTTGCAGCTCATTAAAAGACTAAATAAACACTGTTTATTTCAGGACTCAAAACATTAGATCTGCAAACTGTCAGCATATCGAATCCACTCAGCAGCCTTGGGTTTGCCCAGCAACAGGCTGGAGACTTAAAAAAAAACTTGATGGGCTTTGAAGCTAGCTTCGGCACTAGCACAGAGAGAGAAAGAGGATAAACATGTAAATGTGGGAGTTCATTCAGGCTTTACGATCAAAGTGGGAACTCTGAACACCCGTCCATTTGAATTCTGAATTGGAAGTTTGGGGGAAAAGTCAGCTGCTCAATCGTTGTCTCTCTTTTGGCAAGACACCGAGCGCACAGCAGCTCCACTGGAGTTGGCCGGGGACCAGTTTGAGTTTGTTGAATTGAAATGTGAATCTTTCCCTCACCACACTCTGTAATCGAAGGGACAAGGCAGGATGACAGACTCTCAAAATGGCAGTTGGACACATTTATTTGTAATTTTTTTCAAATGTAAAAATCTGCAACCACATAAAGGCCCACACTGTTGTCTACAAATTGCATATATTTAACATCATGTCCTTGTTAGTTCCTGTGCGGTATGGCAATACACTTGCAGAGACTTGAAACATACTTGGAATAGAGAATTTAAAACAGTGAACTGTCTCCAGGACTATATTTACGCGTTTCTTTATCAACCGCTTTTTTACTTCCTTATATAGTTGTGTTCCAATACAGGTGCAAGCAAACTCTGAGGTACTTAAACATGTCATATGATGAGTTTCAAAACAGTCCATAGTGATAAACCATAACCAACTTCTCTTCACTCGCATGAATCAGCTTCTGTATCTTAAATCAGTTTAAACCATCAGCAACCATTTTTTTAGGAAAACTAAGCCCCATTTCAACCTGGAACATAGCAAAACAATCCAAAATGCTCAACAGCAATATTAACAATTTGTAGCTAATGGGCTAAACAATACAAAACCATTGGCACTGTCCTCACTCTCCGAGCCCACACTGATTATCACTGAAGCTTAGGCTCAAGAGGTGAACCTACATTTCAACACTCCAAAACTTACAATCAGGTAAAAATATCCAACTGTTATATTTTTCTATAAATTCAAAGGCATTGTGTGAGAGGATTTCATCATTGATCGAGATCTATTACCCGACAGGTAAAATTGTGGAATACTAATTTATTTAAACAAAACATGGAACAATGAAATGCTATCTGAACACTTTTTGATGCTTCTACAGACTGATAAATCACTTTAGTTACATAATGATGTAGCTTTATAGTGAATAAGTAAAGACAAAAGAAACAATGGCTGTGCCAGTGCCCTGACCTCGGTATAAATGTTTTTTTTAGCTTGAAACTTACATTATTCTTATAATACATGAACATAGTACATATTTCCCAACGGTTATACCATTTTCCCGTCATCTAGTGACCCAATTCAATTACCTTATGGTACATCGATAGTCACTTTTTTATAATGCACTCGAACTCAATAGAAATATCTAATTTTTTTCCAAACGATTCACTGACTGACCCTCCAATACTGCACAGTAGAAGATGATTTAATTCAGGCCCTGTCCACAAATAAACAGATATTTTTGAACATCTATATTTTCCTCTACGTTTTGGCCATCCGTCCACATGTGAACAGAGTTATAGGCCACTAAAACGACTGTGGGGGTGACTGAGGCTCAGAAGAAGAGTGGGTCGTCCACTAATCAAACTGTGCATACCCACTGCTGCTTTGTGTAATGTACATGTTAGATTATGTTCTGTTAGCACTGCTTGGTCCAATGACTACTTCACACTTACATAAGTACTGCTTCACCACTTTACGGATGAACGGAGGTGTCTGCTGTGGCCAATGTTACTTGGTCCACCTCAACATCTGCAGTATAAAGTTGCAAACCAGCAGACAGTGGGACAGTTTTGAGAGCGGGATTGTTGTTGATGAGGAGTGGAAAGTAAACTTTCGATTATCAAGAGCATTACTCGTATTTTTAAGTGAGCTACTTTATCCTTATATGGAAAGTATCAGCTTTTAAAAAGAGAAATCAGAGAAAATATCAGCTTTTAAAAATATCTGTATATGTGTAGGCAGGACCTCAGAAAGACGTTGGCATGTGTGAATGTTTTGTTTCTCATATTCCAAATTGTTTTACCATATCTTTGAGAGGTATCAGTCCAGTTTTCTGCAGCTTCTTTCTTTTTCTCAAAACAAATTATTCAGCTCTGTGAGTTTTAAGCATTTTCAGACCTCTGGATTCTTCTTTGGCCTTCCCCTACGTTTCCCTGAGCTCTTACCGCTGCTCTGGCTGCTGTACCTCTTTTTCTTTGTTACTTCTTCTGGGTCAAAATCAGAGTCACTGTCATTTTTTGGTCTTCCTCTTGATTTCCCTGTGCTCTTCTTCGCTGTCTCCTCTTCTTCCTCTTCCTCCTCTTCTGGTGAGTCATAGGATATGTCACTGTCTGATTGCTCGTCTTCACTTTCCTCATTGCTGGAACCTGTTTTCTTTAACTTCTGCGCCTTTGATTTTGCAGTCTTAGTGTTTGAACGTCGGCCTTCTGTTTCCCCTGCTGGAATCAAGTTGCCTGCTGCATCCCTCTTCGGCCTTCCTCTGGGTCTGCCTGTGGTCCTCTTTTTACTTTTGCGCACTTCTGTTACCTCCTTCTGCACCTCCCCTCCTGCATCTTCTTCTGCATTGTCAAACTCAGAGTCTGTGCCTTTCTTAATCCCACTGTCCTCTGCATCGCCAGTGTCGCTGGTCCCTTCTTCCATCTTATCCGTCAATGAGTGGTAACGCTGGACGTGACTCTTCAAGCTCACGTTGTGATTGAAGCTTTTGTCACAATGCTTACACTTAAAAGGCCTCTCCCCTGTGTGCAGACGCATGTGAGATTTCAGGTGGCTCGACTGGTTGAAGCCACGGTGGCACACTGCGCACTTGTAGGGTTTCAATTCCGTGTGCACGAGAGAGTGCCTCTGCAGATGATGAACATCCTTAAATTCAATCCCACAAACTCCACATTTGTACTCCTTCGGGGCCCTTCTGTGATTCGCCAGGTGGGCTTTGCGTACTTTACTGCTGGCAAATGTCTTTGGGCAGTCGGGACATTTATAGGGTTCTTTGCAATCTTGATGGATCTGCTCATGTTTAAGTTTGTCCACCCTTGTTTTGAAGGTAACGTGGCAGTATTTGCAAGGATGCTCATAGGTTTCGTCATGGATTTTGCTATGTTTTTTCAGAGAGATCTCGGTAACACATCTTTTGCCGCAGATATTGCAGGAAAAGGGCTTTATTTTGTACTCACAAGTGTGAGGCTTCAGAATATTGAAGAAACTTCCACATTCTGTGCAGAGCTCATTAATTTTGAGGCCACCCGGGGAATCAAACTGTTCCTCCTCTCCGCTTTGGTCTTCATCTTCACTTTCCTCTTCAGAATGCTTTGTGAGCTCTTCCGCCAGCAAAACATCCTCGGTTGGATCCCAATCCCCGTCGGAACTCACCCCACCGTCATCACCTTCCTCTCCTTCATCTGACGGATCACTTTCTTCATCACTAAAGGTAACAACTTCAGAGAACACTGTGCTGCTGGGGTTGTCGTCTGTTGGCATTTCCTGTGAACAATACAATGACAAGAATGACAACCTAGCATGACTTTTTCAAGTCTATACAGCACAGAATATTACAGGCAGCTATCATCCGAAAACTGACGCTCTTGTTGGATATGATCAATACAAACGAAAGAAAAGCAAATTTCTTCCAAAACTTGACTGACTTGCCCAATGTGGGAAGGATCGCCATTACACATTACCTTGTCCTTCAGACCTCCGAATCTTATGTTGCACAGAAAGCCAATTAAAGAGTCTAGTGGACTTCAACTTATTTGTGTGTGGTTGGATCCTTGACCGAAATTACTGCCATCTCGGGACTAAAGCGGCCTTTGTTTTTCCAAATTTGATCGATTGGAACAACTGTAAACAGCACAAATTGCATGCGTTTGTGCAGTGATGGTAGTCCTTGACTCCAGCTGTCTAACCTCAACCTGGATAGCGCACCAGTGTGAGGAAGTTATATGTTGCTCAGTCAGCACAATCCCTGAATGTAGGCTGTGTTACACCATAATGAACTACTGTGCCGCAGCCATAATCATAACAACCAAAGCATGAGGGCAAATTTGATTTTTCGATTTGTTTTAATGAAAATTGAGTTTCTCTTTGACATCTGCCACTGACGCTCACCGCTGGGCTCCCGTAGTTCAGAGTAGGCTCCGCGGCCGCGGCAGCCACAGCACCACTGCCAAAAAACAACCTACCATCTTGGAAGAGATATGGTGCCCATATATACTGCTGTTTTGGACCCCAGGTACATGCTAACAATTTTTTAAGTTCGGGCGGCGGTCGATTTAAATCGTGAATCGGATTTGTTTTGATATCCATATCGCCCAGCCCTAACCCAGCCTTTCTGTGTTGATCAAAGGGATTGCAAACCTTAACAAAAAAGGATGATCTTGCACGCTCTGGTGTTTCGTAAGATAGAGTAGGTTCTGAGGTCATCATACTACATTCAGAGGGTCTCGATGTGTTGTTGTGTGTCTTACAATTCAAGTTCTACCTGTTTGATCTCTGGAGTTTCTTCTGTGCCTCCTGTCAGGTGTTGATCCACAGCTGTAGGAAGAGTGTAATTGACAAGATTCTTCCACTGGTTTTTGTAGTCACACTTCAGGCAAGTTTGGGTGAAGACAATGAGCACCCCAGAGGTGACCTTCTCCATACGAAGTTTAAAGCCACATGACGGGCACTTGCGGCGGAACAACTGGAGGAGGCAGCTTTCATTCACAATATACTTGCCTTCAATCTGCTGGAAATATATTGAAATAAAGTACATAGTCATTATATCGCCCAGACCTACTCCAGAGACAATCATCAGGATACATTTGCATGTTGTGGTTTGAATAAGCCAGACGACTTCCACCGAGATAAACAACACAACCATTATATCTCGACAAACCATAACTGTTGTTTTAAGCGGCAAATAACTTGTCTATTAACCACATGAGCTTGCTATTGTTGGCTAGCTGTGCTAATGTCATACACCGTACAGTTAGCAAACTCATAAGGTTAGTATGCAAGTCAAGTGCTGCTTAACGTTACGTTACATTGAAATGAGGTCTTGCGGCAGACACTATGTGGCATCTAAGTTAACCCTGTAGCCTATAATTCAGTGGCATCTAAACATAAAATAAACTTATATGTTCATGATAAGCATGACAAACAATACTCAAGTAGCCTGGAGTTGTCCTAGATTTATTTGAAATGTGTGCTCTGCTGTTTTGTTAAGAAAGTAGGACAGGACAGGAAAAGATGCTACAGCTGTCTGAGCAGACTCACCTCATACTGTGTGCTCACCGGTGGTTCATCGGGCTCTGACTTGACACACAGTGTTGGGACAGCACTGAGCTTTAGCTGGCCCGTGTCTTCAAAAGAGTCACCAGTAAAGTGTTCATTACAAATGGTGATATCAGTCCAGGATGACTCTTTCAATTGCTGCTCGTTGACTTCGAAAATGAACTGAACCCACTCCAGCCTCCTCTCTGGATCCTCCGGTAACTTAAACAGTAGCGCGCTGCGACGCCCTGAATCACATCTGACCACGGAGCACGTCCTGGATGCAGCAGTTGACCACTAAGTGAATGACAAAAGTAAAAGCTTGCAGTTAAACAAAAGCTGCATACAGTCCTCTTAAACTGGGTTTCAGAGCACCCTACAGCACCATACATACATGTTTTGACTTAAAGGGATACGCCAACATTTTTTGTTTGCGTGTCTTGCCTCACTCCTGAGTCCATGACAAGCAGGTAGATACCATTCTTTCGACTGTGCATGCAGTAACAAGAGAGATACGGGCAGAGCTCGTCCGCCGCTAATTAGCTTAGCTCAAATGCTGGGAGTCAATGGGAAGCATTAGCCTGCCTCTGCCTACAGTCATCACATAAACTCTTCATTGTCAGTGCACAAAATGGAGGTGAACGATACAGCCCCCTCTCTCCCTCTAAACTAATCAAATACACCATCAAATGACTCCAAAACGCTCTAGTGGAGCGCACAGTCTGAGACAGTGCCATTGTTGCTTGCAGCCTTGCGTTTGCGGTATCGTCAGCTGGACGCACCAGAAAGTTTGAGAAAAGTTTACAGAGTGTTGTTGTAAATCATGGTTTACACATGTATTGTAAAAGGTTGTAATTTTTGTAATGTACCTACTCATATAACTGTAACATATAACTATAAATGCTTCTAACTATGCCTTTCAGCAACTCTAAACGGTCCTGTGTGCTTGTTGTGATTCGTTTTTTAAACAGTAAATACAGTACAATGGCCGTCCTATTTATCTTGTGTTTCCAACACCAAGCTGGCAGACCCCCGGCAGAGGTGTATTTATTACCTGCCGAGATTTGCATCCCCTGTTTTTTCAGTCTAGGAGACTACCACATGTATGACATTCACACTGCCAAATAATGCATCCAGGCTCAACAGTGTCAATGTCATAAATGTGGTAGTCTCCTAGACTGAAAAAACACGGGATGCAAAACTTGGCAGGTCCAAAATCAGCTCTGCCAAATAATGCATCCAGGCTGTAACTTCATTTCAGGAGGTCTGTGAATCAAATGGTTTTACCAGATCATATTCCGGGTCCTTTTTGGCTCAACAGTGTGAATTTCATTCATTTAATAATGACCTAAGCATAAATAACAGGGGATGCATTGTGCAGCAGCAATCAGTTCTGTCGAAAAATGCATGCACCCTTTAACACCCTCATGAAACCAAATCAAAAGTTTGATAGGAACACCATCATGGCTTTATCAGCACGTAGCTTACTATATTTGATGGGCCTTGACAGTGGGAATGACTCCCTACATTAATTTTCCGCATTTAAAAACCTTGTTTTCGTAGAACTGTCTGAAATCCCATGCTTAAAAACGCAGCCACGCACAAAATAGCGAAGAGTTGGCATTAAGAAATAATGAGAGATTAATAAAGCAGACTATTCAGACCTTTACCGATTCTAATAAAACATAGATGACGCTAAACGTTAAAAAACTAGACTTCAGATCAGTGATCATCACTGATGAACCTGATAAAGAAGATTATTTTGTTTTTAAACAGAACTTTTCCTTAAAAATCAAGACGGTAGCTTTCCCTTCGGCTGTGCGCGCGCGCTCCCGCGAGGTGCATGCAATTCTCAGCAGGATGCAGATCTCGGCATAACACCGGCGCACTAACGTCTCATACCTCCTGCATCAACTCTACACACACACACACACACACCACGCTCAGCCTGTAACACTTGTCTAGCCGTGCTACGCGTTACAGCGTGAAAACAAAACACAAGTACTCGCCTGGTGAACTGTCTGTGTGACACGGAGCGATGGGATGGCCGTGTCCTTCAAGAAAAGTCTCATTGTTTGAGTTCTCAATTCCAGTTTTTCGTAGTAGTCGTCCCGCGAAAAATGCTCTGAGCAAACTAGCATCTTCTTGACTGCTTCTTGTGGTGTGTTGGGATCCTTGTTCAGAGCACAGAGCCATTGTTTCATCCGCTCTGGATTTCTAGTTGGAATTGAGTGAAAAATAAAACTTGACCATGACTTCTGCTTATTGTTGCAACCCTGTACAGCACACGTACGAGGCATCTTTGTAAAACACTGATTTATAAATCTGTCTCTCAAAAAGTGTCAGTGTCCTACAAACTCCTTCACCGATCTACAGCATGAGCTCTTCTTCTTCTTCTTTCTTTCTTCCTCAGCTGTTTACTGCCGCGCATGCGCCCCCTGCGGTTTAGTTTCCTATGTATTTCTTTCGAAAATTACATAAAGTGCTGATCTTAGTCTGAAAAAAGATAATGTAACATAACGCGGTAAAAAAAAGAATCACAACAAGCACACAGGACCGTTTAGAGTTGCTGAAGAGTTTATGTGATGACTGCAGGCAGAGGCAGGCTAACACTACCCATTGACTCCCGGCACATGAGCTAATTAGCAGCGGCCGTCTCTCCCTTGTTCCTGCACGCACTGTCGGAAGAAAGGTATCTATCTGCTTGTCATGGACTCGGGAGTGAGGCAAGACACGCAAACAAAAAACTGTTGGCGTATCCCTTTAATTGTCAGTGCACAACATGGAGGTGAACGGTAACCTTTGAGAGGGTCTCTCCCGCAAAACGAATCAAATACACCGTCAAAACGCTCTAGTGGAGCGCACAGTCTGAGACAGTGCCATTGTTGCTTGCAGCCTTGCATTTGCGGTGTCGTCAGCTGGACGCACCAGAAAGTTTGAGAGTTTAGATCCATCCGACGGTGTTTTCTCTCATGCCATAGAAGCGGACGGGGCCAGACATCGAAGCCCCTAAATTAGACATTATCTGCTGCGAAACTCACTTATTTCACCTACATTTTATAAATGAATGGCCAGTGTTATCACCATGTCAGCTCAACTTCCTTGCTATGGTCATCCGGGGCTTTACAAGGATGGGTAACTTTTGGTGGCGTCACAGACGTGCGCCGCAGGAGCGCAGCTGAGTCCGGCGAGTGCATGGACTAGAGTAAATTATATTGCGTTACAGTGCAGTATTCTTTTTCAGGAATGTATTTTTAGAAGGCTACTCCTGCTCAGACATAGGTCGTGAAGATAGGTATTCATTTTATACAAGGAGCTTTATACGCTGGCCGAGGTGCACTGGTTATCGACCGATATTATTACATCTTCAAAAGAAATGCATTACCTCCGCTGCGTCTGTTTTGCCCTCTGAAACAATCGGGATGGCATTCTTCCCGAGGTACTGACGCTGAGCTTCCTGGCCTTTTATCTTTGTCGTCTTCGTGATGAAGTCTTCTGGAGCGAAGTGAGCGCTGCAGACCCGGTGACTGACCCTCCTCAGTTCTTCCATAGGAATATTCGGGTCCATTTTCAGGACAACAAGCCAGAGCTTTAGTAACTCCGGGTTTTTCAAAGGAAGCCTGTGGAAGGTGAACTTTGTCCAACTAGTCATTTTGTTTGGACAAAGTGGAAAAACGCAATGACGAACCATGTTTGTACCCGTGTAGCTCCTAGCCTAGCGCCGGCTGGACTGCGCTCCTGCGGCGCACGTCTATGACGTCACCAAAAGTTACCCATCCTTGTAAAGCCCCGGATGACCATAACAAGGAAGTTGAGCTGACATGGTGATAACACTGGCCATTCATTTATAAAATGTAGGTGAAATGAGCAGCAGATAATGTCTAATTTAGGGGCTTCGATGTCTGGCCCCGTCCGCTTCTATGGCATGAGAGAAAACGCCGTCGGATGGATCTAAATTGCTCGAAAACGGCTCCGAGCTCCACCAAAATTGTCTGGGTGAGTCTACGAGCGTATTTATTCCTAAAAATAAGGCCCAGGTGTCAAAAAACCGAACTTAGCCCCCACCACACACACAACCTCTGTGAGCCATGTGTTACTATGCAAAACGTCGTTGATAAATTACAACACTAAAACGATGAATTAAACAATGCAATTGTTGGTAGTTTTCATTTACATGAGTGAAATCAAGCACAGTGCTGTAGCTCCACCTTCGCTGAATGCGTGCGCGCCCCGTGGCCAGGGGAAACACTTCTATCAGGGGTCACTACCTTGGCACGACAGGTTCAGATCGACAGTGCTATCTCAAACACTGTTTACACAACATTACCTCCACTGTGTCTGCAGCTCTCTCTACTCGTGGGACAGCCGTTTTCTTGAGGAAGAGGTGTTTCGGGATTGGATGTCTTCTCTTCTTCGGCTGGCAGTAGTCATCTTGGGAGAAGTGAGCACTGCAGACCCGATGGTCTGCAAGGCGCAGTGTCTGGACAGGAGTGTTTGCATTCATTTGTAGCACAGCTAGCCACAACTTCAGTATCTCGCTGTCCGACAAAGGCAGCCTATGAAAGCTGAACGGGGTGTTGCGCGACATCCTGTTCTTGCAATTCGGATAAGCACAAACACGAACCATTGTTTTCAATCGCTGCAGTAAAACTTTCAACTGGACTCCGGAGCGCCACTCTGAGCGGCGCGCTTCTTCTTCTTTCAGTTAATGGCGGATTACAACCAACTTTTTCAGGTGTATACCTCCACCTGCTGAACTGGAGTGTGTAGTGTCATAGTGTATACTTCAGGTTAAATTCTCAACAACAAAAAAACAAACAAAAAACGGGTAAAGCTCCCTTATACTCTATTTTCTAATCCTGTGTGTTTGAGGAAACTAAATACTGCCCTATAACATTCCCTCATTTTCCCACTCATCCCTAAAATTCCTTCCAAGCTCCATTCCCATTCCAGCTCATACATCCTATCAGGCAACCTGTTGCTTTCTAACTCATACTTACTTCATTTCAAAATGACATGCTCAACACTCTCTGGAGCATCACACCTATCACATTCATCAGATGCAGACTTTGCCATGAGATACAGAGTTGATTTTAAACTAGTGTGTCCAAGTCTTAACCTGGAAATGATTACTTCTTCTCTTCTGCATTTCCCTTTAAAAACCTTTGTGTTAACTGACTTTTGTATTTTATAGTAGTGTCTCCCTTTAACATCCGTATCCCACTTCTTCTGCCACGAATCTCAGATTTTGCCTCACCTTTTCCAGAGGGAATTTTCATTATCTCTTCATTACTTAATCTTCAAGCTCTTTTGGCAATATTGTCTGCTTTTTCATAACCACTAACACCTACATGTGCAGGAACCCAACAAAACTGAACAAAAAATCCACTTCTGTGTAATCTCCACATATTTCCATCACTAGATCCTCTCTTATTGATTCATTTGTGTTTAAGCTCTGAAGAACTGCAGTGGAATCTGAGCAAATGACCACTCTCTCAGGCCTAACCTCTTCTATCCATTGTAATGCTAGTATTATTGCTGTTATTTATGCAGTAAATACAATATATTATTGATTCTTTTACAAATACTTACACTAAACTCTGGTATGTATACTCCTGTCCCTACTCCTGTTCACTCTCTGGATCTTTAGACCCACCTGTAAAAATGGGGAGAAAGTTATAATAATTCCTCTTCAAAAAATCCTCAACATAACACTTGATGTTATCCATATTCATCTTGCTCCACTTGCTCCTCTGTTCTACAAGTTGTAAATTTACTGAACCAATTCAATAATTCAACTCAATACTGAACCAATTTTAAAACGAGCTGCACCCATCTGATCATACGCACACATGGGGAAATAGGGCCCAGGTTGAAAAATACCTAAGTTATCCTTTATTAAATTACCCCATGTGCTGAGTAATGTGTGTCGGTGGAATCCGTTACAAGTACTTGTATTATTTATGTTTTGTTTTTATCTTTTATGGCCAAAACCAAAAAGACACGGACACGCCGTACAGCAAACCAAGCGACCCCAGCCACAGAGCACCGCCCATTCCGTTTGTTACCGCCACAGCACGAGCTAGCTGCTAGCTTGTGACTGTTGTTAGCACTGAGGAGCAGCCCGCCGAGGAGCTCCATGTTGCAGCTCACCTGTTGGAAATATAAAGCTGTAGGAACAAAAGTTAGTTTCAGCATGTGCTCCGTCGACGGCTGTGACTCGTGGCGTCGCGGTGCGCAACGGTTCAAGTTACCGGAGGATCCAGAGAGGAGGCTGGAGTGGGTCCAGTTCGCCCTGGAAGTCAACGGTCAACGGCTGAAAGAGTCGTCCTGGACTGATATCACCATCTGCAGACACCATTTCACTGAGGACTGTTTCATAAACCAGACTCAAAGCGGGACGGTCCAGCTGAAGCCCGGTGCTGTGCCATCACTGTGTGTCAAGTCGGAACCAGAAGAACCTGAAGTGAAACAGGTGAGGACACAGTATGAGGTGCTTCTGCTTACTTTAAGTTCACTAACATACACAAGTTATCCTCTCCTACTGACACAGCATATCAATCACATGCCACAGACTGCTGCTGACAACATGTTGTTTCTCTGGGTTGTTGGTTTTGATACACACATCCTGCTGAGTGGAAAGAATTCATTCATGGTGTCATGCACACATCATTTAAATTAACCATTAACAAGTAGGTCAGAGCCACAGCACATATGTAATAGTCAAGTACAGTAAATGTTGTTTTGCATTGACAGTTTGGTGTGTTAAGTGTTTTGGTGTTTATTACTCTATTGATTGAAGTTACACACTAACAAACCCAGTGTTAAAGAGATACATAAGAAATATGCAGGTGTGTTAGGTGTATTAAACTGTAGCTCAGGGACACCCAATTTCCTTTGCATGGGCCCACGTTTCCTCAATGACAGGGGGCCAGGGGCCAGTTAATAAACAGGCAATAATAATATTTATCATAGGGATACACCTTTAGACGTTTGCTGTCCTCCCCCATCTTTGTCAAGAGGCAAATCCAGTCGCAACAGCACTGCACAGGTCAGGTGTCCGCAGGGGCATTTTTAGGATTTGCCTGGACCTTTGTCGGGCAGTCTGGGGGATCGTCCCCTGGCACTTTTTTTTAACAAACAAGCTCTAATTTGATGCATTTTATGTTTTTTTAATATAAAATCCCAGTGTGAATCAGTCATTTATTTTACTTGCGAATTACAAAATCGTCAGCAGCCCACCGAGTGCCCTATCACAAGCCAGATTTGGGTCACGGGCTGTAAGATGAGTATCATTGCTGTAGGTATTCCCACATTTCCTTAACGCAAATAACTGATGTATCACGCCAGTATTAGGAGTCATAGCAGGAGTGTTATATGCAACATTGAGTGACAGGATATGAAAGTGGCTCACATTTGCACATTTCATTGCTCCAGTTTAAATGTTTATACTGACCGGTGTCCAATGTGCCTTCAAAGACCTTTCCTTATAGTGCTGACAATAATGCGCACATGCCATGTCCTTGTTGTAGAGATAATAACGTGCATGCGTATTGAGCCATTCAACATTAATGTGAACCATAATCTTTATTTTCATGTTAAAAAACAAACAGACATGTAGTTCTGTAAGGTGTTTTTAATAGAAACTCCGACCAAACAGAACTTTTGGTGTGTTGTATGTAACCTTTTGTGACAGTCTGTGCTACAACTACAAGCTTTTCCTTTTGTTACTCTGTGTAGGAGCTTGAAGAACCCCCAGAAGTTGATTCTCAATGCGATCAACAAGAAAAATGTGATAGTCCACCACCTCCCTGTTCTGAAGAATTGGAACATACAGAAATATGTGAAAGTCCACCACCTCCCTTTTCTGAAGAATCACAATCAGAGCATACTTCAGAAGGTAAGAAACTTTATTTTTTTTATGTTATTACAAATAAAGTGTGGATTCACTTAAATTGTTCTTTTAATGTGAATAATGAGCTTTAAATTTAATTTACAGCTGCCCAACAAAGCCCTGCGCCAACTGATGCTCCAGATCCTGATTACGGTCAGATGGTACAAAAAGTTGCAAACATTGATATGATCAGGAAAAAGTAAGTTCATTCCTCTCGAACAGATTTACCTTGATTAAACCAGCTTAGCTTTTTAAAGCTGTGTCTCACAATGGTTTGTTTACCCCATTTTTCAGAGCTGCACTTCTGCAGATGAAAGGGAAGTTCGTTGTGAACGAAAAACGTCTCCTCCAGTTGTTCAGCCACAAGTGTCCGTTGTGTGGCTCTAAAGTAAAGATGGAGAAGGTCACCTTTGATGTGTTCATCATCTTGAACCAACAGTGCCTCAAGTGTGAGTACAGAAACCAATGGAAAAGCCAAGTCAGTGCTAAAGTCCCAACAGCTGAAGAGAAACACCTGGTGGAAGTTGTAGAAGTAGACGTAACTCCAGAGACTCAACAGGTAAGACTAAACATCAAGACACACATCCAGACAAACTGCTGTCTTAAGAGTAAAATCATACATGATCAACACCGTCCCAATTACATTTCCTAAACCAAATTCTGAATTTATTAATCATTTCTTTTGTGTGTTTGGCTGTAAAATAAATCCTGTACAGATTTTGAAGATGTTACCTTTTAAGGCCTTTTAAGGTGCCAAATGAAAGACAGGAAGGGAGTAGTTACAACCAGATAGGTAACTCCAGAGGAGAGACGCAAAGGAGGAAATGCGTCTTTTCATTATGTCATGCATTTTGAATTTTTCTCAACAAATAGATCAACAAAACGCATCGGAATCAGGGTGTAAGGTTTCAGGTGACGGATTAATAAAACCCACCCCAAAAAAACAGACTCAGTTACGTTACAAAGGCCTTTACTGATACCCATTCTTGTCATTATATCTTTCACAGAAAGCGTCAACCGATGACAACCGCAGCAATATCACAGGCGTATCCAAGATTGGCGCTGTCATTGATGAGACGGACGATTCCATGGATGACACAGAGGAATCGTGTTATGAAGATGCCATGGATTCAGATGAGGATTGGTATCCAGATGACTGGCGTCCAGAGGCGAACAAGCTTTTAGAGGAGGAAAACGAAGATGAAAAGGGAGATTATGATGATAATCCCACCAGATCCAGTGAGCTCTGCACAGAGTGTGGCAGGTTTTTTTGTGAAAGTAAGCCTCACACATGTGAGCACAAAATTAAACCCTATGCTTGCAATATTTGTGGAAAAAGATGCGTTAGTCAGGTCACGTTAAATTTTCACAGCAGAATCCACAACGAAAACTATGAACATCCTTGCAAATACTGCCATGTTAAATTCAGGACAAAAGTGGATAAAATCACCCACGAACAGATCCACTCAACTCAAGAAAAACCGTATAAATGTCCCGACTGTTCAGAGACATTCGCCACAAATACGGACCGCAGAATCCACCTGTTGAAATGTCACGAGGATTGGTATCCAGATGACTGGCGTCCAGAGGCAAACATGCTTTTTGAGGAGGAAAGCGAAGATGAAGACGGAGATTATGATGATGATCTTGTTCTTCCCACCAGATCCAGTGGGCTCTGCACAGAGTGTGGCAGGTTTTTTCGTAAAAGTAAGCCTCACGCGTGTGAGCACAAAATTAAACCCTATGCTTGCAATATTTGTGGAAAAAGATGTGTTAGTCAGGGTGTGTTAAATGTTCACAGCAGAGTCCACGACGAAAACTATGAACATCCTTGCAAATACTGCCACGCTACATTCAGGACAAAAGCGGATAAAATCACCCACGAGCAGATCCACTCAACTGAAGAAAAACCGTATAAATGTCCCGACTGTTCAGAGACATTCGCCACAAATAAAGTACGCAGAATCCACCTGGTGAATCACAGACTGTTGAAATGTCACATCTGTGGAATGGAATTTACACGTCGCATTTCTCTTAAAAGGCACATACCCGTACACACGGGATTAAAACAATTCCAGTGTTCAGTGTGCCAACGTGGCTTTAAGCAGTCGACCCATCTGAAATCCCACATGCGTCTGCACACAGGAGAGAAGCCTTTTAAGTGTCAGCATTGTGACAAATGCTTCACTCACAACGTAAGCTTGAAGAGTCATGTCCAGCGTTACCATACATCCAATTCGGCACCTGAGCGGAAAAAGGGTAAAATAAACAAAACTGTAAGCGATGCTGTTGATGGTCAGGAGAATGGGAACAAAAGAGATGCAGATTCAGGCCTCGACAATGTTGAAGAACAGGACACAGAGGAGAACATGCAGGAGAAGAGTAACGCTGTGTCAAAAGCTAAACATTACAGGAGCACGGGTAGACCCTTAGGAAGACCTAAGAGAAATACAGCAGGCCACTTGGTTCTGGCAGGGGAAATGCAAGGCCAGCGTTTAAACACTAAGACTGCCAAAGCTAAGGCACGGAAGTTAAAGAGATCACATTGCAGTGATGAAGAAAGCAAGGACAAGCTGACCCAAAGCCACGTGTCCTTTGACCCAACAGAGGAGAATAGTAACAAAGTGACATCAAGCACAAGTAGATCAAAAAGGAAGGCCAAGAATGCAGACGGTGACTCTGATTTTGATCCAGTAGAAAGACAGAAAAAGAGGTACAGCAGCCAGCGCGGTGGTCACAACTCAGGGAAGCGCAGGGGGCGACCAAGAAAGAATCAAGTCGTTGAAGACACTTAAAAAGACATTGGAAAAGTTTTTGAGCCCAGAACGGAAATAGGAAGAGAGATACAGTTTAGAGTCTCAGACAGAACTGGAAAGGTTTTCATGATGCATTTAAACAATCTAACTTGAGTGTCACTTTGATCTCAAGAAAAGTTTGAATCCTTTTCACTGACGTGTATACCATGGAATTAAACTAGGTAAAATCTGATTAAACCATGTTGAGGTTAAGTGCCTGTTTTCTTTTGTTGTTAATGTTCATTAATTCTATTTGTACTGTATATGAAGCCAATAAAGTGTTTTTATTGGAAAGATCTCCTCTGTAGGTCTTTATTCAGCTGCAATACTTTTTTGGATAAATAATTCCAATTCTACACAATTAACCGCTTAAAGGTGAGGTAACTAAAGGGAATTCGGCCCATCATTATTCACTGTATTATGTACATCTGTGCTTTTCCTACTGTCATATGTCAAAATATAATTTGTAAAGAGGGTTGTCTGTTAAAAATCCAAATGATGGGGCTTCTGTGGCTCAGGATGCAGAGTGAGTCGTCCACCATTCGGAAGATCAGCAGCGGTTAAATCCCTGGCTCCTCCAGTCAACGTGTCGAAGTGTCCTTGAGCAAGATACTGAGCCCCAGAAGGAAGTGCTCTTGAATGTGTATGTGTGTTAATGCTGTGCAGCAGGTGGCACCTTGTATGGTGATGGATGACTTTGCACACTTAATGTTGATGTACCTACTTAGTATGACTCCATCTGATCAGAATCACCACTGTGATAATGGAGAGGCTGTAGGGAGGAAAAACTATGACAGCACGTCACATCGCGGGTGTCACTGAGTCTTTGTTCATCTTTCCACTGTTTCAACAATCACCAACTTTGATTTGGCTGAAATAAATCCTTATATTACAATTAACAATTATCAGAATGGACTTATTTACACTAAAAAAAAGGGAAACATATGAAGGGGTTATTATGTATAGGTTATTATGCAGTGGGTTTTACTGGTCTGGCCCACTTGACGCACAGTGTGGAAATGTTATCTTATAATTTGTGTTGTTCAATAGCACCATCTGTTGGTGTCATTCTGGGCCTGGACACTAGCGCAGGCCTCCAGTGTTTAAATGGATAGTGCACCCAAACATGAAAATTCCGGTGAAGTTTTAGAGTCCTCACAACACTTGCGGAGATCCAAGGGGAGAGGAACACAACTCCACCTAATGGAGGCTTATGGTGCCCCAGATTCAAACGTCCAAAAACACATAATTGAAACCACAATATATATATATATAATAGTGATAGTAGTGATCCAAGTGTCCTGAAGCCCCGACATAAAAAGTTGTTGGGAAAAACCTCATTTGAACATATCCGAGACAGAGGCCATTGTCCACCTGAACTTCCTCCACAGACTTCTGGAGTGGACGCCATTGAGGGAACTGTTGTAGTTTTATCGATGTCTTGATAGTGTTATGAGAGCAGGTAACGCTTTTGAGAGTGTACCCCTTTAAGAGAGAGAGAGAGAGCGTTGTGATGACGTCAGTGTGTGCGACGGTGCATGGTATGTGGTCTGAAGCGCTAGAAACTGGTGCAGAGTAACAGACAGGATTAAGTGAAGCTGTGCCGGAAGAAGTGTTCGGTTTATGACTGTTATGAATATAAATATTGCACAAGCTGTGTCCGTCCATCCTCTACCGGCTGACATGTGGAGTTAATTGGGTCATTGAAACTGAAGCGAAGTGAATCAAGCTTACAACACAACACACAGCACAAGTTTACAACATATCTCCATCCATTTGCGTTTATATTTTATTCATTCGCGATGGTTCGCGTGTGTGTTTTTCCTCGGTGCTGGAACCAAATGAAGCCTGTGAAGTCAAGACCCACTGAGCTAGTGTTTCATAAACTACCCATTTGTGACATCGACCGACTACATCTGTGGCTAGTCGCTCTTAACCTGGATCCAAACTGTCAGATTGAATCACTGTTTTCACTGCGGGTGTGCAGTGATCATTTTTCACCGGATGATTACTGTCCACAACTTCATGCCAGGTCAAGACGTATGTTGAAGTCCACGGCTGTACCTCGGCTTATACCACCGGTACAAAGGGTAGAGGTGAGTAACCTTACTTTATACTGTTTGAACCTTAAAGAAATAATTTAGAGAAACGGGGGACAGAGGCTAATGATGGATGAGGCTAAAAACAAGAGTTCACGTGACGTTTTTCCAAACAGCTTTTTATGTCGGGGCTTCAGGACACTTAGATCACTACTGGCGAGCAGTATGGAGATATTTTGTGGTTTCAATTATGTGTTTTTGGACGTTTGAATCTGGGGCGCCGTCAGCCTTGGGGGGAGTTTTGTTGCTACCTCCTCTCCACTTTGTCTCCGCAAGTGTTGTGAGGACTCTAAACTTCACGTGATCCTCAATCGGCATATGAGTGTGAATGTGCATGTTCATGCGCACTATCTCTTTAAATAAATACCTCACCCCCAAAATCTTATCTATAATAACTAAGCTCGTGTTTTCCTCCACGGTGCACAAATAATCTAAGAAAATGAGATTGAAATGGTGCGACACATCCGGTGACAAACTCTCACACAACTTGCGCAGTATCATTAGAGTGTCATTTATCCAGCTGTTTGCGCAGCACTCCCAAAACACACTCATTTTCGCTGAAACATCACGATTCAAATCACTTCCGCATAATCAATCTCAGCGCGCCTGGGCAAGCCGAGCGCGTGCGGCTGAACGCTGTAATCCATCCTCCCGACACGCTCATTGGCCAGGAGTTGTGCTGCCGCCTCACGTGATGTAAGCAGAGAGGAGCATGGCATCTGATCTGTGTGCGGAACAAGTTTGAGAGAAGTTAATTATTCCGATATCGATTAAAAGAAACATCAGGCGAAAAGAATGCCTCGTGTGTGTGCGTACCCGAGATGCTTCAACCAGATGAAGTCCAGCTCACCGGTGATGTTTCACAGACTGCCGTTAGGAAACCCTAAGATGCTACAGTTGTGGCTAACCGCTATGAACATAACGACCACAGAGGCGGAAAACTTACGGTCACGATCACTGCGGGTGTGTTGTGATCATTTCACGGCGGACGATTACTGTGACGTTTCCTTCCCAGCGCGAGACCAGCCGACCAGACGCCTCAAACCCACCGCTGTGCCTGTCACTTTCGTTTCCAGCAGGCACGAGCTACATGCAGATGTGATGGTACGTGATGGGTTTGTTGCTCTGCAGCCATCAGTGATACCTAGCTACCACTCGCTACCAATGCACTCAGGTACAACGCACGCACTTGCTCACCCTGATTTTAGATTAAAACTGAAAGGACAGTATACATACACGTTTAATAATAAAAATAATTATAATAATAATGACTTTATTGAGGATACAGAGCGACACCACAAAAAAACATCTATGTACAAAAATATGATATAATAAATACAACATATAAAAACAAACAAACAAACAAACAAAAAAACCACCCAACACCTCATTGTACAAATTCGTTCAGTCTTTGTATATTGCTCTTCGTATAGGAGCACAGCACAGGTGGGCAGGATACAACAGAGTGCTTTCTTTACATCAACGGAACACGTACTTTATTTGTGAGCAAGCATATTAGCTTGTGCATACAACTTGCGTCACTGTAGATATCTCTATCATCAGATAAATCATTCATACATTTCAGACATACATAAGCAGACAGCAACATAAATGAAAATGTAAACATAAGAACACACACACATTCATACAAATAGATTTATACATCAGTCACAGTTGTCTGTAGCCAATCTACATTGTAATTTGCTCCCTTTGTGAGAATCAGTTTCACAGTTTTATTGTTTATTTTGAAAGCAATGTTCATTCATTAACTATTATGATAAACCTCATGACCCTACTTGGTAAATTTCATATGCACAAATCTAGATGTGCTAAATCATCCCCCTGTTTAAAGTTTTGTTTTGTTTTTGATAGATTTTAATCTAATGGAGTCTCAGGAATGTGATAAATAAAAAGTGTATCCACCATACATAATTATAATTAGCTGTTTGGTAATTTGTCTGCTGAATGATGATGTCTGCTGAGGGGGTGTGCAAAAAGGAGGAGGCATGTCAAATATTTTTTAAGCACTGATGAGGGACGTACCTTTTTATTTTGGCTTAGTTAAGGTGCATACAAATTTAAATGGTTGTATTAAGTCTTTATTTTACCACAGATATTTAAATAAACAATGAAGGCAGGTTTGGAAGATAGGTTTTCTTTAAAAAATTTTTACAAATTACATCAATTTTGATAGCCAGAAGCTGTAAAAACAGAAATTACCACTGCATTTTCACATGTCTGACAGTCCTCTGACATATTGTGTGCGACAAATGCTTCCGTCAGACAAAATTAATGATTAAAAAATTACCAAATGTGAGCTATAAAAAGTGGTATTTAATCAAAATCACTTTCTTCTACTTTAAATTTGGCTCAGAGGATAAGTTTTGAAAATCAATGACTAATTTATTGTGGAGGGAGAGGCATTTTACATCAGTCACTCAGGGAGGTTAAATATCAATAAAAAATAATAAAATGAAGAAGAAAAAACAGTCACAGCCCAACCACCCATGTCCTCTGATAAATAAAGAACAGTCCCTAACTTTTACCTCTTTTTCAAGAAAGTTGAAATAAATGAAAATAAAGTTGAAATAAATAAGAAATAATAATAATAATAATAATAATATGAAAAAGAAGAAAAAAATAGTCACAGCCGAGCCACGCACCTCCTCTGATAAATAAAGAACAGTCCCTAACTTTACCTTTTTTTTCTCAAAGTTAGAATAAATAAAAAATAAAGTTGAAATGAATAAAAAAAGATAATAAAAATGAAGAAGAGAAAAAAAACAGTCAAAGCCCAGCCATCTCCTCTTTTAAGTAAAGAAAAGTCCCTAACTTTTACATTTTTTTCAGTAAAGTTTACAAGAAGTTGAAATCAAAAATGATAATAATAAAATGAAGAAGAAAAAACAGTCACAGCCCAACCACCCATGTCCTCTGATAAATAAAGAACAGTCCCTAACTTTGACCATTTTTTCAATAAAGTAAAAATAAATACGAAAGAAGTTGAAATAAAAAATAATAACACCACAATGATTTTACAGTTATTGTGTCAGTCTTAATGCCGCCTGATGAGTTTTGAGGATCTCAGTTTACTGGCCGGGATGTGCCTCACAGCAAACCAAGCGCTCCCGGCCACAGCACCCCGCCCATTCCGTGACCACCACAGCCACGAGCTAAGCTAGCTGTTAGCCAGCCTCTGTTGTTAGCATTGGGAGCCAGTCGACCCAGAAGCTCCATCTTACAGTCTGCTTATACACATTTATTAAACTATCCGACCACCTTTAGATCAGGAGGGACAAACTTAAACCCAGTATGTTCTCCGTCGTCGGACGGGGCTCGTGGCGTCGCAGTGCGCAACGGTTCAAGTTACCGTAGGATCCGGAGAGGAGGCTGGAGTGGCTTCGGTTCATTTTTGATTCAACGGTCAACGACTTAAAGAATCGTCCTGGACCAAAGCGGGATAATGTCAGAGTCTCAATTTAACCATGTACGTAGTTATAAGAGTTTGGCGTGTTTTCGTTTCTGTATCACAGCTTGACATTAGCTGAGCAACCATGTAAGGTGTTTACACTAAAGGTAATTCAACACATCTCCATTCCACATATACGTGTTCCATACAGTTAACGTAATGTCACCAGAGGCACATATTGAAGACACACCCTTGACACGACAACCTAGGGATTATTCACCTTGGTGCCTTCTTCTCGTGTTTTTGTGTCTAAGTGACAGATGTGAACGACCATTTTTGCAATTGGTTCAGTATTGAGAGACAGGGCTGCAATGTAACCAGATGGGGCAATTGCACACCGTCACTGTATGTCCATTAAAGGTGGTGTATGTACACGGCACATGATCCAGTCTGTTCGTCATGGTGTTTGTTCCCAAATCTCGCGAGACGTGGGGAAACCTGAGCGGGAGTTTGAGAGAGCATTTGGACTAGTTTGTTGTGTTGGAGAGCAGAAAAGAGTTTAGTGTTATCTAAAAGATAAAAATAAGAGCAAAAATGGTTCGTGCTTGTGTATTTCCAAATTGTACCAACAAAATGTCCAAAAACAGTGCGCGCAGTTTTCATAGACTACCTTTACTGGACGAGGACGTGCTGAAGTCGTGGCTCGTTGTGTTACAAATGGATCCAAACACTCCTGTTCATAAACTGCGGCTTGCAGACCATCGGGTCTGCAGTGACCATTTTTCCCAGGATGACTACTGCCAGTCAAAGAGGAGAAAGAATCCAAAGCACATTTTCCTAAAGAAAACTGCTGTCCCAAAAGAGGAGATACCAGCTGCAGACAGAGTGGAGGTAATATCACTAGCTGAAGTTATTATCTTTACCCAGCATAACGTGACACACGAAAGCATGCAGAATAAAGGCAAAACAAAGTGATTAGTAGCTGCAAAATATATACTGATTATAAAATCTATTGAAATCAATTTCAAGTGATGACAACAAGCAGACATTTACTGGGTAATTGATGCCAAAGTGTGTGTACACAGTATAAAAATATATTTATACTTTCTTATTATATGGGCTATAAGACAAAATTCATGCCCATATTTTCGCATCCTATACATCCCCAGCTACAGAGATACTTACTAGCAATGAATGATTATGGTTATGTTAGTTATCCTTCGCCCCTATATGCTGCCTTTCCTAAATAAGAGAAGATGAAACAGTCATTTTAAGCCTGTCCCCCCTATGTGCCTATGTCCCTATGTGTCAGCCCTGCCCAGGGTGTATCCCGCAACTTGCCCAATGTCAACTTGGATAGGCCCAAGCCACCCGCAACTCCAACAGGATAAGTGGCTACAGGGAATGACTGCCCTCTCCCTCCTTGTTCATTCTTTAATCACTAGGAGCTTTTTATCTGTATCTCAAATTCAAAGGCCTCAACCACATCGTCAAAATCAGCTAAATAATCTTATAAGCTAAACTTCCTGTTCTCTCACACAACACATAATTCCTTCCGACTTGCGTTTCTGGCGCTTACGTTGTGCAACAAGTCACATCTCGTTAGATTTCAGAGCGAGACCTAGATGCTTTAACAAACAGACTGGACCAAATGAAAGTGAAAGAGATGCTTCAGAGACTGGGTATAACAATGTGAGCCTGTCTGTGGCAAAATAAACACTTTTAATGGACGTTCAATGCCTCATCTGGTTATATTGTGGTCCGTTGCACAACTTCTGGCTCCAGCCCTGTCTGTCAATACTGGATCAGTTTCAAAAAGTGTTGTTCACATCAATCACTTAGACACAGATACATGGGAAAATATGAGTTACACATTAATCACACACACAATCATCACAGTGAACTGTACAAATCAACATCCTTCATTGAATAGAAATTTGCCATCCCCCTCCTCTCACACAACATGTAGCCTATATAAAATAAAAGTCATGTCCACGTTTTTTCAATAGTCATTATTTAGCGTGCTATTCGACATCTTGTGTCCTTGTGCATCCTGATTTAAATTCTGCTTGTACTGACAGGTGCTTAATAGCACAATGACTCAGCCCAGTAGTGCTGTTGAGGTCACAGACACAATATGATGACCACATGCCATGTCTCTGTTGCCCAGTCTGTGAGTTGTGTGTGTTATCCAGCTGCCCACATCTACAGGCTAATGTAGCCATTCACCATGCAGTTCTTCAGCAAATACATCATCCAGTCTGAGCACACACAGAGCTTTCATTTATTTGAAGTCAAAACATGTATGTATGGTGCTGTAGGGTGCTCTGAAACCCAGTTTAAGAGGACTGTATGCAGCTTTTGTTTAACTGCAAGCTTTTACTTTTGTCATTCACTTAGCGGTCAACTGCTGCATCCAGGACGTGCTCCGTGGTCAGATGTGATTCAGGGCGTCGCAGCGCACTACTGTTTAAGTTACCGGAGGATCCAGAGATGAGGCTGGAGTGGGTTCAGTTCATTTTCGAAGTCAACGGGCAGCGACTGAAAGAGTCATCCTGGACTGATATCACCATTTGTAATGAACACTTTACTGATGACTCTTTTGAAGACACGGGCCAGCTAAAGCTCAGTGCTGTCCCAACACTGTGTGTCAAGTCAGAGCCAGACGAACCACCAGAGAGCACACAGTATGAGGTGAGTCTGCTCAGACAGCTGTAGCATCTTTTCCTGTCCTGTCCTACATTTTTAACAAAACAGCAGAGCACACATTTCAAATAAATCTAGGACAACTCCAGGCTACTTCAGTATTGTTTGTCATGCTTATCATGAACATATAAGTTTATTTTATGTTTAGATGCCACTGAATTATAGGCTACAGGGTTAACTTAGATGCCACATAGTGTCTGCCGCAAGACCTCATTTCAATGTAACATAACGTTAAGCAGCACTTGACTTGCATACTAACCTTATGAGTTTGCTAACTGTACGGTGTATGACATTAGCACAGCTAGCCAACAATAGCAAGCTCATGTGGTTAATAGACAAGTTATTTGCCGCTTATTACAACAGTTACAGTTTGTCGAGACATTAAGGTTGTGTTGTTTATCTCGGTGGAAGTCGTCTGGCTTATTCAAACCACAACATGCAAATGTATCCTGATGATAGTCTCTGGCGTAGGTCTGGGAATATAACGACTATATACTATATATCGATATATGTTCAAGCAGGATTTATTGTGTGCTTACACAACACAGTTTATTTGATATACCGTCAAGTTGCGTTACCTTTCAATCTGCACACAGAGATAAAATACAGAGATATATTTTTGTCCATATCGCCCAACCCTACTCTGGGCATACACAATTCACTTCTTTCTCCAATCTTTGGTCCGCAAAGGGTCCAACAGAGGAGGTGGGCCTTAGCCTGGAGCTCTGCAACAAGACTCTTCTCAGTAAATCACATCCACTCTTTTAATAGTCGTAAATTAGTGCGCTAGTTAACATCTTGTGTCCTTGTGCAGCCTCATTTAAATGCTGCTCGTACTTACAGGTGCTTAATGGCAGGCTGAATCAACCCTGTAATGCTGTTGAGGTAACACACACAGTTTGTTAGCTGGGTGTCACTGCCCACAATATGTTATAGCCATTCACTATGCACTTGTTCAGTGTTCACACAGAGCTTTCATTTATTTTAAGACACAACCTATGCATTCATGGTACTGTGGGGTGCTCTGAAACCCAATTTAGTGTGTTGTTTGTGTGTTTTCTTTTACTGCAAGTTTTACTTTTCCCATGTGTGTAGGAGCCTGTAAAAGCCAAAGATGCTGATAGTCCACCTTCCCGCTCTAAAAAATCAAGACGTACTGGAAAAGGTGAGAAACTTAACATATTGTGTGTGTGTGTATACAGATAAAGAGAGTATTTATTTGTGAAGCTAAGCTATTTCTTTACATGTGAATGTTGAACTTTGTTTACAGCTTCACGAGCAAGTGGTGTCTCAAAGTCGAATTCAATTGATGCTCAAAATGCTGTCACTTCTGGATCTGACCAGATGCCACAAAAAGTCCTGAATATTGAGTTGAACAGGGAAAAGTGAGTTACGCTTTGTCAGCAGACCTGCTTATTTTCTGTACCGTTGACTGCTATTTTTTTTAAAATTTTCATTTAAACTGGTTTTCAGGTCTGCGCTTCTACAGAATAAAGGCAAGTATATTGTGAATGAAAGCTGCCTCCTCCAGTTGTTCCGCCGCAAGTGCCCGTCGTGTGGCTTTAAACTTCGTATGGAGAAGGTCACCTCTGGGGTGCTCATTGTCTTCACCCAAACTTGCCTGAAGTGTGACTACAAAAACCAGTGGAAGAACCTTGTCAATTACACTCTTCCTACAGCTGTGGATCAACACCTGACAGGAGGCACAGAAGAAACTCCAGAGACCAAACAGGTAGAACTTGAATTGTAAGACACACAACAACACATCGAGACCCTCTGAATGTAGTACAATGACCTCAGAATCTACTCTATCTTACGAAACACCAGAGCGTGCAAGATCATCCTTTTTTTTTAAGGTTTGCAATCCCTCTGATCAATACAGAAAGGCTGGGTTATATTATGATAAAGTATTATGTAGTATTTTGTAAACTGCCCTCATGCTTTGGTTGTTATGATAATGGCTGCGGCACAGTAGTTCATTATGGTGTAACACAACCTACATTCAGGGATTGTGCTGACTAAGCAACATATAACTTCCTCACACTGGTGCGCTATCCAGGTTGAGGTTAGACAGCTGGAGTCAAGGACTACCATCACTGCACAAATGCCTGTAATTTGTGCTGTTTACAGTTGTTCCAATCGATCAAATTTGGAAAAACAAAGGCCGCTTTAGTCCCGAAAATAGTGGGAGAGGTTTAAAAAAAAAAAAAAACTAACTGAGAAAAAGCAGCAGAAGTGGATCAAAAACCTCCATTTTCAGTCTGGAGAAGTGGAATCAACTCCTCCAATGAATGTCCGATGTTAATGTCAAAGCGTTGTGTTTAACTTCTCCAAGTTTTATCCATGACAAAGATTTTTTTTCCCCATACTTTTTCAGCTTCCCTCGTCCTCATTTCACCAGACATCTGGCAATGGTGAACCTAGTAATGTTATCCTGACAGCGATGCATCTGTGCACAGAGTTGAAATATAAAGGACAGTTATACTTAAGCACATTTACTTACCCAGCCAAAAACAAGATGGCAGTAATTTCGGTCGAGGATCCAACCACACACAAATGAGTTGAAGTCCACTAGACTCTTTCATTGGCTTTCTGTGCAACATAAGATTCGGAGGTCTGAAGGACAAGGTAATTTGTAATAGCGATCCTTCCCACATTGGGCAAGTCAGTCAAGTTTTAGAAGAAATTTGTTTTTCTTTCATTTGTATGGATCATATCCAACAAGAGCGTCAGTTTTCGGGTGATAGCAGCCGTCCCTTTTATGTAGGCACATTCCTCAATTTCCAGTATATAGATTTATCACTTCCTGCCCTGCATCTGAATTTCACGCGTCATAATAGTCACATTACTGCAAACAAGTTATTGAAGCTACTGTGCTCTAACCTTCTGCGGTGTATTACCGCATCCGTCATATGTGATAGAAGCACAGCAGGTTAAAATCCTGTGTGGCTTAATGATGTTTTCTTGGCTAATGTTAACAGAAGCAGTAAAGAGTTTTCACAGTACATCCGTAGCTTCATAGATTCAACAAAAAATAGGAACATCACAGTCCGGCAGAGCAGCTGTAGGCGTGCTCACAGCCAGTGGCCGTCGGAGCTCGTTCTTTTGAAAGGAGTAATGAGGAATAAATGCATAATATAAAGTGTCACATCATCTCTCCTTTGGGTAGTGTCTGTGGAGAGCTTCCCTAAACTGGCGGCTTCTGGACTTTTCTCATATAGTTTTCAGCTCAATTAAATTAAAAAAATCAATTTTTTCCTCTAGCTGCCCCTTTTTTGTAATGTGGCTGTAATATTCTGTGCTCTATAGACTTGAAAAAGTCATGCTAGGTTGTCATTCTTGTCATTGTATTGTTCACAGGAAATGCCAACAGACGACAACCCCAGCAGCACAGTGTTCTCTGAAGTTGTTACCTTTAGTGATGAAGAAAGTGATCCGTCAGATGAAGGAGAGGAAGGTGATGACGGTGGGGTGAGTTCCGACGGGGATTGGGATCCAACCGAGGATGTTTTGCTGGCGGAAGAGCTCACAAAGCATTCTGAAGAGGAAAGTGAAGATGAAGACCAAAGTGGAGAGGAGGAACAGTTTGATTCCCCGGGTGGCCTCAAAATTAATGAGCTCTGCACAGAATGTGGAAGTTTCTTCAATATTCTGAAGCCTCACACTTGTGAGTACAAAATAAAGCCCTTTTCCTGCAATATCTGCGGCAAAAGATGTGTTACCGAGACGTCTCTGAAAAATCATAGCAAAATCCATGACGAAACCTATGAGCATCCTTGCAAATACTGCCACGTTACCTTCAAAACGAGGGTGGACAAACTTAAACATGAGCAGATCCATCAAGATTGCAAAGAACCCTATAAATGTCCCGACTGCCCAAAGACATTTGCCAGCAGTAAAGTACGCAGAGCCCACCTGGCGAATCACAGAAGGGCCCCGAAGGAGTACAAATGTGGAGTTTGTGGGATTGAATTTAAGGATGTTCATCATCTGCGGAGACACTCTGTCGTACACACGGGATTGAAACCCTACAAGTGCGCAGTGTGCCACCGTGGCTTCAACCAGTCGAGCCACCTGAAATCTCACATGCGTCTGCACACAGGGGAGAGGCCTTTTAAGTGTAAGCATTGTGACAAAAGCTTCAATCACAACGTGAGCTTGAAGAGTCACGTCCAGCGTTACCACTCATCGACTTCTGGACATGACCAGAAGAAGGTTAAGATGGAAGAAGGGACCAGCGACACTGGCGATGCAGAGGACAGTGGGTTTAAGAAAGGCACAGACTCTGAGTTTGACAATGCAGAAGAAGATGCAGGAGGGGAGGTGCAGAAGGAGGTAACAGAAGTGCGCAAAAGTAAAAAGAGGACCACAGGCAGACCCAGAGGAAGGCCGAAGAGGGATGCAGCAGGCAACTTGATTCCGGCAGGGGAAACAGAAGGCCGACGTTCAAACACTAAGACTGCAAAATCGAAGGCGCAGAAGTTAAAGAAAACAGGTTCCAGCAATGAGGAAAGTGAAGACGAGCAATCAGACAGTGACATATCCTATGACTCACCAGAGGAGGAGGAGGAAGAAGAGGAGACAGCGAAGAAGAGCACAGGGAAATCAAGAGGAAGACCAAAAAATGACAGTGACTCTGATTTTGACCCAGAAGAAGTAACAAAGAAAAAGAGGTACAGCAGCCAGAGCAGCGGTAAGAGCTCAGGGAAACGTAGGGGAAGGCCAAAGAAGAATCCAGAGGTCTGAAAATGCTTAAAACTCACAGAGCTGAATAATTTGTTTTGAGAAAAAGAAAGAAGCTGCAGAAAACTGGACTGATACCTCTCAAAGATATGGTAAAACAATTTGGAATATGAGAAACAAAACATTCACACAGGCCAACGTCTTTCTGAGGTCCTGCCTACACATATACAGATATTTTTAAAAGCTGATATTTTCTCTGATTTCTCTTTTTAAAAGCTGATATTTGTTCACACAACTTTTATTGTACAAAATATCTTCATACACACTAGAAAACAAAAGCACCTCCAGATGCTCGTTGGTGTTAGCCTTCTCCCACATTCTCCTGTCGTTGCAAATGCAGTAATGTTCACAGGCTAACGTTACATTTTTCAAAATTTCGACTGGAGAGCTCATCACCATTTAGTCCCTTTCCATATAAGGATAAAGTAGCTCACTTAAAAATACGAGTAATGCTCTTGATAATCGAAAGTTTACTTTCCACTCCTCATCAACAACAATCCCGCTCTCAAAACTGTCCCACTGTCTGCTGGTTTGCAACTTTATACTGCAGATGTTGAGGTGGACCAAGTAACGTTGGCCACAGCAGACACCCCCGTTCATCCGTAAAGTGGTGAAGCAGTACTTATGTAAGTGTGAAGTAGTCATTGGACCAAGCAGTGCTAACAGAACATAATCTAACATGTACATTACACAAAGCAGCAGTGGGTATGCACAGTTTGATTAGTAGATGACCCACTCTTCTTCTGAGCCTCAGTCTCCCCCACAGTCGTTTTAGTGGCCTATAACTCTGTTCACATGTGGACGAATGGCCAAAACGTAGAGGAAAATATAGATGTTCAAAAATACCTGTTTATTTGTGGACAGGGCCTGAATTAAATCATCTTCTACTGTGCAGTATTGGAGGGTCAGTCAGTGAATCGTTTGGAAAAAAATTAGATATTTCTATTGAGTTCGAGTGCATTATAAAAAAGTGACTATCGATGTACCATAAGGTAATTGAATTGGGTCACTAGATGACGGGAAAATGGTATAACCGTTGGGAAATATGTACTATATTCATGTATTATAAGAATAATGTAAGTTTCAAGCTAAAAAAAACCCATTTATACCGAGGTCAGGGCACTGTGGCACAGCCATTGTTTCTTTTGTCTTTACTTATTCACTATAAAGCTACATCATTATGTAACTAAAGTGATTTATCAGTCTGTAGAAGCATCAAAAAGTGTTCAGATAGCATTTCATTGTTACACGTTTTGTTTAAATAAATTAGTATTCCACAATTTTACCTGTCGGGTAATAGATCTCGATCAATGATGAAATCCTCTCACACAATGCCTTTGAATTTATAGAAAAATATAACAGTTGGATATTTTTACCTGATTGTAAGTTTTGGAGTGTTGAAATGTAGGTTCACCTCTTGAGCCTAAGCTTCAGTGATAATCAGTGTGGGCTCGGAGAGTGAGGACAGTGCCAATGGTTTTGTATTGTTTAGCCCATTAGCTACAAATTGTTAATATTGCTGTTGAGCATTTTGGATTGTTTTGCTATGTTCCAGGTTGAAATGGGGCTTAGTTTTCCTAAAAAATGGTTGCTGAAGGTTTAAACTACTTTAAGATACAGAAGCTGATTCATGCGAGTGAAGAGAAGTTGGTTATGGTTTATCACTATGGACTGTTTTGAAACTCATCATATGACATGTTTAAGTACCTCAGAGTTTGCTTGCACCTGTATTGGAACACAAGTATATAAGGAAGTAAAAAAGCGGTTGATAAAGAAACACGTAAATATAGTCCTGGAGACAGTTCACTGTTTTAAATTCTCTATTCCAAGTATGTTTCAAGTCTCTGCAAGTGTATTGCCATACCGCACAGGAACTAACAAGGACATGATGTTAAATATATGCAATTTGTAGACAACAGTGTGGGCCTTTATGTGGTTGCAGATTTTTACATTTGAAAAAAATTACAAATAAATGTGTCCAACTGCCATTTTGAGAGTCTGTCATCCTGCCTTGTCCCTTCGATTACAGAGTGTGGTGAGGGAAAGATCCACATTTCAATTTAACAAACTCAGACAAACTGGTCCCCGGCCAACTCCAGTGGAGCTGCTGTGCGCTCGGTGTCTTGCCAAAAGAGAGACAACGATTGAGCGGCTGACTTTTTCCCCAAACTTCAAATTCAGAATTTAAATGGACGGGTGTTCAGAGTTCCCACTTTGATCGTAAAGCCTGAATGAATCCCCACACTTACATGTTTATCCTTTTCCTCTCTCTGTGCTAGTGCCGAAGCTAGCTTCAAGGCCCATCAAGTTTTTTTTTAAGTCTCCAGCCTGTTGCTGGGCAAACCCAAGGCTGCTGAGTGGATTCGATATGCTGACAGTTTGCAGATCTAATGTTTTGAGTCCTGAAATAAACAGTGTTTATTTTGTCTTTTAATGAGCTGCAAACCTTAGTGCTGTGAGGTTGCACTGACACACTTCACACAAATGAGGATTTGTGTACAAGAGGTAGTCGAGTCAATTTTAAAGCCTCTCCTTTAACAGTTGGTGTGAATCAGGTGCTTGACAGAGTTTATATCAAGCTGAGTGTGTGTTTACTACAAGCTCTTAATTTTCAATACAACCACTCAGCTGCAGTTTTAATTAAGGTCAATGAGACTAAATGCAAAGTGAGCCTCCTGTTTGGTCGCATCACTTTGCCATGTATTGGGAAAATTGAGAATCAGTCACACACAATTTAAGATTTTGTCAGATTGTCCTTTGGCTCATGAGTCACAGAGGTTTGAAAGGACAGAGACCGCTTGTGACTGATAAGATGGTAATTTGTTCAGTGTGCATGATAGATTTATTCAGCAAATTATATTTTTCACTTAGCTCTAGCCATTTGTTGATGGTGCATCTTTAAGTGAACTAACAAGACAACAATTTAATAAGAGCGAGGCATGGCGAGGCCTCTGAAATCAGCACAAACTTAATCTTTGTTTTATCTTGTCGGTCACACATTTTTAGATTATTAGGTATCAGGAATCCAAGTAAATAGGAAGCATTGGCTCAGTAATAGCTTATTAAAAAACATTATGTAAGTGATAGTATTGATTAGGTTCCTTTTCAGATTCAATAGGATAGAGATTAATAGTCAGCCAGTTAAAAGTAATGTAACTTATTACATGTTATGACTTTTCAACAATGTTTTAAACTGGGCAATAAAACTGAAAAGTCTGAAAGACAGATTTAAACCATGCAGTGTAGACCTAGTGATTTTCAAAAATAGCATTGTTCCCTGATACAGTCTTTCTGTGTTCATTACCTGTATGGTACAGGGGTTAAAGGACTTCTTACATATGTTCTGACTTGCTCTAGCGACCCTGAATCAACACCCAGATGGGAGCAGCTCAAACTGGGAGTGTAATGGATGTGAGGCATTGGCATACCTGCGTATACCGTCCACTACACCACTGGATATAACTCCAATGTAATCACCAACATTTTATTTAGTGACTGTAATTTAAATACACTTTTTTGTCAGTAGCAAACATTACAATGTCATGAATGTAACGAGGCACTTCCCACCCCTGATTACTGGTATGTATCCCACTGGAGATTCTTCAGTTATATCAGTAATATTGAAACCATGTTGGAACTGTTACAGCATCTGTTTGTCCAGGTGACTATGACGAGCGTGACAATAGTGTCCTGCTAGTAACAGGAATGCCACTAGATGTCCTCCTTGTCCTTCAGATAGTGACTCATCCTGCACAACAGCAAGTGAGGCCACAGCTATCTCTCCAACACAATTACTATGGTAACTGTTATTCCTGCTGCAGTGCCTGAGCCGGCCTGTTAAACAAGTCTCTCTTTCTCCCTTCTATTCCTCCCCTCTCCTCTCCTCTTTCCTGGGAACCAGTATATTAGTGCAGCATCTCTCCCACTCTTGTTCTCTATAGGTGACCTCGTGGTCTTGCAGCTATCCTAAGGCCACCCCTCGAACAGTATGTAAGTAATAAATAGGAGCTTAGACGCCCCCTCGCAGCTGCTGAGGCTTGCAAAATTAATGTACACTGTCATTTTCTAACGCCACAAGGACAGCCATTTTCTCCTCTTCTTTCTATTTGTTTTTTACTAGGTCATGGCTGTATACTATTATTTTCCTCCTCTGTGTACTGGTATAGCTCTTCCTCTCTGCCTCCCTCTCTGCATCTGATGATTTGAAGCCGGTCCTTTAAGATGTCAGTTAGATTACCGGTGCTGCTCGCCGTTGACCGGAGACTAGATTGATGCTTTTAGCAGACTTGAGATGAAGAGTATATTATGGAGGAAATAACTGTCCTAGCACCATCAGTGCGAGGATAATATTTATTTGGCACCGTAAATTACTCAGTGAGATACAACTGGTATGCCCAGCGTTCATTTCTTCCCGAGTCACAGAGGCAGGAACATTAGGAGGATGAGGAGTAGTGAAATAAGAAGAGCTGCGATTAGAAAGTCAGGACTATATCCACAAGCAGCTAGAGCCACTTCTTTTATGGTTTCGGCATTTGCTTAAGAAACCAGATTGAAAATGGGTTTCTCACATGGGAACTCAAATGCCTACCAAATGTCATAAGCCAAACAGATAGGAATCCACCTGGGCCAAATGACATTTTCTCGCTTACCAATTCCCAGAAAACATCACTTGGTTGTTTATTGAAATGCACTCGGCCTTTAGACTGTTCTCCTTTTCTGTCTCCTGTCTGTGGTTTAATATCCAGTTTGTGTTTTTCAGGAGTCTGTGTTTGCTCATAAACCATCTGACCCTTTCGGTATTGACGTCTAGAAAAGTGTAATATGTTTTTCACTCTTATTAAGCATTTTTGATGTTCAAAAAAAACAACCCTACTTGATGTTGTAATATATAATATCAAAATATAGATGAAAAGATGGATACCACTCTCATATCTGTGTCATATGAAGCTACATCCAGCAGCTGGTTTGCTTAGTTCAGCATCAAAAATCAAAGAACAGCTGCCCTGACTGTATCCACAGGTAACTACTTTCCAAGTTATATGTTGAGTGTCTCTACAAAAAACTATACAGAAGAAACAGAACATTATTTTTCATGCTGTGGGATTTGTAAGGCAATAGGCCAGATTTTTGAAGTGGTGTTGTATGAGGTACTAATCCATAGTCTGTGTATTACACACAGTAGATGTCAGTCAGCATGCCCCCAGTTTGGAGAAGCAGACATGAGTACTGACAAAGAAGCTAAGGAATGTATTGCTGTGGAGCGGGGCAGCAGTAAAACATATTTTAGCCACGTAATAGCCCGGGTTATAATTGACTTAAATCACTGAAATCAACAGGCCTATGTTTGGGACAGGCGTTTAAATAATTTTACACAGAACTGTTGCTCAGCAAAGATGGGAAATACAATCACGCTGTTTATACAAACCAGTATGAATATAACCTGTATATAAATTAGGCTTCAAATAACATAGCGATCATGAATCTTGCATCTCATATTGACCATGAAATCATCTTTGGTAAATAAAATAAAAAAGTAAAATTTAAAAACACACATTTGTTGGTTATATTTGCGTCACATCTGGGGACGTATGCTCATTGGTCCGCTGCTTGACCTTTGACCGATTGGTTCATTTGTTGCCGTTACGTAATGAAAAAGCGCTATCAGTTAGCAAGAGGTGCTAGCATTTTTCATGGTGAGAGTAAGCTGTTATCGGACTAAAATAACACCACGAGCGAGAATGGATATAAGAAAGACATTAAAAATACTTAAAGTATAATAAAGAGGCAGCAAATGCGCGCGGCCCCAGCACCGCCGCCTCTGAAGCTAGCAAGCTAGCTACGCACCTGCAGCCTAAGTGCTACCTGTGGAAGAAGCTCGACTGAGGCTAGTGGAGGAGGTATGGGACTGCTACTGCACCTTGAAAGTAGATGGGACCAGTGACCCCACAGGATGTGAGAATATATGATTGTCATTAGATTTGTAAATGAGTCTAAGGAGGTCAGAGAGAGTCTGCTAACCATAGCAACCACTGTTTAAGGTGAAGCATGTAAATGGAGCTGGACTGTGTCAGTCATCCTGAAATCCTTCAATGACCTGACATCCCTAATGACTGAGACTGATACTGTACCAGCCTTTGGCGCAAAGGTACGGATGGAGGCTGTGGGCCTGCTGCACGGGATGACCGAGCCCAGCTGCTTATTCATTGCAAACCTGGTGCACTCAGTTCTTGCCCTGCTGGATCCAAACAAGCTTGCAACTCTTCTAAAGGTAAGACATGCATTTAATTCACTTTCGCCCTTGGCTTTCATTATTACGCAAAATGTGGAATATTTGAGTCTAAATCCTGTCAGTCAGTCTGGAGATATTTGTCGTTTCAAATTATGTTGTAATGATGGGAGAGAGGGGGAGAGACGTGGCTTGCACAGTACACTGTGTGTGTGTTAAAAAAGAGCGACTTTGCAGTATGTTTTTGAATTGGAGCTGGTTTAGTGTGTTGGTTGTTGATGGCAAACTCATGTTAAGAAGCATTTACATCGTACATTGAGCTCGCGACGGCAGTCCTGTCCTTCAAATGGTCAATCAGATTAGGATCTGGGGTATTTGGAGGCCAGGTCAAAACCCTGAGCTCTTTGTCCTATTCCTGGGGTCCTTCCTGAGCAGTTTTTTTTGTGTTGCATGGTGCATTGTCTTGCTTGGGACAAGTACCGTTGTTATAAGGGGGTTTACTTGGCCTGCAATGGTGTTCAGAGGGGTGGAGCGCATCAGGTTGCATTTACATGAATGCCAGGACCCAAGGTTTCCCAATAGAAAATTGCACTGTAACAAGATGATCAATGTTATTCACCTCACCTACCAGTGGTTTTAATGTTTTGGCTGATCGGTGTATTCTGACTTTATGATGGTGTCAGAGGAAGGGAGTCGACGCAGTTAACTCATGTTAGCTCAAGTAGGTAGCCAACAACCCGCTTTTATACATTCAAGAACTTGAGAGGCTTGGCAACCAGACCAGGCATTTATTTGTTAAAACATGTCACCACACTGGGCTAGTAAAAGGGACTGGGCGTTTAATTGGGACTAGGCTTTTAATAGAAGTTTTATCATATGCTATATTTTACAGTATTGTCACTGCTTTACCTTGCTGTCAGACAACAGCATTTCCAATGAGGAACTAAAGCTGTTATATCTCTTTCTTTAAAGAAAAACAGCAAATTAAAATATTGAATTTTCATCAATATTAACTCCATTAATAACAATATTAAGCTCTCTATTGACAAGTCTCAACATGGCGTTAATATTTGGGACATGGCTAATTCTAAGGAGGCTGAGGGAAGAGTACTTTTTAACACGTTCCTCAAAGCGGACTCTTTTCACCCCCACCACCTTAAAGAAAACATCCCCTATGGCCAGTTCCAACGCCTACGACGTAGTTGTGATGAAGAGAAGGATTTTGTTGAACAGGCTGAGGCTCTATGTCCATTAGGTTTTTAAACAGAGCTGACAAACCCAGGGTGTTTAAGCAGGTTTTTGACAGGTCTCTTGAGTGTGATACAAAAAACATCAGGCATAAGCCCGCGCATCAGTCTTATCCATTTTTTGTCACCACATGCTGAACAAATCAAGGGTATTGTTAAAAATTACTGGACCATTATTGAGAGTGATACTTTGTTGAGTTACGTTTTTCCTTAACCCCCGACCGTATTATTTCTTTTAGACACTCCCCCACGCTTAGGGACAGGCTTGTGCATTCAAAACTTCCAGCAGACAAAAAAGGCACTTGATTGACTAAACAGTTTGGCACTTTAAATGTGTGCACTGCCTTTATTAAGACAACATTGTGAAAACTTGATATTTTGTTGATGTTCATACAGACAGAACTTATAAACAAAGTGGTTTTATTAATTGCAGCACCACTTTTGTTACATGCCGCCTGACTTGTCCATGTGTAGAAGGCTTTTTCTTTATAGGCTGTACAAAAAGACACCTGAGGGATCTTCTTGCTGAGCATAAATATGCCATTAGAACAAGAAATTGCGACTTCCCCATGGCTAGACACGTAAATGAACTTCATAATGCTAATGTTTCCTTAATATGCATACAGCGCATTGAACACGTATTAAACCTTTAGTCGGGGGGCCAGAATACAGAAACTCAGTCAAAGGGAAGCTTTTTGGATCCATCAACTGGATGAAGTCTATACACTCATTAAGACCAGAATACTTTAAGTATTCTGGTCTTAATGAGTGTATAGACTTCATTTGTTTTCTGTGATTTGTCTCTGTTTTCAAAAGGCTTTGCCATTTTGCTCAGTGCCTTTGTTTAAATCCCATTTGGACTGGGTTAGTTTGGATTCACCAAAGTCACACAATAACAAACTAACTGATTTACGCAGCAGTAGATTAGCAGCTCCTGTTTTAAGTAAGCTAAAATTACCGTGTTTGATGAGAGCATAGATAGGGAACTGAAGCCATTAATGCATTTCCATTGAAAAAGCTGTCTGTGCCAAGGTAAAGCTGTGAAAATATTCTCAATATAGCATAAACTTAAACTGTTATTAATTTATTTAGGTGTGTAAAATATTTTCGCTGCTGCCCCTGTCTACAGTAGTACATTGCTTAGCTTCTGTGGCGGTACTCCAGCCTGCTTCTCCAAACTGGGACGTCAGACCGACATCTGCTGTATGTCAAACACTGACTGTGTATAAGTACCTCATACCACCCTACTTCAAAAGATTCAAACTATCCCTTTAAACATTTCAGTTGGATAATCCAATCATTAAAGAAATGGTTTGATATTAGAAATTTGACTTTTAAATATGTTGCTGAGAGGTGCTTTGGGACAGAGTCAGGCAAGCTGTTTCCCTCTGTTTTCAGTCTTTATGCTAAGCTAAGCTAACCCGCTGCTGACTGTAGCCACACATTTATTGTACAAACATGACACTGGTATCAATCTTCTCATCTAACTCTACAGAAGAAGGCGAATAAGTGTATTTCCCAAAATGTCAAACTATTCCTTTAATGGAAGGATTATTCACCTTAACTGTTCAAAGATCATGTGATATCACAAAATGTCCTGCTGCCCATCTTTAAAGGGTGTGTTTTTGCAGAGATGTTCCTCTGTATATCTCTGTAAAGTTTCACTGCAGTGGTTCTCATTGTCATTCATTGATATAGAATGGCCTCCTATTCCACTTTCGCAGGGACGACAGAGTGCTGTCATACGGTATTTATCAATCACCCAGCATTTGTATTCTGTTATTTATCATACCCCCCCTCTCCTGCCGCCCCCTATCTGTGCAGAATTACCCCCATCAACTGTGCAATCACTTGTCTCCTGCTATCCAGCCTGGTTGACTGGCAAGTATTAGTTTGCTCCCTCTGTCACAGTGCGGCATCGTCAATCCAAAACAGCAGGGACTGAGTTGTATGTCAAGGATGTCTGCAAGTTTTCTCCCTGAGTTGGGAGATGTGTTAGATCTTAGTCAGAGAGGAGCGTAAATTTGAAGGGAGAGAACCAAAAAAAATCCATACTGTTGTCAGTTCTGAATTTAAATCTACGTTAAGGCAACACTCTGAAACCTTTCACAGCATTTGTGTGAGTGTCAGTTTATCAACAGTGTAGTTTACAGCAGAGATGCATGTAAACGTATGTGCATGCATTCAGCTCCTCGCATTTTAATGAAGTTAAACATGAGGGAGCAGATTTGATTTGCAGTTATGGCACCCTTTGCATAAAACATTTATTAAAGTATTTATAAAACAGCATGGATGGATTACTGAGCAGACCTACCAGGCACAGGCCTTGGGGCCCCAAAGTCTCAGGGCCCCCACCTGGCCTTCACCTGCAAAATGTCACTCTAATTAACATGAATTGAGCAGGAAGAGACACAAAATGACTGCCAAGAAACATAAATTTGCACAAGGAGACATAAAACAACCAGAAAGAGATGCAAAACAGCTGCAAAGAGACATACAGACTCACAGTGTTTATGAAGGGGCAAAACAATCACAAAAAGACAAACAAAAAGTCCATGAAGAAACACAAAAAGACCACAAAGAGATGCAAAACAGCTGCTCAGAGATACACACTCAGAATGACACTAAAAGGGGTAAAAAAAAATGACCACAAAGAAATACAAAGCAACTATAAAGAGATTCAAAATTACTATACAAAGAAATTCAAAATAGAGTTATAGAGCTCATTATACGCCCATGCATAGCAAGAAATATTGATAGTCAGCAACAGTCGACAGTGCTTGTTGCTGTCTGTTGCTAATTTAAAGGCTTATCTAATCTATTCATGTCACTGAAAATTTAAGATTTGTAACTGCAGTAGAGAGATTTAATCAGACAATCGGTTTTAAGTTTTAAGCTACATATTTGAAGTTCACATGGACCACTGAACAGTCGATTTTCTTGGTCGGCAAGTTTCCAGTGTAAAAGAAATGATACCTGACAGATAATATCAACACACAAGATCTCCAGCATATTGAATTCATTCGGCATCCTGTTGCTCTCCTCTGTGGGGATAAACCCTCAGACACTGGCAGATAAAGAAATCCAGCAATGGAAATATTCATAATATAAAAACATTTAGCCATCAGTGACATGCATACTAATGCGCTCTGACTACAAGTGAAACAGAGAAAGAGAAAGAAGTCATTTGAGTTATAACTCATGTATAATAATGACAAAACTGCTGACATATCTGTCATGTAAACCACATTTTCCATGTCACATTATTCCGAGTGTGTCAGATTCTTAAACGCGTGTTGACTTGCTGTTACTTGCTCATTCATATTGTTAATGTTTCCCCATTCGATTTGCAGCACAGTGAAAAAAATGTCATGGCTCCCTTTCTGCAGTTTCTAGTGTTCCAAAATGTGAAAAATTCTGACACTCTTTCTCACTTTAACTTGTCTGGATACGGGAAGATGTTTAAAAAGAGAGATGTTCAAGTTTCCAAGACAAGACATCTGCTTCCCGTTCCCCTCCCATTCCCGAGTTACAGTCATGTGAATTAAAAATTTTAATCAGCCCCTTAAATGTTAATCACTCCGTTACTCACAAATGCACACATGCAGAATGGCAGTCTGTGGAAAATCAGAGGTGACAGAAACCCCCAAGTGGCTGTGACACTGGCAGCCTGAGACAGGCACAGTTATCTGTACACGGCTACTGTGTTCCTTCAAATCGACACCGGCGGGTTACATTTCCACTCACCGCAGATTAATACGTCCCTCCAGGAGCCACACGCACACAGACGCTGTCTCTCTGAGTGCAACTTTGTTTTGAAATATTAATAAACTGGAGATAATTCATGCACTAATCTACATGTGTCCCACAGATGAAACAGAAGAGTTGTGTGTTTGTGATTTTTAGCCATGTTAGCGACATGAATCTAGACTGGTGGTCTGATAGGAAGTCAGTCGGCTTACCGCTTTGGTCTGCACTGAGATATCTGAACAGCTACTGAATGGATTGCCATTAAATTTGGTTCAGACATTCATGTTCCCAGTGGTGTAAGGTAGTTACGACAGGCCATGGTGCTTGCTATCGTGCGTATATCGTCTTGCCACATGATCAGAGACTTGACACTGAATAACATGAACACACATATTACCCAGCAATCATCTTTGCATATCTGTATGTCGCAAAAATACCAAAGAAAATGATACATTATTAATTTTATTTAACAATTATAATAGATGTTGATTGCTAGTTAGAATAAGCTTATAATCTTGTTGTAGGTGCTGTTGACTATTTCACAAAAAATAAAATAAACACGACAGAGATGGGTTTGACTTTTTCAGTGGCATATATAGCAAATGGCACTGTTTTTAATTTAGTAAGAAGCATATTTTCAAGGTGGCAGTCACTCACAAGGGCCCATTTTCCACCTAGCACATGGTTGGAGGGCCCACTCTCTCTATGGGCCCCACACCTCATGGGCCCCCGTGTAACTACACTGCCTACACTGTCTATATTTACGCCCCTGCATGTTCCCCAGAGGATAAAGTTTGCTGACACAATTATCGCATCTAAATTGTCCAATATTTTGCTTTATGACTAAATTCTTGCTATACTTTATGTTTAATGCTAATTAGCAAATGTTAGCATGCTAACATACCTAACTAAAATGTTGATCATGATCAACATTATACCTGTTAAAGATCAGCATGTTACTGTCACTGTGAGCATGTTAACATGCTGATATTAGCATTTTGCTCAAGGCACCACTTTCATTATTTATAGCCTCACAGAGCTGCTAACATGGCTGTACTCTTAATGATAATAATAATAATAACTTGTATGTGTATGGCACTTTTCAAACAAGAAATGCAGCACAAAGTGCTTTAAAATAAGGAAATAACAGGTGCAGAGTGCTTCACATGAAAAAGGACACAGAATGAGCATGAAAAGAGGAAAAAAATGCCATAATTAGAAAAAAGAAAAGTATACAAAATAAAAACCACTTGGTAATAATAGTCATTTTATTTAAATTGTCCGCCATTATCGACTCCCCGTCACTATTAAACAAACTCCAGGCTACAGTAGAGGCCTCGGCGCATGCACACACATGCTATATTTGGAATATTGTCACCACTTTACCTTGCTTTAAGACCAGGCGTGCACTGGCCATTAGGAATCAGACACAGTTTACTCCTCCATAAAGTGTCTAAAAAATGGTCATCAACTTGGAGTGAATGAATGAAATAAACATACAGATTTGACAGTTTTCTTTGAGACTATTCATCAATTCTTTTTTTTGTATTGTATCCCTTGAGGCATACAATATTTGATAGCCCAGTGATAAAAATGATTTGTTAAATACTTACTCGACAGGCTTGGCTCTGATCATAAGAGAAAGGGTGGAGGAGGAGGGAGCAGGTGCACGGGCCTATTGAAAGTAATATTGTGTGACAACTAAATTAGACACACAAACCGAGGAGGCAGGTGTTAGCAAAATGTCCTAAAGCAGTGGTTTCCAACTGGTGGGTCGCAAGTCCATTCTGAATGGGCCGCAAGTGACTCACAAATGTGTCAAGACTGTGCAAAAACACACTTTATTTTGATGCACAGTGAACTTCTAACACAGAGCTTTTATTTTGAAGTGTGGTTTTCTGCTGTAGAGTGAGTGACTAATGGACGGCTACTTGACAGAGACAGCAGACTAGCTTGACAGCATGGCCAAACACAAGTATGATGCTGAATGTGTTCAACTGTGTGGACCTTGAACTAATGACTACGGAGAAATTGGGATCCCAGTTGGGAACCACTGTCCTAAAGTGTCTGAAAGTCTTGAGCATCATCATCATCATGTGAAAATATTCTAAATATTGCGCACACTTAAACGGATAGATCTTTTTTGGGGGACTAAAATACATTTTGCTGCTGCCTCCGTCCACAGCAGCACATTGCTGAGCTTCCATGCTGATACTCCTGCCTGCTTTTCCAAACTGGGGGCATGCTGACCACCATCTACTGTAGGTAATACACTGACATTTGATGAGTACCTCCTACAACCCCAAACAAATCCAAACTATCTGTAAAAGCTTCAATCAGACTGGATATATTTCTCAAGGGGAGGTGGAGTGATTTTAACATTACCTGCTCGGGTCAGTTTTTCTACCCCCATCTCCTCAACAACTACATCTGCAATTACCTACTGTTTTTCAGCAAACTTGCTGGTCCTCCTGTGGTTTAAATCCTTTCCTTGTAATTTAAAGTGGATCTCCGACCTTTATCCGTGAATGAAGCTGCCTGTCCTTCTGCTGCATTTTCAGTTCACTATGAAATTTGACTTTTGTGTGGAAACACAGGAAGTCAAACATGTTTTTGCTAATCTGATAAATGGAAACGTGTCTGCATGTTGTAATTTCATGAGGGAGCTCCTTGTCTGAGTCGACCCTTCCCTCCTATACAGTAGCTTTCTTGGCATGCTGCTCTGCACCTCAGATGATAGAAACAGTCAGCCTACACAACAATCTGTCCACAGAAGTCATGTCATCCTTTTTTTTTATAGCTTTGGCTTTATTCTATATCTTTGCCAGCTCCAATTCCCTCTCGTATCTTCATTAATTCCCTTTTTCCTGCCATGTAGTTTACATCCCAAACAAAATGCAACGTGAGCGGTGCTTTGATCCAGCCGTACAGCGCTGAAATTATATATGTATTATATATTGTTCATTATAGATTGATTCCTCTCTTTGTTCTTTGTATAATGGTCCATGTTCCCTTTGATCTTTCCTTTGCCTGTTTTTTTAATGCATTTCCAGTTTCCCCTTTGCCACATTCATTGTATAATTTTCTCTCTCTGGGCATAATTTTACCTTTAATCTATCCATAATCCCCTGCCTCATGCATCTCTGCTCCCCATCTTTCTTTCCATGTTCTACCAGCTACACAACAAGTAATTGGATTTGATTGAAAAAATAGACATTTGTTGGCTCCAATGCTCTGAGGCCGCACACTTTATTCAGATCAAGGCTCTACGTGTGTGTGTGAGACCATACCCACTGCAGATGAGATTCCAAGGTCATGAGGCATAGGATACACCATGGGAATCATGAATATGTATAAAATATCAGTTGCTTTCAAAGAAGGGGTTGTCAGGCTAAATACCACCGCTGAGTACAGAGAACAGTGAAGAAAGTAGCGCCGTTATCTTTCCATCTCAATGCAGATACATGTTCTGCATGCTAACTTCTGCTGCTGCTGTCATTTGATTACCAGTATTACTACTTTATTCTTACTCTCATAACAGAGGTCAACAAGCTCCAAACAAATGTTCCCTACTGGGGAGGTAAGATTGAGGCCTCTCCAGGGTAATATCATTGTGAATCACATTATGGGTGTTGCACAACTCACATATGTATGGAGTAAATATTGTGGGCAATAACTGTTGTCAAAATTGCCCATTTCCATTGCCTCCTGATGTTGCTTTTATACCATGTCCTGAAGGTTTGTAGAAGTCGTGAGTGATTGGAAGAGCTTGAATATTATTTACTCTCAAACGACACGTCTTCAAGGTCCATGGGTCGTTTCCTCGCAATGAACCCTGCAGTGAAATCACGGTGATGACCTTACAAGCATACATGCTGCTGCTCGGCTGCGTGGAGAACGACGGAGAGGAATATGATACATCAGGCACATTACGGTGTCTGTGGCAGTGACTCTATCAACTTACAGTGCCATTAAACCAAGGACAAAGTGGACATCCTCCTCTGTGAAGTCCATTCACAGATCATATAAAAGGATATATGGTGTGTGTAATGGCGTTTGATAAGCACTCTAAAATGATTATCATTGGCCCGGACTGACCTTGTTGGCATAACACTGGTTTCCAATGCACTGCACCCAGATGAACTTGTACTGTAGGACTGCTTTAAAACTAAGTATAAACTTTATAATTTACAGAGGACCTATTATGTTTTTCTTTATTTTCCATCACATATATAACGTTACAGTTGTGGATTCTCATATTAAATGTGGCCAAAGTTTCAAACCAGCCCATTTTCATTCCCAACTCGTCAAATACTGCTGCTTCATCAGTGATTTTGACATCAGACACCTACACAAAGAGGCACCTTTTGCTGGGCTGTGTCAGTTTGAAACGCCACCAGTGACAACATAATATCAGGAGCAGGAAAGTCTTTTGATGAGGGGAGGGGAGGTAGATGGATGCCGCAAACTCTTGTGTTTTACCAACTCAAGTTTATTTGAAAAAGATACCTTGCGTATCTTACAAGCAAAACCTTTACATTTACTGTGAAAACGGAAGTGGAAACAGAAGATGCAATACATGTGACAAGCGTAAATTAAATTAATGAATGAAACTGACATGGCATCCTGGAAAGTCAACAACAGACACAGGAGCATACCCAGCACGTCATATGTTGACATAAAAGTCTACTGATAAGGCGGCGATATATGATGAGCTGTAATGAAAATGCATCGTCAATGTATGTAAAGGTAATCCCTGTGAGCAAAAACAGGCGTTTTCAGTCCGTTCTGAAAGCTCTGTTTTTTTCTACTTTTGGGACCACCTGATGTCAGTTTGTGACTGATTTCTTTATGTGATCTGCTTCAGGCATGTTAATGCAAGTGTTTGTACCCTCTACTGCATAGCCTACACTGCTGCATAGCCTATGTGGCTGAAGGCTAACATCAGGGAAACATGTAATCTTGGTTTCAGAACATGTCTGGTTGTTTGAGATTTTAGATTAGAAGCTTGGATTGGTGATTTTTCATAGTCGAAAGTTCGGCTTTACTCCGTTGAAGTTAGGCCTTGGCCGCAAGTACACTGCTACATTTAGCTAAATGCCAGTATCAGGGAAACCTGTAATGTTGTTTGCAGATCTCTTTCAATTTCTCCCCAGTTTCAGATCAAATTCTCGTTGGAACATATCAGGTTGTGTTGAGAAGCTTTTGTTGTCAATTTTTCACTGTAGAAAGTGGCGCTGTACTCCGTGAGGGGGCCGTACACATGCCACGTTTTTTGCGCCCTCAAATTCATTGTTTTTGTGAGTTGTGAGTTCAACTTTTGGAGCGCAGCAGCGCACTCTGCACATCATGTGACAAAAACCAACCAATCACAGCCATCAGATATCTTTCCCTTCTTCCGTACATATCAGTCTGTGGTAAATATGGAAAAGTTGGTCATTTTGGTGCAGGGCTACTAGAGCTTTTCATCTGTCTCATGGATGATATGCCCACACATACATAAACAGCGCTAGGAAGAAGATCAGCTCTGCACTCAGGGTTTAGGGTAAAATACGTTGCTATGATACATTGCTTGTTAAGGTTGCTTAGCAACCTTAGACACAACCTGCCGCTGTTCTCTTGAAAGCAGACTCATAAAAGGTACAAAAGTAGCGCCCAGTGCCCAACCTCCTGTTTTCCAGGTGGTTTAAGACGCGAAATGTGTGGCCCCTTACAGTCATTCCCACTGCTGCAATGATGGTGCAGAGATGCTGAGATGCAGAGGACCTGGAAACATTGACCAATCAGAGCAAACTTGGCTTTTTCGGGAGGGGGGCTTGAAGAGACAGGCACTCAAATGAGTAGTTTCAGACAGTATGAGGAAATTAAAGTTGTTTTTTTTGACAATTTAAGCATGTAAACAGCAATAGAAACACAAAATACAAGTATGAAACTGATAATGAGTATAATAGGTCCCCTCTTGAGGCATACTATCTGTTGGTTACTGCTTGTAAACACACTCGCCAGCGAAAATGAAAGTAAAAGCCATTCCCAGATTCACTCTCATTTGGCGTTTCGCCTGGCTATATTGGTGTTTTGTCAGTGCTGTGCCTCTTGGATGCTTACTGCTTATCATCTGGCACCTGGTCGCTATTAAACCCCAACCTCACATGAGCGCTGTGGGGGTACACGCCCATAAATGTCCCGAGAACAGAAAATAAGAAGAAAATAAAGAAATACAGGCAGAGGGCAGAGTCTCTGCAGAAAAAATACACCACCACACACTTCTGCTGGGTCATAAGTGATGATTGAGAGGGATTACTTCTGTTTGAGTCTATACATGTTTTTTTAATGAAAATCCTGCAGTAGAGTCTGTCTTTAAGCTAAAAAATATTTTGAATGCACCATCACCCAAATAACAACAAGTTCAAAGGTTATGAAGTAAACACCTTGCTCTGTATACATACTCTTTGAACTGTATGAATTCTCTATCTCAAAAGTATCTGTTTCATCCTCCCAGTTCTCCGTCTGTTTTACTCTTGCAGGCAATGTTTTGCTTGAGTGTGTTGCATAAACAGCACACAGCTCCCAGTGGCATAAAATGCACTTAAAACCACATCTGTTCCACCGTAACAGAACCAGTTAAGTCAAGATATAGACAATAAAGCCTCAGCCAAGATCCACTTACTAGTTTTTAATACCCAGGGATGTGGTTGAAAGAACCATAGTTCAGATTTTCAAGGTCAACAATGAACTTTCAGGCTCAATAAAGACTTTTTTTAAGACACTATAGACACTTTACTATTGTATCCCTCTCATTTACTGTCCTTCTGCCTGTAAGTTAAAGCTGAAATCGTTAATATACTGCACAACGCTGCAGTCAGGAATTATTGAAATGATAATTTGATGGTTGGAAGCTAATTAATCTTGCAAACCTTGAAAAAAAAACTCACGACATATACATATATGCTGTACTTTACTACGTCCATTGAATACCTCGAGACAGGGACACTAGCAGCAAAGGTTTCACTTATCTCGATATCTACTTTGGTGATTCCCCTCACTTGTCCGCCACCATGAGATTTTTATTTGTAATTTGGAGTGAAATGTCTCTACAACTACTGGACGGATTGCAATTTAATTTTGTACAGACATTTATTGCCCCCTCAGGATGAATTGTAATAACTTTTTGTGATCTCTGACTAAAGTTTTAAATACGCATCAGTCTAGCTAAAGCTGTTTTTCATGTGCCTGAATTTTAGTACATAACTATTTTAATTAAACAATAGGCAGGTTTGAAACATTTGTGATTAAACTGATGAGTGATGTAACACATTGCAGCACTTTTGAAATGCACTTACACATTCAATCATAGTGTTTGAACAGATGAGTTTTTTATGCATGTGTGGACATAAAGAACACATCCAACACTTCAGCTTTAAAGGTCCTGTGTTTAAAGTTTTTAGAGGGATTTAGTGGCATCTAGTGGTGGGGATTGCAAATTGCAGCAAGCTGAATCTTCTCCTGGTCAAGCCCAGTTCAGACCAATGATTTGTGACGAGACGAAACTGTTTTAGAACGTTGCAGAGAAAAGTTGCAGCGGTGTGAACTGGCCGATCTAAGCTCGACTTGAGCCGGCTGATGGTGTCACCTGTGGCTGGTTTTAAAACGTAAGGCTGGCCACCTGTTTCTACAGCAAACTGTCTCGTCGTGAATTCTGCTGGTCGAGTCAAAATGACTGCAAAGGTTTTTCAGGTTTTTGGAGCTGAATTATCCAAAACAAATGGATCCAGTGATTTACATCAGTGAAAAACATTAACAAAAGCAGTTTCATAGCAAAAAATTTTTTTTTTCATGATTCTGCTCATCGCAGAGAGGCTGCTCATCTTATTTGAACTCTTCTGTGGACTCAACAAACTTTACAAAAAGGCCCAGTGACAGACCAACACATGCCAAGTTATAGTCCTGTCATAAGTAATTGACATTGCGCCAAAATGGCTGTCTCCATTCGGCTCGTGAGTGTTACATCAACTCGTCCAGCCTCAGATCTTGCAACAGGGAAGTATAAATTCGATTTCAGGCTGGAGAGGTGAGAGTAGAGGAGGGGAGGGATGATGTTGGAGAATAACTGAGAGGAAAGAAGGGAGGAGGGAGGGATAAATGGAAGCAATGTTTGAAATTATAATTTAGTTCTCCCCACACATCGCTTCCTCTCGCCTGGAGCTCAGCGCTGCTCACAGTTTACTATTTGTTACCCTCTCTCTCTCTCTCTGTCTGTCTTATTACAGGGCTCTTATGATAAATCCTGAAGGTAAATCCCTGTCTATTAAACTAGCCTCTAAAGCTCTTCATGAAACCGTGTGTAAGTCATGCTGATGGGGCTGCTTGTGTGTTGCATTGATACATGCATGTTGATGATATATCTGTGTGTGTGTGTGTGTCTGTGAATTTTATATCATCGGAGTTTGTTTCTATACTTGATTATCTCCACGCTATCACTGGAGGGTAGACATTTGTGTTAAGAGGCATGTTTTTGAAATTTTAGATTATGCACGTTGTTGGGGGCGGAGTGAATGATCCCTGACAAGTTGAAAACTACTGGTGGGGGTTCTTGGAAAAAAAAAAAGACGCTAAGTGGATTAGGAGCTTGTTATCGTCAAGGAAGAAAGAGCAGACGGGCGAAATTAAAACATTTTGAAATACTGCTTGTATTCAGTTTTCCCATGAAGTCAGGTTGGGAAATAGTGTATTCTTGCTCTCTCACTTTTTAAAGCTGGCCTTTGGCTGCAGTGCATCCTGCAGGAATATCTAAGATTTACGTTCAGCTGCTGCCCAGGGCGCAGTGTTAACTGTATAGCATGTTGCCTGTCAGTCAGAGTGGGAGACGTTGCAGGCCTGTCTGTAGGGAGAGACTGTGGAGAAGAGAGGAAGGATGAAGGAGGGATGGAAAAGAGAGAAAAAGAGTATAAGCCTCATCTCCATTACATCCCATTATCTTCCCTGTAGCAGAGGGTTCCTTCAGGACACACTCACACACACTCACACCCACAAATACAGACACCGCACTGTAGTGTCATTGCTGCTGAACGGGCAGCTGGACATCGAGATTGATGGGCTCCTTTCTGAATTCAGAGGAGGTACCAGGGTCATTTAGGGCATACATACTCTCTGTACCTCTGTCACACGCAGACTTTGCTTCATTACCTTAATGGTGACACTGCTCTGAGAAGAGAGAGGATAATAGTGAGATGGTGAAGAGTGAGACAAAGAGAATTTTGCACAGTAAAAAGAGGAGAAGCAAGGTCATACCTTATCGTGTTATTTCATGATCACTTGGGCTCTTATTGAGAGCGTAATGGAGCTTATCGGCACTTCAGGTCAACCATGAAAGTGCCTGACAAGTTGTTGGCGGAGGTGACGTGACACTCGGAGGGGGCGTCATCCTCATATAGTCAGGGTAAGTGGAGATGTGCACTCAGTCTGCTGCAGCCTGTAGAGTTTAACTGCTTTCTGTGAGTGTAATAATGGAAGACTTGTGACCTCCAGGCAGGTAGCAAAATCTATGAGCTGTTACTACTTCAAACCAGTTTGATATTTCCTTTTTAGATGGCTTAATTTGAATATATGTTCAATATTGTACAGCAGTGATACTCAACTTGTGGCCTGTTGGCCAAATCTGGCACGCGATGGGGGGCAAGTCTGCCCACTGACCGTTTTCTAAGTCACAATGAAAACTAACAGACTGGGATTTTAAAAAAAATCTCCTCTTAATGAAATGAGGTAACAGAATGCATCAAAAACATCAGAATAAAGCTTTTTTCCCCTAAAAAACAGTGAACAAGGGGGATAACCTGGACCCACGCTAGAGGTCCCATATAATTTTTATGTATTACATTTTTTTTAAATTTTCCTGTCATTTTGCAGAAGTGGGCCTTGGGCAAAGCAAGGTGAGTATCTCTCCTCCATTGTATTAAAAAGTGCAATAAAATAGAAAGTCAAGTCACAAATAAAAACAGAATTTTGCTTAGCAGAAGTTGATCATCCTTTTTGATTCATGACCTAATATCTGCAGGGCAACCACAGTTTGATTTTTTCCGTCGGTTTTATTTCAGTAATTTTAGGAGGCATAAAGTGCTGAAACTATCCAGTGAAAAAGATGCCAAGGTTTCAGGAATGTCTGAAAGACTGGTTTTGTGTAGTTTAACTGAATCAACACATCTGATATTAATGTTGAATCAACATCAATTACTTTTCTTCATAATAAGGCATAGCTGATATATATATCCTTGTATAATTATGTTGGCAGAAACCTTCATGTTTGTGCAGCTAAAACGCAATTAAAACATAAAATACTTCAATTAGTTTATATTCCAAGACTTTTATAAAACATATGAAGAAACATATTTTAAGCTTTCCAGTAATTAAATTTAACACGACTTGTGACACCAGCGCATTGCTTGCTACGGTTTCTCAGTTGAAGGACATGTTTCCTCAAAACGGTGTGAAACAGTGAGCAACAGGCTTTGAGGTACATTGTCTCTCCTTTGGTGGGTGGGTCAGAGATGTTACCCAGTCAGCAGCAACATGCATATTAACCATATTCAAGTAGATAGATACTCAATTGTATGTATAATTTTTGTTTTTCTTTTGAACTTGATTCGGCAGTGTAAACATGTTTCCCATGTCAATGAAGCCCCTTAGAATTGAATTAAATTAAACTGAATTAACCCTGCTGTATGAAAGAGCAGTGCTGCAATGTTGTTAAGTGCACCGCCGTTTGTGTAACTAAACACTAAATGCATCCCAGGCCACCTGTTCCACGGTCACAGGTGTGTGAGGGGGTGCGGCCTGGAGAACAAGGAAGTGGAATTGTTTGGGGTGGGGAAAAGGAAAATGGAGGTAGACAGGGGACCGACGTGGCTGCCTACAATGGAGAGGGGAAAAGCCTTTAGCTCTTTTTTATGGTTGTACCTCCTGAGTGGGAAGATGTGAGCACCATAACAACTGAGCAGAGGAGTGGAGATGAACTCTCGGCTTGATTATCTACTCCCACTTCTACCTCTGGTGAGTTAGATTATTTTGTGGGGTTTTTGCAATGCATTGCTGTTCCTGATTCATATATTTGCATTTTGATGGGAGGACACATGTTTCATTTTTTGTTTTTTGGACATACTTGTGGACATTCAAGTTGATTCAAGTAAACTGTTTAGCGTACATTTAAATTTCCATTTACTACATTCCTTTGTTGTTGCTTCTGTCAAGAGGGCTTTAAATGCACCCACATACTTTGAATGTCATTATTTAACTACATTTTGATAAATAGATCTCAGTAGCTCTTGAATTAAAAATATAGGTATGCAGCGGTGGATTAGACAATGGGCTTATGGACACAGACATGCAAAAGGCCCCACCACTTCTCCTGCCTAGGAGCAAGACACACAGACCTTGATGTGGTTTTGTGTCTGTTTGTGATTGTTTTGCCTCCATTTGTAGTAAATTTGTGTCTGTGGAGTCCATTTGCATCTTTTTATAGTCATTTTGAGCCTCGTCCTAGTATGTTTTAATTTAAGATTGCAGGTGAAGGCCCTGACACTTTAGGCCCCTGACCCTGTACCTGGTATTCAGTTATCTGTCAATCAAAGGAGGCTTACGTTAGTATTTTTATGCAGTCAACACAAGTTGTTTTGTAAGCACTGTGTTGTAGGTTTAGGCCGGTTTGGATCTGTACTCCTACCACTTCACATTTTAACCATGTATCCATTTTAGATGTATTTTGATTTTTCTTCTCACCAGCTTAATAGTTTTTACACACAGTTGCAGTACACAGTGTTCACATGTTTAAAACTGAATTATTTGTGTGTTTTTCTTCTTCCAAAACACGAATATGTGGATGTATCTACCTGTTTTATATCAAATCATAACTTCTGTTCTTCAAATCGGCAGAGTTACTCAACAATCTTTCCACGTTTGCTCTGCTACCTGCAGAAGTACCCCCTGGGGTACTCGTATCTCTAATTGGGAATCACTGATACAGAGCATAAAGTAGCTCATTATTACTTATGGTTTATGCTTTGATGCAGACGCAAGTGAACCATAATTTAGGGGAGAAAAGAAGTAGGAAAAGTGCATGGTTAATTGTTAAGATTTGGTGTTAAGGATTTGAGGGGATACACTGGCAGAAATGGAGTATAATATAGTAAGTATAGTTTTCGTTGTGTATAATCACCTGAAAATAAGAATTGTTGTGTTTTTGTTACCTTAGAATGAGCTGTTTATGTCTATGTAGGGAGCAAGTCCTCATCCATGGATCCATGCATCCTCATGTTGCACCACAATGTACAGTAGCCCACAGTGGACAAACAAAGCACCGCATACATTCAGTTATCAGAGAAAATTCTGCTTTTGTCGAGTCTGTTGGTTTGGTGATCTAAGCCTTAGATACAAGAACAAGTTGGAGAAGGTGGTCAAGTTGTGCTGTAAGACCACTGGTGTTACTGGTTACAATCTGCAGTCCTCACTGCTAGATGCCAGTCAATCTCCCTAAATCTTACAGACTGTTCCTTTAAAATATCATCTACATTTCAACCATTCATCCATCTGCTTTGTCCCTCAAGTATTATGACACCAAAGAGTTTGACAGTGATATGTGCTGCAAAAACACAAGCTCTCAAAAAAGTGAAAAAGTCACTGCAGACTACAAAAACATCCATCAGAAAACTTTGATGTGCTCGGGACATGTGGAGCAGATTTCTGCCGTTTGTTCTACAGGAAGTTCATTACTCTCCGATCAGCTACAAAACAGATCAATAGCTGTCTGGAGTCACTTTCTCACATGTGTGCGTGACAGAGAATGTGGGCAAGAGTGTTTCTGTGTGTGTGTTTGAGTGAGAGAGGTGGGAAGAGAGGGTATCAGTCTGAACGACACAGCATTAACCGTCACACCACTGAGCTGTGGATGTGGATGTGGGAGGGGGCGGATGCAAGGAGAGATGGACAGATGAATGACAGGAGGGAGGAGGGGGGATTGCTTTCGTGATCAGAGCTTTGACATCTGTAAATTTAATTAAAGCTGTGTGTGTGTGTGTGTGTGTGTGTGTGTGTGTGTGTGTGTGTGTGTGTGTGTGTGTGTGTGTGTGTGTGTGTGTGTGCGCGTGTGTGTGTGTGGGACAGAGTGTGTGTACTTTAGTGTCAGTCCCCTTTCTGGCCGCCTGCAGGCACAACGCTGCCTCTGTCGATGGTTTGTCCTTCATCAGACGGCCCAAGGTTGACTAATTGGGACTGTAGCACATGCACATTTCCTCTTTTCCTCCCTCTTCCTCTCTATCTCATTTTTCCTCATTTATCTTAATTTCTACATCTCTCTTCCATCCCTACTTTTCTGCCTTTTTTTATACATTTGCAACAGATATTGAATTTTTTCATGATATACTGTATAATGGCAGCACTCACTCTCGATTACAGCCTGTCATGATCCCCTCTGGACCATTAGGGGGCACTCTGAATATCTATAATAAAGCCTGTTGGCCACAGTCAGAGGCAGACCCGTTATCCAGTATTTTGTACCATAAGGGTACATTTTGAGTTTGAATTGAGAGAGTGTTATATTATGCCGAGGTCCCTCTGCGGTAAGTGGACAAGCCTTATAGAGTGAATATGCTCTTACATTTTCCACATACTACGCTCATTTTCGGTTTATCTTTATATGACTGGGGGGAAAAAAGGCCCCATGATGGCTAATGGTTTAAATGACCTTTAGCAGTCCTTTTTACAGCCATCACTGAACATGTAAGCTGCATTTAGAGTGTCCTTCCCTGCTGGGACTGAGTGAGTTATCATTCAAACAGAAAACATAACAACCTTTCATCCATTTTGGATCAAAGTCTCAGTGGGAAGTAACTCATTGTCCGTGTCTTCCTTCGATCGCACAAGAACATCAATACTCTGCAAAACCCAGAATTATGTCCAAAGACTGTTTTTAAAGCTCTTGCTTCCTGCAATGTATGTCCTTGGCAGCTACTGTTTGGTTAAGGGCAATGTAAGGTCATAGTTTTGGGAAAAAAAAGATGATTTCTATAGTTAATTGTACTCATAATGAGTACAGCTCAACTAGTGAAAACGGTTGCACTGCATCTTCTGTGTCACGGGAGTGAGCTTTTTAAGGTGAAGGTTGATCGACTGATGACATGCATGCTTGGGCTTGAGAAATTCAGGGCTACAAACTGGGAGTTTGGGTTTTGAAAGAAGTAGACATTGGAGAGGCAAGGGGATCTAATGAAAGATGCCGTTAAGTTGTATAATGGGAAATGTAGGTTTTATTGGGCTCCTCCTAGATGGTCCAGGCAAGTGCAGAATCAGTCACTGATGATTACCACACAATGCATGCTACATCCTAGATTTGTGTCCAGCCTGATTCTATGATGTCACAAGTTGGCAGTGATAACATGACGTGATTGAGGTGGCCGCAGATTTTAGAGCAGCTGTTCTCCGCAGTAGACTGTAAAAATAATGGGCTAGCTACTGTGACATCACCTGTTGGTTTGTGGACTTCTGTTTTGAAGCCTCGAGTTAGGAACTTCAGGGGTCTCTGTGTTGTTTTTTTGGAGCCAGAAGTGACCATATTTGGATGAGAGACTGGCACTGTGGAGGAGCGAGGGGTGGATCTGACTGAAAAGATGAAGACACTATCGGCAAACAGTCTCGAAGACACTATTGGCAAGCAGTCGCTCAAAGCTGCCTGTCCTAATTATGCATAACTTTATGATTTAATAACAAATAAACAGTCAAGTCATAAAAATAGTCAGCCCCTGTACTTATGTAATGGATGTTGAAATTAGCTATAGAGACCAAAACAGTTTTTTGTTCCATGCTGTAAACATGTTTATTTCTGCTGTAGAGTTGGACATTTTAACACCGGGGTCTATGGGGATTGACTAGCTCCTGTAGTCAGGAGTTGGCTTCATTTCTCAGCCCCAGAGGTTGCTGCTTGCTCTCCACCAGCTGCAAGACCCAGGGCATGATGGGAAACGCCTGGCTGTTGCCTGAGCAAAGAGCTGATTGGCTCTTAGTTTTGACCACAAATACCGTGTTTTGTAGAAAATCCTAACTGTTATAATAGCTTTATTGGTAATGTAATGAATGTGTTGTGGGTGTGGTTTAGGCAGGGTAGGAGGCAGGGTTAGCACTGATATCACACTTGGGGTTTGGTGGTATTGACTCATTAGCTGCCATTAGTTGCACCTGGAGGGAGAGCTGGGGAGGCCTTTGAGCTGGACAGGCACGCCACATGGGAGACACCAGAGACAAGACATTCTGAAGACAGCGATTAACACGCCACCATGAATTATCCATGTAAATGCACATTCACTCTAAACAACCACTAAGAAAAGCGGGTCGGCCAGCCGACTGGTCCGACAGAATGGCACCCGAGGGGTTTCCAGTGGAGTAGCCGGTCCAGGCGAGCTGGTCGCAAGGAGCGGTGGCCTAGACAGTGAGTCCACCACACAAACCCCCAGATAGGAGAGGTCACCCCTAAAGTCAGGTGACCTTTACTACTTCAATTTTGACCTTTTTGAATCTGTCCTGAGCCCACTGACTTTATGGGAGTGTAATACTGAACTGATGTTGTACCTAGTTAATTGGTGGTTAGTTTAAGGCAACTTAAACATTTAGTTGAGGTGAGGGGAAGATTGTTATTCCTTGGGGATACTGGATGATTCAAACCATGTAGAAAATCCCTTCAGCGTATTAAGGGTCTGCCACTTGTAGTGAAAAGTGCCCTGAATGCAGCCTCATAAGGAGCCTGAACCACCTGAACTGGCTCCCCTCGCCATAGAGGATAAGTGGCTTGACTCTGAGGCTCTCATGGATAACAAAGAATGAGCCTGGTCACGCTGAGGAATAGCTTTGTTTTGGATCATTCTTACCAGCATTTTAATTCTTTCATTACCCAAAATATGTGACCAGAGATGCCAGACAAAAAGTAAATTTCCACATACAGTAGCTGCAGGAACAATATGTCCTGGAGCAGCTTGTGGACTTCTCTGCAGTTCACGTTACACATAGAATAAGGTTCAAGAGAACAGAGCTTATACATTTCGCAGTGGACTTGCCACACCCAGTGGCAGCCTCTGACACCAGTGTGTGGAAATCATCAATGGCAGTTGCGTAACCCTTATTCAGCATGATACCTCTGGTAACAGTACTCCGCAGGGGGGGGGGCAGAGTTGAGATGTTCCGCATGACTTTCCTGCTCTTTGATGGCTGGCATGAAAGTAACTTCAGACCCCAAGTAACTGAGTGTAGACACTGTGAAATTCTTATTTGCAGTTGGTAGAGTTGGTGGGGAGAGTGTCCCAGCTGCTGAAACATCCATCTCAGTCATCAACAGTTGAGAAATGTCACTGGAAAGAAGAAAGTATACTCAGTAGAGTTTCCCGGGATAAATAAGAGTTTGAGGAAACAATGGTTTTGCATCTGCTCCCTGGATAGCTAAAATCATTTTGTAAAGGAATATTTCTCCGGCTAAACTTCCATGTTTATCAGCGGAGTAATACTTCACATTCAGCTCAGCATTAGAGAAACATTTTTACTGAAAGCACTGGGTTTATGTGACAGCTTCCTAAAGTGCTGAGCTGCTGTTGGTTTACACTGCTGCTACACTTGGCTGCACTCATTGCTTTTTATATCATATGTAATCATGTACTGATGGTCATCAACGCTACATGACAGTTCATAAGAGATTGTCTGCTCCCAGCCATCAATTCTTGCAGAAGTAAAGCTGCGGTAATGAGTATTTTTATATTAACAATGAATCAAATGACTTCATGTCATAATAAAGGGGTTATTTGTGGTGAGAAATGCACACAAAGAATTATCACCAAACTGTGCAGTTCCCCTCAGCATTATAAAACAGTTTAACATCTTTTGACTCACTGGGCCTCATTAACAAACCGTTCTTAAGAAGAAATTTCTTCTTATGCAGTTTTTATAAAGATTCTAACAGTCAGCCTTTTTTTCTTATTGGCATTTAAACAGAATCTACACACACGCAGGAGCACAGTTGATTACTTACATGTTTGGGCAAAATAAGTGGTTGTTGCGTTTTATTCAGTTCTACAGTTTTACAATATTATTATTAAATTACAATTTATTTTTTTTAGAAATCATATTATTTTGCAAAAAATATTATCCATCCATCCATCCGCTTATCCGAAGCCGGGTCATGGGGGCATCAGGCTGAGCAAATAACTCCAGACATCCCTCTCCCCACCAACGCTTTCCAGCTCCTCCTAGGGATTGCGATTTCCCAGGACGAGATATGTAATCCCTCCAGCGTAGGGCTGGGCGATAAATTGATTTTTATTGATTAACTTGAATTTGTAGTTTCGGTCGATTTGTTTGAATGAAAATTGAGTTTCTCTTTAATATCCACCACCGACGCTGCGCACTGGGCTCCCGTAGCTCAGAGTGGGCTCACCCCCCCTTGGCTGCAAATCGTCCCAGTGCATACTAGGGATCACGATGTGATGAAGCCAACAGAACCACATCATCTTCAAAAAGCAGAGATGCAATTCTGAGGTTCCCAAACAGGATCCCTTCCTTCCCCTAATGGTCTTCTAAAATAAACACTACACTAACACTTAAATTCACATCAGTTATGTTAATGGGAAACATGCCATCCAATAATTAGTGATTGAGCACGTAAGAAATAATCACCAGTAGTTCAGGCGGATGGGACAAAAGGTAACAAAGCAGTGTTCTGGGTAAGTTATTACTATAATTTACAGAAATGCTGTGTGCAATAGTCCACCACCTTCTCTCCCCCTCTGTTTCTCTCACTTTCTGTCACTCTCTCAAAAGCGCACGAACGCCTTGGAGAGTGCCGTGTTGCTCATGTCGCTCATATCTGTCCTTAGTCCTGAAAATTGTGCTACTTTAATGCAGAAAGTTTGCTGTTTGATTCATCAAATGCATCTTTTGTGTTATTTTATATACACTATTGACGCTACTATAAATGACATCTCGACATCACGTCCTGCAGAAGTACCTCCACTTCAGAAATATTGAAGATTTTTAATGTGTGGGATACGGTGCTCCACCCTCTTTAGAACTTTTTTTGGGCATTCTTGACCTAATTATCTCCTTCTCAGTCTCAGATTGTCAGGTCATGTACCTATGCTAGTTAGATTCTACTAGCATGCGCTTCCATCTTACGAGGACAGCGGGATTCATCATTTTAAGAACACAGGTGCAAACAGTTCTGCAGTTTAAGAACATATCATGAATTTGATGTAGACTTTTATTAGGACCTTTCTCATAAAAGTAAAATTTGGGAAGATATTGGTGAATTAGGCCCAATTGTTTAATTTTACGCCCAGCAGCTTTGCTGTTTTAGCATCTGGCTGGTGAGCATGAAGCTAAAGGAGATATTTCCCTAAGGGGTTGGTGGAGACCAAAGCAGAGCAAAAAGAAGCATGAATACTGGACTTTCATCCATTCGGAGCCATCAACACGCCCCCAGATTTAAATAATGTTACTTCAGAACTTCTGGATTTGTAAATACGTTTGCTAACGTTTTTGCCATGATGGTCACATTCAGACAGCAGGTAAAGTAGATTTATTTCTCATATCAAATCAGATCTTAAAGAAAGAATGTCTGCACTTTTATCTGCAAGTGATCAGGTCTCATTTTTAAAATAATGTGTAGGACACATACTAAAAGTGTACATCCACAGAAAAGCCAAACGTGGTGTGCACAAAAAAAGAATTTGATTTACAAAACCGCAATTTCCTTTAATAAATTCCAAATCTACATGGAATTGTCCGCATGTGTATTAGTCTCATATCCTGCCCTCTACATGTCCACATTCAACCATAAATAGTCAATGCAAAGCACCTCATGAAAGTTGATGCCTGCTGATTAGATTCTTTACTGTGAATCACGGCAACAACCTAGTGTCAGTGCTGTATAAATATGTTTACAGCAATCAGACTGTGATTGCTTCACACCTTGCCAAAATGTGGTATCCCCCTCCCTGGAATATCATTTGAAAATGGGAGTTTGATAGGTGAACACAATTTATTTATATAAGTTTTGTGATGGCGAACTTGGTCTGCATCACGATTAGGGCTCGTGTTGAGGATATGGAGTGTAATTTTGTGCGAGAGCCGTCGCTGGCTTTATTTCCAGCCTTTGCTAACACAATCCATATGTGCAGGGGGGATGATGTGCGTGAGGTGACTGGAAAAAGCAGAGTGTGTGTGGCAGCAGCCGTGATGTCTACTCTCCAGTGACAGCACAGTCGTGTTCACTGCAGCAATTTTACACACAAAAATCTAAAATCTAAAGTCGTACTTGGTGATATATGCACAGAGGATATTATTTAAAACTAATGACTCTCTGTTCCGCAATTATGTAACACTATTTGATGTGTGCATTTTAACAGCGGCAGAGCTCCACAGCTGGCCATGAGTGTCAATGTCATACAGTATGGCGCTCTCCTCTGGGTTCTGGGAGGGGAACGTGATGGTGAGACAGCGCTGATGAAATATTGGATGGAATTTGATTTGAGATTTGAGTCGACATGTATCTTTAACAACTGAAATGTGCTTATGTGTCAGTTATAGCTCACTGAGTGACTCCATGAGTGACATGTGATGTAAAGTGTCCGTCTTTTTCTCTCCATTTGAGGAAATAGAATATTTGCAGTTTACATACAGTTGCATGCAGTTTGCTATCAAGTGGCTAAATGAGACTACAGAGCGTCACCACGCTGAGCACTGCTTTAAAGCTGCTTTGACTCTGGTGACGGCCTTTTGTAGCGTCAATTCCGGGTCCATTTGCAACTGTTCAGATAGGCGTTTGTCCCGCAGACTCACCACAAGCCTGTCCCCCACCATCTCATCATGTAGAGCCCCGAAACCGCAGTACTTCGCCAGGCAGTGCAGCGCCATAATGAAACTGTCAGCTGTCTCGCCCGTTTCTTGAAGCCGCTGATTAAACTTTACTCTCTCAAAGATCACATTCCTGCGATTCTCTTCTGCTTGCGTCTCCAATCTAGAAGCAATGCGGAATCTGTCGAAGCGTTTAATCCATTTAGGCCAGTCTTCAGCCCTGAAGGTGAACTTTTCTGGCGGGGAGACTTGAAACTGTGCCATGTTGCCGCTTCGTTCAGCTAACTGTGGCTAGGCTAGTTAGCTCCGTAGACGGTCTCCCGGTACTGCGAACTTTAGCCTGGCAGACTGGGACCTATCACTACAGTTGACCCACGTCTTCCGAAGCTGCTGGAGCATCCGTGGGCGGTGTTGCTATGTTGTTTCGCTAATGTTTGTTGAGCAGCAGGCTGACCTGCCAGGAAGGTGCCAGTGAGAGATCATGTGTGTACCACTTAGGCGTACTGCGGCGTGCTACTGCACGCAAGTTACACAACTCTTGTTCGGTGAATGTTTGGGGTTTCAACCTGGTTTCAACGTGTGTTTTCAGTTGTTTTTGTGAAGCAATTTGCATACTCGATAACATAAATTTGCACATCGTTGAGACAACAATGACGATATTATCGTTAATGATATATATCGCCCACCCCTAATTTACGCTTCAAAAACCATAAAAATGGTGTTAATTTGTGGACATTATTTTGCTGAACATGAATGTTTGTTTGCCACAGAGCTTACCCAATTGAAAAATTCCATAGGCTTTTTGATGAGGGAACACTTGCAGCCATAACTTCCTTGTCGGCCTACAGAAAAACATCATCCCTGGAGTACACGATCATTAATAGAAAAATAGTTTCAAGAAGTATATTATCTAGATAATATACCGCTTTGTAGAGTCTACACGCTGGCTCATGCTTGGCCCTCACAATGACGTCACTCTCAAGATAATATTTTACCTTTGTCTGAGATGTGCAGTATAGAAAACACAACAAGAAAGACCCAGGGGTTGATATTCTACAGAGAAGAGTCAGAGGCTCTAACCTGCTTTCTCTGTTCTCCTCTACCTCCATAGTCTTAAGACATGCTGGTTCAGTGAACTGCTCATCAGTCAATCACTCACACTCAAAATTGTTTATTTATGTTAGCTCTGTGATGGACTGGTGACCTATACAGGACGTTTCTTCGCTCTTTATTCACTGTATCCCGGCAAACGCTGCAGCCCCATGGCCCTCTATGGCCCTGAAAAGGCATGAATGTATTTTTAATAACCGTGTTTTAAATTCAAACTGCAGAGGTAGAGGATGACAACTTCCACAGACTTGAAAACAAACTGCAGACATATTCTCATTCAGAACAAATCCTACTCAATGAGGTCTTTTTATGGTAAAATAACACATTGGAGATTGTTTTAAATTAGTTAAACCTACCTACTGTGTCATGTATTTAAAACATGTCTTGACTACTTCAAATTCTACTGTGTGTGTGTGTGTGATTGTGTGTGAGTCTGTGTCAGCTAGCTTATGTGCCCTGCTCTGACACTAATGCAAATAGCCACCTCAAGGGCAACATACAGTAGGAGGGCGGGGGGGATGTCATCACTGATAAAAGGCCTGCGCACACGCACAAGCACACGCACACACTCACATTATTGCTGATGCCACCCAGCAGCCGAGTGTCCAAATTAATTACAGCCATCCCACGTGAGAACAGAGTGGCTGGCAGAGGCCTTGACTGCTGCTCCTCCCCTCCACTCAACTCTTCCTCTCTTCTCTTTCTCTGCTGGCTCACACTTCACTTCCAGACGGAGAGCGCTGAAAACAGTTTTAATCACTTCTTCTCCTCTGTGAGTCTGAAAATGGCAGTTCTTAAGAGTTTCAATCCTACATGTTTTAGCCCATGACCTTCCGTAAAGAGCACAGACACACACCTTTCAAAGTTCATAGTGTTGATGTTTTCATTTTGAGAAATCTATTAAATTTTTTGCTTCTGTATCTCAATTTTGTCAGCCGCCCACTTAGCATGGCATATTATATTCATATATGTAATAACATGGGCACAGAAAGGCACTAATGGTGTTTTTTAAATTTTATTAAATATTGATTCACTTCTGAGTTCATTTAAGAGCTGCATGTGTGATTGTAGTAAGTTGCCAAGAGTGCCTTCCTTAATCTGGTACTTTTATGGAAGTAAAGCAAAAGTCGCTCCACTCCTCACCTTCCCTTTTTCTTTTTAAATAAATAAATCAAACAAGATATAACATGTTAATTCGTGAGAGATTTAGAGGTGCTGCTAAGTGGACTTTGTTACCCTGGGATGATAAACTCTACAAAATAATGGACATAGCCACTGTGATGTCACCCAGTGGTTTGTGGACTCATTTTTGAAGCATCGAGTTCAGCCAGATACGATACAACACACTACGATACGATATGATACAATATACTTTATTGTCCCCGTGGGAAATTCATCTTGGACTCAGGAGCTGCACAAGTGTTGCTGCCTAACAATAACAATTCAGAGAAATGAAGTATACCACCATAAAAACATTGAGGTTGGCACAAATTAATTTTTAAAACGATTTATATTTGGGCGATAGGATGGAGTTAACCCCTCACGCTAGCTGCTAGCTTGATTAGGACTGTGCCTTTACAGTCATGGTTGACTATGATAATGCAAATGATAATTTTAACCCGCAAATACCAGGCTTAAATCACATCTGACTCCTCAGAGGGAGTTTTAGTTCAACCAAAACGCTGAACGAGACTTGTTGGCTCCGAAATTGTTACAGTTAAATTTCATGAACTGAAAACACACTGGAATATTGATGAGTATGGCTGCACCTGTACTCTGTGAATCTGGGGCATAGATGCATAATAATACCTAGATACCTGATGCCTAGATGGCGCCTATGCATTTCAGTGTAGTTGCTTTCCTGGCACATAAGCCAAAAAGTTCTTCGCCAAACGAGTTCTCGCTCATCTCATAGACATCATGGATTTAAAATCGCTTTTCTCAGCTTACGGAAAGTTTTACAAATATAAAACCTCCATGGATCGAAAACTCAAACTACAAAGAGTCATAAATTACCTTTTGTCGAAATGTCTGTTAACAGTTTTATAGGCCTCTCCCTTATAACAATGACCTATGGGGAAAATGCTTAGGTGATTTTTTTTCACCGCAATACTGTGAGTGGCTGCTGTGAAAAACTAGCTGCAAGGCTGTAAACGTGTTTATCTCTGCTGTAAAGTTGGGCAGTTTATCATGGGGGTCTCTGACTCGCTTCTGCAGTCAACCTCAAGTGGCCATTAGAGGAACTGCAGCATGTAGCACTTAATGTTACCGTCATTTTTCAGCCTTGGACGTCGCCGCTTGCTTTGAACAGAGCAAGGCTAGCTATGTACCTCCATTTCCTGTCTTTGTGCTGAGATAAGCTTACTAGCTGCTGGATACATATTTTCCGTACAGACATGAGATTTACCTTGGTCTGATTATTGGTTAGAAAGCAAATAATATTTTCCAAAATGTAAAACTAATCATCTGAGGTTTGCTGTACACAGGATTTGTTTCCTTTTTGTAAAATTGATCATGACTAACTGCTGAAAATGAAATAAAAGCTTAATGAGAAGCAAGACAAAGGTTGAGCTTGTCCGGTCAGTGTTTGTACTGTAAATTTAGCTGCTTTGAGGAGGCTAGAAGAGGCCAAACAGAGCTCACATATCCAAACGGTCAGCCACTGCTGAGTGGAAAAAGCCCTCCGGCGTTACACGATGGCAGCAAAAATCCCTGCTGCTCACTTCAACACTGAAAGGCAACACAACACTGCTGGAATCAGAGCGGCTGTTAGATCTCAGTTTCAGTTCAGAGCTCTCTGAGAATAATGGCAGTCCTACTGACCACAAAAAACATGTTTAGACTTTCTGGCAACACCTTTCAGAGTGACTGCATATGTGAGCTTTCTATTTTTAACATTTGTTGTGATTATTATAGGCCTACTTCAGAAAAAAACAAGCACTCAATTTATTTATTTTTTTAATTTGTTCATGATACGCACTCTGTAACCAGGTTAGACTTTAATTTGCATGTGCAAAGTTTTATATTTCCTATCACCATCTGTTGCGTTAAAGCCCCCTCCTCACTTCGACTCCTGCTTACATTATCTGATTTCTGTAACAAGCAATAAAACCAAGGTTTCCTATCAGATCTGCACATCCTTGTGTGTATCTCCACTAATTACACATGCAGACAAATTACTGCATTCTCAGGAGATGAATCTTCAGTCAGCACTTCAGCAGAAATGCAAATCATGTCAAGTTGGCTCGACTCTGCTGTGAAGAGTTTTCTGATTTCTCCATTATTTGCACACTGTGAACACTGTGAGTGTTGTCATCTTGCTGAGATGCATCAAATGTGTGAAGTTTAACATGTGTGTGATTGGATGCTGTTCAAGTTTAAATTGCAGTGTTTCCCTTCAAGTTGCTCAAATGTATATCTTAGATGAAATATTTGTTTCTTCATCAATAGTTTCATTGATGATAATCTGATATGGTGATTCTGTTATAGGGTTAAGAATAGTTTTACATATATGGAAATATACCTATTTGCTTACTTGTCCTTACTTGTCGAAAAAGAGTTGATGCGATAAATGGGATATGGAAACACCTTTGCCGAATAAGTTCTGACATAGTGAACATTTCATTCACATGACTCATCAGCTGTCTGCATCTTCCGGATATTCCCAAAACGATATAATTTGTCTTTGTCTGTGGACAGCACAGTACATAGCCAGTATTAGCTACAACCCAATCACCAGAAAAAATGTTGGCTTTGTACCTTTCTGCAAACCACTGATACATTAAATTTGCACATTAATATGTAGTGGATACGTCAAAGCTTTACGTTAAAACAGAGATGTGGTTAAGTAAGTAAGTAAAATTTATTTGTATAGCACTTCTCACAGAGAGGACTCACAAAGTGCTTCACAGGATTAAAATACAAACAAGAATACATACATACAAACATACAGGTCACATACAGAGACACTCTGGTTCTAAGCCTAGTGCGAGGAACTGCCAACAGGCCGTGATCGGCCGACCTAAGTGTCCTACTAGGAACATATACGTGCGGCAGGTCAGACAGATACTCAGGTGCCTGATCATGAAGGGCTCTGAATGTTAAAACAAGGATTTTGAACTGGATTCTGAAGCTGACAGGAAGCCAGTGTAGGGAGGCCAGGACAGGAGTAATGTGGCAGTTTTTGGGTGATTTGGTAAACAGCCTGGCAGCGGCATTCTGCACCAATTGGAGGCGATCTACAAGAGTTTTACTGAGACACATGAAAAGAGAGTTGCAGTAATCCAGACGTGATGACACAAAGGCGTGAATGATCATTTCTAGTTCAGCATGTGATACAACAGATTTCAGTTTTGCAATGTTTTTTTAAGGTGGAAAAAGCATGTACGGGTCAACATGTGAATGTGTTTATCAAAGTGCATGGCCTTGTCAAAAATAACTAGAAGCAGTACAGTCAGGTGCGACAATAAGGACCTCGGTCTTAGCAGCGTTAAGCTGGAGGCAATTGTTGACCATCCAGTCATTAATTGCAGACAAACAGTCATGCAGTACATTCAGACAGTCAGGATAAAAGGAAAAATACAGCTGAATATCATCCGTGTACATATGATAAGATACACCCTCAGACCTGTTGATAATGATTCCAAGAGGTAGCATATACAAAGCAAACAAAACTGGAACCAACACTGAGCCCTGAGGTACCCCACAAGACAGGGGGATGGACTCGGACATAAAAGGACCAGATGCTACAGAGAAACTTCTACCAGAGAGGTAGGAGGCATTATCCTATCTAGGAGCCTATCTAACAGGATGTGGTGATCCACAGTATCGAAGGCTGCGCTAAGGTCAAGCAGCACTAGGATGGTAAATTTACCAGTGTCAGAGGCCATCATGATGTCATTAGACACTCTAAGAAGTGCTGTCTCAGTGGGATGCTGCTGACGGTAACCAGATTGAAATTTGCCATAAATACAATGCTTATTTAGGGCAGGGACTAGTTGGTTAGCAACGACTTTTTCTAAGATCTTTGAAATTAAAGGCAATTTAGAAATGGGCCTAAAGTTGCTAAATAATGAAGGGTCCAGATTGGGCTTCTTAAGCGGCTGGACAACCGCATGTTTAAAATAGGAGGGGAAGCAGCCAGAGACCAGTGAGCAATTAATAATATAGAGCAGGGAAGAGCTGATGGAACCAATAGCTTTTTTCAGTAGAGACGTGGGCAAGATGTCTAACAGTTAGGTTTATACACAACAACCACATGCTTATGGTTAGAAAGATTGTTTTAGCTTGAAGAACCCTGTTTGGGGGAACAAGCTCCACTGCAAAAGCAGCAATGTCTTGGTAAAAAAACAATTGCTTTTTGGGGCACTATGCCTGCTGACAGGTCGCTGAAACACCCACGCATGAAGTCTAAAAAGCCAATGGAAAAACACCAACAGGTCGCTACAAAACACCCACGATTGGAGCCTAAAAGCTGATGGAAATGCAGCAATGACTCGCTAATATTAGTCTTGAACAGTACTCTGCATTTTGGCAGCCTTCTTGCCTATATGATACACCATCCACCGTCCCCTGTCCTCCACGTCCTGATTACAAGGTCAGCTCATATATTACATCACTTTAGAAACGTTGATATGATACATATGAAACGTGCAAATGTAACGTATTTATGGTTAGCAGAAACATGTAACGCCAACTTTTTCTTCTGGCCTCTTGGCTGTTAACTGATATAAAAGAACTGTGGAGACTTGCTCACTTGAAACAAAGTAAGAAAGACCAATACAAAGGTGAAATAATCCATAAGAAGGGAAACAATGCAGAAAGGGAGAAGAAGAACACAGTTTTTTAGAGGTTGTAGGCAGTTTTGAAGAGGTGTGTTTTGAGGGATTTCTTGAAGGTGGAGAATGAGGGGGAGTCTCTGATGTCTTTAGGGAGTTAGTTCCAGAGGATGAGAGCGGCAATCATGGTTTCTTGTCATTATCCTGTCATCGATGGGTCAGATGGCCGAGGTGACTTGTTTTGTTTTCTAGTTTGCAACCTCTACTTCTATTACTCTGTTTTTTGACGGATTATAGCCATGCATAGAGCTTGTAAACTATGCTTTAGTCTGTTCCCTTCAAACCAGTGTATGGAAACACACCTACCTCGCATGTATTTTTTGCGACGTATCACTAGTTTGCTTAAAATTGGCTTGTCAGTTGAATGGAAACACGACTTGTTGGATTCTCCAAACTGTGATGTAGAGGAAATGAAGAAGTAACCAGAAAAATAAAACTCTTGTGAAACTCCTGTCTAGAGAATAAATGAAACAGCCTGTCTGTGTGCCTTTGCTGTCGGCACTCTTATTAAAAGTTGGGAGCTGGCCCAACCTCGGTGCTCCTGGATATCTGTCTCTGCTCAACCAACCATCATCGCAGATACCCATAATGGGTAGCTGGGATTTTGGAGGTGTGAACATGAGCTCCCCTGTGAGCCTCTCTGAGCTACAGTTACCCAAACACCTCTTCTGTCAGTCCATAACTAAACCACCTAAGCCTGTTTCAGCCTGTAGGCATCACTTGGTGTAACCATAATCAGCAGACTTCATCTGTTGGTCTTCCCTACAGACTTTGTCACCTGCCAAACCAACGCTCTCTCATTCAAGTGTTGAAACAACGGCAAACATTTTAATCACAAAGACACCTCTTAACAGACTGTAACATGTGAACTCATTTACAGCTGAATTATCTGCTCCATCAGGAGATGTCAATCCTCAAGTATTCACGAGAATGTGTCTAATCTCCAGAAACCTGCTGCTTCTTCCTCGCTGCCTCTTCCTGCACAGAGGCTCCACTTTATTCTGTGAAATGATATGCTAATCCTGTTGGAACTGAGGTATGTGCTTGTGCGCGTGTGTGTGCCTCCATGCTGACACCACTAAATGCATGCCCGTCATTAGAGAGTGTGTGCGCAGCTGTGTGTATGTGACACAGTATGCGTGTCTGTTTATAGTCAAGATTGTCTGCTGAACCCAGTATGTGATAAATGGAAGAAACTAATTGCCCGATAATGCTGAAGAAAAATGAAACAGTCTCTGCAGTAACTTTGTGACACTGTTTCCCTCCACAGTTTTTCATGAATACATTTGTGGGATGTTTCCACTTATTGCTGCTTTGTGACTGAGAGGAAGTGAAACGCTTTTGTGATGAAGTGATTAAACGTTTAGAGACCTGCTTTGTGTTTAACTGGTGTCTCTTATCGTGTGATCATAAGGATGATAATACGATTATTGTCTGCCGTGAAGACAGTAGTACCGAAATATTGTTATTAATAAAATAATGGTAATAAAAAGAACTAACTGCAAATGTCAGTACAGTGGCGTTTCTGCTCACCAACACAATCATTATTTCCATCTTCAGCTATGCAAAAACTCATTCTAACTGGCATTGCTGTCTGTTTCATCCTATTGCCTTTGCATTTAAAATCATAGTTTTTAGTTATAAGTCCATCCATCCATCCATTTTCATCCGCTTATCTGGGTCTGGGTCACAAGGGCAGCAGGTCAAGCAAAGCATCCCAGATGTTCCTCACCCCAGAAACGTTTTCCAGCTCCTCCTGGGGGACCCCAAGGTGTTCCCAGGCCAGATGAGATATGTAATCCCTCCAGTGTGTTCTGGGTCTGACCTGGGGCCTCCTACCAGTGGGACGTGCCCAGAAAACCTTTTTTAGTTTTTCATTTTGAAAAGACACGATGTAACGAGCGGAAATTGACGCATCGTCCCTGTGCATCCAAAACTGTTCCTGGAGGGGTACCAGAGCATCACAGTTTGATGTGTAGGACCACTGACCATCCATCCAGCTTATACGAAGCCACGTGACAGGGGCCAAGCAAAGCACATTGTACATTTTACCGTACAGTGTTAATGCAAGAGATGAGAAAATGGAGCCTATCCTAGCTGACATTGGACAAGAGGTGGGGTACACCCTGGACAGGTTGCCAGACTATCAGAGGGCTGACACATAGAGACAGACAACCATTCGCACTCACATTCACACCTCTGAGCCAATTAACCTGCATGTCTTTGGACTGTGGGAGGAAGCTTGAGTACCCCAAGAAAACCCACGCTGACACATGCAAACTCTGCACAGAAGGGCTCCCCCAACCTGGGTTCAAGCCAGGAACCCTCTTGCTGGGTGGTGACAGTGCTAACCACTCTACAACTGTGCCACCAACAGAGGACTTATATTTGAACAAAATTAGAGATATTCACACCATAAATTGATGCAACAATGGCACAAATTGGTGCCTAAAAATTTCAGACAATTCAGTGTTTGATGCTCAAAATTGTCTGGCTGAGGACCCCCAATCCCCCATTTCATGTGTGTGGAAAGGAAACCTACGCCCTCGAATGTGTCTGTTTATGCAGTGGACGTCTGAAACATATCATCTTCTCATAAAACTGGGAAAACTCGTGAAGTCGGCCAATCAAACAATAAACCAATGTTCATTTCCTCTTTTAGCTGTGTAAGAGAGACAGGGTGTTAAACTCCTTGTGTTTGTTTTCTACCAGGCAGTCTGAGCATCCCTCTATGACAGTGCTGACTATGTTTCTAGAGAGCTTGAAAACAACAAAAAACCTGTCTCATTGACCATTTCACTTACTTTTCAAACTAGCAGCATTATTAATATCTCTATTCCATTCATGTGTGCCGGTAGCAGTAGGGCTCTGGTATTGTTCATGCTGACTCTCTGATATTGGCACACAATAAATGAGAAAAAGCTGTTGTTAATACCATTAGTTGCACCTGTTGTTTTCCTGCTTTGACGAGTGAAAATGTCAGCTGTGATCTGTGCTCGTCTGTTTCTGTTCCATTGTTTTGTCCTTTAATTTCCTCTGCGTCTCTTTTATAATTGGTGCTATTTGTTCATCTGACAAGTTGTGTACGTTTTGAGGTCTTTGTGAAAACCCATGACTTCCCACCTATCCTGCACGGTCTACTTTCTATTTTGCTATTGTGCCATGTAATTTCAAATGATATACTGTTTTAATGCAGTATCATTTCTATGATCCAGCTTTAGCTCGGTCATCAGGACACTGAAAATTAGTCCTTTGAAGCCTCTCTTTAAAATATGAGCAGTGTCTTTATTACTTTGACTGCATTCCATATCACATGCTTATTCTTTTTACTTTTAGCACGTATCTGCAGCTGCCCTTACAAAGTATGTACTGTTGCATGGAGTACAATTGGGACATGTTACTTTGTCATCACATTGTGTCTTGAACTTTGACCCTCTTGCTCATATATCTTTTGTAGTTCGTAACGTGAAATTTGCAGTAATAGGAAAACGTCTGCATTACGGATCACAGCAGATCTTAACGTTGTCATCTAACGTTACCTTGAAGATACAACACAATGCCATTCGTCAGGCTCACAAGAGGAGAGCTCTGCTGCTGTTGCTTTGCTATGTATGTAGTTTTAACTTGTAATTCTAACTGCATATATTGTAGATTGTTTGTGAGTGATTGATTAACTGCAGTTATTGCGGCTACAGCTGTTACCTGTCTGCGGCTTAGTCGATGTGATGCATCTTGTGGGTCAGAATAGATTGTTGGGATAAGTTTGCCTTCATGGCTTTCTGCCAAAAAGGGATTTCTTGGGTAAAGCTAGGAAAGAAAATCATGGTTTGGGTTAAACTAAATAGATTCCTGCCACAAAGGGCCGTCTGGTAGAAAGCAAACGTCTCCCATGTGTGTCAGAATAGCCAGAAAAGCCTGCTGGCTTGCATCCTGCAAAATGCCACCAGACGCAGTAGAACATTCTGGTATTTTTGGCATACTGCATTTTATATACTGGGATCGACTAAATCTCTTTCTGGCATACTGCATAGTATGCTAGTATGGATATTGGAACGTAGCCTGTAAGACCATCCTGAAGGCGTGAGCTCAACATTCTGTTTCACTCTCTCTATCAGTGTGGACTCCAGGGGTGTTAATATAGACAGTGCAGGCAGTGAGGTTGCACTGGGGCCCTGAGGTGGGTGGCCCCTTCAACAATATGTAGGGTGGAGAATGGGCTCATATGAATGACTGCCACCTTGAAAATATGCCTGTGTTCAAAGAAAAACTCTCATTAAATTAAAAACAGTGCCATTTGCTGTATATGCCCTTAAAAAAGGTAAACCCATCTCATTTTTATTACTATTTTTTGTAGTAATAAAAATAAAAATATAAATATATAAAAATTGTGAAATTCAATTAATAATTTCTATTTTCTTCGGTATTTTTTTGTTATATCCTCCTGAGACCCTGTGTCCTCCTATGTGGACATCACATTTTGGGTTTACTGGACCCTGTACTTAATTCTGCTTAACTCAGACCTGTTGTCCTCATTCATGGACACTTTTTTGTGCCATGTAGTGGTAGTAAGAGCACAATACACTAATCCATGTAAAAACAAGATGGCAGCCATCTCTGCCAAGTCAGTCTTGCAGCCAATCTTGACACAAAAGTGGACAAGGTTCAAAACCTGATTACATTTAATGATTGGAACTTTTTTATTTGTGATAAATAACGTTTGTAGTTTGGTATGGCAAAAAAAATTGACCAATTGTGGCAACATTAACAAGCTAAGACACTGTTAATTAGAAAGTACTCATTTGAAGACACTGGGGATTTATCATCAGCTCCTTGAAGGGCATTGGGACTTAATTATCCTCTCATTTGAAGACATTGGGACATTATTATTGTTGACAATGTTTAATTATTTTATACTTATTGGGTCCTACTGATGGGGCGGCATGGTGGTGTGGCAACGCAACGTAGATAGACTGAGTGATAGCTTTGGGTGATATAGACTGAATCCTCTTTTCCTGAATTTTTCCACAAAGCAATCCCATTCATTGACTTGTGGATTTGCCTGCAATTATCTAATGCCAAACATATTAAAGGGATAGATACCTCTGTGTGAACAGTATTGAAAAATTGGTTTATGCATTTCTATCCCCTTACAGCACACTATCAAACCACTCAATCCCATTGAAGGGATTAGACTCGTATAGCATTATTCGAAACCATTTCTGAGAGTACCCCATTTGATTTAATCTTGTTTTAAAGCCCCCTTTAGTCTAGAAATGAGGCAAACCAGTACAGTGAATCCAAATCTGTGTTACCAGGCTCCCTGTCTCCATCAGGTCTCTCTCACAGTGTTCATTCACTATTATGAAAGATTTTTGACTCCCACATGTTGTTGGAAAGAACTGATTGGAGTTGTGTAATCTTTTGTAGGACTATAACCAAAATAAAATCTTTTTTTCCCTGTCTTCAATCAGTCACTCATCTTGATCCCGTTTGGACTATTACAATCCCTTTATTCTGGGCTTATCCACGAGTCTATCAGACGCCTCCAGCTGATCTAAAAAGCTGCTGTTAGGCTTTTCATCTAATTACAGTAGACAGGACACTTATTACACCCACAGCTTCCTTTCTTTGCTGCCTCCCTGCATCAATTTTGAAAAATTTGCTGATAACACTGAACATTCGGGTTACTGTCGAGATGTGCTATACATCTCTGAGTGCTTCTCACTGAGCATCTTTCAGTCACAATCATTTCACTTTTTTTTGTTAGGCTTTTATTTTCGTGTGATCTGTTTTTATCTGTTTATTTCCACTGCTTCCTTATTATTATGCTGCTTTGTTATTTAGCGTAATGTGTTTTGTTTTCACTAACAATCATCACTGCTATCATTACCGCCCTTACATCAGCATCCATAACCCATATTTGAACCAGCAAACTCAAATGTAAGTTGGGTTGTCACAGTGGAGGAGTTCTTCTGTACCCGACAACAGAACACCCATTAATGTGGAGAAAATGCAGAATGTTTTTATTTGCGAGACACTTGACGCCGGCAGTAGCTTGGCTCTGAATCCATCTCAGTTCGCCCGGCCTTTGATGAGATTGGAAACTATTTGTTTTTATCATCTGCACGCAGAAGCACTTGTTTACTGTCACCAGCGCTGCGAGTGAGCATTTGAAATCACAAAGCAAGCAAAGCAGCCGTAACAGCTGTTGTTTGGACATCTCTTCGCTGCTCACAAAACTGGAAAAAGAAAAAAAATATATCCGTGTATCACAATCCATTACGATTGTGACAGAATAATGACAAATGATTTTAATACTTCCCTGTGTAAAAGTGATGAAAAATCATCTGCTGTAAAAGGAAACTGATCTTTTGTCACTCTGGAATAAAAATAACAAGTGAGAGGGATTTGGACGTTGTGTATTTTTGTCGCTTCCAATTAAACAGCACAGCTTAACAGCATCTTTTTTTGACCTATTTTGTTCTGCTGTCTGTAACATTTAGTGCAGGTGTTCAGTTTTTTGTGCTCACAGCCTCTTGATAATAGAGACTGCAGTGTGCTGCACATGGACACCACTAAACAAGTTACTGTATTGAAAGACAAAGTGCTGTAATCTCCTCTGGGGTTACTGGGAGCCTTTAATTATTCATAGATTAATAGACTGTAAAAATGTGTGTGTCCCTAGATGGCCACTTTATGTCCTATAACTCTAACTAGCTATTTTTCTTCAGCTGTGCTCTGGAAAATAGTCTCTTTGAGAGAGTGGGCATTTTTAGCTGCAGGATTTATTCACTCCCCCATTACTGTTTATTGGACATTTACATTAATATTTATGATATGCCATTTTTATCTACAGCAGAAGTGGACTTGTCTGAAGATGAATACCTCAAACTAGTTATAAAGCTGTGGCAGAAAAAGATTATGAAGAGGTTTAAATACAGACACCTGAGCACAGGACTCTGAGGGAGACGCAGGTTCTGTCTATTCCAGTAGTTATCAGTGTTATTTTTTTCCCCTGTCTTTATGCTAAGCTAACCGGCAGCTGGCTTCAGCTAAATACTTGACACACAGACAGAATCTTATCATCTAACTCTCAGCGAGAAAGTGATTAAGCCTAAAATGTTGACCTAGTATTCCTTTAAGGCAAAAAGCTACTCAGATAAAGTTTGGGAAAGATCATGGCTGAAGGGGGAATGCACTGATTTTGCACATCAAAGTCTGTTTACAGGTCTGAGGGAGTAAATTCCCTCAAGTGATGTCACTTGAGTCATCAGTTTGGTCTGAAGAAGACTACAAGTTTGGAAATGAAAAAAAAAAAAAAAAAATTGGGGTCGTGGATTTGAATTAAGCGAGGATGGATCACTGTAGAAAAATAAATTATTAAATTGGTAGCTTTGAGGCTGCAAAATAATGAGACTGAATACACTGGGACATGGGAACATAATGTTTCTATAAAAGGAGGATAAAAGAAAAGAAGAAAATAATCCAAGACCACTTTTATTTTATTTATTCCTTTTTCCCCTCTGTGTCTGATTTATGCTAATAATGGTTGTCTTTATCTGTCAGTGCTGTTCTACAATATTAACATTGCACATTGCATTGCCTGTGCTGTGTGAAGCTGAAGGAAAGTAACAATGTTTGTTTGAGGGATGCATTAGTAAAGGGTTTGTTTAGATATGCAACACATTCCCACTCCCAACTCGTTAAATATTGTCATTTGGTCAGTGGCTGAAATGAGTTTTCTCCGTGGGCTCAGCCTCAGAGATAGGGGAAGGAGCTCGGTTATCAGAGGGAGTTCCAAGTAGAGCTGCTGCTCCTTTTGCGTCGAAAGGGGTCAGTTGAGGTGGTTCAGGCATCTGATCAGGATGCTTTCTGGGCGCCTCCTTTTCGAGGTGTTCTTGGCACATCCCTCTGGTAGGAGGCCCCGCAGTAGACCCAGAACAAGCTGGAGGGATTGTATATCTCATCTGGCCTGGGAACTCCTCTGGGTCCCCCAAGACGAGCTGGAAAGCGTCGCTGGGGAGAGGGACGTCTGGAATACTTTACTCAGTCCTCTGCCCCTGCGACCCGACTTCGGATAAGTGTTTGAAAGTGGATGGATAGATGGATGGATGGTCAGTTTTTCTGCACCAGTGAAATGCCTATAGTCTCTTCTCAAAATAAACTTCCAATGTAGGTTTAGAGAAAAGATCATGGTTCGGGTTGAAATAAGTACCTTAGTTAGTAACTTAACTTATCGTAACATCATGTGACATATGTCACACATATGTTGAAGCAAGCGGCTCGAGGCTACTTTAGGATACTAGTATAACACACATATCATGTTGGCAGTGGAGTTTAATTATAGGTAATGTAGGTGACAGGTTTTGACAAGAAAGAAGAAGGAGCGGAGTAAAAGAGAGAAACTACCTCTGGTTCTTACATATCGATTTTTATCCCTTTTGTTGTTGTTTTTTATTGTCCATTATGAGTCAAACAATCTTGTAGGAGTGCAATGATAAAAGTGTTCCCCGCTGTCAAAGTCAGACCTTTTGAAGACATACAAACCTTAATAAGTTTTGCAGCAACGTCATACTGCAGCCATGTTTGCCTCAGAGAGACAACAATCAGTTTCATGGCCAAAAATAGACACAGACAAACATAAAGGTTGTTTCAGCCATTTGAACAAACAATCGATGCCTTTATTTTTCTAGCGAGGAAAGTCTCTGCTGGCTGTTTAATAATTGAGCACATCTGCAGTTTTATCACCTACCTTGTAACAAACCAGTGCTCATCTCCACATAAGATATTGCAAAAATAAAACATTATATGAGAGGTACAGATTCAAGATGGATGCTTAGAACAGAAATGCAGCTTTTCCTGATGCAGATGTCGTAGTCCTGACTATCTTGTCATCATTACTGGCCTCATTATGTGGCACCAGCTAATGCAGAAATCCTCAATGCATACTAATCTGCTACATCACCAAGCAGCCTGCTCTCAAAGTAAACAACAGGTGTTTATGAGCAAATAACAGCTTATTGTGATGAATCTGTGGCCAGAACCGAGGACCTGTTGCTGCTGTTATGCATCATTAAAAGTTTTACATATTTATTTGAGACTGTCCTCCTAAATATGACCACATAGATCATATTTAGGAGGCAGATTATTACAACCCATTTTACTATAAGGTAAGTGACCAGTGGTGACTGTAGTGGTTATCACGGGAGCAAAGAGGAAGTCAGATGACATATTTTAAAGAACGAAAGAGCCTGTGCATGGAGGCAGTTGAGGTGGGTAGATGGGTCAAACAAATGTAGGACTTTCACCCTGGAGACTGGTGTTTGTGTCCTGTGTGAAACCATCTGTCAATATTGAGTTATTTTAATGTGTAACACAGGTATTTCATGTTTCAGTCAATGGAGTTATTTTAGTTCCATGTAAAGTGAATAAATGTGATGTTTCCCAGTGTTAACTCTCTCAGTGACAGCTTACTGGCTCCGAACTGTAGTTGGGAACATGCTGGCTTATTTGCATTAATTCAGCTCGGCTTGGTATTAGCTGGTAACTAGCTTCTAGCGGTCTGGACCACTCAGCTGAAGCAAGGATAGCAAGGCATTCAGGTGCCGTTCACCAACAATGGCTTTTTTGCAGTCTTCACCACAAAACAGCAAACATGGCCTTCTCGTGAGGTTAAGCAGTAGCCCTGAGCTTATCTAGACACTTAATTCTACTGCTATCATCACTTTGCCGCCTGGCATCTTCACCAGGACACCTCGAGAGAGAGAGAGAGAGCTGCTTCCCTCCACACACACCGTATCGCATATCACACACTCACAGGTTACTCACAAGGCCACCGCCTTTAGAAGGGAAAAAGGGTGAGCCGCTAACACCAGATATTCCCAGGTTAAACAGATACTGAGTGAAACATGATGTCGATTTCAGCAGGAGACCTCAATAATTTCAGTAATATAAAAGTAGTAGCAACATAAATAACTTTAGGTAATCATTTTATATGATATGAAAGACGTACCTCACTGTAAGTCAGGAACGTTCTTATCCTGTAGGCCGAAATGTAAATAAATCCTGCACTGAAATGTCTGTGGGCTTCGAGGGATTTATAGCTCCTAAACTGTTAACAGGGATACACACCTACAGTCAGGTCCATAAATATTGGACATTGACACAATTTTCAGTATTCCAGCTCTGTACAACACCACAATGGATTTGAAATGAAACAATCACGATGTGCTTTGAGTGCAGACTCTGAGCTTTTATTTGAGGGTATTTACATCCAAATCAGGTGCACGGTGTAGGAATTACAACACATTTTATATGTGCCTTCCAACTTTTTAAGGGACCAAAAGTAATTGGACAATTGGCTTCTCAGCTGTTCCATGGCCAGGTGTGTGTTATTCCCTCGTTATTTCACTTACAAGGAGCAGATAAAAGGCCTAGAGTTCATTTCAAGTGTGGTATATTCATTTGGAATCTGATGAGGTCATTTCTCAATATGAAGTCCAAAGAGCTGTCACTGTCAGGGAAGCAAGCCATCATTAGGCTGAAAAATCAAACAAACCCATCAGAGAGATAGCAAAAACATTAGGTGTGGCCAAATCCAAAGCATGCCACCTCATCAGTGAAGCATGGTGGTGGTAGTGTAATGGCGTGGGCATGTATGGCTGCCAGTGGAACTGGATCTCTTATATTTATTGATGATGTGACTGCTGACAAAAGCAGCAGAATGAATTCTGAAGTGTTTCGGGCAATATTATCTGCTCATATTCAGCCAAATGCTTCAAAACTCATTGGACGGCGCTTCACAATGCAGATGGACAATGACCCGAAGCATACTGCAAAAGCAACCAAAGAGTTTTTAAAGGCAAAGAAGTGGAATGTTCTGCAATGGCCAAGTCAATCATCTGACCTGAATCCGATTGAAGGGATGGGATGTTTTGAGATTTGATTTATTTTTATTCTTATCTCTATTTTTACTCTATCACTTGTATGCTTTCTTTAGTGTTACTATTTTGCTTCTCCTAAAAAAAAAAAACAGAGCATACTGTGACTTGTTTGCATATATCTTGTAATGATGTACAATATTTGCCAGTGTGGATATGCACATCCAGATGTTTGTCAGTCAGCTCTAATAAAAAATACCTGAGACCATTTTAGTCAAACCATGCTTTTTTAAAACGAGACGCGGCTCCAACTCGAAAACAGTGTTTTGATGCATTGGATGTGCTGAATGTGCATATTAAGGCAGTACAGGAGGAGGTGCACATCAATAATCCTCCAGGACTGTAACATACTCATGTTTAACCCAAACAATGTGTCACGTGACTGCAGCTGGTTCGGATCGAGGTCGGAACACGTTCTCAACACAATGGAACCGCACCAGAATTTGTTTGTGACAGGATTTGGTTTGTTTGGTGCGATTGCTGTGTTCCTGCCCATAGAACTGCACTTAGGGGGCAAACGAACTTGAGTTCGATTGAACCGAACCAAACAAGGCAGGTGTGAGAGCATCTTTACTTATTTGTGTTGTTTACTGTACTGCTTACTGAAGCTATACATTCAAAGTAGCACTTCGATGATGTCATAAGTAGTGCACACAGGTGACTGATAAGAGGAAAGGGAACAAACGAGTTGTGTGATTGTATTGTTGGAGGACTTGCCGATGACTTAATTAGCTGATTTTTTGACTGTAATGAAAGTGGAATGGTCAGTTTTTTACTCATTTTTGATAAAACATCCATATAAGCAGCAATACAAATGTGTGAATGATCACTGAATCATCCCAAAATCCATCTATAGCATTGCTTTTGTGCATGGAGAGTTTTTCATGAGGCACTAAAGGATTTCTTCTCTTATCAAAAAGACTTCTCTGTTCCTTTAGCTGTTTTTTGTGTACCATATGAAGCCTTCTTCCTTCTTCTAGGGACTTGGACATTTTTTTGGCCTTTATGTTACCTGAAGCAGGAGCTCAGAGGAAACAACATGCGTCTGTTTTTGGGGGGGATTTTTTATTTTTTTTCCTGCGGACAAACTGAAATCCAATTATTTTGGGCTCTCTCCTCTGGCACATCTACTGTATAAGCTGCTCAGGAAGGCATTCATGTTGCTCTTGAGTCTTTTCCTCTCCCAATATGTTTTGTGATATTCTCTCACTCACACATCAACAGCCCTGCTTTTCCTGTGGAGACTTGACTGATCACATCGCTGCTGTGAAGGAGAATTTTGATCAGTTTCAGTAGAGAATGGGAGGAAATGTTGATTATTTATTTTTTATTACATTGTGTCTGTTTTTTTGTTTCTTTTTTCATTTATTGCATCTACTCACGCTTTTTAAGTTCCTCTTTTCTCCTTTGACTCCTGTGTCCTCTTGTTCATATTATCCATTATTGTATTCTTCTCCTTTAAACTCTCATCCTCCGTCTTATCTCCTCTTCCCCCAACCTGTTCCTTCATAATCATTATCTCTCCTTTCTCAGCTGGTTTGTATCGTTTTCCTTTGATTTCTCCTCTCACATCTTTCACTCCCTTCCTGCTCCCTCTTGTAGTCATCACCTTGCTCCTTTTCCATTAATTCCCTTTGTCTCCCTCTTGTTTCCTCATTTTCTCTCATCTCTCTCCTTTTATTAAGTTGTTCTTTAATTCCTCCTCATTTATTCTCCCCCTCAAATCGTTCTTGTGTTATCGTTTGCACTTCAATTAATTCAGCTCATTTTATCAGAAAACAGATGGACAGGTTAAACTAATGTTGGAGAGATATATTTAAAGCTGCATTGATCGTGAGCAAACAAAAAAAATAGCTTTTAAATTGAGATGAAATGCATAATATTACAGATGGATTGATGGCAGATGTATGCAGATATTTTAATAAATTAAAGCTTTAGCTCAGTGCGGGGGTTATTAAGTTGCAGGGACCTCTCTCGTCATGCAGAATGGGTGATAGATCCAATTTGTCACTTTTGTCGTCTGCAGCTGCAGCAAGCACCCAAGACAACAGCCAAACTGAAAGAAGAGCCCCGTCTCACTCCGAAGTTGTCAACATCCGGGGCTTGGGCGGTGACTTGTGGCATCAGAAACCAACGAAAAATGCGTCCTTTAACTTTGGCATGATGCACGGCCCGTGGCCATTATAATTTAACAGCACCCGGCGGTGTCGGCGAAATGTAGCGGGACAAGGACGATAGTTAAGCCGGCGAAAGTCCGACTGGGGCGGGCGGACAGGGTGGTGGATGAGTCCAACAAACACCGACTTTCACCTCAGAGAGTGGTGTTCATGTCCCGTAAGATTCCAGAGCCAAACCCTGTTCTTTTTTCCTAAACCCAACCATGTGTGTTTGTTGTTGAAGGAAAAAATACGGCATTTTTGTGATTTATTTTGTTAATTTTGAAAGAGACTGTATGCAAACCGGCCGAAATTGACACGGCGTCCCAGAATGTCAACAACCAGCGCAACCAGGGTAACTTTCATGTTGTATCTGGATGTTTGCATTTGTTTGGATAAGATTTTCCTTTCTGTCACTTCTCACTGATTGCTGTTTAAAGCCAGTTTCGCCAGTGATTTAACACTGAGAGGAACCAACAGAACAAAGCACACTGCCTACACAGGACAGTTTACATAACATACTCTGCATAATCTAACATAATTACATTATAGCTCCAACTCACTGGTTTTCCATTCTCTTTTTTTTTTCCAAAATGCAATAGCACTCATTTTATCAGCAGAAATATTGAGATATATTTATAACACCAACATGCACTAACAGGCCCTTCTAAAATCCACATTTTCAACAATTTCTCCTCCTCTGCACATCAGCCTGAGCTCAGAGCCAACAGCTGAATGTCAACAGGTCACACTCCACACCTGCCCTGCTTATGAAATGTAAAAGCTGATATTGATCTGGAGAAACTCTACAGGGAATACACTGTTTTTTGGTCTCATGAGGATATTCACATTTAGGTTGTCAACTGAGCAAATCCAGGCAAATGCCCTGAAGGCCCCGTATTTATTGTGTATCTGTTGGTTTGTGGGTAATTTGATTTAATTGCACATTTGTTTGTGAAAATGCATCACAACAGCATAGTATCAACAGGAATAAGAGCCTTGAGGCAGAATTTGCATTATTACCTGATACCTGTTGAAGGAACCCTGTCTCAAAATTTACACGGTGCATATATTTTTGTTTGTTTTGCCGAATTCTAGTATCTTGACAGGGGCCCAATTTTGCCCCGGGGTCTGCTAGCAGGTTTCACATTTCATTAGCATAGCTTGATTTAAGCTAAGGGATAAGTCTCGCAAGGAAAAAGTCACTGTTGTTAAAATATTACAGTGCGAGAGAGAACAAATAAACTGTTATTTTGTTGTTAGAATATATTAAAATATATGCACTCAAAAAAATGTTAAGGGTAAGAAACCTATGGATACATTAAACTGTGACAGGCTGTGACAATTTTAGGTGTAGGTGGTGAAACTAATTATCTCTGCTGTCCAGTGAAAACTACATACCTCCACATTTTGTGATGTAGATGTTTTTTTAAGACAACCATAAATATTAAGTACCCTTCATGAGTTTTGAAACTGTTGGTCAATGTTGGGTCGTCAGTGAGCGTCTGTCACCCTAGTTTTTGCAGTGTGTCCTGCACTGGTGACACTCATCTGCACTTGTTGGCCTTTTCTTTGGCCTCTTCAGCAGCGTTCATGGATTCACTTGGCATTTCAGCTAAGTGCATTAGACAAGAAACAGAAGTGAGGAAAGTGACGGTTAAAGTCAAGAGGGCGTGAGAGCAACAAACTTGTTTCATTTGATAATCAATCAATCAGTATCCTTTATTTAACCAGGTAAAAACTCATTGAGATTTAAAAACTCTTTTCCAAGAGTGACCAGGCCAAAATTGGCACCTCTCAAGCTACCAGTCCATGTCCCATACTTTGTCCATACGGAAACTTGAACTGGCAACCCTTTGGTTCCCGAGCCAAAAGTCCCTATAGACAGTCCCTATAACCCCTTGGAGTAGCAGTTATTTCTACTCACCCAGGCGCAGAATGTACGTGCTGGTTGGCCGTCGGCTGTAGTCTTTGCAGTGTGTTAAGTGCAACTTTTTGGCTGAGACATAGGCCATGTGAGGTGATGCAATGTCCTCGCCGTTGTCGCCACTAGTTCTTTGTTTGTCTGGGCCTTAAGGAACATACTGTCAGGTTAGGAGTATTGCTGTCTCAATTCATTCCAATGCAATGACTAATTACCTGTGAAAATAATAGTAATGATAATATCATCCATCTAACATAATAAAATAAGCACCTCAAACTTGTGCATAGGTTTAATAGTTGACACTCAATGTAATAAATTCCTTTTTTCACCTCTATCTGAGTGGTTCACAAGGCAACATGAGGTATAGTCAGTCTTTAATTAGCTCATAATAAATAAATAAGTAAATAACTTGTCACACATGCGTTGCCCTTGTTATATAGGCTACCTGAGAGAGGTGAGGCGTTACCTTTGTCCTACTTTTAGTTTCCATAACAGGCTAATCTCATACATCTTGTTTGAACATGGCTATAAAAGGAGTACAATGAAACAGATGAGGCAGATTTTACAAACTTAGTATCAACATGACAGGATGCAGAACTTAAAGGGACAGTTCAGCCCCAAAATCAAAAATACATGTTTCTAGTAGAGTGGACACCCCATGCACAAAGGCTTTGTCCTTGCTGCAGCGGCCGCGGGTTCAGTTCCAACCTGCGACATTTTGCTGCACGTCTTTACTCCTTTCTCTCCCCTTTACTCTCAGTCTGTCCTATTTAATAAAAAAGGCAAATACTGACATCAGTCTTGATTGTTTTGTCTGAGTTACTGAGTGCTGGAGATATCAACCATAGAGATGTCTGCCTCCTCTCCAGTATGATGGAACTAAATGGTTCTAGGCTTGTGGTACTCAAAGCGCCAAAAAAATTACAATTGAAAAACCATCCCATTCTCATTCCCAGGTCTTCCAATACTAACACTTTGTCACACCCCTCATTGTGTGATACCAAGCCTGAAGGCATCCTTTGGCATTTCTGCGAGACAAACAGGGCTATGTAAACCCATTTGTGGCAATAATTGACGCTCAGAGCAACTAACGTAGTATAACGAGTGTGAAAGTCTGTGTAGTGTAGGTGGGAGGGGTGGTGGATGGGTCAAACAGACACAGACTTCCACCTAGGAGACCGCTGTTTGTGTCCTGTGCAAGACTAAAAGTCAGTGGTGTTTTAACATAGTGTACTTACATTACTCACATGATGTATTTACGTCACGTTACATTCTTATTTCAACTGAAAGAATGATGTTTTTTCTAAACCAAACCAAGTAGATTTGATGTCCAGACCTAACTGTTTCTGTTTCACTCAGGAGGCATTTGTGCATCACATACAGACATTAGGCAGACAGACAGATAACAATATGTATCCCAAGAGAACAATTCAGTCTTACAGTCTACCCAGACCATACACAAACTCACAAACAAAAACAAGCAGCAATTAGCGATAGTATGTCAGAGACATCAATACATGGGCAAAAGATGGACACTCGCGTGGTCCCGTGTGTACTGACTCACACTAGGACCAGGCAGAGAGTAAAAACTGACATACTTCAATGGATAAATTGGTAGATATAAATAAAACATTCTAGTGCACTGCACATCACTAATTACATTTGTGAGCTTGCCAGCCATATGAAGATAACAGATACAGGAATAAACCAACTATGTGGTCACAAAATAAGGCATTCACTTGAAAAGACTACATCATCATTTAGCAGCCTGATAGCAGAAGGAATAAAGGACTTTAGAATAGTGATTTATTTTCTTAAGGGGCACTTTGTAGCGCTGGCCTAAGGACATTAAGATGAATTTGCTTAAAAGGTGCATCTGATAGAGACGCTAAGGGTGCCTTTGGTGTTGTTTCACACACCGGGGGTGCAAAAGAGTGTTGGTATTTGACAACCTGGCATGAGAAGGCATCGGAAAAGCTCAACAGCAATGTGTCTTTCCAGAAATCATGACCCTGTTACTCAGGATAATCCACAGACCTTGTTGTGAGCAGTTTCATGTAGGAATTATTTTCTTTCAGCCAAACTACTCCCACCTCCCTGAACCACTGCGCAGAAGGAAGCACGTCCTACATTAAACTGCTCACTACAAGGTCTGTTGATTATGATTTCTGGAAAGAGACATTGATGTTGAGTTTTTCAAATGTATTTTTGGCGCTTTGAGCACTACAAGCTGAGTGCCATCTAGTGCCATCATATTGGAGAGGAGGCAGAACACTGTATTACAGATCAGTATCGTTTTCAGTGATCAATACTTTAACAGCCTTCTCCTGTGTGATGAGAATGTGTAACGTCAAGCTTTGGCACATGTGACTTATGCAGCTGATCTCATGTTATTGGTGCAATGATTTTCGGCCTCAGGGGTCAAAGTTCAATGATTTCATCTTCTCCCTCTGAGCCGCCTGCTTACTGTTCGCCATCAGCACTCCAGTCATGCTCAGCGTAGTTCACTGCTCCCCATACAGCCGTCTGGTGAAACTGAATCCTGTGTGGCCTCAGACTGAGAGATGACAGGGAGGAGAGGAGACCTCTGTAATTTCACCCTCCTTCCTCTCGTCCACAGTGGTTTGTCTTACTCCCACTTTATTTCTCTATTTGTGTCGATCGCATTCTTCTCCACAGAAATCTGAGAAACTGTCTGTGAGCGTGCATCAATTTGTGTTTTTTGTGTGTGTTTGTGTGTGTGTGTGTGTGTGTGTGTGTTTGCTAGAATAATAGCGGTAGTGTATCTGCGGTTGCTTGTGTACACGTATGGCTGTGCTGAGCAGTTGCCGACTTGACAAAAAGGAAACTTCAAAAAGCATCTTCCAGAAGAGTCAACAACTGTGAAAGTCATTGTGTGAGAAAAACTCCTTCTCTGCTGCTGCTGTCAACATTGTGGACTTCAAGGGAAACGCAGCAGGGGCGCAGAGAGGAAGCACTTTAATTGGACACAGTCTGAGACTTTCAATTTGCATAGAAACCTGTGTAGGCAGGTACACACACACACACACACACACACGCACAGAGTTACACACACGCATTCAAGCAAACACACACTGACATACAGGCTGAATGCTGTCACTTCAATAGGGCTGATTAATCCTCGTGTTTTCTGATTATAGCAAAGCTGCGGATCAAAATTATTCATTTTCAGCGCTTTTTCAGTGTTACAAACTTTTGCAAAGGTTTCTCTTGTCTCAGATTTAAGGTGGTGCATTTGATTCTCTCTTGTCAGACACAGAGTACGCACAATAAATAACAAATTTAACATTCTGGAGCAGACACAATTGCTATTCCAGTTGCATAAACACCATCTTTTCACATAAGGGAACAGTAAAATAAATATTGTCAGAGTTTGGAAATTGCACTGCATTTTTTTATGTAGGATATATAACACTGGTTTAATTGCAAACTTGGGTGTGATGGTTAGGAAAAATTGAGAAGTTGAGGGTTTAGTTTGAGGGCAGAGAAAAGAGAGAACCAATCTCTGTGTAAGGGGAGGGGGGATTAAATCTGCAGGCCACAAAAAGAAATGACATACCTCCGGATATAACACACGGAGCCACAAGCAGGCAGATAAAACATTCAGGAGTGGGCTGTGCGGTCTGACAGTCAGTGACAGTCGCTGCCAGCTCAGAAGAGCTGAAAACTGGTGTACTGTCCTTCACTCCGAGGAAAGGCTGAGCGCAGTCTGATTCAATTTCATTGCCTCTGTTTTGAGACTTCTTCCCTATTGACCATATTTATCTTTTTTATTTAGCAAGCACTTTTCAAAGGACTCGTATAAAGTGCTCTACCAAGGAGGAAATGAATACAGTAAATAATAATAGTAATAAAAGCGAAAAGCTATGTAAGCACAGCAAAGAATGTCCAAAGAAAACCACATAAGAGACCCAGAAAATGAATAAAAGCTTGTTATAGAAGAGCAACTCCATAAAAGAGAGTTTGAACAACATATTCAATCGATGGTGCTGATTTAGCAGCTTAAGCTCCTCGGGGAGATCTAGTCTTTTGAACATCTACACTGGGTTTGTGTACTGTAATGTGTCATGTCACTTGCTTTTCCATGGATATAAATGATGAAAACAAATGCAGTATTGTTTCTAATGTGATCAAATAGAGAAGTGAGTGTGTGTATCTCAGTGTGTGATATAAGAATAATGTCAAGGATTCACACTGCTCCTTAAAGCAGTGGATGTGACAAAAATGATAACACTGTACACGGCATGAGTTTTCTTCTCTCTGCTAAATATGGACCCTATAGTGAAGAGCTTTTCAAAATTACATTTACATGATTATACTTATCTTACACAGGTTGTGTACTTAACTATGGATGGAGTTGTTCACCATATGAACCACGAGTGACTCAAGAGGACTGAGCATAACTCAAGTGATCTTAATTAAGTGTTTATATGCAGACAAGAGAGTCTATGCTGTGCTTCAGTACAATTCAGTACTTCAGTTAGTCTACCTCCATGAAGTACACCGTGTACTATGTACTTACTTGCATTGTGTGTGAATTACGGCAGGATAATGTCATCTCAAATTGAATTCGGCTGTTGTGCACTTACCAGAAATGACGACCGCAAAAGCTTCTTTTTAATTGCAAATTGCAACCAAACAGGACATGGCTGCCAACATTTGACTCAATATGACACAGTGGCCAGACCGTAGTATCACAACTCCCGGGTCTGTCACGTGATGCCAGTGTGCCAAATAGGGTTTCTTCCCATAAACTTTTAAAATAGAAGTTCGTAAATCTTTGCAAAATTATTTTTGAAGTTAATCAACTTCCTGGGGTTGGGAGAGAGTCACTGCCCCAAGTGAAGAAGTTCATGTATCTGGGGGTCTTGTTCACGAGTGAGGGTAGAATGGAGCGTGAGATGGGTCGGCGGTTTGGCACAGTGTCTGCAGTGATGTGGGCGCTGTGCAGGACCGTTGTGGTGAAGAGAGAACTGAGGCGGAAGGCGAAGCTTTCGATTTACTGGTCTGTCTACGTCCCCACCCTCACCTATGGTCATGAGCTCTGGGTAATGACCAAAAGAATGAGATCGTGGATACAAGCGGCCGAATGAGTTTCCCCAGAAGGGTGGCTTGACTCAGCCTTAGAGAAAGGGTGAGGAGCTCGGAAATTCGGAGGGAGCTTGGAGTAGAGACGCTGCTCCTTCATGTCTAAAGGAGTCAGTTGAGGTGTTTCGGGCATCTGATCGGGATGCTTCCTTCCTGGCACGTCCAACTGGTAGGAGTCCAGACCCAGAACACACTGGAGGGATATATTATATTATTTCATCTTGCCTAGGAATGCCTCGGGTCCCCCAAGAGGAGCTGGAAATCATTGCTGGGGAGAGGGACGTCTGGAATACTTTGCTCAGCCTGCTGCCCCCGTGACCTGGCTTTGGATAAGTGGTTGAAAATTGATAAATGGACGTAATTGTATGTACACGTAAGTAGTCCATGTTGAAATCATTTTGTCTTAAAAGTTTTAAAAATCACCAAAAGCCAAATCCAGAGTTATTATCAAATTGTTATTCATTATAGTGAGCCTGAGACAGAGCGGTTGGGAAGCGGGGTTAAAGGAAATGCGAGCTCTTTTTGGCCCATGGATGCAGAAAATTCAGGTAATTATATACGTGGAAATCAAACTTTTTTGGCTTCATCTCCACCAAGAAACTTTCATAGGTATAATTTGCCCTGTCTGTATTAAATTCTCTTTATATGCCCATGGTTCAACTGCAGTTGTTGTCAGCTAAAATATCTGCTGGCTTGTTTGCTTGTTCACCTGAGCAACCACCAGCACTGCAGCTTCCTCTGCCTACTTTTTCACAAGTTTGGTGGTCCCTGCCCTTCCACACTGCACATGGGAGAAGTTTGCCTTCAGGGCTGTCTGCCAGGAAGCCCTTTCTTTTTTCATTTTAACCTAAACCATGGTATTTTTATTGAACCTAACCAAGAAGGGTTTTTTTGGCAAAAAGCCCTGATGGCAAACTTCTCCCAACAGCCTCCAGACTCAACTATTTGACCTTTATGGGAGTACACCATCTGGGTACTCACACTGCTTTGCGTTTTGCCTTAGAGAAAATAAGGAAGTAGTATGAAGAGTGAAAGTCTGCTTAATAAAGAGGCAGTTTGGGGTGGTGGAAGGATCAAACAAACACAGGGCTTTCCCCCAGGAGATCAGTGTTTTTGTCCCGTGTGAAACCAAGTGACTTATTTGTTCAATATCATACCGACTGTTGTATGAGGCTATGTTTAGGAGAAGTACAAGTATAGAAGAACATGAGTTGAGACACCGGTATCTTGCTTTGTCTTTGTTATGGTCATATGAAGTTATGTTTGGTTTATGATATTATGTCATGACATCAGAAATTCACTCCTGGTTTTACCAGCGTGTTTGTCTTCTATCATTCCCCCTGATATACAAGTGGAAACTATACATGCAGGACTCTGTAAGTCTAAACAGCTGCAAACTAATGCACATAAGAAAAATGCATTCTAAGTAAACACCCACACACAGTCCATCTCCTGGAGGTGTTTCTCCTGAGCTTTTAATATTGTTAATAATTTTTTTTCCTGACACACACTCTTTTATTTGCACTCATGTGCTTGTGAGGACCTTACCTTCATTACATTGTTGCTGACGCTGCTGATCTTGACCTTAATAGCTTTCATTTAAAAGGAAAAAAGCCTAACCTTAAAGCTACTATAAGAATAACTTGAAAATTCATAACGTTGGTGACACATAATGGTAGCATTTAAGAACACAAATCCCCAACAAATCTGACCAGTGACACCATTTACAACTATTGAAATGGTTTTCCTGCAAACAAAACCATTTGCCACTAGAATAATTTCAAAGATGCTATGACCTCAAAGGGGGGTATTACCTTTCCTTAAATCTGAGCATAATCCCTAATCCAAGTCCTAACCCTTGACTATCCTCTGTCAAAGCCAGGAAAGGATAAAGGAAAGAACAGGAGTGCATGACAAAACAAGATACACACGCTCAGTGACTGATGCACTTGTTGCTTTTGGCTGTACGAACAATTTATTCAAGTTTTTTTTTTTAAATAGTAATGAGTTCAATTAATTAGAAATTAGTTCACTGTGGAATAAAGATGGTATTGTGCTGGTCACTTAATTTACTCTTGTGTCTCTTGCAAGTGGTGGTGTAAAAAAAAAAAAAAAAGGTGATGAAATAGAGGGAAATGTGGAGGCACAATTATAAGCAGTATTTTCTTTTCTGTTTGAACATGAACCCTTTGGCCTCTTTTCAAAAATGAATTAATTTAACACGAGAATGAAAGAACAGGGGGGAAAAGCTAAAAACAGCCCTACTGTGAAGACTTACAATAACAGGTGACCTTTGGTACAGAAACAGACCCATGACAAAAAAAAAAAGCCACATGCTGATTGGTACAATACAAAGTCTCCACTCTGACCCAGTTAATCCTCACCTGTCCACCAGGGGTCCACTGTGTGTGTCTCTGCCCTGAACACCTGCTGCTTCACCAGCTGAACTGTGTTATTAATCGGTCTGTGGTAGAGTGTCTGAATTCTACAATATAGTCTATAAAGCGTGTTTCATTTTCAGCTATTTTTATTCATGGTAATGTGGTCGATGCGGTCAGAACAGAGCAGACAAAAACAGCAAAAGCGAAATTACAATATGAAACCAGGAAGACTTTGAGTCCAGGTGCCGCCAAAACCAACACATTCTCACTCTGACCTTGACACTGTGTCAAGTTCTGCCTGTTACATGCATTGTCTTCTTTCAAAATACACTTCCGTTTCACAGGAAATTTTACGTTTACATACAGTCTCTTTCAAAATAAAAGCACTACGTCCGCATATCATGCCAACATTAAAGGACAGCTTTTTTCGTCAGTGTTCACTGCCCTGTCACCGGATTTTGATGACTTTGGAGTGAGACCAGGTTGCCAAAACATGTAGGACCTGGGCAGCACGACCTCCTCTACCACGAATACCCGGCCTTCGAAATAGGCTGCTTGAGAAGTGTCCTCGACATTACCATAGTTCCTTTTAAACTGTCTCTTCAAGGCAGGAGTTTCAAGCTGTTATGCTGCCTCGCCATTCTGTATAAAAGGTATAATTGCAGAATGGGGGCACGGAGTTGTCTCGCCTTCAAGGTGGCATCAAAGGCAATAACAGCGCCAAAAGACGTCTGTATTAAAGGGACAGAAGGCAGGACGGGATCGTGGGCAGCTGGTGTAATTTTTATCCACTGCAGAAGTGCAGAAGTGCAAAAGTAGTCAGTAGCAGTTACCAGCGAACAAAAGAACAGCAGCTGAAAATTTCAGCAAATTGGGAAAACAGTGAGGTTCAGGAGTTCCTTACCTTCTGAGCAGAGGATGAGATCAGCCGCCATATAACGGAGATGGTACATAGTTGTTATTGCTGTTATGCCATTATTATTCTTTATAAAGTGCTGCTGACGTATATGTTAGTCACATTAGAGGCCATGCTGTTGTGTTACTTGTCTCGCCTCTTTTGCTTCCGCGATGGTGGCATGCTTTCTAAAATCACACACCAGAGCAACATAATGCCGCCATTGTTTACTTTTGTGTAAAAATGCAAAGGCCGCATAAAGACGGGACTTAGTAGCTGCCCTATAGCACAATCACCAGGGCTTATATTGGCATTTAGCATCTGTGTAAGATACTGTATAATAGGTTGTCAACCAACTCCAATGTAAACCAATCTGCCACATTATTAGACGTTCAATGCAACAGATGTAGTTTAAAGTGCCTGAGAGTCTGCTCTGGGGACTTTGACCCAGGAGAGAGGTGTTCTAGACCAACAAAAAACAACATCGGTTGCAATGTATTGGTTCTCAAACCTGGATGTTTTTTAGCGTAATATCGCATGTTCTAGCAACACACTGCCGCCTTTCTGGCCTTGTTTGTGCTACTCAAAGCAGGGTAATTTTTGGTGACATCCATGATCTTTTCCTAACCATAACTAAGTAGTTTAGTTGCCTAAAGGAAACTTCTTCTTACTGCGTCAGGATACAATGCAAAAGTCTACCCCCTGCGTTATTTTAGTAATACACTGGGCTTCTGCTCAAATTACTAAATATAAAGAGGAGGGCTGAGATCGTGTTGAAAGATCAGGGCTATAAATAGTGAGAAAAAATTACATCCTATGTCTTCCTAAAGACTTTTCATTGATCTCGATGGAAAATGAGGTCAAGGAGAGATGTGAAGGAGAATTCATAAGGATTTAGGATTTAGTGCTGAGAGAATCCAATTGCAGTTACACTAGGAAACATAATTATGCAGTGACAGATGTTACTGATGTGGGTCTGCCGTGGTGAAACAATAATGTTCTGAAGATGGACTACTAAATAGCACAACTTTTATACTTCTCCTTGTGCATTGTTGCCTTGTTGTTTCATGCAGGCAAATAAACGTGAACAACCAGGTATATAATATTACGTCAGTACCATGTTGGAATAGACATAAAAACATACTAGAGCGTATGTACAGTCTACCACTCACAAAAGCACCAAAAATGGTTGTCACATTGAGAAGCGTTGCTCATGCTCATCCTCATGTCCAATTATATTTGTCATAGGAATCACAAATAGTATGATTGTATGACAATAATTGTTACATTCATGCAAGGTAGTCATATTGATTTTTCGAACAGTGCTTTGAATGTTGCTGCCACAAGGAACTGTTGGATGACATATCTAATTTTCTTGTGTAAACGATGGTCCAGTGTATCCAATGCCAAAGGAGATAAAGCACCTTTTCTAAGCATTTGGAGAATTCAATCAGCTCTTATCCTGCTCCCACTCATTTCGCTTAACTCTGGGTCATTTCACTCAGTTAGGAACCTTCCTAAACACAAATAGTATTCAACCATGGCCTTGAAAAGACTACACATGCATTCAAGAGGCACAGGTCAATGACATCATTTACATGTGTATTTTGAACACCACTGCCAATGTTGTCAAATCTGGAAACATCACAATTGGTATGTACGATAATAAAATGCCAAGGATGTGTTCTGCAACTTCTCATTGTGTCTTAGTTGCTAGTACATTTTACACTGTGCAGTGTAGTTATTCTGTTAGCTATTAGGACACAGACTGTGTCAGCCTATAGAGAGTTGATTTAATTGTGAGAAATACAGCAGGTGCTACCAGAGAAATGCTATTGGTGCACGGAAAGCGACAGTGCTTCACATTTTAGCAACAGTGACAGCTAATAACCATTTGAACCCTGTGGCTTATTTTCTTGATTTTTCACTACCTGTCTTTAACAAACAGAACATCGGCACTCACAGATAAATATAGAAACAAATGCATTTCATCAGCGTTGTTGATGGCTCTGTAACTGAAACACGTTTGTTTCTGTTTGTTTTACCCACATTAAATAAGTAAATCTATCTGTGAGCGCTGGTGTTCTGTTTGTTTTGGATTGTTCCAAGATTGTTGGAGCAGATTGTTCAAGTTTTTGGAGTTGTGCTCACAGCTATTTTTCAAACTATGTTTTCATCACTCCCTTTCTTAACAGGCTCTTGGCATGGTCACTACTGTACCAGCCAAGTCATTAACATTTCTCAAGTGATGTAGTTCAGGTTACATGTATATGAGCTCAGTTTGAGGGAATGTTGGACAGTGACACCTGAGCGAAATGGCTGCCAACCAGCAGACAGCAGCAGACCACTGTTCAAAATGTGGGTATGTTTTAATGATGTACGTTTGAAACAACCAAACCAGTGTATTATAAGCCCTGACGAAGACCTACAGTGGTTGAAATATTGGCTCTTTTAATGATTTAGCCACTACAATAAGGGCTTTTAAATATTTCCCTCCTTGTTTTTCTAAATTTTTCTGAGTGCCTGGATTGTCTCCCTGTTGGTTCTGTCGGTTCCCCTTCTCCATGAGCACCCAACACAAGATGTTGATCCACTTTTGTATATACAGAGCAACCAGTCATCTCTCTCTCAACCAAACCAGGTATATTAAGCCAAAACATGATCTGTTCCTAATCCTAACTGAGCGCTATTGTGCCTGAACCTAATCACACTTTAACCACAGCCGTCACAACATGAAATTAAAAATTAAAATTACACTTAATAACTGATTACATCATGAATAATTAAATAATTAAGGGCCGCTTTAAGTGACAGGCTGTCTGCCGATAGTGTCCTCAGCTTCTCGGTCAATCCACCCCTTGCTCCTCCACAGCGCCAGCCTCCCAACCAAATATGGTCACTTCTGGTTCCAAAAAAACAAGATGGTGACAGCTGAAATTCCAAACTAGAGGCTTTAAAACAGGAGTCCACAAACCCTTTGGTGACATACAGTGGCCATGTCCATTATTTTTACAGTGTTTCAACAAATATGTAGAAGAACTTCGTAGTTAATAGTTCTTGGTACATTGATGTATTAACAGAAGAATTAAGTATGAACCCAGCTCAGCCCAGTCAGGCCTTAACTGGAGTGTTGTTGTTTGCTTGAACGCAAAAGTAGCCCTTTATAAATTTATGAATTTATAATTTTATAGTAACATCATAATTTTCTATTTGTCAGTAAGCTCACTTGCTGTTGCAGTGAACAGAGCAGTGTAGTTCTTGGTTAAAAATAGATGTGTGGAATTGCCACGAAGGCCACTGCTTGAAGAGCTGACAAGGAGGCTGTTTTGAGCCAAGACTGTTTAATAAGCAGAGGGCTGCCAGCCCTCACTCATCTGGCATAACACTCAGACTCTCTGTGTCAATCTGAGGCTCTCATTTATCCTCAATAAACGTGACTCTAAGGAACGCATAACTTTTACATTTTGATGACATGTAAAATTACTGTTGGCATCCTCCACCAAAGAAAATATGTTTGTGGGACAAATGAGCTGTGATTCACTTTTATCTCTTTTAACTCACCGCACATGGTTTTGTCTGAACATTTATCTGCAAAAACAAAGAACAATGAAAGTTTGAATGTAACCACAACAGGTTTAACTTTACTGACGTCATTTCAATCAAATATGTAGAAGCAAACCAGCTCTCCGCCTCCTCACTTTGTATCTTCAGTGGAATTTATCCTTCACTATTAAAACAAGCAAGAAAATTATGCAGCACATTACTCCTGCGCATCCAGGTTCATCATGCTGATTTCATGTTTTAAATTGGTTATTATTGTTTACATTTATGGAATCGTGTGTGCTAATGTGTATGTGTGTATTTACATATATATATATATGTGTGAATGAGTGAAGATAGAGAGGATGTGTTTTTAATGTAGCATTACTGTTCCTGAGGTTGCATTCAATTTATTCATTTCACATGCAAATTAGGTCCATCATCATGCCACTGAGGAATTCAAATAGCATTCACATGATTAGTGCCATTACATTTAAATCTTTATCTGCCATGATTTGCTCAATCTAAATTATCCACCCTTTTCTCTTATTTGTCCTCCTGAGTAGCACTTTATATAGGTTTATGACATGCTATAATGTATTTGTAAGCCTATGCAAGGACATTTTTTAATGTATATTAATGTAGTTGTCAGTAACTATGAAGTCGACTACTTGTAAATGGTGTATAAAGTCACCGTACTCAAAATTCAGAGCATTAATATTGCAGCAAACAACTGCTCTCTGTGTAAAGATATGGTGGACTAATGGCATCCTGAGCAGATAATGGAGTCACACTCCCTCTGTGTGTGAATCCAAGCTTTTCACTTCACTATTGTAATAGCCAGTCTGGCCGCATGTGCATATTGATGTATGTGAGTCTCTCTAAGTGTGTCTAGCTAGCTCATGGCCGGTACTGTGCACTGCGCTCATACAGTGCTTACTTACTGTTTAGATCAGGAAGCCAATGTCACAGAAGCATAGCACCCACCCTCTGATTACCCCCTAGGTCAGCAGTGTTAGCTCTGTCAGCACGGTTGCCGTTGTTTGCCCTGTTTATGGGGCTAGCAGTTGACTTAGCCAGCCCCCATGTTGAGAGCCATGTGCAGACAACCTCTAAATCACGAATATTTAACCTTAGTTACCTTTGTTTTCATTACCTTAGAATGAGCCGTTCATATCTACATACAGAGTGGGTCCTCTTCCACAGAGTCTACCATGATGTTTCTACAGTAGCCCTGAATGGATAAATCAAACACTGGGCATTTGCATTTTCATGCTAAGGCATCAGCTACCATAGTTCTCCTACACACTTGGCACATGGGACAAGTTTCAGTTGGTTGCAATCTGCAACCTCACCACTAGATGTCACTAAATCCTACACAGCAGTCTTTTAATGAATGATTAACAATATGTTACAGCTGCAAATGTATAAGATATGTCATTGTGTTTTACATGGAAACAATTATTGATTATATTAAGGTCATACACATCACATTTACAAAGTGATTAAATGTTTAAATGAGACTTTTATTTATTTACAAATCTTTAGTCTCCATGAAAACAGGGCAAATGGCAAGTCAGTCCCACAGCAAATCATCATTAAGATACCATTTAAGAATGTATTACATAAGCAGCTGATCAGTAGTCCAGTGCTGGTCACGTCTAATATCTTGTACGTGTTCCCTAGTGATGGCCCTTAAGGCTAATTCATAGACTAATTCTGAGGCTAATTAATTACAGGCAATGTAATTGCACGTACATCAGAATGAATGCTTAAGAAAATTAGAATGACCACTTTCTTAATGTAACATTATTAGAGTTGCGCCACAGGTGATGAACAAAGCGTGACTCAAGTGTGTTATTGTTCACAGTATGATGTACTGGATTTCAGACCCCAGGAGGACAAGCTGTTGCCATTGGCTTCAGCCAATGGGAATCTTTTTTCATATATAATTTATGATAATATAGTTGTTTTGTTTTTTTTACAAACTAAACTGAACTGTAATCGAACATGTGTAGAAATAAGTGCTGCTGCATTGATTGTTTGTAATTACAAATGCTTATATGAAGTTAAAATTGATGGCAAATGCATTAATAAACATTTACAGTTGCCCTTGTTACTGCTTACAACTCCATTAAAGCATGTTATAAACTATTTATTAAGTGTCTATAGACCCTTTTGGGGTCGACATCACAATGACGTCAGTTTATTACCTGCTGCCTCTCCACCATAGGGCTGTAGGCTACGTAGGAGTCTTAAAATGTGGCCTTTTGTTTTATTGGGTGCCAAGTGCCAAGTCATGACTCAAAACTTTTATTTTATTGCATACCAGCCACCACTGCCCATCAACTAAACAAAGACGACTGTGGTTAAATGCGATAAGATGAAAAGACTGAACAATGGCGATCATCAAAAATGCTTGCACAGGGATCGCACACTTCATATCAGGTTACAGAAAAAGTATTTATGTTGTAAAATAACGTCATGTGTGGTAAGAGTTATCTTGTCCATCTAATCAGACATTGGGGAGGTATTAAGAGGAATGCTGCATTTCTCCGTAATGCTGTCTTTTTAGCACATTAGCTAACGTTAGCTTCAGTAGCAAAACAAACTGGAGGGAACCGTTCGTCCTTCTTTGTAAAATTGGCATAGTAATAAGCCTCAAAACTTCCTGTGATATCATCCATCCATGTAGTGAGAGCATACGGGTCGGCCGGTCAGTGTGCATTGCTGCTCAGAGTACGGTGCTCTGGATAACTAAATGGTACATTCTGACAGCTTTAATGCACCTGGCTTGGTGTTCGTGCAGCAACTTTGTTAGATTTGACATAATTTAACTATTTTTAAATTGTCAGTTGTCACTGTAACAGATTTAAAGGTAAAGGTGGTCTTAGTGTTATTTTAATATTTTCATTTTATTTTTCTTGGTTGCTCCAGTTAGCATGTGTGTAACATCCACTGTTATCTCTTCACACCTGCTCATCTGCACTCAGTTTTTGTACCCTTCTGTGATAGTTTTCTGGGCTAAAAATATACAGCCCGAACATCAAAGTGCCTCGGTTAAGTTGTCCCCCCCCTCTTTGTTTAGCGCTGACAAATAGTCAGTGACAGACCCCTCTCCTGGTGCTGGCATGGTGCTAAAAAGAAGTGAAATGAAGTGTAGAGACACCTGAGATTACTTTAGTTGGCCAGCTCAGTGGATCTTTAATTAGAAGAAAGAACGTTTTCATGTTTAATTAAGTAAAGAAATGAATGTTTCCTCTTTCATTTAGAAAAGGCTGGATGTTTTCCCATGGCAATTAAACTCCTGTGACAGATGTTCAAACACTGTTCCCATTTCTAAAAAAATTCTTCTGAAAGTGCTCTAATCCTCAGCACTCAATTTTTTAACATAAACCGATGCCAACCTGTCTGTTAGGCCTGGTCATTAGTCTGTCCTGCAGATGGCGGTTGTACAGACTTTATGGGTCTTTTCTGAAACATGGCGTCTTAACTTCAATCAAATCATCACCACAGTGACCCTGCATCCACCCAGATGATATGTTGCATCTTTTATTATAATAAAAGAACCTAATGAAGTATAGGACATTTAAAGTCATTAAGAAGTTAGACATTATTAATGGGGTTCAGTATTTAGCAGCAATTCAAGTGTGTAAATGCCTAAATAGCTGAGCACCACACAATTTACAGACGTTTGAATGAACTTAAGACCCAGCTATAATAGCAGCATGGCTCTCAGGATGGCACTGTTGGTCCACCACTTTGGCCTTGACTTAAATGTCTCAACAACTAATGAATTAATCAAATTTTCTATTTGCGGAATATTTATATAAATATATATAAATAATAAATACATATAGCCTGGTACAAGTAAAGGTCATGCATTTAAACATTTACTTAAACAATACAAAAGGCTTAGCATCAAAATGTAAGAGTAAAAGTAAAAATGTAAAAGTAACAAGTAAAAGTACTCATGCAGATTTATAGTATAAACAGTATAAACGTGTACATCAATTTAAGTTTGCAAGTGGTTAAGATGGAGCCAGTTTTGATGACTTAATATACTGCTGGGTAGCTGAACCTATAATGATTTATTAATCTATCAGAGAAGTAACTAGTAACTACATCTATAAAATAATTGTAATTTAGGAAAAAGTACAATATCTGCCTCCAAAACAAAGCTGAAGCCCTGCTACGCTTCACTAATTACTCTTTTGTATAGAGAACAACTCTCAGAGATATTTCAGCACCGCTGTGACGAAGTAAAGCCTCACAGAGCAGTTAGAATGACCGTAGAGTTTTTCCCTTATTTAAAGCGGGATTTATACTTCTGCGTCGAATCAACGCCGTAACTACGGTATAGGCTCTGCATCAACGTGCACCTCACCAGAAATGTAACTACACATCACAGCGACGCAGACCTCCTATCTGTTTTTGTAAGCTGAAAACCATTTCCGTCAGGGGAAATGTAGGTTTTATTGACTTTAATCTCACAGATAAGAAGCAATAAATTGTTAAGACAATAAAACCTCCACAAAATAGTATTCTAAGTCTTGTGTGTGATTTATCCTGGCTTCATATGAGTAGAGGAAATCTACTCTAGTTGCTTGGCTTATTTATATAATGTAAAATGCCTTAGACGGGTGCTAATAATGTTAGCATGTTGTTTTTCTTTGTAAAACGTGTTTAGTAAAAGACAGTTGTTTTGTCAGTGAACATTGTGAGTTGTGATAAACCTGAATTTTGTAATGTTACCTTTGTTAAAAGTTGTAGTTGTCCCTGGTTTCATAAGAGCAGAATGCCATGCTTTATTTTCAGGGCACAAGGCCTTGTTTGTGTTAAATGCTTTATAGTTTGGTTTATTTTTTATTTATGTATTTATTTTTTGCCTGTTTGAATTTGTTTTTCTTATCTGTTTTATTTTCTTTCCCTGGTGAATAATTGGACGTGTGTTATGAGTAGGTTGCCACCGATCCAAATGATTTAAATGATACCAGCCAAACTCTCAGCTTGCTAGCTATTTTGTTCACATGTTGGATTTCCCCTTTACTTTGTTAGGATCTGTGCAAACCAGACACACTTTAATTGGATTATTGGCACAGTCAAGTACTAAAGCCTTATTGATTAAAGTGTGGGAGGCTTTATGGCCACTCAGCACCCCTGATCATCTGGAAGACACACGCATACACAGAAAGGGTTTAAACTCACAGGGGCGGCACTGAATACCATTTCTGTTGTGATGCCCTTGTCTCTGTTTTATGATAAACCAAGGTCTTCATTCATTGCAGGCTTACCGCTTTTGCTGCGAGTAAGAATGACTCTGTCTTGAATCCTATTGTGGCTCTAAAATGGAATTAGCTTCCCAGACTATAGCATTGTGTTCGTATTCATTCACCATATAGGCTGCATGCTGACTTTTTACTCAACAGTCGCTTTTTCACAGCAAAGCAAAACAGGGCTTACCATGCTAAGGATAACCAGGTTGTTGATAAAAAGGGGATTAAAAGCCTTATTTAGTTCAGCATCACATCCAATCTCAAGTAAATACAGACAGCGCTGCCTGGGGCTTTTCTCTTGAAGATATGCAGCGGCATAAATAAAGAATAAGACCTGTTTAGCCTTGTTTGACAACATAGTAGGAAGAAGAATATTGGGAGCAGTTTAGGCCACAGCACAAACAGTTCGAGGTTATCTACATGTGATTGAAATCATGTCTTACCATCAAATTTTCATGAAAATAGCCCACTTTCCCTGGCCCATAAATGACAATGATGCAATGAATGGCTGTACTATGTGGGAAATGTCATTGGCATTGCATTTATTACTCCATGAATGTTTTTTGTGCAAGAGGTAAATAAATCGGAAACCCACTGGAGCAGCAGCGAGTGCTGAGTCCTGCAGTACAGCTTGTTTTATTGCATTTTGCATGGAAATGACTGTTTAAAATAATCAACATTGCTGTTGCTGTTTGGAAAACATGGCCGTGATTTACAGCTCGGGAAGAAAAAACAATGTATTAAATCGTCAATTTATTTTACAGTAGACCTGCTGCAGCAAGTCTTATCTGCTGATCAAGTTTCTCTGATTGGATGAATCTTTGTGTTTACAGTATGAGTGTCTATCTGCATACATGCACACAAAGACAGCTGATGTTTTTATGTGGCTCTACCAAAAACAATTACATTGGAAAATATCCACATATACAGGTATATGATCAAGATCATTGTATCCAGCTTCAGCACTGAAGATATATTCTATAGTATGAAGAAGTGCTACTCAGTGTTTGTGGTGATCATGAACAGGAGCCCTTTGAATACTTCATTAGTTTATTCCGTCACATGAAGGGCTCTTTGCATGGCTGGAATGTGATCTCAATAAAAAAAACATAAAAATGCAAGTCTCCTTGAAAATAATTCAAGGTACACTGCATTGATCATTTTAAACACATGCTGCCATGAAAAATATGAGCATTTTCATTTTGCACAAATCCTACAGTGCACCTTGGATTACTTCTGAAGGAGACTTGCATTTTATATTCTTTATAAAGACCGTATTCCCGTCATGAATAGAGCCCTTCCAAAGATGCAGTCAGTATAGTACTTGGGTATACAGTATACAGTATTTGACCCTGTGAGAAAAGCACGTAGCCATTTCTTTGATCACTTTCTATTAGGTGCAAGCAGTATGTGTCCTCATCAGATTCCAGAACATATGTACGGTTAAGCTGTCCATGAATCATGCATTTGGTGTGTGTGTGTGTGTGTGTGTGCTATTCGTTGTGTTATCTATATGAGCATGTTGGTGTGAATGTCCATAAGAGTTTTTTGGAAACGTTACCCGATACAGATGCTGAACATTAGTTATGTCTTTTCAGCCAAGTTATGATAGGTCCTCTGTTTATGCAGAGAGCTGTAATATATTTCAGACATGCCCCTGCCTTACATGAAGAGGGTTTTGAAATATATAAAAATGTTGGTCATCATCATGATTGAAGTTCAGATTGTCAAAACCAATCAAATTCCAGTAAAACAGATTCAATAAGCATTTTTAAGGAGCTTTATGCGACATTTAGATTTATAGCAGCAAACAACTATTTGCTATGTAAAGATCAAGCAGAGGGACTAAGTCACGCTCCCCCTGTGTATGTTGCAATCCGAGCTTCTCTGTTAGCACATGTGAGATCCTGTGTGTGCTAGCATTGGTTAGCAAATCGCCGCTGAAGTGCACTACGCTCATAGGCAGCACTGCTGATAACGCTGTCCCAACTCATGGTGGTGAAATGGCACTGTCGTGGAAGCGCAACACCCACCTTCCTGTTTCCCCCCCATAATAACACAGTTAGCTCTGTCAGCACTGTTGGCATTGTTAGCACTGTTAGCATGTGACACCCTGTGAGTGCATCCCACTTGCTTGCTCTGCACTGTGCTCGTGCTGCCCTCACTGCAGTTACGGGCACCAACTGATAATGGCAATGATGCACTGTTGCTGTTGTTTGGACTGTTAGCACTGTTCACGCTGTTCGAGCCATGTTGAGAGCTGTGTGCAGACAACCCTGGCTCAGACTCTGAATCATTTATATACCTTGAATGACACATTCTGTTTCTTTAAAAGAAGAACACATTTTTCATATAATCACTTTTTAGTCGATAAAGATTCTTCTCTTTCAGTAAAACAATGGAGCTGTGAATGTGAATACATGCAAGTGTTGTAACAACAACTGAAAACACTCTGACATCTCTCACACATCTGCGTATCTGAAGGTGTGACTTCATAACTGCATTTATCTTTTCCCAAGGTTTTCTCGCCGAGCATTTCTAATTAGCTTTAATTAGCTCAGCATGATGATCCCTGTGTAAGCTGACGAGTGATCTCCTCCGAAACCTGTTCATCAGCTGTGACAGCCAGCATCATGCTCTCCTTCTATACCTGGCTAATGGCACCCTATGGATCTCTATCTAGGCCAGCGTCTTACCATTCTGCCCACACATAACTCTTTCCTACACAAACTCAGAATTATTGTCTGAGCTGTCTGTTGGAAAGCCCGGGGTATTTTTGGTTGATCTCCTGTGGTGTGAATATGCTTTGACTCCTGTGTTGTTTTGATGATTGTAAGCACTAGTTGAAGTGTGTGCATGCGTACACATGTGTGACTTGCTAAGAATAAAATATCAGTATTCCTCCTGGGCCCTTTCTTTATCATATCCTGACAAACACATCAGCAAACAAATCAGCTGCATTAAAAAAAAGCAAATTTTTTCTTCCCTTTCTCTGTTGTGTTTGAGATTATTTTTTTTCACAGCTACACTTTCCTGCAAATATTTTCCTACATTGTGTAGCACTGTGTACACGATGTAAAGCGAGTACGGTGTGTGGCGACTGGCGATTACTCTGTGTACATGGTGTGTGGCGAGTGTTACTTGGTGTACATGGAAGTGCCGCCGGCTTATTAGTTGTAATAACGCATTATCCGCTGGGAGGCGACAGAAGTTACGCACTATAGCTTTAACTCTCCACACACCCAACAAAAAATAGTTTTTCTTTTTTAGTCCAGCAGGTGATCAGCAGTTGATGAACTCCTGCTAGATTCACCTTCTATACCTTCACTGCTGTGTTTGTGAAGATTCTACCTGAGAATGAGACAACTCTGTGGTTTTCATTCAGTGCGAAACATTTCACCCATGAGGAGATGCACTCCTCCTCAGTCAGGGTTGGCACAAAAGACTTTATCATGGCAAGACAGGTGAAAAAAGGTTAGCTAAAGAAAGAAAAAAAAGATAGTTTCTATCTTACACTTGCACAGCAGTCTTGGCATTTCATGCGGGAAAGCTAAAGGGACACAAGACTTATTGTAGTTTAGTGTATTAACATAAGCATGTGTTGAAAAATACTCTGGGACCTATGCTGCATGTCATAGCCTTCTCTCTCTCTTTTATTTCCTGTCTGCCTCAGTATTGTCAGCTTTTTCTAAAGGCAAAATGCCAAATAAAAATGCCTTGGTGCACATTTAAATGCATGGATTTAAAAGACATGCCATGCTCGTATTGCTTTATACTATGTCAATTAATAAGAGATTTATAATTGTGTCTGTACATGAAAAGGAAAATATTATGAATAATACAAATCAGAACTCTTAACAGCAAGCAAATGAGTAAATTAAAAATAGTTAAGATCATCATTATTCTTCACTTACATTAATTAATGCAGCCATACTCTCGCTGGCTGCTATTTCCTCCGTGCTGACTAAACACAGTGTTTAGATTAAATGGACTAAACAAATAATTTAACACTCAAACTAATCAATGATAATATTAATAAAACAGAACAGAATCATATGAGTGTGAAGTTCGTATTACCATATATTTGAAATATTTTTGTTTACCACTCAAAAGGCTGACAGACCAACAGGGAGGGGGGACAAATGGCTTTTTGTGAGTGCCAAAACTTCTCACAGCTCCAGTGGAAGTTTGCAGTGAATATAAAAGCAAGAGTAGAGAATTGATTTAAGATATGATTTGAAAGAGTATGGAACACACTTTAAATAATATTATAATGTAACCACTGTATTTGTAGCCTACTTATATTTATTTATTTATTCACTCAATAGGTACCACATGATTCAAAATTTTACTAAATTATCTTTAAAATAAACCAAATGTTGTATAAGGTTCAAAGTGTAAGGTCCCCGTGTTATCTTATGATCTATTTGACACTGGAATAGATTTAAATTTTTTTTTTTTTTTTTAACATTTTACATTTTTTTGGAGTAGTTGCTAGTTTTTTTTAATTATTTGATTTTATTAATTTGGAATAGTTTTTAGATATTTTTTATTTTATTTTATTTTATTTTATTTATTTTTATTTATTTTATTTTTTGTTACAGTACTGCCTCCAGCCACTGGTGGCAGTACCGAGCGCCGTGATGCTGAGCACCACACCAGTCAACATCCTCCACCTGGGGTCTGGTTGATTGCTTTAATCACTCACACCTGATGAGAATAAACTGTATTTTTCTATTTCTATTTTTCTCCGGAAATATTGCTGGAATGTCTGATTCAACTCCCGTGAGTTTCCTCAAAATTGTTCTTCTTAATTAACGTCAGCACTGAATGCATAACACGGGTGTGTAAGTACTTCAGTTAATATTAACGTTAGTGGTGGCGCTATTAACCTTAGTTATATCAGTTATATCCTTTCAAAGGAACAGCAGCACTAGTTGAAAAACTCCTATGTTGTATCAGGTGCTCGACTTTTCCGACTTTAATTGTGAAGCCAATAGTTTTACAAACTATTTCAATTTGTCTTTTCCATAAAAAATACCGAACAAACAAGGCACACTAAGCTAGCTCGCTAATGCTAATGTAGCTTGTGCGTCGCTACGGGTCATCATTAGCGCAGGTAGCAAATTAGCAGCTAACACTAGCCGTCGGTGACTAATGCTAACTTGACACTTGGTCAAGTTCAGTATCGACACATTGTATGTGTTAATTAACGTTAACTGTTGAGTCTATTACTTAATAGACGTTGTGTTCGTCAGTCTAACGTTACTTACCATATATTTATGATCACACTTTTAGTAACATTATCCGGTGTAGCGAACGTTACATATAGGTACTTTACAAACCATATTGCACACCCCTCTTAAGGGTATTCTGCAACAGGTATCACTAGACTCATAATGTTGGTTTGATCATTATACAGTTGACAGCGTTAGATGAGATACCTAGGTATTGTATGAACGCATTATTGACACTCATTTATCACGTGTATTTATTTTTTTAAATCAAATGACCATGTTAAACCGCAAATGTTTCTCACCTGCAAATCTTAAAATGGCCGTTATCAGTCAATTGCTGATCAGTTTGAATGACCAAGTCAATACATATTTGTCTTTTGTTTCCATCTGGTGCACTCAACGTTGTTAAATAACAGCTGTTAGACATGTAAAACTGAAACAGGAAGTCTCCTGCACTGTATATGGCAATGTAGTTCGGTCAGACCACTCTGGAAGGTGTTAGTTTCGTCCAGAAATCCCTTTAAGTCCAAAGTTGTGTTTACTGGGGCATCGGTCGCAAATACCAAACGTATCCAAGTGTGCATTTTCTGTTGTTATTGTGGGTCTAATAACTGTCGAGTTATTTTAAAACACTGGAAGACAACAAAGGCCCTGGGATTGAAAAATTGGGTTAATGCAATGGTGGAAATAGCATCTTATGAATTTATGCTCAGTAGAATAAATGGCGATCAGGACAAAGAAGTATCTCCTTGAGGCCGGTTATGGGCTCATATAAAAATGGAATATAAGCCAACATAATTATGAACTTGTTCTGTGGTTGTGTGACCCTGCAGAGTGATGTATGAAGACATGTGTGTGACATGTTTTTGTTTGTTTCCTTCAAGAATTATTTGTTCATTTTCCTTTATGCCCTGAAGTCCACCTCCATATTGTAAAAAAATGTTTTTAAATATGTATCCCATCTACCAAGCCTTTCAAACCAATAAAAACTTGACTTGTGGAGAGAGAAAAAGAGAAAAGAAATGTTGAAAACAGTCCAAGTCTGAAAGCCAAATATGTTTGGATTACTATTAAGTATGACAATGAAAAGCATCAAATCCTCGTATTTGGGAGGATGGGACAACCAAATGTTTGGTATATTTGCTTGAAAAATGACTACAATCATTGCAGTTTAATTTTCTCTTGATTGCTTAATCAATTAATCAACCTATCACTGCATTTCTATCTGAAATAATTAGCAAAAATTGGAATTCGTCTGGCAGAAGCGCCAAACATTTGGTGGATTAAGCTTCTGTGATGTGATGATTTCTGTCTTTTTTCTGTTTTTATCATTTTACATTGAATATCTATTGTGTTTCACACAAAACAAGCTATTTTCAGACATCACTTTGAGCTAATCAATTCAATGAAAAAATGATTGGGAGATTAATTGATATTGAAAATAATCATTAGATGCTGCTCAAGTCAGCTGTATATGTTTTAATGATTTCTTTCTTTTTTAGCTGACAGTGCCAACTCAGATCCTGGAGCAAGTTCACATCACAGCTTCGTGTTCTCTGTGAGTAAAATTAGATATAGACTATATGAGCAGCATGGAGAGAAAGCAGCCACTAGAGGCTGCACTAGCAAAGACACAGATGCACAGATCAATAATGAGAGGGAGAGAGAGACAGAGGAATCAATGGAGAAACAGCAAAAAGAGATGGTGAGATAGCATGAGGTTCAGTACAGCAGCAGGACAGAGTGGCAGAGAGAAGAGATAGTAGGAGTGAGCATCGCACCAGCTGACAACCTGAGAGAGAGAGAGAGAGAGAGCATCTCAGCTCACTAGAGAGAGAGAGAGAAGGAGAGGGAGGGAGAGTAGAGCAGCACTCAACCACGTTGCCCGTCCTCATATTTCCCTCTGCAGCTGTGTGAGGCAGAGTGAGCGGCGGAGAGGAGAGAGCACATCTGAGTCTCGTGGAAACAGCAGGACCACGTACCACTTGGCCGAGTGATCGATGCACTTGCGCCGAACCACACAGGAAGGGTGAGCGGCCCGTAGGACGCCCGTGTACTGCCACAGAGCGAGAGAGAGAGAGGAGCCAGAGGGACAGAGAGAGTGAAGAGAGCGAGAGAGAAGAAGATTACCCGAGGCCAATTTGAAAGCTTTCAGCCGGTCACTCGGAGCAGGTGAGTTAACTTGTGCTTGTGTTGAACGGGGATGGATGTTGGGCAGGTGCTTTCAGCTTGTGACAAGTGTGTGTACGTGTGTGTGTGAGTCCTGTATCTTCACTCATGCACAGTTGTAATTGCCTTTCTGTTAGTGCTGTGTGTGTATGTGTGTGTCCTGCTTTTTCTCCCTGTTTTAGTTTGTGTATCACTTGCAAGACAGTGTGCATTTATAGTCATAGCCAGGTGATTAACTGGGGAACCTCAGTATCAATCAACCCGTTATCATGCTGAGCAGAGAGGAACACAACAATAGCTGCTTAACGACCCCTTCTTGCTGGTTTGTCTGTGTGGATGCTTTTGTAGTTAAAGTGAATATGTGTGTGTTGTGGAAGATACTTTGTTGTAACAGGTGAGATGTGTCTGAATTGCAGCCACTTGGGTAATTTAATAGAGTCATAAAAAGCTTGCTCTGTGAAAATTAATTGGGAGTAGTTGATGCCAGTGCATTATTTGTCATGACTGTCATGGGAAGGACATTTGTCAACAGTCATTTGTATATCATCTGTTATCTATATGTATTTAGATAGGCAACTTAGCGTTGGAGGATTTTCTTTTTCTCGGCACGTTACTGTTGAGTTTGGATGAACATTTAGAGAACTGGTTTGAAATGACAGTTTAGGACAATACCCTAATTAATATCAGAGAAGTAAATTGTGACCAGTGTCAGTTTATACACTTAATTTCACAAGTATGATGACACTGCAGAGATCTGAGTTGTAATTGTTCACAAAGTTGTCCCCATCTAATGGATCAACTTATGCATGGAAAAATGGTAAATCATGTTTTTCCATCAGTGACTTTTTGCAGTTGTTGAACAGTTATTAAAAAGCTTGTTGACTATTGCGTTTTAAGTCCCATTAATCGCCTTTCCTACACAGATAATTCAATGTAAGATGGGTGGTTGTAGTGACTTATTATTATTTATGGTGACATTTAGAAAGTTGGTGTATTTGTGCACCATCTCTCCATGTATGCTCATGCTGGACCCGGTTTGGAAATACCATGCCGTGCTCGATATATCCCATCATCCATCTGTATGTGTCCCCGTCTTTCCCTTTCAGTCTCTGTTCCTCTCCCTCTTTCCCCTCTGCTTCCCTCTTTCCCTCCATGTCATCCCGTGAAGGTTATTTCCATATATCGAGTTGGTTTAATTTGTCAAAGTCAGCCAGACATATTGTTCATGGCCACAGCAGGGGAACAGGTTGGGGGGGATTCAGTGTTAGGGTATTGACACCATATTGGAGGCTGTGGTGATTATATGCTGAGAGGGGAGCAAGATTATAGTGACAGAAAAAGGCAGAAGTAGTGAAACACAGGCAGAGAGAAAACCACCAATCCAGTTTCCTTGTAAACAGGAAGGCTGAGCAGTTTATTTCTGAGCTTTTTCATGACTCTGTGTGTGTGTGTGTGTGTGTGTGTGTGTGTGTGTGTGTGTGTGTGTGTGTGTGTGTGTGTGTGTGTGTGTGTGTGTGTAGGCTGTGAGAGGGGAGGCTTGAGGTTATCGGTCTTTGGATTCATCATAACTCGCACAGAGCTTGGCTTCCCCCCCTCTCCCATGTGGATCCTGTGTCATTAAGCTGAGACACCGAATCTGAGAGATCACTTTCTTTCTCCTTCTCCCTTTCTCTTCCTGAATACATCAGACTCTGTCCGTCCCTCCGTCTTTGTCTTTACCTCTTGCCGGCTCTTTATCTGTTCATTATTCACTCGCTGCCTCTCACACACACAAGTGTAACTGCATTTGTGGAAACTGCTGCTCATAAAACATGCATCTCTCATTGAATGTAGAATGAGAGTGCAGAACTGATGTGATTGAAATTCAAATTAAATACAGATTGCTGTACTGTGGCTCTAATATTATACATTTATTGTATGTAATGATGAATAGAGATCCTGTAATTTTCATAAAATTATGCATGAATTTGAAAGATTTATCCGGGACGTACATTACAATTTAACTGCACATGCAAGATTAATGGAAATGTAAAAGTTTATTGCAGCCAAATATCACAGATGTCTCAAGGGGTTGTGAATACAATAAATTGATAATAAACCATATCAAAATATATATTATACATCAAATATTACATTTTAAGTGTTTAAAATTTTAAAAAAATATGTGCTAAAACGAGCAATAGGAAGTATGCACATAAAAACTGTACATTTATACCTGGAAACAGGTGAAAAACCACACGTACATACGTAACTGTCCGCAAATCAAGCTGAATTAAGCTGGATGACTGTAGTGTAGTAATGAGCGCAGATGAAATGAGGTTGCGAGTAAATGTGTAACAGTGGAAACATGCTAATGACAGGAACAAATTTTTAATGGTTTGCTCTCATTGTTTGCAGTTTCCTGTTTACGCTTGTTACGAGTCAGTTTGTGTTTAGTGGTTAAATTGCAAATGCAAATGTTTTCTATAAATTGCTTAAGGAGCAGGTGGTATTTGCTGAATCTTTCTCACATTCCCACAGTGTCAGGATTATCTCCACTATTTTCCTTTCTCTGTTTCCAAATCATTCACATTTATTTCACTGCCAATGGGCAGCTGAACAAGATTGCAATCGTCTATGTGGTAATTAATAATTTACATAATACCTCATTCTGGGGGAATTTTATTTTTCTCTGCGCCAGTGTTAATTGTGTTAGCTAAGCTACGGCCATTACTTATCGTTAGGACGACAGTTAAATGGGGACATATCCAGCTCTCATTAGTGACTGCATCATCCATCAGATACTGCACTGATTTAAACACAGTAGCAGATAAGAAACGGCTCTAAAAGGACAGAAATCTTTAACTGTGTGTTTTTCTTTCAGTTGTAATTCAAACACTTATATCCATCACACAAGCATAGTTTCAATTGTTTTGATTAGCACTGTTGAGGATGAGATATTAGGCACATGGGATTTGTACAGTTACATTGACGTGAAAACAATTTATATAATTATTTCATGGATACATTGTTCCTCTCTACTTTACTATTAATACTTTACAGATGTTTAGTATGATATTTAAATGCTTCAGAGAGATAGATGAACGGGGCATTTCCCCTCCTCCCGCCCATGGTTCATCTTTTCATGAAGCACCTCAGCGGCCTCCTATGCTACCACCTCAGTCTGTGTGATAAATCCTGAGCACACTGCTCTGATTTATGTTTTCAAGGTAGAGGAGCCAGACATGGGCATTTGTCTGAAAAAAATGTGTGAACTGTTACCTTTCTCTCTTTTCCTGCTTTATGTTCTGCTGTCCTCTGTTTTTGTATTTCAGCTGTCCTCTCTCCCTCTCATACCGTTCTCCCCATGGGATTACGCTTTAGATAAATGATGCACAAATGTTCAGGCATATAGACAATTGGTATGGTTTCACAGCAGCATTTTCATGCAGACATTTAAATGGTTGGGTTTAGATTTTAAGATCTGATAGATTTGGTTATTAAAGCCCACTTGGGATAATTTTCTTGTTAAAAGATATTTGTATTTGTATGCGAAGTTGAGGCTCTTTTGGTGAACCCAACAGAGACAATATTAACAGTGAACATCACAGCTCTTTACTGTTGATCTCTGCAGCAAAGTACTTTATTAACAAAAGACTGATGAATGTGCCAATTATGCTGATCTTATCAAGACACTTGTCTGTCTGACAGCCTTGGGTGTCACACAGCACAGTGTGTGAGCGTCTCTCTGCTCTGTAATAAAAATAATAGATGAAGAAAAGCAGTTGCACTGTGACACAAGGGCTGATGTAACAGCGAGTTTGCAGTATTTGCTGGTTGGGAATGCCTGATCCGGCAAGATGTTGTAAATTTCACATACGCAGCCCCCCAACGGTGTAGAGTGACAGTGCTGAGAGCAGGAAAAACAGGAATCGATGGCAGGATGACCAAGAAAGCAGGTCTCTGCTATATTCTGGCCCACTGACGAAGGCCATTAGTATTTTCAAACTGTTTTGATGCTGTCTGATGTAACCGCTCAATTGATCAAGCTGTAAAAGTGGTCGGAAGTGCTCAGAAAAGATGTGTACTGTATATCACAAATGATTTATAGACACCAGACAGGAGCTTGGATTGGTTTTTAAGCCTCTTGGGAGCTTTGTTTTACTGTGTGTTAAACAGCGAGTGGAGAGAGGGAAAATGATGAAACTCACAGGATCATAAAATGTGGGGGAAAATGTGAACTGCCCTCTCGAAATAATGGAGGAAATGTGTGAAAGACAGGAGAGCTATACAGTCATTTTCCTCCCCTTTCCATTCTGCACCTGTAAGGCAAATTTCCCAAATGGGATGACACAGTTGAACTGATCTAAACCTCTGATTTATATCATCATAGAGCACTGCAGAAACATTCTCACCTTGGTCTTTATTTCAATCCATGAAATCGCAGACATCTAGATTGGTTCTTTTGCCACTGTGCTTCAAACACAATCCGAAAAGTTCAGAGTTCAAGCGAGCGTTCTTGTTGGGTAAGTATTCCCGTTTCCAGGATCCATGGCGTGTGGTGTTGCATTAAGAAGTACCTTCCACAGTCAGCATGTGCTATATCTTTTTTACAAGCGACCGCCTTATGAATCTTGCGGGGATGTGCTTGAGAGGTTTTATTTTTATCCCCCATCTTCCAGTCCTCCCCGGCGTTTAGAGGAGCTGGGCAGGCCATGTTAATGATCCTCATTAGCCAAGGAGCTTGAATCCAAACTGGAATTCTTCCATTTTAACTGCTACTTAACATTTGGTGTTCTTCCTTCCCGGTATGTCTCACTCTCACTCTGCACATTCCCCTCTTTCTGTAAACCCCAACATTTTTCTCCCATCTTTATCTCCCTCTCTCTTGCTCTTTCGTTGTTCCCCCACCTGAGTGTCTGCACTGGGAAATATCTGTAAAGGTCTTCCATCTCTTTCAACCTCCTCTTCAGACGTATTTTTCAAGATATTTACTGCACAGTGTAAGTCCCTGGATACCCACGTGTACCTGTGTGCTTGAATGAGCACATATGTGTGTGTGATCATGTGTGTGCTCATTGCTGCGTTTTGCCCCTGCAAGAAAAGGAAGTGTTCCAGATGACCTCTGATACTAGTTGCTTTTTCGCCCCTACTGTGAAGTAAAAAGCTTAAAGTTCAGGCGTGAGCCCCCTCCAGGCAGCCTGTGAAGGATGCTCAGATATACAAACATGTCGGCTCCAGAGACACCTTTAGCTGAAGGGTAAATATGCTCTGGCTCTGTTTATACAACAACTGTGCAGCAGTTAGAGGCAGGCGTTGTTTGATACCTGGCTGACTGGGGATTATCTGAAGCTGTACTGTCCAGGCTGCTACACTGCATCATTTCGATACCTAAATGTTCACTTTACCTAACCTTTATTTAGGAAGGGAAGCCACACTGCACACTGAGAGGAAAAATGTCCCCCAAAATGTGCCCTGAATACATGAATTATCCTGAAGTACAGGTTCGCTGTGTTCTGCTAAAATATGTCTAATTTGCATTTTTGGAGAAGTTTCTAATTGCAAAGTCACATTCCTGGAGGAAAAGGTTAAAGAATTATAATTCTGCAAGAGGTTTTTTGTGTAGTGAGGGTTGTTGCCTGAATTATATAGCTTATGAAGCTCTTTAAACTTGACATTTGGGCTTTTTGGAACAAATCTGGTTTGAACTTTTACTGAAGATGCTCAACTAATAAAGAAGCATCGGCAATAAAGATTCAAAAATTCCTTTCATCTAACTTCCTCCTCTCACCACCTCTACTCATCTTTCCTCTCAGTAAAAGACAAATGGCAGACAAGGGTAAAATAATAGTTTATTACCTCAGCAACCAAATAATCTGATCTGACCCTTAATCAGTATAGGAGTTCTGATATTAACATGAAATAAATATATATTTGGCTTTAATTGAGAAGGTCCACACTGCGGGCTGTCCGCTCTTTTCCTAATTAATCTATCAAACTGGCAACCTAAAAATACACCAACTGTACTATACACTGTCAGCTCACTTTATATATTCTAAGTAAAGCAAAGTGAAGTGTATATAAGAAATAAATCTGTTAAAGTTAAGACTGGAAGACAGCCTGGTATTTTCATTTCTAGTGTGTTTGGGGAGGTGAACTCTGGAGTGAGCAAAGATGTCTTGTTGATGTTACAAGTACATCATCCATTGTGAGTGTGGAGAGAGAGAGAGAGAGAAAGAGAACATACTGTAGTGCGGAAAGCCTCGCGGCCCAAGCTGTTTTTAAATCTTTCGGGGCAAGTCCGGCATAAGGTTTAAAGTAATTCAAACAACCAAGTCAACAAAATTCAAACTCAAAAGTCTATTTTCTAGCCCCTGAAAAACTCAAGATCATTTTGTCAGATGTTGTTAATAGTGTTTTTTACATAGTCAGGAACAGATTTAAGGTGTGTGGTTATGGAAGGCCTTATTGTTGCTGTTTTATCTCTTTATTGGGATGTTACTGGAGGTACTTCTGTTCAGACTTCAATATCTTTACTCAAAGTCTGAAATCCAAGCTGAGCCTAAGGTCCTTATTTTTGTGACTTAAAGGAAAACTTTACAGATATCAGATTTAGCTGTTCAATACAAATATTAGAGTAAAGACAATTAGGTTTGTCTTTTCATATTAAGTTTTAAAGTTTGAACGGATTTGAGACGTCTATTCACGCTGTATAGTAAACAAGCTAACTGTGCTAATGATGGATCGGAATTGTGGAACAACATTTTTTTTCCGACACTAGATATTAAACAAGGGACTGTATTGTATGAAGTTGCTATAAGCTGTAAATTCACCACTTCTAAGCAGAAAAGAGAAGATCTTTCCCCCTCTATGCCATTGCATCTTTTCCAAAATGATCGTACGAAAGAGTATCATGAAAGTAAAGAGCGTTCACCCTGCAGTAAAATCCAGTGACCAAAATGTCCGTAGAAGTACGCTGCACAGCACACTGACAAATAAAAACAAATAAACATAAAAACAAAAATAAAAACATTTTAACCTGAAGCAATCTCAGTTGACCGTGAGCAGCCCTACAATATTATTTAAGTCTGACTTTAATGACATTAGCTAGAGTTTGACCACAGCACTGTGTGCTTATTCATAGTTTGTTGAGATTGAGGTCGGTGCATCTGCTGATTCTGACAGCTCAGAATAAGGTCAGACTTTTGGCCTTGTCCTTGAATGGTTACATCTGAGCATTGGCTGAATGAGATGTAGTCTGAGGAAATTGGAAAGCAAACTATACCATGTTTAAATTATTCATAGTTGAGTTTTTTGACAGCTTCCAGCCTGACTTTGATGAATGATATGTGGATGCTGACAGATTGTGCAGATAGTGTTGCAGGTCCACTGTGTCATCGTCCCACTGTGGGCCCTGTGTCATGCCCACGTCATACAATAAATATTAAAAGCTACAGCACACAGGCAGCTTTATCCAATAAATCCAATCCGTAGAGTTTCATAATCTCAGCTGGTATGGCATCCTGTTATGACTTTTACTCCCTGAAGTACAATAATGTACATCGGCCCATTTGACGTCCTGCTGACAACACTACCGCAGTTTCATTTTGGTGATGAAAGAGGGGTACCACTGTGCACCTCTCTGTCGCTCCAGGATACAGACTAATTTGACTAAAAAAAAAAACACTTTTTAAATGAAACATGGCTACAACAAACCAGTCAAACCTGCACCTTCATACACCAGCTAATTGCACATGTGATTAAGAACTAAGAAAGCGATTTGTCTCTGTGAACTTTCCATCTGTCTGCCATTTACCAGAATGGTGTCATTAACTTAATTTGTCCTTAGCTCATAGAAAAAGCCATTCTCATTCGTAGCACACACTGAGCAATTATAACTGCTCCAGTTGTTCCATTTGCATACTTCCATAGAATATGCATTCTGATAGATTAGATTTTCCACTTAATATGCAAGACGGAGCCGGTTATAGGTTGGTTTGTGCAAGATATATCTAATAATTAGCTCGACTGAGCAACACTGATTTTCACTTAATGTCATAGGGCATGGATACCAAAATATATTTCAATCAATACTTCTGCTTTGTTACGATAAAGCAGTCTGAACACATTGCATGTAAATTTCACCTTTTCCGAAAGGTTGTAGCAATGTCCTCTGGTCACAGCCCCCCCCTCCTCTGTTATCATTACTGTAGGTTACAGCTTACCCATGGGGATCTGCACTGTTGACATCTGAAATGGCCTGTAAACCAGCCAACATAAAGCAGGCATTTCTAATTGCACCTTGTAGTCATGCCATGTAAAGGCCACCTGAGGCAAAGAACGGTGAAATGATGCAGGATTGGTTGGAGGTTGACTTTGAAGCCATCTGCTGTGTAGAGGTTTGATGTGTGTCCTGTTTAGTGTGAATGCAGGCAATGATTATTGCCAGGGCTAGACAGTTCAACGGTTGCCAGATTGCCAATGGCAACCATTTTAAGCAACAGGCAACCAATTCTTGGCCTTTGGTTACAATCAGTGGCAACTTTTAACATAAAAAGGGACGGCAAATGGCAAAAAGGCACCACAAAATTAATACATTTTTAATACTTTTTTACTGAGAAAATGTCATTTAAATTTTAATTTCATTCCCAAGTAATTGAATTAGAATCGAATATAGGAATGCCATTAACTGTCATGCTGTTTTGTCCCTTTCTTATGAGCTCCGTCAACTGAGTAGAGTTGGATAATTAAATGTTTTTGTATACATGAGAAGCTGCCATGGCCAGGGGTTTCCAATGGATTTTAGACAACAGAAGAATATTGACCCTCGCCTCTGAATGTAGAGTTGCTGCAGTGGAGGCTTCCACAACAACTGTACTGTATTTTTAAATCAGATAATTTCATATTCTGCAATGTGGAACCTGCGATTCCATGACATTAATCAATGCAGTGTCTCAGTTCTTACACAGACACATACTCTGTATTCTGTTTGTTGTTTTGTTGCAGCCCAAAACCTAGATGATATTACACATACTCTGCAAACTTTCCATTGATCTCTCCCAATCAATATCTATCCCTTTGGAGAGTGATGAGACATTTTTCAGCCTACTTTCATAGGACATCCATCTGAAATCCAATAAGATGCCCCGAGGGCTATGGAACAGTTACAGCATGATGCATGATTTGGATGCAGTATTATCTCCTTTGCCCTTTGTTTAACCATGTATTGTCATTAGATCTGTGAGAGTGAAGCTACATACAGACAGCTGAAACATGTTGGAAAAACAAAAGCTCAAATGCTTCTGTTGCATCAGTGCTTGAAGTTTATAAATTGATTGTTGTTGTTTTTCTCATTACTCTTTTTAATGATGAGATTTTTAATGATGGGCTCTTATTCATCATGAAGGTTGTCATCTGATTTTGTGGTCTTGAAACCAGCATCGTTATTTTAGGCCATGTTGATGATCTGTTTGTACAAATACATTTTTTGGCATCCATCACTGTCTTGTTTTGTGGTCGTGTGCTGTAGATTTAAATTTTATTATATATACAGATAAAATAAACAACATGCAGTGTGGTAATTCATGAGTTTTACAGGTGCAAATGGGTGGATTTTTTTTATCTTGAGAGAGAGCCGGACTAGCTGTGTTACCCTGCCTCCAGGCTTTATGCTAAGCTAGACACCTCCTAGCTATAGCTGCATACTTAATACACAGATATGTACTTGCATTTCCCAAAATGTATAAGTATTCCTTTAAGCTTTAAAAATTGAATAATGGAAAGCAATCCTTGGAGTAGGGTAGTTCCCAGGCTCTCAGCTGAGAGCAAGTTATTCGTAGATTGATGTGTCTCTTCAGGTCGGACTGAGTGTTTCTTTTTCTTTCTGTCCAAAGAACAGAAATAAAATGGTCATTGAAGACTGAGCCAAGATTCTCAACACTCCCCGCTGGAGTAAGTTGAATGTTTTGGGATGAAATGTGCCATGGGGAGATTACTGTAGCTTGGTAAAGCAGATTTTCTTGTTCAGCTGCTTAGACTTGTTTTCTGCAATAACGGTTTGTTAAAGTTATGTATTTTTGTATAGTTTATGATTTTTGTTTTCAGTTCAGTTAAGTTTCAGTTAGTTTCCAGAATGTGTTTTCTTGTTCTAGTTAAGTTTTTATAGTTTAAAAATGCTTAGTTTTAGTTTAGTTTTTATTAGTTTCAGTTTTAGTTTGAGGTTGTTTTTTTTTATAATATGGGGTTATTTGTCAGGGGCAAGATTTAAAAGGTTCAGAAGAGGTGTTACAATACAAACAACATTTTGTGTCGTCAAACAGCAGCAGGCAGATGGCAAGCGGCAAAGAGAAAGGTGATGAGGAAATGTTAGCTGCCTGGTGGGGCATCTCACTCTGCTAACTTCTCAGTATGGTAACAACGGTAAGCAACTCTGTTTCAGCAATGTTTGGCTGAAAAAAATGTGCATTCAGGCTGACCAATACTCTCAACAGTTCATCATAAAATTAATACACTTAAGACATTTTAGACCACAGTTCAGCAAGCTAGACATGTTAATTAGCTATTTTTCGAGACATTAATCCAGACATTATGTATCATTAATCAGTACACTGCTGTTGAGGTCACAGGGATTTATGCCATTTGTAGCACAGTTTTTCACAAAAACAATTAATGTATGCAGTGGCTGTCAGATACCTGCAGGTGAATAGCTGAGCACAGAACCACCACAATGCAGATGAAGTTTTTCTGTTACCTCTACACCTCTGGAACAATTAAATAGTTGTACTCTTAATTATTGCGGTGGTACTTGAACACTAACTGTTGGAAACTGAATGACTTCCTGACAGCTACTGGGTCACAAGGCAGTAAGTACTGCTGTGCCACTGATTAAATTCACCCAATAATTAAGCAGACATCATTGATTCCCTGCAGAGAAATGGAGAAATGGAGAGAGTGTGTGTGAGAGAGGCTCCCTGTCTGTCCCTGTGCTTCCTGTAGCCCCTGCAGCAGTGGGCCAGTCAGATATGCGTAATTTGGGAAATGAGCAGAAGTCAATTCCACTTAAACAGACAGTGGTGGTTGGACACATCGATGTTCCATGCATTGTTGACTCCCTTCATTTTCTTCCTCCATGACTTCCTCTGTGTAATTGACAGAGCGATCGAAGAGAATGAGAATGTGTGTCCCAGATTATGATCGTGTGTGTGTGAGTGTAATGTGGTGTGTAAAACTGAAGAATCACGTATTGCTTGAACAATTTAGGGCGCTTGTGTACGTGTGTGTCACTGCTTTTTAAAATGAATCAGCAGCTTTAAAAGTAGGGCGTAAAATAAGGTTTATTTCACGGTATCAGTAAGAATCAATTACAGGTACACACGGATAAGCGTGAGGTTAGGGGTTAGTTAATAAATGCAGTGATGAAATTAGCTCTTGTGAGTTAAGCTATGCAAATGCATGCCTGTGTGGGTGCCTGTCGGTTTCTGTCAGTGTTGTTTTTCTTAAAATCTGTGTGGGCAGGTGGAGTAAACACCACATATTACAAACACACACACCAGGAAGCAGAAAGAGCAGGAGGCTGTTTTACTTTTGATGCCAGTTTATGTATTTCAGGTACTGTAGTTTTGTTATCAGAGCTGCCACTGCTAGCAAATGTTTTGCCACAGTCAGATCCCCTGTAAAAAAAAAAAAAAACATTGTGAAATCAACTGCAGGAAAATTAGTATATGCTGTGTTTGTCCCAGCTGAAGCTGTAAGTCTAGAATTACTGTCATGTTGGTCCTCAAAACAGAGGTGAGGACTTTTTTTTCATAGACAATGTGAGATGACTGACAGTTTGAGTACTTTCAGTGCATGGAACACCATGAAACTTGACCTCTTCAAGTCCTCAATATGAGCAACTACATTAGAAAATAGCTTATGTCAAAGTGCAACATTTAAAAATTTAAGTATCTCCCAGGGTGCATTTTGTTGAAAAAACAAAACAAAACACTAAGCTTATAATGCTTTTGCATACACCACTAATGGTGAGCTAAGCTAAAGAGACACTAGAAAGCTGATAAAACATTCAGCAGTTTAAATCAGTCCAATTACTGGGTAAACTTTGGATACATTTGGCAAATGTGTTTTGTTCCCAGTTGCATTGCATTTTGAATTTGCTTCAGCTCTAATTTGCTCCCCTGATTCGCTTCTTCTTTACAGCAATAGCAGCTGAGGCTCATGGTGGTGTTTACAGCCACCCACCATAGCAAATTGACAGAGGAAAATCCATTGTTTCTGTGGAGCTAAGTTTGAAATAATTAAAAATGATTGTGATAACATAAACCCAAAGTAGTGTAAATTAGCCAGGAGACTCCCACATTTCATTAAGAATATCACTAAATGAAAACTTTGAAATGGGAATTTTCAGTGCGGTGAAATCCTCCAGGGACCAGATGTTTAAAACACTGTGTAGATTCAAGACTTAACCTTGCATACACACAAGGGCAGGAATGTGCCAACGCATTCTTTTCAGCAGATTTCTAAAGTTGTGCGTACGCCTGATTTTGTTTTAGAAATCTTGATCATTGTGGGGCTGGGCACATGTGCACGAACCTCATTTTCACTCCCACAGTTAGCCAGAAATGGATGTAGAAACACTTCTTAGCATACCAATACTTCTGCCTGCTTTACCACTCGTTAGACCTGTCAGTAAGAGATACAGTGCAATATCTCAGACTGTGTTGCAGCAGCAAGGTTCTTAGATGGCTACACACATACTCATAGAACTGGAGTTACATCCAGGTAACTATTATCTCTCAAACAGTTTCAGAGTAGCTGTCATTACGCATGGCTGTGAATATTTGTAGGAACCGCACCACTGATTCAACACGTTACTGCAAACCATCATTGCACATCTCAATCGTCATTTTTTATTAACATCAGAAGGACAATTAATGATTCATGTAGTGCTAGCATTGAAATAAAATGATCAATAATGGGAAGATGAATGTAAATAAAAACAATAAATTTCATCACTAATAAATAATTTAAAATTAATTTTATAAATGATCCTCAGATTGACATTTTACAGAACATCGTGTAGCCTGCGAAAAATGATGACACAATCAGTATAAATGGCAAACAACCAAAAAACATTTTTACCTGCCCGGCTGTCTTAGAAAATGTAAGCGCACCTTTAAACTAAATGCAGAGCATTTTAGAAACCGCATCATTTAAAAATGCTTTTGAAACAGTTGATTTACGAATACATGCACTTTTGAGGCCCAGTCATCCAGTTATTGTCATAATTAAATATTTGACTAAAAAAACTTACTGTCCCAGTTGTAGCTCATAATAGAGTATACGAGGATGCCCCCATTAACTGTAAAAGATTTGTTTTTCATTGTTTTTATTGAATCTGCCTGTAATGACAACAACTCCCAACAGGGTATATAAAGATTCTGATTTACCTCTAAGCAGTTGTTAATATGGCATATTCAGCCTTGCTAGAAGATGTTGCAGCCTGTATCTTCAGGAAGAGCTCATCTTCAGACACCAACATAATGTTGAAGGCATATCAGCTGATTCTGACCGCCATTACATTCACAGACACTCACCAACAGCACGACACTGGTGTGTCAGGGCGTAAATACGTGCGTAGAAACAACTTCACCGCTTTCTCCATGATATACCTCTAGGCAAACATATTTGCTTGTATTGAGAAATAGGGGTGTGGCAGTATGCTGATTGCAAATAGTGGGCATGCAGCTGTCAATTTAGAATGACAAGAGACGCTGTGCTGCTGCCAGAGGAGCCGCTGAATGAGTTCCCATTATTTCCCATTATCTCTTTTTGGAAACACCGCAGAGTCTGTAATAATTTCGCTTTCAGCCGTGCCGTACCCCTAATGCACACTTATTTTATGCACAGAGTAAGAACACACTAATTCGTGAACGAGGCCCGTTGTCCCCATCATATCACCAGCAGCTGTCTCAGCTAAAACTATGTGCATGCCTGGTCCGAAGAATACGTGAGGTGTGCACATTGTCACCACACTTTATTCCTTTATAAATATCAGTTTATGTGTGGGGAAAAAGCCTTCTCATGGTTTTTGTGCGTACACATTGTTTAAGCATTTGGCCCCAGGAGTTGGTGTCTCTGTTGCCACTGTTCCAGTTAACAGAATTATTTTTCAAAGATCATTGTTAAACTCACAGTAGACTATCTTGGCCTCTGTGAAAGCTAATATGAACATTTTAGGTGAAATGTCTCATCAGACCGCCATCGCAGAATATTCCTGCAGAGAACCACCATCTAAACTTGAGCAATTTAACAGCGGTGTTCCTATAAAGGTTGTCATTAAACCTTTGTCCCCCATCATGGTTCATCAATTAATTGTGAAAGCTTATAGCTGAACTTTTGCAGTAAGTGACGCCCTCTAAAGTGCCTAGTGTTACTGTTAGGTGTTGATGAAATGTTAGTCAGAGTGGCAGCGGATGTTTAAGATTTGTTGTTTTAAAATGGCAAATTGCGTCTTTCAGACTGCAGACACATTCAAGGTTAATAAACACTCACTGTTAGTAGACGTTCTTAGCAACAACGTATGACAAATAGCCATTCAGTTCTCCTCAGAGGTCTTGTAAAGCTTATATTATTGTTAGTTTATATTTGTATTTTGCTTTTATGATAGTGTTGCCCTATTTGTGTTCTCAGCAGCTTTATAGCTGTGGTTACGAAATCTAATGGAGGTCTTCATTATTAAAGAGAGGGTCATGCCATCATGTCATGAAGAATTTAATCATCATGCCTTCTACTACTCTCTGTCTCTCCATTATGTTGAAAATATTCTCCAGGATTCCAAATAAAACAAGGTTATCTTGTTCAATGGTAATAAGTTGTTTTTAAACTACTTTGGTTTTTGTACTGAAAATATCTTTTCTTGTATTCTTGTATGTCTTTTGAGGCCGTCCTTACTCATTAATACAACAGGTCACTTCACAAAACGCAGAATAGTTCATGAAGTTGTGAGGTGACGAATGGAAATATTGTACATACAAATGTTTTTAGTCATTTTTAGACTGTCTTTGCTTGAAAGGGAATCTGGAGCTTTGTGGAAATGAGTTTTCTCGGGTCGGGAAATCTTTTGTTCTCCTTCCTGGTGGCTATGAGTGATAACAATGTCTCACTGGTATCACACACAGAGCTCATGTTCGATTTTGTAGAAACTCTCTGGCTCAACGCTGCACTATGTCTTCCAAGTGTTGCCAGAGTTTCAACCTTGAGGGTTACAGCTGTCATTCTCCTTCTGGCGGGCGTCACATCCATACAGATATTCATCAGATAACAAAAAGACCTTCCCAAACATGTCAGGAAGGTTTTTCACAATCTTGGAAAGAACTAAAAGATTTTTGCCCTAACATACAACCGTCTGTGTACTGTATCTATTCTGATAACATGCACACCTTCTCAAAATTTCTGAGATGTTATATTTAAACTCCAGTTCCTTTCACTGAAAAGTTGCCGTAATGATACATGCATTTTCTTAAAAATTAAAATGAGCAGTAATTAGAATGAGAGAGTTGCGGCTGCATTGAAACAGAAGATCATCTGTCTAACTACAACAACTTCTCTCAGGTTGTTGCACTGCACGATGATTCCAAATTTTTCAATTCCTCAGCAGGGTGAGGTTTCCAGTGACTGAGCTAGATGATGCAATAAATGCTAATAAACATTTAAATTCAGTTTTGGATACACAGATGCTCCTTTGTTTGAGTTTTGGTGTGCATATGTCAACTGTTGAGGCCTTTGCACACCAAGTACATATTTTTCCTATGTGTTTTTTTTTTTTTTAAATCGTTCCACCCAGAAACCTTGCACACTGAGGCTGGTGTGTTTTATTGTTCTAGTTGTTTAGAAAATTTGCAATACGAGGCAAAATGGAAAGACCCATTTCCTCCCTTGCTTCCCTCCACTGGTGTTTACTCCCTGGCCTGACTCGCCACTCTCTGCCCACGTTTTGCTCTTGGCACCACAGCTACCTGAGTCATGAAATGATACTGTGCGGTTATTAAATTGCACTGTGCATTTGTGGATAGTCTGACGTTACCTTCTCTTTGTCGTGGAAGGTTTCAAAAAGGACATTGCTTTCAGATTTTTCCTCTTCTTTATCTTGCTGCTCCCTCTCCACTTCTGCCTCACTGCTTCTTGGTCAAACAATGGATGCAAAAAACAAAACGCTTAAAATCGAACCTGTTCTGAATTGTTAAAGTAGGCATGCACTGATATGAGATTTTTCGACCGATAATTACCTGCTTCTCGTTGGCCGATAAGCGATACAATAACTGTTAATTTCACAATTTTAAAAAGAAGGGTATAATCTGTAGTTTATGTACAGCTGAGGGTAACGATGTGCTACAGTGCTTTTACTCTATTAACATTTTGATTGCAGGACTTCTAATTGTAAAAAATCTTTTCATATTGAGGTGTAGCTACTTTTACCTAAGTGAAGAATCTGAATACTTCTTGGATCTCTGAAAATTTGCAACTGTAATTCAAAAACTTTCACATGCAGTAAAGTTACACTTAAAGCAGATAGGTGGAAGACAAACAGATGGGCCTTTTCTGGGCCATTCATTCTCTTATTTTGAAACTCTCCACCCACCTATCAGAGATGGTGCTTTGTTGTACTTATGTGTGTTTCAGGTGAAATGATTCATTTCCTTTCAATAGGATCAGCTGATGTGTATGTGAACAAATACTCCCCGCAGGCTGCCTTTTTCTAAAGGCCAGTCATTGGTCGGGTGGATTTTAGGGGCACTCTTTTGTGTGAGCAGGATGATTTTTTTTTTTAAACAAGACCAAAAGAGTCTGGCAATGTTAATATTTCTCATTACACAAGACTGTCGACCCAGAGAGAGCACACACAATGAACTATTCTCTTCTTATTCTCTTTGTCTGTGTGTCCGTCCTGCACATTTCCTCCCATTTTCCCCCTCTTTCTCTCTCTTTGTCACACTTTACAGTCCGTTTTCAAGGCTTTTATTCTGCGGTCCAAAATTGGCAAAGCACATTGTTGCAATCAAGCTTGTTGGACACAGATCAGAACAGCCCATTGAAAAGTCTTCCACTGGCTTGTTACGATCTGAATAAAAAGAGAAGCTGAAATGTTTTTGTTTTTTTTGTTAACCAATTATAAACTTGATCATAAACTTTATTGTCTCTCGGTTATTTTACTAATTACAGTTCAAGAATTTATTGTTATTTCTCCTTGGCACAGTTAAAGCAGTTCTCTGACCCCACAAAGCACTAACCAGTCCAACCTCAACGAGGCACTTCGGAGATTTCTTGTAAGCAAATAAAACTTCTGTTTATATTCAGTAGTACTCACCAAAACACATTGTGTGAATCCTTGAGGTCTAACAAAAGTTTTGAGTACATTTCCTTTCTCATTACACATTTGCAAGGCTGATTTTTTTCAAGTATTTAAGAACCAGCATGGGCTATAACCATGTTTACTAGCAAACAGTCGTCTTCCTCCTCCCATTTATTGGCACATTGGGTCATATCATGGTGTGATACTTTGACCTATTGATCAGTGAAATAGTTTGAATCATTAACAGGACTGTGTATTGTGTCACCTGGTGCACTCGTTAATGTGCATCCTCAGCCTCCAGAAAAGCAACATCTGTACTGGTACTTGAGAACAGAAACAACACAGGGAGTTCTGTGCTCTCTACGTTTGTTTCTGCACCATGAATGTATTTTTATGTGGCAGCCTTTATGTCCAAGACACATTTCCCCAGGGTCAAATAAAGTTATCTTGAATCTTGGAACCTACAAAGTAATTTGTTACTACCTTGGTCGAGACCTTTGATTTCGATCACCCAAACAAGTTGACTGATTCATCTGGCATTGTGACATGAAACAGCGTTTTTTTCGGCTTAAAGAATTGATTCAGTCAACATTGCGGGTGTACTTATGATTAGCCAATCAGCACTACGGGCGGGACTAGTACTGTTGTCAAGTTGTTGTCGAGAACAGGAACCATTGATGAGTAGTAACAACCACTGTGACTGCTATAGACAAGGAAGACGCTGCTATGAAAGCTGTTCTAATTGACCTCTAAATATTGCTCGACATCTAAGTTCGTTTTCACTATCTCTTAAAACTTGGCAAAACCAGTATGTTGGCATGGCTGTGCATCAGTGTGGACTCAAAATAACATCAGATCAGATTCAGGTGGATATGTGGGTTTCTAGTGATTGGTTAGAGAAAAATCAAATCCCTCTTCCCCATGGGAATCAGTCGAACTGGAGAAAAGTTGACAATTATCAGGCAGAAAAAAAGACCTATAAAAAATACTTTATTCCTGTATCGTAACACTGTAAATCCAATTCAATTTTATTTATAAAATCCAATATCACAAATCACAGTTTGCCTCACAGGGCTTTACAGCATATGACATCCCTCTGTCCTTTGGACCCTCACAGCAGATAAGGAAAAACTTATCTAAACTTAAAGAGCAACTGAGGAGGGATCCCTCTTCCAGGACGGACAGACGTGCAATAGATGTTATACAGAACAGATAAACATAATAAATTAACAGTAATCCGTAAGACACAATGAGACAGAAAGAGAGAGAGAGAGACAGAAAGAGAGAGAGAGACAGAGAGAGATGCAGGACAGACGGTAATGACAGTAGCTTACAACAACATTAATGAAAGTATTAATAATATATTAATATCTGATAGTATACATGTGTGACAATAATCATATGTATATAATAACAGGAGTATGACTAATGATAACAGCAGCAGCAGGAGGCATCTGGCAGGACCATGGCAGCAGCACAACCACACAGGTCACACTATCCAGGCACCGCTGTGATATAAGTTAACCTGAGAGACAGTGGAGCACAAAGGCTCCGGAGAAGAAGCAGAGTTAGTGACATCCAGAATGTACAACGAAGGTTATGAAAAGATCATGGGCATAGTTAAACAAGTTATTGTTTGGTTGGTAGGCTTTGGGATGCAAAAAGCGAGTGTTGAAGTGAGATGCTTTGTGTGGTTGTTTATTCAACCCAACCTTCACCCAGATGCAGAGTTAAAACAGTATGATGCATCTTTACTTCTCAGAGACAACAATCACTGCTTATGATGCTGGAGGTCAGTTTGAAGTGTTTAACAACCAATGTTGTCATTTTTCTAGCTTGGGATGTAATGTATTTCTGGTCAATGTATTCCCTAGAGGTGCTCTGGTGACATTGTAATGGGGACTGGCTCTCTGGATGTGCTGGTTATTGAATTTTAAATCCCACACCCAGATGATATTTCTTGGTGATAGCAAATCTTAAAATGGCATATTCTCCTTTTGCTGCAAAATCATTCTTGGTGCTATTACAGTCATTTTTCCCCCACTCGTTCCAAATCGCCAGTCTCAGATTGTGTCAAAGTCTTTCAGAGTTTGAAGTGAAAGCAAACTATCCTCAGGCTTGAAAAAGACAGTAATTCAAAGCTGATCTTTCACAACTGAAATGCAGAGACGTTCCTCATTAAAACTATCCTTATTATCACTGCAGGCAATATCTCTAACCTTAAATGCAGACACAGTACTGTGATCTTTACTTTCTATAAGATGAAACTTTTCTTTTCTACTTCTTTCTGAAGAAACATTTGGCCTTGATCTCTTGGAGGTAAAATAAAAAGTAGTGAGAGATGCCAGAAAAGACTTCATACTGCACAGGACCTTTTTTTTCTTTCTTTTTTACAGTTGATGTTAGAAGATGGCTATCATCTTTAATAAAGGAGATCATTGCTGTTTTTTTTCTGTGAACCACAGGGTAATTTGGATTTCTTTTTCATGTAGTTATGAGGTATGAGCATTGATGGTGTATCAACTGACAACAGTTGTTTTAGATATGCTCACTTAAGGCTATGCAAAGTAAATATTCTTCAGAAACTTTACACTTTCCAAGCATTAAATTGAACCTGATGCCTTTAAACAGTCTGTGAGGTAATGGCTGGGGGTGTCACTAAATAATTGTCCATACTTATCCCACAAATGCCAAACCCACTCAATAATGGAGAACAGCAGATTTGTCTTGCCTGCACAACAATACACTGAATTTCTGGTTGTTTGAAAATGCTGCAGTAACCAGAGATAAGTTGTTATGTCAAAACAGAGAGCTGCGTTTCGCGATAAGGCAGAGAACCATCACAGACGACGAGCTTTGCCATTTTCCCCCCTCTTTCTGCCTCCTCTCCATCCATCCCAAGTTTGAGACGGGTTTGAATGTAGACTCTTTAGAGTTGTTGCTAATTTGAATTGGAGTGAGGGAGCCCCACAAAAACAAACAAACAAAAAAAAAATGCTGTCATTGTAAGTTGACAATAAAAGCATTGCATGGTGGGAGAGAGAAATATTCCATCTCGAACAATGAGACAAGGTGGTTAATTACCCGGTTCATTTCTAATTAGCGACATGAGCGGTGCAGGGGATGTAGCAGAATAGGGAGTGTTACCGTTGTTAGCTGGATGAATTCTGTGTTTTCCTGTGTGTTGCTGCTGAGATAGGCCCAATGCCTGGAAACAGTGGTTGCTGTGCATCCAGCAGCACCATCCATGGTCACTCGGAGGGAAGTAATGCCAAAAAAAATGCTGAATAATTAGGTGTTTGGCACAGTGAAGTGTCGTTCTTAGGGAGGGATGAACAGCCGGCCAAAGGGGACTAAAAATGTGAGCATGGTCATTACCTGCTTGCTGAAGGTATCACCAAAAGCAGACCCCTCCTGCTATACCTCACACGGGCGCAAGATATACACAGAGTATTACATATTGTGGGTAGAACATTTAATTTCAAGTCTATGCATTCCACAAATATCACATTTCCTTTATTATCCAGCCATGTCATGCTGGATTACCCCACAAATATGTTTCCCAAAGTGGACCAAATACTCCCTTTCTTCAGAGCCCGGCTTTACTCTCAACAATCCAGGCTACTCCAGTTGGCTGCCACAGGCATGTGTGAGACGAGAGCATGGAAGCGGGAAGCCATGAAACAAATTGGATAAATGTTATTTCTGGAGGAACGTTTAAATGGGATGCAGGAATCTTATTGAGGCAGCCATGCTTGAAATTGGGTGAAATCACACATTAACAGAACATGGGAGATTTTGCATTCACCTTTTGTTAACTCTGGCGCTCCTGCCATTGTCTCCCATGCAGTTCTTTGCATGTACATTAAAACCTGTTTTTAGTGGGCTTGGATCATTCATGATATGCACAGGTTTGTTTACACATATGCAGTAAGTGTGAGCATGCAGGCATATGCAGTTTTTCCCCACTTTATTTCACCTTCCACTCCAGACTAACTCAAAGGTCACTGACTTCACACAAACTGACTGTAATTTTCAATATAACGGCACAAAGGTGCAATCAGGGACTAGTGAAACCTACTGGGGTGTAGAGGCCATGGCTGTATGGAGACAATGAAATGAAATCCAGGAGGCAAGAGTGTGTGAGGGAGTGTGTATGTGCACCCTGTGTGTTTTGAGGGTCTCACAACCTCTCTCCTGCTGCAAATCACCTGTCAGGGAATATTGTGTTTGACTTCCTCTTTGGGGGCACTTTAGGTGCATTTGATTTGCTCTGGCTGATGCAACAGAGTCAAGTGGAGCCCTGGAATAGAGATCCTCCATTCAAATCTTTAACCTCCAGTGTTTGCAATTTATACTTTAGAAACAGCAAGACTTTAGTAGTTCCGCATTTAAATTAGAGGTTAGATAGGAGGCTTCGACAGAACTCTAGTATTGAATGCTAAGTTGTTGACTTAAAAAAAGAATTTAAATGAAGAATAAATGAATAATTCTATTTGCATAATACTTAAGCAATTAAAAGCATTGTGCAAATGTTTTCACAGTTTGTTTTTGTCCCTGTCTCCTTGTGTAGCAAAGGGTTTTTCTTCTTCTCTCCAGTTCCTGTGAGTGTATCTCGAAATGCAGTGAGACAGCCCTGGGTAAAAAGGTGATTTTCTGTTTTTTTTTAACTTGCATGTTTGTGCTCCCTCCCCATCCTCTTTGTTCAAAACTATGATTCACAGCTCTAGGGCCATCTTTTTATCCTGATATGTTTCACTCCTCACTCCCCCCGATCCCAAACACATCTCCCTTTTCTTCCCCCCCGGGGATCACCTTTGAAATCTTCCAAGGTGATGTTACACATACAGGCAAAATGTAGTCTTAAAATCTTGCCTTTTAAATTCCATCATCAAATATGCTTGTGGAATTAAAATGTGCAGTGTGTTTGAAGACTCTCTTTCCATGGATAACTCTGATGTTTGTTTCATGCTACAGTATATTGCAGTGATTCACAGGCAAGGGTATGATTAGATTTTTTTTATTTTTATTCTTATGTGTAGAGGTCAATAAACATAATTCGGTGAGGAGTACTTGGTTAGGCTGATCTTTAGTATGTTAATCGTCACAATAGCAAGTAAACAACCAGCTATGATAAGATGACTGCACAGGAGACAACTCCCACCAACCTGAATCAGTTTTAACACCTGAGCACCACATGCTGTGATTGAGAATGTGTGAAAACTAGCTAGTAAACAAGCCATGAAATCCAAATACTCAGCTCAAAATTATGGATAAATGGTTTAAGTTCCCAGATTTTGCCACTCAAGTGGTACTGTAATAGTACGATAGAAATAAAATCAGAGTAGAATAGACATTCCCATTCAAATCAACATAGCAGAACGGCAAGAGTGACGGCTATTTTTATATGTAACGTTGCCATTGCAAGCATTGTAGCAGACTTACTAACATAAAACTTTCGTATATTAAACCGACTTGCGGCAAGTTGCAAAGTCAGTGAGGTGAGGTTTTGCGGTAACAACTGAACGTGCAGTGGAGTAGCAGTTCAAAGTTAAGAGAGGCTTCATTTGTTCACTGTCTATGTTGTGTTGCTGCGAGAGAGGAATTGAGGTTTGCTGGATTTACGTTAGTGTTACCCATCGAGAAATGTGACTTGTTTGAGTCCTTTTGCATCGTTCAATGCATGTGTACAATGTTCAGCTGAAAAGATGTGCATGCTGGCTGATACTCAACCATGAGCATCTGTCGGGCAATGCAGTGAAAACCAAATGGTAAGTAAGAAAATTAATAATGTTCGTTAAACTGTGAGTAGAGAAAAAAAAAAATGCTACCTGCAAGGCTAATTTAAGCAATGTAAACATGCTTAAATGAATAGCAAAAAAAAATCTTTTGTCCATGAACCTTGGCAGTTATTACTGAACTGAACTTGATGATCTTGTTGTTAGTCCATGTTTTATTGCTGTTTGGAGAAGTATGCCTTCGGGCCTTAAGCCAGTGAACCCTGAAGGATTGTGAAAAAGATCATGGTTAGGGTTAAAATGAAACCACATCTTTTTGACAGAAAGCCCCGAGGGTTAACTTATCCCATGTGCTGTTTTATGTGTGTTAGTGGAGTCAATTTAAAGCAAACTTTACTGCACTTATTATGTGTTGTTTTTATCACTTATGGCCAAAAGTAAAAAAGACAGTGGTGGCAGCATCTGCTGTAATAAAATGAACGAGCATATAATATCTCATATCGATCACAGGCTCCTGAATCTCATTGAATCGAAATTGTATTGTGGCAGACTTTGTAAAAAAAAGAATCAGTTCAGTATCGTATCATGATGAAACAGATGATTTACACCCCTAATTTTCTCTTGAATTAGACAAATAACCTTGTTTGATGTCCCTTCTATTCATTCTGTTTCTATAGATAATAAATGTACAGACTTGACCGCCTTTTTACAATTGATAGTGTTACCTAACATTCAGTTCACAGATCTGACAGGACTGTGCTGTACATTACAGTTTAAATGTTGGGATGACTTTATGTCTGCTGTTTGCACAGTACTGGGTATCATTTGATGTATATCTGTGTTGAATGTGTAACCTACAGTGCGCTAGAATATAGTTATTACTTGTATAAATGCTGACACCCATGTCCCTGAAAATGTATTTTTTTTAACAGTTCAAGTCAGAAAACAAAATTAATGTTACTGAGTGAAGAATAAAACACTGTATCTCAAGGAATTAAAAAGTACAGTGGAAAAAGACGACTGTAAATTGCAAAAGCAAGGAACCCGAAAAGACTTAAAAGATAACAAAGCGCTCCAAAAGACCAACACCTTTTCGCAGAAATTGAACAATTTGCAGCTCAGTCCTGTTGCACCAGTTTAGATAATTGCTTCATGTCTTGCGTTAATCGCACTCTGCTCATACACATACCTGAATCAACCTGTTAATACTGGTGACTGTGGACACTAATTTCCTTGTTTTTTTATGCCATTTGGCTGTTTGTTAGAACCAGTGTTCGTCACAGAGACAGCATCTGTCCTCATTCTTTCTCTCACACTCTCTGTCTCTCATTGAATCTTTAACTCCTTGCCTTCCCGTCTCTCTCTCCACTTCTCTGGCGCCATCTTTCACACTGAGTGTCACAGTTAGTTCTTTGCCCAGACAGGCAGGCGGGCTTATCCAACTAGCATCCAAAAACTCGAGATGCCTCGTCCAGACAACTAAAGTTGTTTGGTTCCACTTTGGCTGAGACCAATCGCTTCATTTACTGCTTGTGTGTTCATATTTTATGGCTTTGTCCGACCAGTGTGGCTCTTGTGCAGCACAATGGGGACCTGGGGCGGGAGTTGTAAGGTTCACACGGTTCACTCTCTCCTCCCTGCCTGAATGTTTTCTAGTTGCCATGCTTGATTCTCTCGTTCCCTTGTTCTCTGTCTTTCTCTCTCAGACACCCACACTGTCGTTTCTGTCAGAGACTCATCCAGAATTGTCCAGCGCCAGACATAATTCAAAAACAGACAAAAACTCCTTGTTCACTGTTCCATATCAGTCAATTACTGTGTCTACATTGGTGTGTGTGTGAGAGACACTGTTTGGGGGTATTGGTGATTCTTTCTGAATGTGTGTAAGTGTGCCAAAATGGGGGACAGTGTGGTGAATGTGTGTGTGTGTCAGCCCTGACTGTGTTAACTAACAAATCATCAGTGTCCTAATTTTTGTGTTGCTTAGAGGCTTGTTTCCAGTCTATAGACAGATCTGACAGTGATCAATAAGCTGCTGTCTCTGTGTGGGTTTGTGTGTGTGTGGCTTGCTGTGTTTGCATGCGTGTGTGTTTGTGGATCATTAAGCTCCTCTGGGGATGGCACTGTTCTGTTTTCATTTGGCAGACATCAGGGAGTGGGGCAGCCATGTCATTTGAAACAACTGAGTCTTCACACTGATAGATAATCAAAATGCACTGCAGAGCTGGAGAGATAGCATGACATTACATGGCAACCTTCGAAAGTGACTTGACGGGTTTCTTAGCTGTTACCAGTGAGAGCCTTCAAGGCATGATGCATCATTAGTTAGCACACCTCTATTATTAAGAGCTTTGTTCCAGCCCCCATAATGGCTCCTCTTGTCTGCTCTGATGTTTGCTTCTTAATTTGAGTATTTTTCAGTCATGTTTTTGGAGCCAAGGCGGCCCTCCATCAGGTCCTGTCAGATTTCTCTAAATATTTTAGGGCTGCTGCAAACAACAATTTTCATTAGTGAGTAATCTGCCAAACATACTCCTGATTATTTGATTTGAGTGCTCTGTACATCTACCCTTCAACATTTCAGAGGGAAAATTTGCACGTTTTACTCCACTGCATTGATATAACAGTTGTAGTTACTTTTCAGATTCAGATCTTGCATTAAAACATATACATTTATAAGAGCTGCATGTAACGAAACAAATACTTGTATTTTTTGTTTGAGACAAAGTGTTGTAGTCAAGACCACCTAAGCAAAGACCAAGTAATGACCGAGACCAAGACAAGACCAAGACACTGAAGGGCTGAGACCAAGGCCCAATCCCATTCCGACCCCATAAATCTTCCACTTGGTATTAAGTGCCCTCGTTTGCGAGATAACCCTTGATGAGGCAAGTGAGAAATATTAGGGTAGAGATCACGCGTAGTAGCGACGCAAGATACTGGTAGTCATTCAGGTTTGAAAATGCCGGCTCCAGCGCTTGTGTTGTGGCGTGTGCTCTGTTTATTCTTCTCCGTCTGATGAATCAACGGAGAAGGAATGCTGAAAACAGGAGGCGCCTACGACATCATCTACTTCTGATCGATTTTGTTCTGGTAAGTCGATTTGTTTAAATATTTTGATGCTGCGTTCAACCGAGTTGCTGATGAGTTTTACGCTAGTCCAACCATCTGTTGTTTGTGTAGCCTACATTCCGATCGTACAGTAACAAATTGTAGCCTATACCTGCTTTCGATGGGTGTCGCAAGATGTTCTGTGAAATTTCATCTTCCTCTTTGTTGAAAGTGTGGGTCCAGGCTCCCCTCAATGCTGTTTTGGGACACCACCAGCCAAAACGTGAACGTGCACAACCAAGAGCAAGTGGGTATTTCTAGGGGAAGTGTGGGTATTGGGACAGGCCCCAAGTCAAGATCAAGATCAGACCAGTGCCAGTCCCACACTGCATGAATCACTTACATGCAAACCAAAGGCGCTTCTGAAATTGATCTGAAAGATCCACATTTCCATAAAACACCCAAAGAAAGTCCTCTTTATCACCTCTTTTATTACTCTTCTGTATATGGGTGTTTGTATTGGTGTACAATCACAAATTACTTAGTTAAATAATCAAAAGGCATGGCAGAGGTGAATTTTATATGTGGGAATTTTCCTTTGTTTTCAGTGAGCAAACAAGTTCAAACAAACACTAAGGAGCTGAAATCAACTTCATCTTTATGCAACACTCGTTTTTTGCACAGGCAACTTAGTGATATCCCTGCAGCTGTGGTCTTGATTGGTCCTGAAATAAAATAATCTAATTCCTCTTTGTTTGAGACCGAGACAAGTGCGAGGGAAAACACAGTTGAGCCTGAGACAAGACAAAGACCTTTTAAAAGTGACCTTTATTTAGACTGATATCGAGTACTACAACACCATGTTGGAACCCACTGGATGACCTGGTTTGTCATTTTTGCTTCATAAATGACTTAAGTGATTTATCAATTATTTGAATTGTTGGCAGTTATTACTATTATTTTTTTAAGATTACTTTTTGGCTTTTTTTGCCTGTAATGACAGGGCAGTTTTAAGTGTGAAAGGGGTAGAGAGGGGAAATGACACGCAGCAAAGGGCCACAAGCTTGAACTGAACCTGCAGCCACCGTGGTAATGATAATACCCCTGCACATTGGGTGCTCGCTTCACCCGCCGGCCCACTGGGCACCGCAGCAATTATTTATTTGCGGATTGATCTATTGGTTAATTAACAACTTGTTTCAGCACAAAACAAAATTTCTTCTCTACTCTGATATTTTATAACTCACAGTAGGTTTGCAGCACAAAAATCAAACAGAAATCTGAAAAGACGCAGACGTCCCTGTTTCCTTTATTAGAATAAATTAGATTATTCCACTCTACAAAATCCTATAAACCAAGTGCCTATAATTATTCAGCAACCAGATATGGATATTTTGTCATGAAGGGGTTTTTTTTTCTCATCAAATAATATTCAATTAAAACAAAGCCTTTTGCTGGGGATTATTTACAGACGGCTGTTTCTCACTGTAAGAAATCATTTGTTGTGACATTGAGAGAATTAATAACATTTCACACAGCTGTGTCTCCGTGTGTGATGTATGTTGTCTTTAGTTGCCATTCAGGAATACAACAAATGCAGACCTTTTTTTAAACAGAGCTTTTTAGAGAAGGGACACTTTAATCAGAGAGAGAAAAAGAGGAGTGATTATGAGATTATCTTCTTTGCTTCTCCCTTTTAGCAAAACCTTCTTCCTCTTCTTGTTCCTTAAAAAGTTAAACCATGTGGAAGTGGAGAGAAAATCAGATTCAGAAATAACCTAATCAGTGGGTTTTGGCCTGGCAGCCCTTCCCCACGCGGAGAGACACATGGGCAGGTGGCTGTCTGACAGCCAGTGGCATTCTCTCCAACAAAGTGTGCGACTCAGATCAACTCTGCAGTATACCACAGGGAGAGGGATTAAACTGGGTTAGCTAAGGCTGGAACACCAGTTCCTTGTTGAGGAAAACGTCACATTATTATTGACGCATCCCTAACCATCCTCAGATTTACAGCACGCACTTTGCATATCGCATGAGATGAAGCTGGCTCTGGCTTCCTGATCGTCATTGGTAGATGACGATTGATTTACTCTGCTGCTGTTGTGGCCAACTGCCCTAACGACATTTTTATCCATCTGCATTTTTCCATGAAATTAAAGTTCACTTAATCCTTTCCTCCAAACAACTGTTGTGACTCTTCATCAGTTTGTGCCGGCTATTTAGAGAACTGAATGTGCTCTAAAAATATGCATCTTGTAATTAGAATATTAATTGAAAAATTTCAATGGAAAAGCAACAACACAATGATACAGAAAAAGGAGCAGCGCATCCAATTCTCATCTCGCACTTTTTTTTTTAATTACAGCACTGTAGTCGAGGAGCCATGTATTGTCCAAAATGCCAAAGCCCATTATGCGGTTGCATTCATTTCATAATTACGCCCATCTTCACTAATCCACTAACTCATTTCAATAAGTCGAGTTCCAGTTGAATAAATCCCTGAATGTTTCACTTAATTCATTACTCATGGCTTCGTTGACATTCACTGAATTCATGGTATATAAGTATAGATTAATGCTATTATGGAATTGCTTGTTCATATTTATGGTGATTGTGGTGATACGAGGTTGAGTGTTTGTGCGTAATGCAGAACATATAAACAGGGAGAATTATTATTTATTTAATGTATATTTCAATCTAACTTATTTTATGGTAAACCCTTAACTTTCACAAAGAGCTGGGGGTCAGAAGTCCACTTTAGTAAGTTAAAATGCTCATGTCCTTTTGTGTCGTGTGTTGAGACAGACCTGAACAGATGAGAGGCATAAAGAGAAATCAACAGATTGACAAAGTGTGCAACCAGGACGATTTGTTCAGGGATGAACAGCTACACAGTGAGACAAGAGCTCCAAATGTCAGGACCTGTGCAAAGAGGAGAGAGACGCAGGGAGAGAGTGACTCGCTGACCCTGGTCGGTCCCCTCTTGATAGTGTTGCCATGGGAACAGGTGTCAGAAGCTAGATGAAGGGCGCTGGAGGTTGAAAATTGTGTGTGTATGTGTGTGTGTGTGTGTGTGTGTGTGTGTGTGTGTGTGTGTGTGAGTGTGAGTGACTGCAGTAGCCACCAGTCAGGTCATTTGTCATCACCAATGTGAACACCAGTGTTGTTGTGCTCAGAAGTCAAACACAGATGCAAATGTCCACACAGCAGCCACTTGAAAGAGATTAAAAGGGATTTGTTCCTCTGTCATTGTGCCCTTAAGCAAGGCATTACTGCAAAGTCAAAGGTGAGATACTGTGAGGTGTGTTAGATGATTTTGTTTGGCTTGTACTATTACTGCAAATTTAAACACTGCGCTTGTGTAGTTTGTTAATTCACTGCAAACAACCATTGTGCTGGCTATACAGACGTTAGTTCTAAACTAGCTTACGATCTATGTCCCACCAAGGCTGTGATAGTATGGAGTCATTCTTTGGGGCTCTGTCCACCAAAGTGTTTTTTCCTGAGGCTGGCATATTTTTGTGATGCTTTGCAATAGGAGCGCCACATATTTATGCTGCGCTTCAAACGCTGGCAGTGTGAGGTGGCGCTGGCTGTGGATTCTGCGCTGAGTACACTTTAAAAAGCTGAGAGTTAAAAAGAAAAAAGTTCAACTTTGGGTAAGAACACCACTGTATCATAGCAACCAGATGCAACCGATGTGTCTCAGCTGAAAAAAAACTGCCACCAAAGTGTTCTCAAATGCTCCTGGCTGGATGTTCCCTAAGGGGCGCCTGGCATTTGGTGGACATGGGGCCTTACTGTGATGAAAGAATAACATATCACCATGGCTTGGTTGACTGAACGAGTCCAGTGCAGATTAAATGACCATCAGCAGGTCCGGGTATAAATATCTGGTGTGTAAAATGTCTGTATTTTCACTGTGCTACATTTTAAAAATATGATAATTTGATCACATCTCTTGCTCGTGGCCAAAGGCAGTCTCACTCCCTCTTCTCCTAGCAGTTTTCTTACTCAGACAAGTTACATCCAGTAACTACTATAAGACTGATGACACAAAATTGCCATTGGATGAACTGGTGTTTTTTAACTTTGGTATAAGAGATTATGATGTTCAAGTGCCGAGTCCGCTCCGCCTTTCAACGCTGAAGGCTTCCTTGCTGTCGGTGGCAAGGCAGCCTTCAGTGTTGAAAGGCCATTACTCGTGATGCATAACCGATCAAATATTACTGGGGGCAGGACATTGAGCAAGGTGACAGAGTGGTGACTGCAGACGGAGGAGCTACATCAGAGCCAAAGTAGCGCTTTTTGTAATTAACGTATTTTATTGGTACAAAAATAAAAAAAACCACACAGTCGGTGATGACCTCATCACCACAGTAGTGTCACACTGTGTGGAGCCTTTTTCCTTTCACCCTCTTGTCTCCATTCGCAAAGTCGTTTCCCAGATCCTCAGGTGAAGCGCAAATCTTTCTCTTAAAGGAATACTTCCCCCACAAAATGACCATTTGAATATCAGTTAGTCATGCCATGTTACCTTTAATTCATGAAGAAAACTTGTTTTTCTTGCATTCCTTCATGGAAAACGCTGAACGTACTGATTTACTGATGAATCGGGGTCCACATCTAACAACAGCAAAACTATCTCAAAACATCGGTTTACAAATTCTCACATAACTCCTGTAATCCAAGTCTCATTTATCCAGTCAGAGGCTCAGTACTTTCCAAACACATGCTTTTCACTAGAAAACTTTAGCAATAGAGTCTGGCTTTGAAGAGAGCATGGATAAGGTTAAGTAGAGAAGTAACACTTAAGTAAAAATACATGTGTTTGGGAAGTGCTGAGCATACGACTGGATAAGTGAAACTTGGATTATACTGTGTGAGAGTTTGTACACAGTTTTGTTTCCGTTTTGCTGCTAAATGTGGTCCAGAGTCAATCAATAAATCAATGCGTTCACCATTTTCCGTGGCATTTTTAGCTTGTGCGAAAACATCTTTGCCCTGATCGAGTTTGTGTCACATCTTTGCTTCAAGTTCTGCCTGAATGCACCTGTCGAGCACTGTCACTGTAGCTCTTCCGTAGTTGAAGGTTTAATTTCCAGAGGGGCCCTTTATCAGCTCAGATCACAATGGATAGGCCATCTGATGATCAAAATATGCACATGCTAAAAGAAACCAATCTGTTTTTTTTGTTTGTTTGTTTGATGTTTTTTCCTGTATTTTTGTGTCAAAGTCAGAGGAAGGGGAATAAAACAGAATGCAGTCTGGTCTGTGTCTTTGTAGCAGACACTTTGTGAAACATTTATGTGCTAATGGAAAGCACTAACATTAGAGATCATCTGCTGAACAGCGTTATGTTCACCAGCTTGTTAAAGAGCACATTTGATTGTTCCCTGGAAACTAAAATGCGAATTTAGTAGCTTCTTCCATGGAAAAGTCAAAGCTGTTGAGCCAATGAATCAGATGTCAGAAGTTTCAGCTGGTAGTGAATAGAATAGTAACGAGCAAAACAAACTTTTCGAAGCCAATCTGCAAATGTGTTCAATATGCAAAAAACTGGTAAAGCACTATTGCACCTCTGAAAATGTTGTACATTTCTTTGCCAAACAGCAACATTTGTCCGTAGTAACTAACAGCAGTTGTATTGAGAGAAGGGCTAGTCTGCTCATCCCTAGAATCATCCATGAACTAACTAAAAACCACTCTCTGAACTCGACTCCAAGTGGGGAGGAGGATTAAAAAAAAAACACACATGAATTTAAATGAGGCTCTGTTGCAGCCATGGCCGCCAAATCATGTAACAAATCAGACACTGCCAAGTCATCTCGGCAAGTCCAACTGGCCCTTTCCTAAAGCTGAGCTCTGTGACACCAACAGTGTGCCCAGATCTCTCTCTCTCTCTGTGACTTCCTGTCTTTTCTTAGACTGGGACTGGAGCTGGGAAAGGACTCCACCACCTACTGGTGTTGTTACTGCAGGGTCGAAGGAGAGACAATTTAGGCTGCCCAGTGGTCATAAACCAGAGCACAAGAGGAGGGTTAAGTGGAGAGGTTGAAGCCCACTGAGAGACAGGAGAGTTGAATACAGTTCAGTGGCCAAGGCCGCAGTTAAGAATCATCCTGATGCTGATGTACAAAGTCAAGTAAGGCTACACTTTAGAGACAAAACTGCACTTTAGACTTTTTATAAAACACTCAGGCGATTGCCTTTTACCAACATTTGTAAATAAGTGTTTAGTGGGTAGACTTCAGTGAAAGAAATGTGTATCACTGTAGATGCTCATCTACATACTCCGTTTCAAAGAGTACAGGATTTAAGCATAATGTACTCAAAGTGCTCGAGGCTCCCTGTAATTTCTTCTTGTATGTGTGTGTGGTTTTTTTAATTTAATTGGAGCATGACTTATTGCCTTTTGTTTTCTTTGAGATTAAATACTAACTATATGTAAATGTTTAAATGCCTTAATTTGCACAGCATAAATTAAATTCATTAGCTACTGTTTCGTAAAAAATAAATCAAAAGACATGTAAACATGCTTTCAAACTAGGAACTGCATGTAATGTTTTAATTAATAAAATAGAGACAGAGTTCTGAGGCAGCTATTTAAGTTAAGTTGTGTTGAGTTTTCCCATTTACCCAGGTAAACATTATTATGTTAAATGAATTGTATGCTTGCCTGCAGACAACATTTACATTTTTCATGTTCAGATGTGCTAATAAAGGGCCCTCAAGGTTATGCAACAGTTAATTGAAATCAGTTAATTGGAAATGTACCAGTCAAGCACGGTCTCTGTTTTACTGAAATTAATACCAAACTGCATCCTTCTTTCTAGGAAAGGTTATTAGCAAATGGGAACCAGGAAAAAATAATTTTTTGTGAGCACTGCAGGTCGCACAAAGGGTAGCGTCACATTTTACAAATGATTTGTGCTTGCAAATTGCAGGTACCTCTGTGAGTCCTACAGGGCTCTTGCATACTTATGCATTTGTAGCACGTATGATGTTTGTTTTTGATTAGTGAATGGTGTCAAAATGAGCAAGAGGAAATTATCTCATGTCACAAATTTCAGCATGCACGTTTAACATATGATGAAATGGGCCTTTAGGCAATAGTCTTTATCCTGCGACTAACGCTGGGTACACAATACATGTGAATCAAGTCGATTTTGGGCCTTATTCCCCCCTCCTGACAATGGTCAACAAAGCCCTGATTTTTGACAGTTCTTGCCAGAATTCCCTGTATTGTGAGGTACGTTAAGAGTGTTTTTTACATGCTCCAAGTCCATCCTGTTGCTTTCAAATCACAGTTATTCAACATGTTCAATATTTACGATCTAATATCCTGTTGTGTGGGGGAATCTTGAGGATTGCAGGTGGTCCTGAGGTTTTCTGAGGGTTTTAATACAATATGAAATGGGATTCAATTCAGAATTTATTCACCTCCAGCTCACACTGTAACATGTACAATCCATGTTAATGCCACCTCCATGACTTATTTCTGAATTTTCTCTTTAAAGTAGTGCAGAAACTACAAGTTAGTTCTTCCTGCTCACCATGTTTGTTTACTCTAAAGTTAACATTTTCCCGTTTTGAGAGTCAGGACTTTGGTTGTTGTTGAAAGGGAACTGTTAGTGTGTGGTGTGTTGTTTTGGCCAGGTGCATTATAGGAACACTACTATTAAATATTTCTTTACATGTCATGTGTTGATCCGTCCGTCCATCCATCCATCCACAACTGCTTTTTCAAAGCCGGGTTGCAGGTGTAGCAGGCTGAGCAAAGTATTCCAGACATCCTCTCCCCAGCAACACTTTCAGGCTCCTCCTAGGGGATCCCAAGGCACTCTTAGTGCAGATGAGATACTAAATCCCTTCAGCATCGTCTGGGCCTCCTACCTGTGCGACATGCCCAGAAACGCCTCCAATGGGAAGTGCCCAGGAGGCATCCAGATGGGATGCCTGAACCACCTCAACTGACCACTTTCAACGCCTAAGGAGCAGTGGCTCTACACCGAGCTCCCTCTGGCTGTCTGAGCTCCTTACGCTATCTCTAAGGCTGAGCTCAGCCACCCTTCTGAGGAAACTCATTCAGCCACTTGTATCTGTGACCTCATTATTTCAGTCACTACCCAGAGCTCATGACCATAGGTGAGGGTTGGGACGTAGCTGGACCAATAATTCGAAAGCTGTGCCTTCTGGCTCAGCTCTATCTTCAACAGGACAGTCCAGCACAGCACCCGCATCATTGCAGAAGCCGCGCCAAACCACTGATCCATCTCACGCTCCATTCTACCCTCACTCTTGTGGGTACAAACATGTCATGTGTGACCCAGGCTTAATTTGATGAGATTGATAATGATTTTGTCGTTGACAGTTACAGGACCAGATAGAGGTTTAGCAACTAAGACTGAGCACCAGAGAAAAAGCTCCATTAAATATGGTTTCTAACATAGCTGTAACTAGTTTGTATCCCCATCTGGCTTATGATAGTGTTCAGTCTCCATTACACATGTATTTATGACAGACATTTTGTTCCAACAACGTTAGAAAAAACATCATAAAGTACAGCTGGACGCAGTCATAGACATGAGCTATGCTTGCTATCTGGATGGTGCCCTGTCTCTTTATGACTTTTTGGGAGATGGTGTCAGCCCCTAGTGAAAAATGGTGGCTCTCAAAACCGTATCCTCCTGTTCAACAGGTAAATCATTCCACCTGAGCAGCTCCATTTTGTCAGTCTGCCCGAGGGGGGTGTTTGATGTGAGGAAGGGAGCCAAAAAAAAGGAAAGTGTGTGTGTAGCTGTAAAAGTTTAAGTATGTGTGTGTCTGCGAGTGTGCAGCCATGAGTGTTTGTGGGGAGGCGATTGTGTAAGTTTCATTGCCTTTTAGCATAGGGAAAGGAGAGCAAATCTTGGAGCCTGGAGCTTTGTGACACAGAGTTTAGTTGGGGTTTGTTGCAGGTGATATAGTGTGTATATTTGGCTTTGGAAAGGCCCTTTGGAAAGGCAGACTGAATCACTCTCATGTGCAAGCAACATTTAACAAGAAGCTCTATTTTAATGGCTGTAAAGTCTATTAAACTGGTGGTGCCACCTGGCTATTTTTGTCAGCTGCTGCACTCCTGATATGAGAAATGAGCTGGATGTTCTCCATCCATCCAAGTTTTATGAGCTCTGCATCCTCAAATGAGCCCACACTTCCCAAAAATGCAGAGATAACTTATTCTGTGAAAAGACACTCACATTTAAATCATAATCGGAGAACAGTCGTGATTATTTAGTCCTCCTCCTGTTTTATAGGCTCTATTCTATGAATTTATGAATATTACCAGGAGAAATTGGTAATAATTTTTGATGAAAAGTTGGATATCGCTTTGTTGGAGTATACATCACAGCGCCGCATTGTGCCAATGCAGATGAGACGGTGCGAGGGGGCAGAAAATGAGCTCATTCATTGGGCTGGAGTCCTCATTTTGCAAAGCTACAATTCGTTTCTTTCGCTGCCCGCCAGTCCCTTCTGTGCTGCCAAGCAGCTGAATGTTTTGCGGAGTCATGGGCAGCATGGCAGGGCTACGTCGAAGGGAGAAGCCAAATTGATCAGTCTTTTCAACTGTAGCCAAAAGCTGCCACCATAATAAAGTTAGGCCTTGATCATGTTGTTGTGATCCACAAAGCACACAACAGAGAGATAGAGGCAAGTACACAGACTGGCAAACAAACCCTGCTAACACACCCCCTCCTCCTCCTCCTCCTCCTATTTCTCTCTCCATCTCTTTATTTTGCTGTCGCTGTCTCCACCTTTTTCCTCTGTTTATCTCTCCCACCACTTCTTTGCTCTCCACTGTATCTCTCCTCTCTTTCTGAAATCTCTCTCTCCGGACTATCATGGAAGCAGTAACAGGTGCAGGTTTTCAGCCTCTCCTCCTGGCTGACCACTCAGAGCCTCTGTCTCTAGTTTAAACATACACACACACACACACACACACACACACACACACACACACGCGGACACTGTCTCCGGAGCACATTCATCCCCTGACAGGTCGAACAGTCTGGCCCATGTGTTAGGTCCAGATGGGGCTGCTCTATTACTCTTGCTGGCTGTAGTGGACGTCACACGGGCTTGTTCACACACACACACACACAATCACAGTATATATATATATATATATATATATATATATATATATATATATATATATATATATATATATATATATACTAGCGCACACACTCACACATAGAAGAATAGGCCCATGCACACATGTGGATGTGTAAACTTGTGTGAATCTCTCAGGATGGACTCTGCTTATTCAAGGCAAGAGGCAGTTTAATTAATGTGAATACCTGCAACAGCATATTCAGGTGGTTTGGGGTTTGAAACTCATAAGGGGCCACAAATGTTAAATAAAAGTATGCGCACATTAAAGTGGAATTATATAATTCAGATAAAAGTAGCTGAAACAAGCTCAGCCACACAGTAAAGGCTGAGACTGTGAACTGAGCACCGCCTCACCGTTGTAGATACAGTGCAGGACTTTAACTCACTGAGCCAGTGAATTGTAAATTGCTGGATAGCAGTGAGGGCCTTGACAGTTTTTCAATACCTGAAGTTTTTATCGTAAACAGCGCACCATATTAGAAAACTTTTGACCTTCAGGGCAAGAGAGTTTTGTTATTATGTTGGTTTGTTTCATAAAAAAGTCTAGAAAATAAACTTCTACTTTTTTACTGTCAAATTGGAAAGCCCTTTGTAATGTCATTTTGAAAGGCACTGTGCTGTACAAAATGTTTTCTAATGAAAGTTTTTTAAGGTTATGTTTGGTCAGTCACCTTATTAGGATTAAACAACAAAATTAGAAGATTTGGTTATGATAAGATTAAAGAGAGACTGATTAACTTAAGTACCTTTGGTCTTAATATATTTGGTTACAAGTAATTTCTCAATTGTTATTCAAGATTTTTTTTACAAATTAAGATTGAAGTACTCTCCAACACAGTACCTGAACAAGCACAAATGTGCAATAGCTGCCACCAGGTACGCACATGCATCCACACGTTGCCTTAACCGATCATGACCAGTCCTTACGCGAAATCTTTTGAGTCTGTGAATTCATTTGGAAGTTGAGTGCCTTTTTGCGATCCAACTACCACACTTCCTTTTAGCCAGTTGGCATAAACATAACACTTACTTTTTCTATGGCAAAAACTGTCGCTGTGTAGGGAGTATAGTAGAGAAGTGTCGGGATGTTTTTGTTGACTGACCAACCAACCAATTGACCATGTGACCGAGAGTGCTGCTTGTTGCAGCTGACTACAAAACTATTTCAGATAGAATTGAATATTTTTCCAAAGACACCTGTTAGCTCTTAAAGGAGTACACCCATTAAAGAAATCCATACATGTAATTTCTGTGGTCTAAGACAGTGCAAAAAATATAAGTAAACATGAACAACTTTCTCTCACATCCAAACGCTAGAGTGCCCAAACTCAAATTTAAGATGTCACCAAGTATAAGGTCTGAGGAGGAGCTGCTCTATAGACAAAAGATGAATGAATCAATGAATAGATGATGCCAAGAGCACTCAGAGGAATGTTTTGGGTATATGGGTACATTTTCTGTTTTACAACTGAGAACACTACAATAGTATAAAGCTCATCTGGGTATTGAAAAAGGTAGGGCTGCCCCACACTAAGAATATTTCTAGGCAACCTGTAGTTGTAATTTAGGACCATTAGTTGGCTAGTCACCACCGTGTTTATGACATTAGTGTAATTATTAGACTGTATATTTTGGGCGGGGCAACACAATGGTTTGAGTAGAAGGTGTGAGAAAGAATAGTATCAGTAACATTGTTCACACTGTGCTACATTACTGAGAAATACAAATCTGTACTAATGAACCTTCAGTAATATAGGCCTATGTTTTATCTACAAGTGCACGTCACACACTGAGCGAGCCGCCTGTTAATGACGCTGTGGGCTAATGGGCATGTAGCTACTTCCATGTTTCAGATGATACGTCATGTTTGTAGTCGACCAATGAAGATGAGTTTACATATCACCTTGGGTTCGTCCTTCACCTTCTCAAAATGATCCCACACTTTGGATTTCCTGCCCGACATGTTATTAACTAGTCTGTGGAATAACCGCAGATACCAGTCCTGGAAATTAACGCGACTCCTGTCTGTGGCATTTCCCTTTAACACCTGCTTAATGTCGTAAATGTCGAAAATTCTCTGAATTGTGCATGAGTGAGAGGAATGTACAGTGTAAATGCATTGATGAATGGAGGTGTGAATACAGGTGAGGTGTGACAATTGTCCTATGAGTAAAGACACGTTATGTCACACAGATGTGTTTTCATTCTCAAATGCACTTTGCAAAGTTAATCAGTTGGTGACATTTTGCCCAAAGGCTTAGCACAATAACTCATCTTCGGTGAGCATTATACTGTTTTATCAAATCTGTGTTGAAATACACACTGCAGCACATATTTATCAAGAGAGCTACATATTTATCAATGACCAGACCTGCACAACTGATTATAAATTCCTGTAATGCATCAGATTGTGCGTGAATGTGTTTTCTCATGGCTGAATTATGGCTCTGCTATAAAGCTGTGCCATATTTCTGTTTTTTGTGCAGCTGAAATAAATCTCCTGTGTTTGCTAAATAAACCTGTATCTCTCCCTCTGTATGGTGCCCTCTTGAATAATGGGTGCCATCGGCTAAGAGCAGCTATAAAACTAGTAAGCATAAAAAAGCACAAGTTAGTTTATATTTTTAAATTCTTCTCTACTTGATTATTCATTTGTTTGTTTTCCCAAGGCCGATTGTGATTCTGGAGGTCACACCATAACATCCTATTAATTTTGATAATTGCCAAAGCAAATCAAATTATTACATATGCAAATGATCTGCAGTTACGTTTTAATGTTTAACCTTGTTAGTTAATGCATTTTGGGATGGGAGATTTAAAATAAACAAGCCTTAGGGTTTGTTTTGCATCTATTATGAGTTTATTCCTCTGTTTATTTTATTCACAATCCTGAATATGTAGGCCTACAGTATACAGAACAATATACAATATAAATCTAAATGTTTCTGAGTCACATAGATAGGTCTAGTAGAGAGTTTTGCATTATGGGCTTGGTTTCCTGAAGGCAGCTCTGTACTGGAGCTTTCTCATAATATTTTCCCTTTATTGAGATAGTGGGCACACTGAAGAGGATTTAATTACAGTACAGAAGATGCTCTCTTTATGTATTTTAACAAAGAAGCAGAGGTCTGAGAAGTACAAACTGATGAAAATGGATGGGGTACCCTTGAAGAACAATTCTTTTAAAGATACAAAGAAGTAAATGATGTCAGACTGCTGTAAGCTGTATAAAAAGGCAGTGCAATGAAAGAGAAAAGAATATCTTTTTACTGTACAATGCAGGATATGCTGTGGTACATTCAGAGTGTGTGTTTCTGTCCTTGGATCCATTTCAGATTGGGTCTGTGTTTTCAAAAATGTTTTTTTGGGTGAGTCTATATCTGGTCAGGCCTCATGGTAACATATTCTCACTTCTAACTCGTCAAATACTAAAGTTTGGTCAGTGGTCCTACATGTCAAGATATGACATTCTAGGTAATCTTCTGGTGCAGTGGTTCCCAACTGGTGGGTCTTGGTCCATGAGTGGGTTGTGTTTCCATTCTGAATGGACCCCAAATGATTCACAAACATGTCAGGTTTGTCAAAAAAATACACTTTATTTTTAAGTATAGTAAATATTCAGGCACAGAGCTTTAATTTGAAGTACCGTTTTATGCTGTAGATTGAGTGAATAACAGACAGCCACTTGACAGAGACAGCGAACTAGCTCAATGACATGGCCAAACTCAAGTATGACCCTGAATGTATTAAAATATGTTGACCTTGAACTCATGACTAAAGGCCTGAACCTACGCGGAACGGACTCCACGGAGGTCCACGCGGACTCAAGGCGGACGTCCGCAAGCCCTGTGCGCGCGAAGCTCAGATTTTACGACCGTGCGGACTCCGCTCTGCGCACCAGTGACTGTTTGGCATGTATTTTTCACATCGACACGCAAGAATTGTGGGTAATGTAGTGTGTGTCATGGACATTTTTACAGGAAACTACAACGCGGAAGTGCGTTCAACTATGAACGCCCGAATGACTGCGGGCATTCCTTGCGGAGTCCGCTCCGCTAATAGTACACCCGAGTATGTTCGGGCCTTAAGGTGAAATCTGGGACTTGTGGCTGAACCAGTTGGGAACCACTGGTCAAGTGTCACTTTTGGACACCTTAGAAAAAAGTTAGAAAAAAAGTGAAAAATGGCATTTACAAGTTTCTTAAGTTCAATGTGATGCCATTAATTGTCTTCTCTTGTGTCAGCAACAGTTCAAAACCCAAAGATATTCACTTACTGTACAAGGAATACAGTAGCAGCATTATCTGTCTTGTGAAAAATAGTTGCAGATTGAATTTTTGTCGATCAAATAATCAGCTATTTATGAAAACCGCACTTTAAACAGGTAAGATGACAGTTTATTTTTTCAAAAAGCTTAAAAGTTTCAGTTATTGCTCAGCAGCATCCTGGTGCCTGACACCACAGCCTTTAGTGCTAAGCTTGAGAAACAGTTACTCATGTGTGGGAACAAACAAACGCAGTCTAAACTTCCTTGTCTCATAGCACCTTCAGTTTAAAGTGATAAACCCTTGATCCCTGTGATATTTCATCTCTTTATCAAGATCATTTTAGAAGCACTGAGGACTACGTTGGTGTTTACTCAGGATTTCCCTGTGTATTTTTTCTCAAGGGGCTTAAGTCCCTCACTTCCACTTCACTACCCTCCTCCTCCTCCTTTTCCCTCCTGACTCCCATACATTTTCCTCCATCCCTGCCTCCCTCTGATTAATTACAAGGTCAGTATAAACAAAAGGGAGCAGTTGTTCGCATGTTCTGCCATATCATTGGCCAAGGCTATATTCATACTCCGGCCTTTCATTTATCACCACTCGACCCTAGTCCGAGCGGAGCCATTGCCTGCCATGGTGAGGGCGATTCCAATTAATATAATGGACTTGTGGGTTGATGTTTTTCTTAGCACTCTCAATAACGCAGTCATTTATATGCTGATTTGCCATTTTTCAGTGTTGCAGGCAGCTGGACGCAAACCATAAATCCAATGGGTGCCTCTGCAGGGCATAACTCATCAACGACATGTTTTGTCCCAAATCAAAACAACACCTAGGGTTTTGACATTGAGGATTCAGCCGATCTGAACTGTGGTGGCCTTGTACATAATGACAGGGTGCAGCATCACTCTGCCGAGATTGCTTGTCTCAGCAGTATCATTAGACAAATCCCAAAATTATCATGAATCATCAGCGGTAGTAGATAAAACGGGGACTCTGTGGATGATTGATACCTTGCATTCATTTACCAGCCAAAGTAATCTCGCTGAGGTCAGTATTACCGCCATTATTGGTTCTGAATTGAACTTAATCAGAAAAGTATAAGTGTGAGGGGACTGAAAGGCGAGCATCTGTGGCGTTTAACGTCACTGAAAACAGTTTAAACTGCTTTTTCTGGCTGTGATGTTATCCCACAAGGATTGAGGTGTGTTTTCATCTTAGCAGTGAGCCTGTCCTTCATTGTCATTTGGTGACTCTATTGAAAAGAACTTACAAGTCTCTGTTCTTTGTGTGATGTTAATGCAGTGGGATATAGCATGTAGCATTCTTGGTTGCTGACACCGTGGGAATACTCAGTATAAACACTGTGTTCTTTATCCTCCATTTGACCTCCCAACTTTCGCCACAGAATACAGAATGCATTTCAGACCTTTATCCAAACACAGGGTGTTTTAGGAAGGGAAAGTATACCTAAATATATTCCAAAATGCCTCATGGAAATATAATTAAATGCTAACAATAAATCCTTGCGGGTACATTCTCTTAAAAAAAAAAAAAAAAACAACAACCCAGAATTATAACATACAGTACTTGAGGTGTTTTGAGAGCAACAGCTGATCCTGGTCTAATAACCACACACTCTTTATACATTATAAAGGGATCTACAACCCCTGCAGATAATATCACCTTAAACATATGATCTTTTTTTTTAAAGGCCCCCAGAGTTATTTAAAATGCCAGCCTTTGTCCCATTAAACTGACATGCAGCTCAAAAACTATTAACATTCACTTGTCCTCAGGCAACGTTGGAAGAAGAGCTTGTAATGCATTGCAACTCCTGTTCTGAGCACTTTTTATTTTGCCTCAAACACCAATTAAGCAAATTCAGTTCAGTGTTTTTTTGTTTGTTTTAACCACCTCTCCATCTCCTTATGCACGTTATGCCCATTGTTTTAATGTGGATTACAAAGTTTTGGTGTATTATAGTGGTGAATGTTGTGAAGAATAACAAAAATACACCGTGGATCTCTCAGAGGATTTATAAATGAGGTCTGTTCCTCCAGGACCATTGTTAATCTAGACCAAGGTCACTTCAGTGGCCTGAGAACTACTGTGTTTTTAGTGTGTATTTGTGTGCATGTGCTTTTGTACATGTGTGGTACATGGAGCAGGAGGTAGAGTGGGTTGTCCTTTTACACCTTTGTTGTGTAAATGTGTGTGTGTGTGTGTGTGTGTGTGTGTGTGTGTGTGTGTGAATGGATGAATGAGATACAAATTGTAAAGAGCTTTGTCCGCTAAGGTAGAGAGCTGTTATATAAATGTAGTGCCGTATGTGCAGGCATAAATGACGACGTCCATATGTGTATTGTGAAGCTGCAACACAAAGAAAATGAAGACCCATACACACAGTTATAGACAGACAGACAGACAGAGCGGAGGGACATGAGTCCTGTGCAAGGTCAGTATCACCGAGCCATGACAAAGATCCAATGTTGTAAATAATAGGAGGTCTGACCTTTCACAGGAGCAAGATGAGCCATTTATCAGCTCCATCCAGGGTTGTAGACTAACTTTTCCACTGGTAGCACTGGTGCTACCAACTTTCTCACTTGGTTGCACCCTATTTTTTTTGTTATTTTTATTACTTAAAGAGGCAACAGATAGGATTCGGGTTTTTTTGTTTGTTTTTTTAAGCTTGGCGCCACCTTGCGTCAGTGGTGCTGCGTTGCACTGTTGCAACGACCAAATTGAGGGATCAGAGATAATCAATAAAATGACTCTATTAGACTCTATAAATTAAATAAAATGTAGGCTGTAAAGCCACCGGTATACCTCTATGTATATGTAGAATGAGAAGGTGTGTGGACACTCTACTAAATAAATGAGTAAAGACACAGAGCAACAATTATCAAATTTATCTGAAAAAAACAAACAAATAGTAATGCACATAATTATACCAGAATGTGCAGTACCAGTACAAACAACTCACAGTAAATTATACCAATATGTACATTACCAGTACGCTCAATATCCTGCCTCAACTTCATCTTTGCTGGTTACATGTGGTTACACGTCACATACTACTATTTCAGAACATTGTGCCCTGAACGTTGACCCTCTTACTCACATATCCATTGCTTGGAGATAAAATAACCATTTGCCGAGCTTGCTAGAGATGGAGGTCAATCCGCAGACCTCTGCTCTTGTAACTTCAAAAGTAATTAGTTTTGACTTTCAAGTTATACCTGCATACATTGCACATTCCTGAATATTACAGTCACTACAGTAAAACTGCATATGCACTTCTCTGTCATTGTTTTTTTCATAGTTTGTTCACTTAATCAATATCAAAATCAATATTCCTATTTTTACTATCGATTCGACTGGTCATCAGTCTCTTGAATGCGCTGTCATCCGTCATTGCGGGTTCTGACAGCTGTCAACAAGCTGTCAAGCTGTCATTCGTTTGCGACTCAGGCAATGTGACATACAGTAGAACATCCTGGTATTTTTGGCACATTGTATTTGATATTCTATGTATTGGGACCGACTTAATCTTTTTGTTGACTATCAAATAGTACTGTAGTATGTACTGTATTATTAAATAATTGCATTGAATAGGAGCCCTGCGGTGTGCGAGCTTTTCTTTATCTTTTCAGTTTTCCACATTTTTGAGCTCAGCACCTGCACAATTTTGTTCGTGGATGTCTGTGCTTTTTGCTGCTTTGACTCATCTTACTTACCATGGAAATCTGAGATGGATATGTTTATACAGCATCCATTTAGTTGAGTAATTCTCTTTAAAAGTGGGTGTAAGCATTGACTGAGCTGGTGTGTTTTTGTTGTTTGTCTCACATTTTCTTTCCCTTACTCGATTTTGTGGAGGAGGGATCTTTCTGTCGCACTTCCCACCTTTTATATGACTTTATTTGTGTTTGAGTCCCAGTCGTGGCAAAAGATCAGCATCCTCTCTCATAAAGCCCTTAACCTCCAGAGGCACTGCGCTGTTAGTGAGTCATAAGAAATGTAAACAAAGAGATAAAAGAAGTATTGACATACAGCGAGGCTTTGATTAAAGACTGCTGGTAGCTCACAACCAACCAGCACGACTGGATTTATCTTGGCTCTTTTCAAGGGACTGACAGCATATCTACAGTAACACTTGCTCTTAAAGCCATTTCAAAAGCGAAAGCCCTCGCTGCATCAAGTTGCACTCGTCTGGCCTGAGCAGATGAAACCAAGCACTCACATGCTTTGTTGCCGTGTTGCTTCAGTGGCATCTCTATTTAATGGTGAATGAAAGAGAGAGAAAAGATGGATGGAAAGACAGAAATGTTGATACGACACAGCTGGGACCTACACTCAATTTCACGACACCAGAAATATTATGGTGCGTGTCCGAGCCGGCAGAGCACACCAGTGAGCCCCAGGCCTCCCATTATATTGAAGGGTAAGACATATCACTCCCAAATTGCTTGTCAATAAAGACGATGGCCGCTGGGAGACTGGACATGAGAGTAGCTTAATAAAAATACACTTCAAATAAAGTTTACAGCCTTATAATAAATCACAGTAACTCCTGGTAAAGAAAACAATGTGATGAATGCCTATCTTTGTAGCTTCAATATTTGTTATTCTGACAGATTGCCTTGAAAATTTTGATGTATTATTCACAGGAAAGCATCCTTCAGTATACACTGTATATCAAGTTTAGTTTTAGTTTTACTTTTCTAATATTTAATTGAATAATTCCCATGGTTTTGCATGTTTAAGCCAATGAACTGAAAGTCATCTGCTGAACAGCTTGTTTTTAAATGCAAAAACAAACCATATTCCCAGTATCCTTTTAACAAATTCCACATACTTTTTTAACAAGCTGTTTGTTGGTGCAAAGCTTTCTTAAAGCTGTCCATTTTTCCCCCCACATGTCCTTGAATGCATCACCAAGGAGAAATTATAATTTTATCCTTGGTCGCAGCTGGCAATGGTAACAGAACTTTTGCCCAAAAATAAAAACCGAAAAATGTGTGCTGTGATGCATTTGTGTTGCTCAATCCAAGCCTCTGCAAGTTGTTTCACAGAGCATAGTGAAATAAACACCACATCAATCTAAAAACTCCAGCTTTGGAAACTGTTAACATAACGTAAAGCATACTCAATTTGCAGTTAATGGTCTAAAACATTCCTCCAGTTTGGTCCCTTTAAGGGATAGATTGATGAACTTGTTTGCTCATTGTGTATTGCTTTTCTTAGAAGAGTAATTTCGGCTTGCTGTATTATCACAGTGTTGCTGGTTAAATATTAAATTGAATAATTGCAGAATGGGCGCATCCACAGTCCCATCACGTCTTTTCTACATTAAATCTGCATTTAAAGCAGGCTGCTTTTTAAAAAAGCTGCATATTCTCAGCCTGTCTGAGCAACCTGCTCTTTACCTGCAGCACAGTCAGTCACAGTTTCAGTATTTTGTTTCAATTATTCTCCAAAGCTGGTTTAGATTCTGGACAATGTTCCTGCTGAGCTGTGGAGACTGTTCTTTATTTAATGCTGTCCTTTCTTTTACTGTATTATTTTTTAAACCGGTTGTGCTCAGAGGTGGGGCAAAATCTGATCCAAACTCTTGATATGCTCCTCCTGTAATCTGCTTGTCCAAGACCTTTTCCCTGCAACCTTGACATTTCCTCACTTGTTAAGTGGTGCTACATGATGACAGGCTGTGCATGAGAGCTGTGGTGAGCAGATATGGCCAAATACTAATGAAGACAAACTGCTTCAAACCGGTCGAAGTAAGATGCATAAACAGCCTTTTAAAATAGGCAGCATCTTAATATTGAATTGTTTAGATGTGTGTGTACATCTGCAATTTTATTATTGTTTCAGATTGGTCGTATATTTTTTGTGCACAGATAGCAGAGAATACACAGAATATATGTAATGTGGAAACTTTCAACAGAAGAGGCATATTTTAGCATTCATGAAAAATGGAAAATGTTACTTTCTGCTTATTTATTGGTGCATGTATGCGCGTTTTGCACACTGACTTGTTAAAAATACTTTATGCACCTCCTGTGGAGAAAGTCAGATCAATGACCCTGTTGCTCTTGAGTCCCTCCACTTGAGGCTGGCCTATCAGGATGTTGAGAATGAGCTAGATGAATCAGGCAGCAGCTTTCCCGATCGATTATGATCCGGACCGCCAGAGGAGGCAAAGAAAAGTGGGGAGGTAAGCATGGGCCTAAGGCAAAATGCAAACATCTGTGTTCGTTCAAACCAATTAATTGCGAGGGCTTGTCACGGCGCAGATCGGTCAAGATTCCCACCCTCCACTCCTCCTTCATTAATGCCGCTTGCCATTTCCTCATCCTCATCTTTGCTGGTCTTTGGCCCTTCTATCTGCCATCTGTCTCTTTCCTCCCCTCTTTGCCATTTTCTTTTGCAACTTTCTGTTCTCCTTTGCCTCCCTCCCTCCACTCCTCCATACCATCTACACCTCTTTGTCTTTTTCATTATCCCTCCTTCAGTGCTCTGAAGTGCAACCAATTTTTACTTTGACATAATGGAAATTTACAGAAAAAATCATCACAGATTGTCTTCTTGTGTCCTACCTTTTTCCTTTGCTTACTGCTCACACACCTCTCCTCCTATCTTTTCCTTTGGGCTTCTTATCTACATCACCTGCCTGCACTTCACTGTCTTCGCCACACACACACACACACACACACACACACACACACACACACACACACACACACACGCACATGCGAAATGTTGAATTAATTCCTTCAACGTTCCTGCTTGCCATCGGTGGTCCTTTATCTCTGGGGGTTGTGGAAAGGTGACTGGATGGCTCCCCATCATTAAAACCTCATCATCTGAGATGACACAGTCTACTGTTATTGACTTCCACTTTTTTTCCTCCCTCACAAAAGGATGTGTCTATAAAATCGAATTGGCAGATGGCCATTCAACCGCAGTTTCATTAAAGGTGAATTTAACACTTTTATGGACATTATGAATACAGAATAATACAGGCAGTATACTGTAACACGGACAGAATAATATCAGTTCCTGCGCAGGATGTCAGAACCCTCTGTGCAATTTCACTGCATATTCTTCATGTTCGAAAAATACAAAAGCCGACCAGGGCGGACAATAATGTGTTATGGGTTTCCTGGACTCCTTTCAAGAGGGAGAGAGAGAGGGAGGGAGGTAAAAGAGAAAAAGATGGAAATGTCAAAGTCGATCATTTCTGCAGAAGACATGTCGGTGCTTTTGCTCCTGCACAGAGGCATCCCTAAAGGTCACGTCAATAATTCTCCTGTTTCTCCAGCTGGCCATTAATCATTTGGTCGTACGTCTGTCATCATAGGGGGCTAATGAGATCTACATAGATCATTTCTTCCTTTGGCTGGAGGACATCCCTGCTGTTTTTAAAAAAAAAAAAAGCCCTGTCATTGATCTTGTGTTGCTGTCAGTGGATCCACGTGTGGCCTCAGCCTGTGTTGCATCGTTTCCTTTCTTCTTTTAGTTGGAGGTTTAAGGCAGATGCATGTGGGTGATCTGATGAGAGGGCTTTTGAAATGATGGTGTGTAGATCATATGTGTAATAAAATCAGCCAGATATTGTAAAATACATAAAACCCGGAAGCCGCTTTTTGACGTTTACTTAAAAAAAAAACTCTAACTCTAAACCAGACTAGAATATTATCCACATGGCCATAAAATTGACCTCCTGTCAGCATGTCAACAGAGATGGCCCCTTAATCACTGTCAGTGTAACAGCTTCAGGATTTAGTCATCTAATTTTTGGCCTTCGGAGGGCACAGGATATGAAGCGTGTGGCTCCAAATCCAATATCCAGCCTTTGATTAAAGTGGCATCTTGCCACAAAGTGATTGATTGCACAAAGTCAGAACAAGCGACGGCACCTCTCAAGTTCTGTTTTCAGTAACTCAGAGATTGTTTTGCATAGTTGTTATATTGAGTGCACACGGAAGCAAATTTCTGCCCATAAATGACTGAAAAAGGTGTAAGATACGAGGCAGTATTTCACAACACTTGCAACTCTGCCGTAACAAGGGCTGAAACTACTTTTAACCTGATTAAAGCCTAAGCTCATTAATCATCCTGTCAATCAATAAATCAACACTTAAAATCATTGAAACTCTAGTTTAACAATGTCAAAAGAGCCATTCATCAACCTATTGTTAATTTAAAGCAGACATACATCTGGGACCCTTTTTTAAAGGACTGGCTGGATGACAGATTGTTGGTCAGTGATGACTCAACCTTTATAGGAGGGAACACCAAAATCTCTAAACATATGCTTGACAAATTTTTGACAAATTGCCTGCCTGTCAGTGAAAATATGTAACTCGATGAACAGAATTAGTCACTGTCAGTGTCACTTTGGTGTTAGTTTAGTCAAAATGTGACTGTGTTAAATCACAGTGACTCTGTGTGTGTTTTTTCTTCTTCTTTTTTTTACAGTCATAACTCTCAGTTCTAAGCGGATCCAAGAGTATTTCTTTCATTCTTGTGTTGACACACTGTAAACTTGAACTGTTTACACTTCAATAAAAGATATAATCTCGAAGTCTGTTTTTAATGCTGTCTTTAGGATTGAATGTACCTGAGGCCAGTTTATGTCAGTATGATACACAGAGAAAAACATACATCTGTATGTCTATACAAGATCTGTTTATTTCAGAGCTTAACCTTTTACCAAGAGGCCAAAAAAGAAAAAACTTAGATACCTGACAGGGTGGCGGTAACCTTGCTCTGTAAATATCACTCTGTAAATATTTTGCAAAGTGAAAGTATTTTGCAGGAACACTGAAGCCTCCATCAAAAGCATAGAAACCCACTGCATATTGTTCACTTAGTCATTTGACCTCAGAGGGCAACCAGACAAGAAAAGACCTTGATCAGAAATGAGACCAAAAACCTGCGGGCCAGTCTGACAGAAGCCCTGGCAGAGATCGTGGGCTGTGTAATCTCGCTTGGGAGGAACAGTGCAGTCAGTGCAGAACCTCTCCGTGGCAGAGAAGCTAAAAAAAAGAGGAAGTGGAGCACATCTTGATTTTGAAGAGAGACATGAAACAACATGGAAAAACATGATGTTTTTCCAGATTGAACATACGTTTTCTTATTAGTTGCTGCTATATATCTGCCATAAATGAGAGAATGCTTTTACTTGACAGCAATTTTTTGTTTTGCCTCTGTTTGCAGACACCTCTGCACTCATGTAAGTGTGTGTTTCTACGCTCCACATGCATTTTCAGCATGAGTGGGGCTGCTAGCACACTGGATAGATGAATATGTCATTTATTATGCATTTCAGTTAAATCCAATATCCTTCGCCTGTCACTGTGATTACTAAACTGTCGCACTCAAACAGCGACTCTGACAACACTGTCAAAATACAAATTAACTGTACACAAAACATTTACATGATGGTTATTTGTGTGACTGCCATTTTCTCACTGCTCCCACGTTTGTGTTGTGACCAGTAATACATGTACCTACAGTCGTATCTTACTTCCATGTTTTATTTACCTATTTATATTCAGTTCATGTGCCTTGTAATCATAGATAATGCATCAACACATTTAGAGGCACTCAATTACAGGAGGAATATGCGCCCCAGCCTACAAAACCATTCAGATTTTTGCTTTCAGCGTGTTTCTTTCAAACATCACAATGTACGTCTATTGTCGTCATGGCTTGAACTTTTCTTTTATATTGAGATTCAAAGCTCATTACGTGAGTCATAAGAGATCCCCTTTGTGCAGGAGATAAATCTAATGGTTTTTCCTCATTCTGAGCCATGCAGGCTCACTGCTTACCATCCCTTTATAATGTTATGATGATGAAGAGCACAAAAGTCAGTCATCCATCCACTCTCCATAACTTAATATATGATATTAAAGCAGATAAAAGCTCCAAATCTCTGTTGACTGTTTTACATCTTCACATATATGCTGAAATACTTTTTGGTTTTGCTGCTTTTCACACAATAAAACTTGAATACATGCGCCCAAATACATACATACTCACTCTCTGTCCTTTGTTCATGTATAGTACCATTTCTAAAATAGTTTAAAGGGTGCTGGTCTAAGTTTACTATTCATATTATAATACCTAATTCACATATTGGCTCAGCCAGGGTTGAACTAGAGTTGACTTTGTGTTTGAATTAATCCATGTTGACCGATTCAGCTTTGCAATCCAGGTCGAGAGGTGGATCGGACAAGGGTCGATTTCAATGTGAAATGGAACATAAGGTTCACTAACAGCAGGGTGGGACAAATTATGTCATCGATTTAAATGGGGGCCCAAAGTCGTGACACTTATCACAGGTCAGCACAGCCCATAAATAAGTTGTGTGATGGCAGCAGGGGTGTTTTCAGCTAATGTTGCAGCTACGATTGGGACAAAATGGAGATGTGACAAGTCTTTTAAGTGCGGAATAAAAGAGGCATCCACCGCAAAAATAGTCACCGTAAAAGCAGTACTCCTGAAGTAATCATGATATTACAGGCCAAACCAATTATCTGTTTTTATCTTTGAAATGTACTAATACACTGCTCAATGAGGACATTATGTACAAAACACTAGTTGTGAATATAATGTGTAACCTTGCCAGACGTGAGGTAATTGATATGCATCGCGCCCGGGTTGTGACCCAGGTCATATCGGGAATTGTCATGACCACGGATTAACCTGTGTTGGATGGTTTGGTTTGAATTGACAAAAGAAGGGTTGAGCACGGGTCAGATAATCCCCAGTCCGACTCTGGTCATTAGTGAAACACATGATCTAATTAGGTTTTTTTTGGTGGGGGGATTAGGATCTATTTTTAAATACAGATTTATCCATACAACTCGGTTTAAATACCGTTGTGTGCACATAGGAAATGCAAATGCTTGCTGTCACAAGTGAAACAATTAATCATTTGATGGTTGTGGCAGAATAAATAACATTGGTTCCTTTTCTTTGAAGAAATCTTGAGATGAAATCTTGTTTCTTGTATTTTGTGGTGAGCTGATAATACAAATAATAGATGTAGCAGCCCCACTGTAACTTTTACCAACGAAGACAAAGCCATTTATTTTTCATGCTCACCGACTTTTACAGAAGTCTTAAAGGAAAGTAATGGTGAGTGTCCTTTTTTTTTTAACCCCATTAAAAACAAATTGCTTCCAAAATATTACAGCCCATCATTTTGTAAAGAAACCACCATTTCTTCTGCTGATTTGTGATGGTGACTCTGCAAAAATGATATAATACAAAAATCTTATAGTTTGTAGGGTACATCCAGTGTCTGAAAGCAGAGTTACTGACGGGCACAGAGAGCTTGGAAAGTACAACAGGGTCTTTTAGGAGTCCAGAAACAGTAATGGACACTGACATCTATTTATAGTGGGAACAGCTAAAGACGGTGAATAGAAAACTGAACAAAGAGGGAGAGAGAGAAGAGCCACTGGCTGTGTTTTTAAAAAGCTTTCATACTGTGTAGCACAGATAATCTGAGGCAAAACAACTTCTAGTGAAAAGTGTTTACTCTTTTTAGTAGTTTGTGATTTTTATAATTAAAATTTTAGATTCCTCGTTTGTTTAACCTGAGAAAATCAAGCAAACTGTTGCCAAGTTTCCAGATGAGGTGAAAATTTTAACCATATTTACAATTGCAAATTAATGCAGGTTTCCATCCACTAATGAATGCAAATATTAATACTTGGGCTGTTTGAGATAAACAGGTGATGGTGCTAATTTTGCAGTCCAGTGCCAATAAACCATCGCAGAAGTAGATGGTGTAATGGGACGACTTCATTAAAAGACTGCCAGGAAATATGACGGTTCTGTTTGTTTCATGTATTAATTTGTGGAAGGTTGCTGACTCCTTACCACTCCAGACAGATCTGATGTTTTTGGCTGCAGCCGTTTTTGTCTCTCAGTCATGAGAGTCACATACCTCACATACGTCATAATTTATTTGCTTTGTTTGTCTTTATTTGCCTCAGCCAAGCGGAAACAACCCTTATACAATAATTTCAACCTTGTTCAGCCTTGTAGCTTTGTTCAAATTATTGATTCGTCAGTTCTAAATATTTGGACCTGTTTCAATCCTGATTTTCCACAGTATTTATACACAGATTCCAGCTTAGCTGTCTTGCTCTCTCTTCTCCCCAACAGTGAGCTGACACAAATCGGGCTGTAGTGCTCTCATTGCCACACCTTCTCTCACACACTCTCTCTTTTCATTTCAGTTCAGTTCAGTTCAATTCAAAGTTGTTTTATTGGCATGGGAATGCTTTGAAGTGTCGATGCTTCAGTCCTTGCATATACATATATATGTGTTTGTGTGTTCATTCGTGTCAAAATTAATTCGTCTTACTTATTCTTTGACACAGACTTTAAATGTAGTGATAGTTTTCTGACCATATTTTAGCACTTCTGTAACTGGGATAGTTTTACCACATGTGACAGATACGCTAGCAAGATGCTGAAAACATCAAGTGTCAAAATTTTTAAAGATGACCCCCAGAATTTGAGTGCAGAATACACCAGAGGAAACTGATACGCTACAACAAGCTTAGCAAATCATCCAAAACCTTAAGTAACCGCTAATGGCTAATGTGCGACCTACGTGCTAACAAATTAGCTAAACGCCACATTATTTTAGGAGCATCAACTGATGTCCTTTGTCTGACTTTCAAAGCTTTGATTAATTACAAATAATTCTCAGTGAAGCTTTGATGCCCAAACACTGGTATTCAGGACAGCCCTAAAGAGCTGTCTGCTCTCTTCTCTCCGACAGCAAATTGACACACACACACACACACACACACACACACACACACACACACACACACACACACACACACACACACACACACCTACAGTGACCCTGTAGAGCCGCCTCTCACTCTCTCACAGTGCCAACGTCTCATTACTTGCCTCGTATGCAACAGCTGGATTTAGGCTCACACGTTTTTTACTTTGTTTTTACTTGCACTTTATTTTCTTTGGAATGTGTGACAATTTCAAAGGCTTTTTAAAAATGTGCACTACCAAGTTTTCATTAACGTAAAAAAAATTTAATTGTTGTTAATGTTTACTTCAGTCATTCTGCTCTTCTCTGATACTACCCAAGAAAAGAAAAGTGGTCACCAACATGTTGTTGCCTTGTGATATTTATCTTATAATTAAAATGTTACTTTTATGCCTTCAATGTCAGATTTTCCTAAAGATGTCAAAAGTGGCATCAAATATTGATATTTTGAGGATGGATCGATTCAGTGATTTAAAAGAAGTTTGCCAGCCATTTTAAAATTTGGTCAAACATCCAATAGAGGGTACATTTTACTCTTCTCTCAGACTTAGGAACAACAGCAACAACAACGATGTGCAGTAAAGACTGGAATAAAGCTCTGCCCGCTGCCTTTAGGGGGTTAAACTTGAATGATTCAGAGCTGAACTGGGGCTGTGAAATATTGTGTAAAGCTGCTGTTGTGCTTTTCTCAGGGGAACCCAAATTTTGAGCGGGGCCCTGGATCTACAAGATGAATGCTTGAGATGCTGACCAACAATTCAACATCAAAATTTATATTCTGAAATGTTCTGTCCCTGCACAGACAAGACATACTCGTTTTTTATGTGTTCTGTGTTTTGGTCGGTCCAGTCGCTCTAATCACTATTCTGACCACAACATCTTACACAGTTGGGACGAGTGAGGGAAACATGTTTTTGAAATTCATCTTCTCCGGCTCCCCGGGCGATGCCATGAAGCCACAACATGATTTATTCCTCTTTCTTTAGACATATCCAAGAATTATGCCCCATTTTAAGAAATCCCCGAAGGTACTAATTCATATTCTCTATATGATTGGACCATCAATACTGAGGGTAAGTGAAGGTCGCTATGACAGTTTTACGGGTTGGCAGGTTTGCCTGCCGTACTGCCGTTGCTTCACAAAGCTCTGTAATGCTGTTTCTCCAGCATTGCTGATCACACTGTATCGTGACAGAGGGCCAGTTCAAAAGATGGCAAATGCGATCAAAGCTACATTAGACTGAATGTGACCTCCGCTCACTTGTTCCTGATAGGTTGCTGATAATACAGAGTAGCTTACCCTGCTCCTAATAGCCTCTCAAATACAACTTCATCAAACTTCATCAAACTGTCTCGGAGATATACGTGGTTTAAAATTATTTTTGTCATTTAGGTCGTTTAAACTGAGATAACCAAGGTGACCTGTTTGTCGCTGATGATAGATCAATAAACAAACCCTGTGAACATTCAGTGGATTCAGGCACTGGCCTTGCAAAGCATTATGCTTTCAGCTGAGAGATTTTTTTTTACTGTCAAAAGCAATAACAGTGAAAACACCAAAGGCTTTACAAAGGGTTTCACATCTATTATAAACATTGGGAGCATCCACTGGCTGATTCAATGCTTGAAAAACAAAACGGCACATGTCTATATGAAGTATTAGATGAATATTTCATCATTCTCCACACCTGTGTTTGATATTAATGAACTATCAGCACAAGCCTACGCTGCTTGCTTGCTAAAAGACATATCTGCCTGCCCACCTGTCATGAATATTTATAACATGCTAGTGGACAAAGGTTAAAGAGGCAAATTTGGATTTTGGCTCACTGGCTCAGATTCAGCTTTTTGATTGGTAGTCAAGAAATGTTGCTGTCCATGGTGCTGAACTAGTGATCCAGTTATTCTCAAGGGTGGTGGACTCGCAGTCCTTCTTTCTCTATACTTCTCTCTTCTTTTCTCTCATCCTTTTGTCCCTCAGAGTTCGATCCAAGAGCAGTTAATGTTCCCAACAGCTCATAGCTAAAGTGCCATATGAGGAAAAAAAAAGAGTGTGATTACTATTCTAAGTGATTGAATGACTTGTTCAGCCTCAGCGTGACCCCTCACCTCTCTAGCACTAAAACGAAGAAGGAATTAGATTGGGGAGAAGGAGAAAATATGAGAGCATTATTGACCTTGACCTGCAAAACAAAAGGTATCAAAAAGCCTTATGTAAAGACTTGAAAAAGCAGTCTATGATTAAATGGACTGCTGCCCTGAGCGCTGCCATACTTGACCTGTGTTGGAGACTTGTTTAATTCTTTCTCTTTCCGCCTTTCTCTCTAAGACCATGTCTCAAACTAAACGGAAAGCCTCTAGGAGTATGAGTGTCTTAAGTATGGCTGTGCATGGCAAAACAATTGCAGCCTGTCCACTGCATAATAGACGGGTGGAAGTGTGAGCACTGAGCGCCATCCATGAAATCAATGGTCCACTGCTTGGTGGCTGGCTGACTCCCCTCAAAACACACCCAGGCCGGTGCCATAAAGGATGTTTATTAGGCTGACAAGTTGACACTGCAGCTCCTTGTCATGCTCTGATAATAGGGGCCAGGCGCAGACCAGCGGAAGCCTTGCTTCAGCTGGTTAGGAGACAGACAAACCCTTCAGGGGTGCAGATAAGAAAGGAGAGGAAATAAGAGAGAAGAAAAGAAAGTGGGAAAAGGGGAGGGTTGTGTATTAGTGCAGCTAGTGCTTGTGTTTTCTGAGGGGAAGAAAGAAAAAGAGAGGAGAAAAGAAAAGTAGGAGAGAAACAAGTTAGAGCCAGGAGAGGAGGGAGACGGTGACGGTGGATGGGGTTGTGCAATCAGTGCTTGAGAGGTGACATGACCCGAGATAATGTAAAAAATGTTAACATGGATGTATGAGGAGAACTGTGTGCGGTGTTGGCGCCTCATTTGTTGCAATGGAGGTCGCTCGCTGGGTGCATATGGCAGTTATTCAGGCTTCTTCAGGCTTAGTGTTTCTGGCCCACAGAACATAAGGATGCTGGTGCCCAGCATGCATGAATGGCATGAAAACAGATTCCCGACACTGGTCTTCAGCACTTCATATAGGCCCTCATTTATCTATCTTACAAACCAGCGCAGATCTGAGTGTAGGAATCATCTTACGATACGGTTCATGTGTGATTCATGAAACGTTCTTATCTCACCACTCAGCGTAGGAATGATCGGGTGTAAATAAATGTCGTGGCTGAAAGCAATTGTCATTTACATATCTGGCCTCAATATATTCTCGGTTTAGAGACCTCCTCAAGAGTTTATGACATGGAGAGACGTAATAAGGCCAAGAAGAGAAACTTCTCTAAGCTTGAAATGCAGACCCTCACATAGCAGCTCCAATTTCATAAACTGGTTTCGTCTGGCAGCCTGAAAAATGGCATCAAAGGGAGTTGGAAAAAATGCAGTATGGAAAGAAAATGCTGCTGTGGTCAACCGTGTTGTAGTGGACAATCTCACTGCAGCTAAGCTTGGAATATTTAATGAATACATCCATGATATGAACCAACCTGCATAATAATATGGCCTATATGCTAAAATATTGATATTGTTACAATATTCATATAAAAGCTTATAATTGACCCAGGTTGTGGATCGTGTGGCCGTGCCCATTGGGCCCGCTTTCATTTCATAACAGGTGGTGGAGGAGACACAGACATGGAGGTGTGGCCGAGAAGGAGTTAGTTTTGTTAGTGTTTTAAAAAAAGAGAAAAATTCAGGTAGAGCTGGGCACGAGTGGTGTTCATCCTTTGGTCAGCCAACTGCCAGCTCTGATAGAGAGCGTATATCCATAGGGCGACTATGCGTTTCTAAGGTGATTAATATGTTTCTGCAAACACTTAGATACCAGTCAGAGTATTGTCTAATTATGATTCTCTAACTCAGCCAGATTTACTGCAGCACCACAATTCCACGCCGACTCAAACTTAAGAGGAAACCTTTTATTTCACAGATAAAAAACAGTAAAGACAATAAAGCTGCTACAAAATGGCATTTTAAGTCCTGTGTGTGATTTTTCCAGGCTTCATGTGAGTGGAGGACAGTCTGCTAGCTGCTAGGCTAAGTTATGCAACGGAAAATGTCATAGCTTTTTGCTTTTGACGAGAGCATGTTGAGTACGTGAGGAAAACGTATCTAGCAAAAGACAGTTGTTTTGTCGGTGAACCTTGTGAGTTACAATCGAGTTGAATATTGTAACGTTACCTATGTTAAATGTTGCAGTTGTTCCTGGCTTCATATGAGTAGAGGAAAAGCCTGCTAGCAGCTAGGCTAATTTATGTAATGCACAGTGTCATACTCATATGCTTAACGTATGTATCGGTGGGAAAAAAAATGTCTAGCAAAAGACAATTACTGTGTCTGTGAACCTTGTTGCTAATATTGTCGCTTTAAGCCACATTTTATGTGTGTTTTAGGTATGATAGTTGCTTTAATCAAACTTCTCTGCACTTGCACTAGAGGTGTAATTGCAGATTGACACAGATACACCACAACACAAATGGGCTTTACATTGAGTGACAACGATGTAGGCCACTTGCACAGGCTATGGCATTGGCTCTGCATAGAGCCTAGAATCAGAATCTGAATAAGATTTGTTACCAAGCAAGTTTCACTTAAAAGGAATTTGCTTTGGTTTTTGGTGCATACATAACAATATAAACATAGTAAGAGGAATAAAAATAAGGCAAAGCACTGCAACACTCAAGAACATAACTATAAAATAGAAAATTTACAATACAAATAAAAGTACTATACATAAATATGTACAATATAGCTGTTTCAGAATAAGAGAGCTGTACTGTGTGTTAGAATATTAATCAAATATTAGTCAGGCACAATTACAAATCAGACACACAGTCACAGGACTTTAAATGACATTGGTCCTGTTCTGTTACCACCATGATTTTTCTGCACACAGTAAAAACTGAAATTGCTGTGCTAAGCTTTTCCAGCGTATTTGGTGCATTGGACACATTAAAAAATGCATTAAAAACTTTTTTAAATATCTGTTTAAGACACTGTATGTACTCTTCTCCTTCACTGCTTTTCTCTTCTCTTCCCCATCATTTTCATGGGCCCAGAACAGATGCAAGCTATAAATCAGCTAATCAATGGCACCAAAGTTAGTCCCTGAACAATATTGTAGGAAAACGGCTTGAATGAGCTTCATTGATTCTGCCTCACAAATCGTTATTTCTCCAAGAAAGGCTGACCTTGAAAGACAGCAAGGTCGTTATTTGTCACTCCGCACACAATTAAACCGTGATGGGAGTTTTCTGCTCATTGATTTCTGTTGCATATTCTAAAATTATTTAATGTCTTCCTAACACTTTACCCACGACCTTCATAATTATCTTTTCACTCAGGAAACCAGGTCAAAGCCCGGCGATGAACAGATAGGATGAAATGTGGCTTATTTCTTGCTAACTCATCATAAAATAGTGCAACACACCTCCATTTTTCCAGGGGTCAGTCCTTTTGAGTCAGCTCTGCAGAGGGAAGTTCCCAGCACCATTATGTCATCAGGGACAAGAGGACGGAGGTAGAGAAAGCGCTACAAAAGAAGCTATTTTAATTAAAGCTGGCAGATTTACTCGCCTAGCTGGGTTTAAAGTATAGGCGGCCCGGACTGACGGGGGCCAAAGTGGCGGTCGTAAAAATGACTCATGCCAGGCAGGGGTGGAAAAGAGCCCCCAGAGGGACGGGCGGGGGAATTAAGGTGGGCAGTCGGAGGCTGTTCTGTAATGAGGACAAATAGCTGAGAAGTTTGTCGTCTGACAGAGGGTCTGGAGCTGGCCTGGGAAATATGCATAGTGCAATACTTTCAGCTCCTGTGACATTTTAGCTTCACCATGCCACCTTAGTGAGAGGGGAGGGAGAGGGGATGAGGGAACAACAAGAAAGATGAAAAAGTAAAAGCCACTGAAATACTGAGTTATGGGGCGCCCTTGGTGGCTCGCAGAGCAGAGCGCGTACCCATAAGGCTGAGTTCCTGCTTAAGCGGCCCGGGATTGAGTCCAGCACGGGGGCCTTCCCTGCATGTCATCCCCTCTCTCTCCCCTGCCTTTCCTGTCTTTCTCTGACTGTCAGAAATGGACAAGATATGCCAGAAAAAGCTTAAATATATTTATATAGTTGTTCCATGCTACCAGTTAGTGCTGGGCTACATACTGGTTCAGCCAGGATGCTGGTTGTAATTTCCCATACCATTTCCCAATTTTTGACATACCAGTATATGGCTAAAACAATTGCTTAAGTTCTTCAACAGGAAGCAAAATATATTACAAAGTTCACCGCAAAGAGCACTACAGTTAAAACAAGCTGCGTAGAACGTGTTGAGAGTGGACCCATATTAACGGCGTACTCTTTTTACTTAGGATTAACTTAATAACAATGATTATTAACCCACAACTAACTTTCAAAACACAGTGGCACACAACAATGTGTGACACATAAAACAATTTGTAACACTTCCTATTGTACATTTACAAAATTACACCACTGAACGGCATGCTGGGTACAGCTTGCTAGCTAGCCAGATAGCATAACAGCTTGGAGATTCCCTGTCGCTACAGTACATTCAAGATCAGAAATGAAAGATAGAGGATAAAGAAAGAGACCGGAGATGCCCACGAAAGAGGCTTTTTGGTTTTAAAAAATCCAACTTGCACGTGCCTGAAGCAGAAAACAAAATTAGAAGATGACAAAGCATAGCTTAACGGTATCGTTAGGCTGCAGCTGCACTTTTCCAGACACATGGCCACTGCCAGGGTCGGAGGTTACGGAAAACAACAGAACTGGGAAATACTCCTGTTGTCCTGAAGTCAGCAGTGTAGCAACATTTTGTCTTCTCCATGAGATGTGTAAGCAGTGAATGCATCGTTGAAAGTTTGAAGGCTACACTAGTATTTTGAAGGGAAAGTGGTTTTAAGTAGGTGAGGAAACTCAAGCTTTGTTGTTTAGTGCCCTTCTGCCTTCTAGTGGCTGTTTTTTGTGTTTAACAGTTTGCTTTTTTTTCTCCAATTGGCTGGTGAAAGAAGTAATTGGAATTTTTTGCATAAAATATTAAATAAAATTTAATTTTAATTTAAAAAAAGGGGGGGGAAGTAATTGGCATTTTATATGTTAAAACAGAAGAATATGAGTCACTTAAAAATCCAGCAGAGCCCTTCAAGTGCAAACTTCTCTAGTTTCAACTTCTAAGTGGCTGATCTGCAGCACAATCAGCGACTAACACGTCCCACTGTATAAGACAATAGGCTTTAACACCTTACCATATGGGGTGCACTCCTTAACCTCACAATCATGTGTCAGGATTATTTCTGACAAAAAAAAATAATATCGTACTCATTACTCGCCATTTGATTCATAATTCATATCATTTAAAATCAGCTCCCTTTCAGAATTGGCAATTACATCTCTGCACCAGTGCACTTGTGTGTGAATGATCAGAGTAACGACAGTAATGAAACCATCCACCGCAGAAAGTAAAACTTTTGTAACATTTCTCATTTAAACTAGTACAGTGTGAGCTCATGTCTTTCCTGAGATGATGATGATGACTAATTATGATAAAATGAATTGAATGTAGCTTTTACATAATTGAATGCAAATTGGATATTTAGATGAACTCAAATATATCTATCACGTGCATATCCCACAGTACTGTAATCTTTTCTAATTTTTTTTAGCTCTTAAATTGACTCAAAAGAAATGGCTTCCCTCTATATGCAACAATGAATGTGCTCATGTTATACTATGAATATATAAAAGTCTCAGTGAGTTAAGGATCCCAACTTATTTCTCTGCAGAGTTTTGTCAGTCCAGGAATCATAATATAGATTTCTGTATGATCATTTGAAAAATTATATTCCTGTCTCCTGTCTGTCACATCTGTGACAAGAACAGGAGAGGACGTGAACCGTGTGTCTGTGTGGGTGAGCACGGCCAAGCTTTGCAGCGATTTTGGCAGCTATCAAACACGCAGAGTACATGTGTAAAGTGCGGCACATGCAGTAGCGGCTGTCTACTTCAAATGCCAGATTTTAGTGGTGGTGAGGAGCCAAAAGGAGGGCCGCTGTCGTATGATTGTGGGTGCAGACGTGTCACTGTGTTTTTCTATTTTCAGGGATTTGGATGGTGTGAAAATCAACCAACCATCTTCTCTTCTTTTGAGCTTTGATTTGTGTCTCTGTCTCACCTCCCACACTCTCATGCTTCTCTCATCTCCCTCTCTTGTTCTGTCACTCTCTCCTCCATACCGTTGGATGTCCCCAGGACTGAGTGAGTGACGGATTGAAAGATGTGAAAATAATAATCCCTCCCCCAAAACACACACACAACCACACACACACCAGCCCACTCTCGCTCACCAAAGGCGCTGTCTACTGGGACAGCAGATGTGACTGGATGTATGTCGGCACTGTCACTTATTCCCTCTCTGTTTCTGTGTGTAATGGAATTTATAATTCATAATCACCATCTGTAAATTCCCTTATTTATGTCTTTGTCTCCCTCGGTCATTATAGAGGCCCCTCTTTATCCTTTGTAACTAAGCAAAACAAAGGGACGGGGACATTCACTAACAGATTTGCTGGGCTCAGTGCCATCTTGAATTCAGCACAACAATAGATGGCACTAAGTCTGATAAATCCCGAATAAACAAAAACAAAACCTTTAACACCTTCTTAAAAATTACATGTATATTTGAAGGACATACACACACACATATGCAAAAGCAAGAACAGACACAAACTGGTACCATTTAACTCCAGCTTTAAGCAGTGTAGAGTCCCTCCTGCCATTAAAGAGGAACTACATCTAGTCCTCACAATTTATCTTCCTTGCTTCACATTTATTCTATAGTTTCATCCCACTGATTGGTTGTTTTCCAAATTCTCATTTTCAGCAGAGTGGTTGGCTTTGTCAACTCTTAAAATGTGAGCCGTCGCTCCACGGGATGCTTCAGCGCAGCAGGAACTCTCAAAACTGTATGTTTTCCTAAATAATCAGAGCCTGTCTGTTCAACTTTGGCTCCTTTTCAGCATTTTTCATTTTACTTTCTTGGACATGTTCGCCTACCCGACTTCTGGTGAGATTATGGGGGAATCAGATGCGCTCAATATGGAACTCCGTCTGTGCTGCCTTGATGTTCTTTGTTTTCTAATTTGGAGTCTGTTATTTGCAATTGTAGCATCACCTGTATCCATTTCCTAAAACCCTCTGAATGCTGACACATCGTTAAGTTAAAAAACACATCACATCTCGCTGACCTAGATGTGAATCATTTGTTTATTCTTGCTTTACTGTAAAATCACACTTTCCAAAAGCAGCACAGAGCCTCTCTCTGTCCTTGTGAAAATTCAGTTGCAGCTTGTTTTTGTGTGTTTGTTTCTACCTGTGTTTTACAGACAATAAGAGGCAAACAAATGTTTAAGTCTGACTAGTTTGACCTTATAAAGACACTGAGGTAACGACATAAATTGAACAAAGCAAACCATCACACCATCATGGGGTTTGTCTCTCTCTTCCTTATGCACATGGAGACAGATTGTGGAGCTTTACAGTGTGACCCCAGCTTCAGTTGAAACCACTCAGAGGGATTGAAAAGAGTTACAGCTGAGCTATGTGTGTGTACTTACATACCTACAGTCCCAGAGGCGTATTAAACCTATGTTTAATAAACACTTGACCAAACACTTATTGTGAGTCGAAGTGCTGGAACAATATGGCTCCCTAATTAGGATGATGAGAGGAGCTCATAAAACGAGTGCCTTATGCAACAGGAAAGGTCATATCCTGTAATGCTAGCTCGCACGCACACACGCGGACATCCACTGACTATCAAGACACTTTATCAAGTGCTGGCTCATGTCTGAAGTGTAAAATGAGAGTTCTTTCTAGTGTCCTTCAAAACCATTATAAATGCTAATTAAGGCATGCTTGTGTACAGTACGTGCCTGCTGTGTCGTCATACAGCACAGGTCTGCTACAGGGGGATATACAGCAAAGACTGTTGTGTTTGTGACAGTTAAGATTTATCGTGTTATTCAGCATAATGCCTCGGCTGGAGGTATTGTGTTTTCAGATTGTCTATCCATCCATCCCATTTTTGCCAATGTGTTGGCTCAAGAATTCCTTGAGGAAAATTCTTCAAATTTGGCAAAATGACCACTTAGACTCAAGGATGAACTCATTAGATTGTTGTGGCTTAAGGTCAAAGGCCACTGTGACCTCACACAACATTTTTGGTCATAACTCAATAATTTATTCACCAATTTTGACAAAGTCTTATAGAAATGTCTGAAAGAATAAAGTGATGAAATGCACTTTTATATCCAAAACGTCAAAGGTTAGCTTCACTGTGACAATATAATGTTTCACAAAACTTAGATTCAGAGGAGAAGATTGTGACCATATTTTACATTTGGTCGAATTGGTGACACTAATCTTGGGTGCCCACCTTTAAACTGTGGTGATTGTATCCATCATCCGTGCTGCCGGGCTGAAGATGTATGTGAAGTAGAGCTGTCAAAATAACTTGCTAATATCTATTAATTAATTGCAGAAAAAATAACATGCTAAAAAAGTTAATGCTGATTAATGACCTTCTGTAGTGCCCTTTCACCCAATGCTCATTGAAGGCCATTTGTCACATGTTGGAGGCAGACGAGGCACGCTACTTGCTCCTGTGACTGGAACATTTACATTTATAAAACGCCCAGATGGAACTGACAGGAGCAACGTTCTCTGCAGTTCCTGCAGTAAGGAATTTCCGTACCATCGGAGTACTTGAAGCCTGAAATATCACTTCAAGGCAAAGCATTTAGCAGCGTGCCTGGAGGTCAGAGCTAGCACAGCCTCTGATGCTACTTAATACTTAATACTTAATATGTTTTAGAACTTGTAGCTTCTCAGCAGCAACATTTAAAGCATTGTCTACTGTCATAGCTACAGCTTTGTGTTCTGCGTTGTTGCTGTGGTAGTCCATCAGAAGCTCATTTGTTTTACCGATATAGAGCTTCAGGTCATTGTTGTTGAACCGTGTGACAAAGCTCCTCATTAGTTCTCTGTGCTCTTCATAAAAGTGTGAAGACAGCGTGTTTCTCACTGGATACATGTCGACATAGTGCTATATATAATGTGAACTTCAGTTTCACCAGTACCTATATTTGATAACATTAAAGTCATTTAAAGTCTGTATTACATATGTAATGAGTCTATATAGACATAGATGGAAACAGCTTGAAGTGAAGGCACACTGTGAGGCGCTGATTGTAGTTGTCATTGTAGTTACAGATGACAGTAGGAATATTAGAAAAGAACAGACATCAGGAACACAACTTTTCAGTGACCTAACTCCAAATGTAATACATTTTATAGCTCCAGAAGTTTAAATTGAGTTACAGAGACAGAAAATTCAAACATAAGATCAAGTCTGCAAGATTGAATCAGTCTAGTGTTTGTGCTGCTACATGTTAAATACTGTAGCTTCCAATATGTTTGCTATGTACCACAGTTTAAAATGGTTTAATTTTATTTCTTTGGATTGCATGGATGTGGCGGGGGGGTTAGTCAGAAAGGAGGGAGCAATTATAGGGCCATAGAACCATGAGGTCATGCAAAGTTTATGTATCTGATTTTAGTTTTTGTGTGAAATGTCTTTGTATATTTTTGGCTCTCCCAACCAAGTGAATGTCCTTTTGGTTTTTGGAACATCAAGTGAGATTTGATTCTTTCATGTTCTCTCCAGGTGAATTTAAAAATATACCAAAGCAGGTACAAAAGTCTTCACATGTTTAAAACATCCACAATCTCTCTGCTTTATGTTGACAGCTGCAGCCCAGAAGACCAACACTAAAAGGATCAACCCCGGTTAATGCTCTCAAGGTGAGTTGCAGTTTCAGATGCATGCTACAGCATACCTTTTTGCATGCATGTGTGCATAATGTTCACTCCTTTTCTCGATACAAATTTCACTCCCCTCTTTTTATGTATTAAAGTGAGTGCAGGCAAATGTATTTTCACACAGCAATGAAAAGCAGCTCAGCGTGACACCTGAGATGACTAGAAGACACGAAAAGACAATCATTCTCTTTGCTTTTCAATGTACATGCTAATGATCCTTTGATTGCTGCTGCATACCTTCTTTCAGTCCTTTCTGTTTGCCTTTAATGTCTTCTGAAACCCCTCTGCATTATCACAGCTTGAGTTTTCTGTGTGAAACTCGGCAACACATTTTTTTTAGATAAGCCAAGGCCCATTTGCTATCTGTCTGTGTCCCTGGATACCCCCTTTAGCCACATTAGCATTGGAGCACATACTTTAGGAGCTGTTCCAATCACTGTGCGCTACATATCTCAATGATCTAGAGACACCATTACTCTTCTCGCAATAGGTTTACTGTGTAGCTGACTCCAATGAGGTAATGCATTAACTTTCCACTTCCGCAGCAGTATATCATCCGTACTTAGTTTGTGTGTCACCCTCCCATTCAGTATTCAGCAGGGCACAAGGATCAGTCCTTTATAGCCAATGGATTCTGTACAGTATGCTTCTGTGTCCTGACTTATTCGTCCACCCTGCCTCTCATTTTTCATCAGGCTGATTTTGTTGAGATTCTGTAGTCGTGGTTAAATAAATCCGAGGATAATATCTGACACCTCTTTTCTGCCCCTCAATCAGAAACTAAATTAACAGCCCTCTCTTTAGCTGCAGAGACAGCTCGGGGCAGACAAGCCTTCTCAGAGTTGTCACGAATCAGCAAAAGTACAAAGTGACGACTTCACACTGCTTGATTTGCCTCGCAGCTTAGTCTCCAGTTCATTTGATTTAAGTGTCTATCTGTGTGTGTGTTTCTGCACTATCCTATGTATAGCAATACGGTCAGGGGGATGGGTTGATAGATTGGATGTCTGATAAATTGTTCATAGGTGGACAGGACAAGGAGGTTATAGGTAGATGGATAGATTAGATGATACAGTATATAGATAGATTAAAAAAAAAGATAAAGACAGAAAATGAATCTTAAAGGGATAGTTTAGATCTGTTGAAGTGGGGCTGTATGAGGTGCTCATCCATAGTCAGGCCTGCATACAATAGATATTGTTCTGCTGTCCCCAGTTTGGAGAATCAGGTAAAAGTGCTGCCATGAAAGCTAATTGACATACTGCTATGGGCAAGGCTCTGCACCAGAACATACTGCAGACAACTAAAAAAATCCACAACGGTTTCAGTGCACGTTACATTTAGAATATTTTTTTATTGCTTTACCTGACTGCAGATAGGCAACTCAAGCAATTAATGACTTGAGTGAACCCAGACTTACCCTTTTAAACACCAAAGTCACTGTGCGTTCACACCAAAAGCTGCCAGAACTGCAAAGGCAACAGGTGTAATTCATTTTTAATGGACAGTGGAGCCATTCATTTGCTCTCCTTACCACCAGTTTAACTAATCGCACTGTAGACACTCGAACCCAATCCATTAACAGTGGTTCCCCTAGGTCTACAGCTTTGGGGGGAAGGAACGAATCAAAAATTTTTGCTCATATTCGGTTCGGGTTCGACCCACTTGACATGCTACTATGTTGTGATACGGCCTATTCAAGTGCTGGAATTTGTTATTTACGTGACAACGCCTGAACGCAACACAGGCTGTGTATGTACATTCAGTCAGTAACACAAACTAACTAACTGATCGAGACAGTGGTAGACCAGCAGCTTGTGTTAAATTACCGTTTTTCTCAATGGAGTCTGGTTTTGAAGAGTGCAGTAGAATGGCTACAGTTCCCTGTTTGGAATCGCTGTCTGTGCCTGTGTAAAGCAGTAAAAAATATTGTGAATATAGCATACACTTCTGGTGGTATTGGTTTTTTTTAGGTGGCCAAAATATATGTCAGCAAACCCCCCATAGCCTCCTTGGTGGTACTCCTGCCTGTGTCTGCAACCCGGGGGCATATTAAGTGCCACCCACTGTGAGTAATACACTGCCTATGGATAAGTTCCTCATACAACCCGATCCGGACTATCCCTTTAAGTCAAAAATCCCCAGTTTGCCTTCATATTCCAGATGTTTCCCTCAGCATCATCAAAAGTAGTAATTATCCAACACATCAAACAACGCAGTGAACCTACTTCATCTTGATAATAATGGAAAGAACTGCCTGATTCACACTTACAGGGTCTAACAAGGAAAGTAACTCATTATTAGTGCTACTCAGTGATCTACATTAATTCAGAGTAATTGCTCAGAAGAGGAGACTGATTCATTCAAATGGAAAACAGGATGCACAATGTAATAGAGAGAAATTAAGATGAGCAGGTCTGTAAGAGTCCATTCATCCGTCCTGCTCTATCACTATTATTTAACCCATGTGGTCTTTTCATTGTCTGAAAATCATTCAGTGTCCTCTAGCCCATCCATTAAAGTGCACATCAGGTTTGTTTGGGTTAAAATCAAAGTCATGGGAGCACCAATTCCAAATCTTTATCTCTTCAAACAAACCAATCTTATTGATAGCATTTAACAATGTTTGGTGGGATAAGTTCATCCATTTATTACCTGTTTCCATTAAATTTTTAATTAGTCTTTTATCCCCTAAACACGCCTGAATTGGAACAGCCCTGGATATGGTCTCTTGTTGTTTCTTTTAATCTCGCCTGGTAATCACAATTGCACCAACAAAACAAAATCCTGAGCTGGGTTGATGTGTAACAGTCCTGCAGGCAGGGGAGTGCAAGTCCTCCCTTGTTCTTTCATATGTATTTAATAATTGTAGATTGAATGACAGGAGTGAGACAGAGTAATTATCTGATCACATCTCTTGTGCTTAGAGTTGTGCTTATGGACGTGGTGTCACGTGGAGCCAGATGTTAAATATTTCCTACGGTTAAAGAGCAGATATGGTTATACAAAGTCCTTTGCTTCTACACAGTGACACAACATGGCCTTTCTTATCATGGATAACCATTCTGCTATTGTTTTTCTAATATATCATCATCTATTTATTTACTCCGTACTTTGAAATATTACTGTTGTTTTAACTCTGTTTTGACCCTGTTGGTGTAGAAGCACTTAGTTGTGAACTCACAGTGGTAGGCATAGAGGAGGAAGGAGGCGGCGCTGCATGTTTGCCTTTCTAATTAGTTCTCATAGGAACCCGGCCATTGATTGTTGCAAATGCTCATTGATTTTTTGCAGGGCTCTACACTATCTGACGTTTGTGCTAAATGCCAGGAGACGAATGACGTCTGTGTGGCGGTGATGTCTGTGACATCAGTTTGTCTTTTTGTGTTTAATGTGTGTGTGTGTGTGTGTCTCTCTGTGTGTGCGCACACCCATGCGAGTGTGTTTCTGCATTTTTATGTGTGCATGTTAAATGAAAATGGGTCTGGGTAGCTGACAAAGAGGAAAGTTGTTGCATTTCTTTTGGCCCCGGCAGTCTAATCGAGAAACATCGATCTGGCCAGGGGAAACAGTGTGCTTACTTGCAAATCGAGATAGCCAATGGCTATTGGCAAAATGTTTGTTCTCATTGGATAAAATCACAAAACTTCCCTCCCTGTGGTCTGAACAGATCACTGTGTCAGAAGGTCAGAAAGAATGCTACCATTAATCACCCGATGTCCTTCAATAGTTTTGGTGACAAAATGCTCGGTGATGCAACAGTTCAATACAGACCTTATTTATTCCTGAATGAATTATGCCTACATTGCAAATGTTGAGATGATGATGCGTCAAGCGCAAAAGGATGCAAAATAAGCAACAACTTGCCTGTTTAGCTCAACAGAAAGAGTCAGTGGAATTAATTTTCTGAAGGATTAAAAAAGGTAAACAAAGAGACGCCTCTCACTGCTGGAGTGGGAGTTAATATATTCTGTACACACACCTTTGCATCCTTGTAAATAGATACTGATTCATAAATAGTGCTTTCCTTCTCTTAACACAAATGATACTGTGTTGTTGTTGTTGTTGTTGTCGTTCTCAATTGTGGGATCAATAAAGGTGTACCTTATCTTTATCTTACAACCCCACTAAAATGATCAAATGCTCTATCAGGATTTAATTTTCTTCCGATTTATATGTTTTCAAACTTGAAGCTGCTTGTAAAGCAGTGTTTCCCTATATGCATTTAGCAGCAGTGCTTAAGTGAAATTAATTAACTCTATTTTTACTTTAAGCAGCCAGAGTTAGGGACGAGCAAGGATTATAAATCAGACAGCCCCAGATAAGGTGCTCTGATCGATTGGCCACATTTGTTCTAAATAGTTTGAAGGCTGAGGAGCTGATCAGATGATGCAAAACACAAAAAAAAAATCTACATGCCACTAAAATGGCATCACTGGTCTGACAAATTGTAGCTCACACTGAACATTCACCGTTATATTCATGGCTTACTGCAAAGTTGGTGTCTAGCTCATGTTCTTGTCCTGAGTGCAGACACACCATCTGTCTCTCCTCACTTGCCACACGTGCAGACCTCAATGACTGCTTCTGCAGAGGCTGTCTTACACTGACCATGACCAACATGACATCTTTACATATACCAGCTCTGTCTCATCTACATTTCTCCAGGATTTGAGTCATATTGTTGCTGAGACTGGACACAGGGTTGATTAGGGGAGAGGGTTAGATTAGGGCTTTTTTTTATGTCGGTAACTTGTATCTGTGTTGTAACAGTCATTACTTGTTTGTACAAGCAATGAGTCAGTCACAATATTGTTTAAAACAGTGGTTACCAACGGATGGGTCACGGTCCAACAGTGGGTCACAGGGTCATTTTGAACGTACTGCAAGTGACTCAAGTTTGTAAAAAACACACTTTAATTTTAGGCACAGTGACTTTGTAGCACAGAGCTTTGATTTTTAAGCACTATTTCCTGCTGTAGAGTGAGTGATTAACGGACAGCTACTTGACAGAGACAGCAAACTAGCTCAACGACATGGCCAAACTCAAGTATGACGCTGAATGTATTAAACTGTGTGGACCTCGAACTAATGACTCAGGAAAAATCTGGACCCCGTGGCTGGACCAGTTGGGAACCACTGGGTTAAAACACTAGATGTCAAATGTTACATCTGCCCCCACCAACAGGAGTGATTGTAACAGCATATGGGGTATGGGAAGCATTTTATTTAACATACTGTAATTTGACAACTGGTCCTCTGTACAAATATGTATCTAAAGCTCTAATATCTGCCAAAAACAGTCTGTGTCATGAAACTTGACGTACATCATCCAGCCACACCCCATATTACTTAACTTAACATCAAAATGGTGTTTGCAGTGTAAAAAGTGAATTAATTTAAACAGACAACCAGCTCCTCACCCTCTAAGTTTGAACACCCGTGTGTGACATCGGCATTTCTCAGAAAGATTAACGGGACCCTGATTATGTGAATCCCAAACAGTGTTCGATGTGACCCTGAGGGCTCCATCAGAGTGTGTTGTAACCCAGCTCGGCTGTGTCCAGGATATTGGTTCCAGTCCTTTGATTTTCCACATTAAGTTTGTGATGTGACAGGTCAATTCCACTGAGGATCACAGCAGCTCGCTGCTCGCCAGCTAACTGGCAACGCTGTTTTTTTTTTGTCCCCTGATCTCACAGTACACTTCAGCCTACACTAACTGTGTGGTGAGTGTTTAAAACTCAAAGGTGTCAATCTTGGTCATTTGATGCACTTAGCCAGTTGTAGTGATGCTGAAAATGTACCAATTCTCAGAGGACAAACTGCTTCTATGTCAGTGTCACCTTTGTCTTCAGGTCTTAGATATATATATGTTTGGGAGTTAAAAACTCGGTGATAGAAATGATTCTGTCCCACATGTGGATGTACAACAACTCTCCTAAAAGTTGTTGCCTCTTACCTGGCTTTACTCTGGCCTTAGGATTTGTTGTCTCAGCAAATGGCCTGCTTTAATAGGAATTTGCCTGTCATTGTTCCCAACACTCGTTCCTGTGAGGGGTTTGAATAATGCAACACTCTGTCCTTAGCTTCCATTTGAATATATCTGTCTGGTCAGCAGAGAGAGAAAGTGACAAAGACAGAGCGGCTCACTCAGAGACAAAGACAGAAGTACAGAAAGGCAAAGGGACAAAAAGTGAAAGAAGAGAGTGAGTCAGTGAGAAAAGGGCAGACAAAGAGAATAAGGGACGTATCAGGAGACGGGGAGAAAGATGGATAGAAAGACTGATTGTAAGAGAGGGGGCCACACAGTGCAGCATCTATATTAGGCTTCCGAAGGATACCTAATGTGATTTGCTTGGGTAATGAGACAGGCAGCCATTTGTAATTTTCAGTGTTAGTTCACTTCTCGTCATGCGTTTTATGCGCTGTGTACCTACATCCCCATCCTGATTACTGAGAGGTTGGAGACGTTTATTTTTAGTTGCCTGGAACGTACGTAGACAGTGTGTGATGAATGGGGACCGTCCTCCTTTGTGGCAGCAACAACAGTCGCACGATTGACTGTAGCGTTTGCAATAATACTGTCACTACATCACACTGAGAAAAACAGAGCTTTGCTTGCTAAAGGTTTGGTTTAGATTTGCTGAGCTTGCTTGTGATGAACTTAGTCGGCAAAATGATGGCAGGAGAAACACAAAATTGTATAATCCATGTTTAGTCAAACATGGAGGAGGAACATACACCAGCCTAAAGGAAACCCTTGTACATATCATTGAAAGCTCTTTGCGATGGGGAAATTATAACACATTTGTCACAATGCTAATCACTTGTAAGAGAAAAGGAGTTTTAGGGGCCAAACTCATTGACATTCTGTTTCAGTTGTATACTGGTTAGTTGAGTCTTCAGCCAGGATTTACTTCAAGACTCAATTACACAGGCTAATTGAATAATTTTTATATTTAGTGTAAAATGTAGGCATGACCCAAAACCAGAAATGTCAGTAGTTTCCAACGTGGAACATTTTTCAACTCGCCATCCTGAAAAAAAATGCCAAATGTGCAGCGCTCAGTGTAGAATACACAACTGGTGCCTCATCATGCTGCTGTCATTTCTTAGCAAAGTGTAAATATGCAGTGCTTCCATTGCAAAGAATGGGAAAAAAAGCCATAAGCCTCTTGGGAAAAGAGCGGCAAGTCAAGGTTGAACTTTTACTGCAGCTGCACTTGTCCCCATCTTCTACGTGTGTTTTTTTTGTGCTGGTAGGCATTCTTCTTCTTCCTTTCTTTGGCATTTAGTGGCAGACTACAACACGTGTAGGCGAATATGCTACCCTGTCAGATCCGGAGGAATTGCATCCCCAGTACCTACGATACTTAGATAGATAATAGAAATAAGGATAACACTTGAAGGTATCTACATAAAAGTGACATGACACAGTCATGAACCTGTCATGAACATTATGTACCTGTCATAAACGTTTATGACTGCTGTCATTAAGTGTCATTTGGTTTTTGTAATGACAAGATGACACTGTTTGGGTTGTCTTGATTATGACAGCTTGACATTAATCAAAGTGACTTAATTACAGCAGTCATAAATGTTTGACATGCACATAATGTTTATGACAAGTGCATGACAGTGTCATGTCATAGTTATGACCATGTAATGTCACACTTATGTAGATACCTTCAAGTAAAGTGTTACCGAAATAAGTACTGTCACGTTTTCAGAATTTTGGCATCGACTTGGTACCAAAGTGTAGTTCCTCATGGCATCCCTAGTAAAATGATGTGCTCTTGTGGAGATTTATTAAATAAATTAACTTTCTTTAGTGACAGTCAAAGTGATGATGGTCATAGTTGAAGTAATGGTAAGTAGCTAAATTCCGTGGTTTAAAGTTGTTAAGTTCTGATTGAAACAACGCAACATCATCAGGAAGAAAACAGTGAAGTAATATGTTTGGTGATGTTCATGTTTTAACTAGGGCCTGTATCCGACTCAGAATCACACCAGTCGAGTTGATTGTTCAATATAAATATGGACTATTAATTTTTTCCATAAGGAGTTCAGAGTTTAAACAGGGTTTAGCAGAACGATACAATGACACTCATGTAATATCATAAACAAGCTAACTGCGCAAACAATGGATTGAAAGTGTGCAACAACATATTTTGCCAACACTATATATCAAACAAAAGCCAGGGACTGTATCGAATTAAGTTGTAGATTCCCCACCTCTAAGCAGAAGGCAGAAGATAACATTATTTCAGAGTCTTACGGGAGGAAAGCCTCCCTTCCTCAAGACTGCTCAACGCGAAGCAGCCTAGTCAACTGAGAGCTCCCTGACTGATGACTCAGATCTCTGACTTTCAGGGAGCAGCGCCATTGTAAACCCAGAAATGACATTTTATAAACTACTAATTTGCAAAAGCAGGTATGTTCATAATAGCACCTGCGTCACGTTTTGTCAATGTTATTGTTTTCCTAATAGTGTAGCAACTTTTGTACAGTCAATAGGCAAAAAACCCTTTGAATTATTACCTGTATTGATATTAATTTTACTGCTTATCATAATTGACAGTTCAGTGGGTTATATTTCGAACCATGATGTCCCATAATGTTCTCAGCTACATTAAGTGAATGTAATGTATCCCACAGGAGCCTCGTGAGGACCTGGCCAACATCGGTTTTAATCCATGTTGACATCTGTTATAATTTTAGCTTTGTGTCCACTTTTGGTCAGATGAAATTTCTTTCAGTTCCTGTTTTGCCTCTAGAGATTATAAATGTGTCATCATAATTAAATACAATACACGTCATACGCAAATTGCCATAAATTCACTTTGCATCCTGCACAACTGCCTTGGCACAGGCTTGTGTTAGCCATTTCCCTCTGTTTTGCAAAATAGATTTAAAAAGACATAACTCAAAAAGTGTTTCTCAGTTGAACAGGCTGACGAGCACAGGATATGATTTAAGCTTCCTTCTAGAGGGCGGAACAACAATGCAGCTCCAGCAGAATCACTTAAACTATAAATCTAGTTAAAAGTGGAGACCTTACTTTAACTCCCATGCCGCGCTCTACTTTTACTTTCCATTGTGCCGTAGTTAAAAAGCTCTCTCATGTCCCTTTGAGAGCAGGTACTGTATTTCATCAGCTCTAATTTCACAGCTACTTTCACACTCTTTAATTCCTCCTTCTCCATTTCAAACTACTGACATAAAAATCTTTCTCTCTGTTAAGCAGCATCAGTTGAAGTCTCTCTTTTTCTCGCTCTCACGCTCACTTTCTTTGCCTTTCTTCCCTCGCTCACTCACTCCCTTTTTTTCCCTTTAAGAGGACAAAGTTGAATGGCCCAATAGCGTTTAATTGCTGTGGTTTTTATGTGGTCTGCTGAGAAGTAATAGCCACTCAGCACTTCTGTCCACAAGATAGATGCTGCCGATGCTTGTCTGGGAGTTGGTTGCAGCGTGGGAGCACACCCAGTGGCTCAAGGAAGTGCAGGTGAAGTAATAAAAGAAAATGGTTCGCTGTGGGGTGAAAAAAAAATCCCACAATGGATTTCATTTCCTTATTGGAAACAAGTCACTTGGGGTCACACACACTAGCACATGCACACGCACAAATACACGAATACACATCCACGTAGACACACAGCCAAACACACACACACACACTCACAAACAGGGGTCAGAGAGGAGCAGCAACTTGTTAGCAGCAACCATTTGCCGTGTCCAGTCCAGTAATGCAATCTGTTCTTGCTGTTGGACAGGCCACCACATGGAAGCGGTCACAGGGTGACTCAGACCGGATCACAAATGGAAACAGCAGGAAATCAAAACCATTGCTCGTATCCCTCCTGTATTTGACCCAGCTCTGGGGTAGCAGACTGGAGACAAACCTATTATTTCCCAGGCCACATTAAAATAACATGTCTTTCTCAACAGTGCCTCTGGGGTCAGGCTTTACAACAACACAACACACTTTTTAACACCAGTGTAATGTGTTTTTTAATGTAGTTTTAAAGCATTATTATACAGTCTAAACGTTACAGTCAGGCTTTTGTGGAACAATTTGCATGTGTAAGCAATCCTGTAATGTCTGCAGCTTTTGTAGTACAGTTTTTGTGTGTATGTGCAGTATGTACACACTTCTGTAGTCAATTATTTAAACCAAGCTTAAAAAACTGCTTAGCATTTTTGGTGGCAGAATGATTTAGCCTTTTGATAAATCAGCTCAACACCAAAAACTATGAAATGTGCTAGTGCTGATGCTACAGTTGGTTCTAATAATTTACAACTGATCTAATGTGTGAATTGTCAGTTTAACTCACAGCAGGATATAGAAGTAACCTTAAAGGGGCAGTTCACCCTAAAATCATATATCCATCCTCTTACCTGTATCAATCTGAATTGTTCAGAGTTGCCGAGTTGTCAAAGAGATGTCTGCCTTCTGTCAAATACAATGGTCATAGTTCAAGGTCCACACAGTTTAATACACCCAGCATCATACTTACGTTTGGCTATATAATTGAGCTAGTTTGCTGTCTCTGTCAAGTAGCTGTCTGTTAGTTACTCACTCTACAGCAGGAAACGGTACTTAAAAATCAAAGCTCTGTACCGGAAATTCTCTCTACTTTAAATAAAGTCTGTTTTTTACAAACTTCAAACATTTGGGAGACACTTGCGGTCCACTCTGGACTGGCAACCCTACAGTTGGGAACCATTGTTCATAGATATCATGACCTGGTTACTCAAGATAATCCACAGACCTTGTTGTGACCAGTTTTGTGTAGGAACTACTTTCTCTCTACCCACCTACACCCAACTAAATTCACCAACTGTGTCACCACGCAGAAAGAAGCATGTGTCTCCTGCTAGGTCAGCTAGCATCACTGAGCTACCTTAAGTTACAGCTCAGCCAAGGAGAACGTCATTAATGTCAACATCTCGCGCTATCATGAGCATGAGCCTCTCATTCATGAGTAGATGCATGCTTCCTTCTGCATTATTATGCAGTTGGCAGGTGTCGTTCAGTAGAAAGAAAATAGCTCCTACATGAAACTGTTCACAGCGACATCTGTGGATTATCTTAAGTAACAGGGTCATGATTTTTAGAAGGAGATATTGCTGTTGAGTTTTTCAAATGCCTATTTTTTATCACCTTAAGCACCACAAACTGAGTACCATCTAGTTCCATTATATTCCAGAGAAGGCAGACATCTCTACGACTGATATCTCCAACACTCTGCAACTCACACCAACACAGTCTAGACTGACAAATAGCTCTACAGGTAAGAGGAAACATATGGTCAGTTTGATTTTGTGGTGAACTTTACCTTTACATCGTTATTAAATAAGTGGGAAGCATTTCAGTTGAACAAAATAAAATGCTTTTTTAGGCAAAAGAGAGAAAAGTGGGGAGACAATACAAAATGGGAAATTGAGAATTCGTACATTATGCAGTGTATGGTAGTTTCCCTGTGGTGTTACATAACAAAATATGAAATAACACTCATAAAACTGAGTTGAAGAGCAACAGAATGAAATCATATTACATCACATCACACCACATCACATCACACAGACACATTTTTGATTATCGCTGCTGATATCATCTTGACTTTAACCTGCAATGTTGAGTTCTCACAGTAAATCACATTATTTCAGGTTCAGGAAAGAGTCGCGGAGTGAAGTTTTCTTTTAGTGCACACAGAGCTGCTGCAAAAACTCCTCAGAGTCCTACGGAAAAGATTTCTGATATGGGGTATATAGTTACACATGCCAGCTTTCGGCAGGCTTAAACAAAACTTTAGCTATACTACATACAGAAAACATCATCCACATCCTGACAGGAAATTAAGTATGGATCACAGTAAGTTATGTGATTACCTTGGAACTGAACCATGTCAGGAGTTCACTGAAGAGTTTAATTGCTATCCATGTGATTGGATTTTGTTAGTCTCACCACATGATAGAAATTCAAAATCTTGAGTCCATGAAAAAGCAATTACTTGCTTTACTGCTTAACTGTTAAGAGGCTCTCATTATCTAGTTAAAACCATTCACAATTTTAATTCAAAGGAAGCTTTAATTTGCTTTATTTACTGCCACTGTGTGCAGTTTATTTCTCTTCTGTGGATAAGAGGCACTGGCTTGGCAATTTGACATTTGTGACAAAAATGCAATACTCAGATAGTCTGAGTCAACATTTCTGGTTCTGTTTTGCCCCATTTTCTATTTGCAGCTGCTCAAATAATATAGTATTCGAAGGCCTGGCTGAGACCACTCAATGACTAACTGCTTGAAACGTATAGACATAGTAAGTGTTTGTCATGCAAAATGTGAAGTCAGGCACTTACAAGGAAGTTATCATGAAGATGAAATTAACTTTTGCGGGGCTATTTGTCTGTAACATCCACACTCTGACTTGTCGAGGTCTAAATAATTTAGGTTAGCCATTTAATTATTGTTTCTAATTAAAATGCCCAGTACAGTGTTAATGCATCACCAGTCACCACTGTCATCATCATTTGTTAGGTACAAGAAAACTCATTAGGCCTGCATCACTTCATGAGTTCTCAAACTTAGCCTATTATCGAAGCTACTGTTAATCTCTCTTCAATCAAGTTTTATTGTTTACTGCTGACAAAGCTGGAGTTTTAGTTCACAGAGAGAAGTTAGGACTTTACTTAAAGTAAAATCCAAGTGACACCGAACACTCTAGAGAGGTTTACTTTAGAGTGCCAGTAACAGACTTCACTGCAGGTGTAACTATGATTATATAAATTAAATAAATCACAGTAATGATATTATTACTGTAGGTTAATCTGTTAGCATTGATTCTTAAATGCCCACAGTAGCAAGTCTGGACATCACTCCTGCTTAGTTACCACATTAAATCTAGATTGGCCTTACCTAAACGGCACACTGTAAGAAATGACTACAGTAAGAAATATTCCAGCATTCAGAGGGCAAGGTGAGTTGGTTTTAAGAACTTGGTTGATCAGAAGCTATGACTATTCCTGAAAGTTTCAGTTGTTTCATATAATGCTCATGACCTCAATGATAAGCTCTTGGCTGTTCTTCATCCACCAATTTTCTAGTTTCCCATGATTTACACAGTTTTTGATGCAAGGGACAACTTTCTTTTGTTTCGTGCGGACCACTGATGTCCACCTCTCCAGTTTCTCCCATATTTGAACCAGTCAGTCATAAGGCCCTGATTAGACAGAGCACATTCAGCAGCTTGGAGCTGCTTTTTGTAACTGTTTTTAGTAGGGTTGCCTCCTGAAAATTGGAGATTCGAGTCATCAGTCCGAGACCCCTCAGTTGGGTGATATTGCCTCAAGTTGAGCACTCTTCTTTTTTACTTCTGGGGATGTTTTGTTCCCCAGATTTTACTGCAGAGTGAGTGCTCTTGACTTTTATTCTACTCCTCTTAGGAACAGACAGCTGCAGACAGGATGCAGTAGCCAAAGGAAAATAAACTTTTCACCGCAAGGTTCTGAGATATATATTCTCTCCTGTGGGAGGAAGTGGTGAATTTATAGCCCACAGATACTTAATACTATGCAGTGTCTGGCTTTGGTTTAATATCTAGTGTCGGCAAAACATTTTGTTACATCCTTCTGATCTGTCGCTTGTTTACTATATTGCGTGAATGCCGCTGTCACACTGAATGTCCTGCTGACCCAGTTCAAATGTTGGAACATACGTATCGAACGGCCAAATCTGATTTGGCTGACAAAGTTCTGAGTTGGGTACCGACCATCCTAGTTTTCAATGAGAGTGAAGTGCTTCACTTGCTGCTTTTGCCTTGCTGAGCGCCTCACGTTTTTTTGCGCTATGTGCTGGGTATTTTTGCAGGAATGCCCTGAACACCTTGAGTAGAAAAAACGTCAAGTCAGAGTGGAAAACTGCCTGACATTGTTGCAATTTTCTTCTTCCTAGTGTCCAGTCTGATAAATTGAGAGGCGGGCCTTCTGCGGTGGTGATGACAAGTGATATTGAACAGTTCATGGTTCGTGTTAAGCTAACGTGAGCTCGCTTTCTATGTGGCAAGCTGCAAGATGTATCGGAACAAATTGTAGCCTTAACTAACATTTTACCAAAAGTGATTAGGCCAATGATATACAGAAGACAGTAAAACTGTCCTGAATTTTTCCAAATAAACCTTGAACCAATAATCATCCAGGCAAAGCTCCTGGATTTGTTGATGGCTCTCCCTTTAATTTCTCCTCTTTCTGTCAGTGTTTTGTACCCACATGAATCTCTGTCTCAGTTTTCTTGTGTCCAACGTACTATTTGGGAACGGCCTTTCTCCCTCAGTCAGAGCCAGTGCAGAGGGCACATTTGGACTGATTTTAGCCTTGCATGAAAAACACAGCCTCCTCATTCATTTTAACAAGGTGAAGTGATGTCATCCTGCAAGGTGCTAAGGTGGCCAGTCAAATAAAGCAAGTGACCGTTACTGGTACATTGCAACAAGAACATAATAAGGACTGTTTTCGAGTTGTAAAATCCTGTCTCAGACTGGTATAACCCCTGTATACTGTGTTGTGGTCTGAGGAGCCTTCAGACTCGTGGATCTGTCACTCAAGCTGGATGTCCTGGATTGTACGTCATGTTTTACTGTTCTCTAAAACAACACTCCCCCACCAACACAGCCGCCTTGCTGTTTTCAGTCTGAACCACCACTTACTGTCTTTCAGCTCCTGACACTTAAGTGTGAATGTCCACTTTTGCCACCTTAATGAGCATCAAGAAGCTGTGTGTTATTTTTTCTGACTGAGGTGTTCCTACTTTACTTGACATTTTCCCTAAATTGTTAAATCAACAAAAACGTGTACTCCTAAACCTCCTGACTTGAAACATACCAATATCAAGCAGAAGACGTGTAAAAAAAAAACAGGGCTTAATGAAACCTTATGTTGACAACTTGCTTGTGTTGTTATTCACATTACAGGTTGTTCAGACAGTACTGTGGCTATGGTCAAGGGAAACATTCAGGCATCCAAAGCCCTCAGCTGGGGCTACTTAGCTACTTAGTCTGGGTTACCGTAATGATTTGGGCAAGAGGCAGCCATTTGTCCTAGTTGAGCTGGCAGCACGGTAGCTATCCTACATGGAAAACAGCCCCTGGTGAAAATGACTTTCCATTACTTGTGACCCCATCTGTAAATAACGTTCCCTGCTGATAGGATAACTCGCTGCCTTACATATCAACCGGACCATTTTTGTTGCGAGATAATGGAGGCATATAGTGTAGAAATACCTCCCTAAAAATAGAATAATGTATTCGTCCTTTTTCTAGATGTTGAGATGATGGATGATATTCAGGGAAGCTGTGTGCGCCCACAGTCTCCGTCTCAGGAACCTCACATGTAAAACATTGTCATCTCACAGTAGTGTCATATTTGTCTTCTTTGTGTGCGTGTGTATTTTTGTATTCTGACTGTATTTCTGTGCAGTCAGCATCTAAGAAGATGTATCGATCACATAATTACAAGGCAATGAATGGGTGAGCATGTTAAAATTGATTGCTGTAGGGATTCTTCTGAAAGAGACTTGTTTCATTGCGTAACTCACAAATCAATAGTCTCAAAATAACAAATTATCCTGTATCAAGTTATGTGCTCGTAGCTATCTGTCAGTGTGTGTCAGCGTGCTTGTGTGTGTGTGCATGAGTATATGTGTGGCTTGTTCGTTTAGCAGAGAGCACTGAGGCAGAATTTAGTGTCATAACAAAGCAAAAGAATCAATGCAGAAGCACTCTTGATCTCTGTTCTCTGTATAACAAATATCACTGAAGCAAGATGACAGCACAAAAATAGGCAACTTGGAGAGTGAGCAAGCGAGGGAGAGGTAAAAAGAAACACGAGGAAAGAGAAGCAAGTCCAAATTTTCTATCTGTTTTATTCATTTATTTGTTTATTCAAAGATATTATTTGTATTTTAAATTTGAGTTCATTGCTAAATTGTCGGGTCATTTTCATGCACAAGGACGTTTCTCTAAGTGAGCCAGCCTGCCTGAGAAGAGAAGGGTCTCAAGATAGTTGCATTGCATGAGTCACACTGCTTGGGTTGTGACATGAAGTGTCTATTCTTTAACAAGTGGCTCCACTCAAATGGAGAGAATATTGTCACGAGCATAAAGAAACTGAAGCATTTAAAACTACAATAGAAAATGTTGTCCACATAATGTGACGTGTTACGTTTTGGTTAAGTATCAGGTCAGCACTAGTTTGCTGGGCGATATAACGACTATGTTCAATATAACGATATATTTTCAAACAAGACATAAATTTAAACAACATCATTTATATGGATATATGGTCAAGTTACATTACATAATGCATACCAGTGAGCATCTGTTCTGCCTGTTAATTGGTCTACAGTGGAGCATCGGTCTATATGTCGCACGTGCTACGCTATGGCCGCAGTAGCACATGTACAATCCAGCCTTTCACTGCTAGTTTGTGTGTGAGGTGGATCATAGAGCATCGCCATTCGTCTTGGTAGTTGTAGTCTAATGTGTGACATTGAGACAGTGCTTGGATGCAGACACCAGATCTGTTTGAAAACTGCAGCAACAACAGACACTTCATATCGAAGACAAATATAACACGGACCAAGTGTCTGTTGCTCTTTCCCTCCCTCTGCCTGTCTAATGGTATGTGCATAAATAAGAATTTTCCAGCAAAACAATTTGGAAAACAATTGGAAAACAATTTTTAACCGGTCTGTTTTTATTGAAGTGCTTGTGACATCTCAAATGTAGCAACTGAAAACATTTAGCCCATTCCGTAGACAATACTAAAATATATATTGTGTATCACCAGTTAGCCTGTAAATACTGGGATATGAATTTTTCTTTTTATTGCCCAGCCCTTCGGCCAACTGACACAGATATTCTGCGCCCGCATGAGAGGAAATAACTCTCTATACCAGCAGGTGGCAGTAGTCTTTATTCATCGTTCAAAAGGAAAACCAAAAGACAGACAGCACAGATTTAAGATGGCAGTTAGCCAGTAAGCACATTAACAACACAACCCGATGTTGAAAGAGTAAATGATATTTACTGTGCACAAAAAACAAATCAAGAACAGGCAAATCGGCCAACAGTGCAGGACACATCACCAAAACTAGGGCGCTCACTGACAGCCCAACACTGACCAATGGCCGACCATAGGCTTAATGTGTCAAGGCCCTTAAGTGTATTAAGTGTACTTACATGTGTGTTGCTGCTTTCTATATAACGCCATTGTTTGCCATAAAATATAAACACATTGTATTTTTTATCAAGATACTGTTTCTGTTGTATTAAGATTCACCACAGCTCCAAAAAGCATATACAATAGCAGTAAATATGCTATAACCTAGACATAAGATGATACCGGAGAGAGCACACACCCTCGTCTCACGCCAGTGTTTTAAAGATTTTTTGTAGAAACTCATATTGGCTTTCTGGCTGAAAATATGAATCTGTATTCAAGCAGATGACTTTTAAACGAATGAAAAGGTTCCCGGGAATCAATGAAACATGCAAAGTTGATTCGCCGGTTTTGCTTGAATAACTGAGGTAATAGAAAAACTTTTATCAAAGCTGCCTCTTACTTTCCAAAGGTAGTTTTGCTCATCGGCAAGCAGAGCCATCTCCTGAGATTATTGGAAAGTCTGTTATTCAAAAGAAAAGGATGTCGTTCATATGCAGCGCTCACACAGTTTCTTTCTGTAGTACCTTACAATCAATTTAGGGATTGGCTTTATAACAGATTTAAGCTATGTTGCAAGACTAATCCCCCCCCTTCAAAAAATAAATAAATAAAAAAGCTGGGAACGACAAAATATAAAGACGACCTGTCAGTATGGCCACTACAACTTATTTCAGGTGGTAAGACATTTCTTTTGCACATCAAACAGCACAGAGTTTACTCCACAATCTTTAAAAGATTATCTACTGTCACCTCATAAGGTTGCTGTTTTTTTATTAAATATTACTATAATATATAATATACTTGAAGTGTTTCAGCTTGTGGCCTTCAGGATGACCCCGAAGAGGGCAACAAGCTGGAGGCCAGAAAGCTTTTTGTCCTACAGGTGTTGCTTTTGCTCCCTTCAATCAAATTGAACATGAACAGCACACACTGACACTGAACGTAAACAAAAATTAATTCCAGGAATGAATGAGGAATTCAACATGAGGGACTATTTTAACAAGGCTTTTATCAATAAATTCTTCATTTTTCTATTGTGAGCATGAAACGTAAATCAGTGAGACTGTATGTGTTTGAAAGTTTTTAGGAATATACGGGGTGCATCCAATAATTATTTTCATTATCAGTGACTGTTTAGTTGATTTATCTATTCATCATTGTTCACAACTTCTCAAAAGCCAAGGTAACTTATAGTACAAAACCAAAAATATGTACGATTAACAGTCATAAAAGACGAAGAAAATCATCTAATTATCACATTTGAGAAGGTGCAACCAGCAAGCAGTCGCCATTTCTGCTTTGAAAAAGACTCAAATGATTATCAAAATAGTTGATGATTGCCGCTTTTATGCTTATTATGCTTATGCTTGCTTATTCAGTTGATTTAAAATAGATCTTTATCCTAGTACCTACTTCATTTGGCATGTGCATGATTTCTAGCATTAGCAAAAACATTACGGCTTTACACATGCATTTTACATGAAGTCTTATTATTGTGCCATCTTTGGTTGCAATCCTCGAGGATGAAGTACAGTGACTAAAAAATCAAACAAAAGGGCACAAAAATTAGATTTTTATCCTGAGTTATAGCCGTCTTTGATTGTGATCAGGCCGCAGGTTAATGTGATTTGACATCCTTTCTTTCAGCCACAGTCCCACAGTTATTTGCAAATGTCCAGGTCAGACTTGTGTCTTCAGGCGTCCATCGATCTTGATCAGTTGCTCTGATAATAAAATAGGCGTGGATATGTGCTTACCTGATCCTTTTCTTGTCTTCTAAAAACCAAAACGGATGTGAGCAAGATGGAAAATGCTGAAATTAAACATCAGCGATGGAGACTGATGGTGTAAAAGCAGCCATGTTTCACCATGACTCACACCTAGCTGACCACAAATTGAATTTCAGCCCGCATATAAATGTGGTCTAAATTTAATTTGCAATAATCAGGTTCTGTTTTATTTTTCTGCAGTCTAGATTTGAGTAAATCTAATTTCCATTAGGACAACCCCAAAATTCAGATTTAGGCCTCCAGTTTAGTGTTTTACACATTCTCCACATCCTCAAAAGTAAATGTTGCATTTCTAAACCAGTCACAGCTGTAGCCGTCATTTATTCCTGCCTTAATTTCCATTTTTAAAATCCCTGTCTTTTTAAATCCGATCATTAAACAAAGAATAATTACCACTTAAACATCATCGCTGAATGATTTCCTCAGTATTGTAACACTGCACTGCCATTAGAGCTACACTCGCATTTTCTAATTTTGCTGCATTTGGAATATGATTAACCTTCCTGGGACCTAATTCACTAATTTCATGCCAGTATTATTGTGGGTTTTACATTTGTACCTGCTCAACATGCAGAGTGCATCCATGGTTAAGCCTGCATTTACATAACTTTTAGCAAATTTAAAAAAGGTTTAAACGCCTGCCCTAGCTTCTTTTGGTTCTCTTGTTTTCTTTGTGCCCACAGGAATCATTTCTCTGCTATGTGTTACCACTTCTAAGTATTGTGTGGTGAGAAAAATTTGCTAGTAGAGTTTAATTTGAGGGTTTTATAAAATCTCTGTGTAACAAAGGCTCTGAGTGTATGATTGAGGAGTACTCTGAAGCAATTTCACCATTTAGTGTAAGCCCAGTTGGCTGTTTTCCTTTAAATCTGAAGAAATGCACAGGCGTGTTATATCCCTTAGGTCTGAATCGCTTATCATGTTCCCACTGGAGTGAGATTCAATAGAAATTGATTGAGTGGTGCTCTCCGCCTCTCTCTCACGCTCCCTTCACAATCCCAGTCATCCTCCAGGATATCCGCGGCCAGTCCTGCAGCCCTAACCTCTCTCCACTGCTCTGACCAGGACTGTGCTGTCTTTAAGGACTGATGAGAGTGAGTGTGTGCACAAGAGAGATAGATGTAGAAAGGGAGACCGACTGAACGGTGGAGGGCTTTGGGGATTTTGTGTATAATTTTAAGTATGTGGTATATGTGGGCGAGAGGATGAGGCAGTGTGTGTTACTGTGCTAGTGCAGCCAAAAGAGAGCAAAGTGACTCTCCTTGTTTTATTCTCTGCAAATAGTGAGGACGGGTCTGACCAAAAGGACCAAAAAAATCTTTGTGCATAGCAATTTCTCAACCTAACTTGACACCAATTGAAATGTAGGACACATGAACTCATTTTTTTCTGATTTCTATTTTTCCTGTGGTGGTCAGTGCTGCAGTGGTCAAGTTTCCATCCCAATGTAGGGCACATTTCAGGGCACCAGTCAAATCTCAAACAATGGAAAATAGGTCTGGGCAGAGGTGAAGAGGTGGGGTACACCCTGGACAGGCTGCCAGACTATCACATGGACACTAACACATAGAGACAGACAACCATTCACACTCACGGCCAATTTAGAGTCACCAATTAGCCTAACCTGCGTGTCCATGGACTGTGGGAGGATGCTGGAGAAAACCCCCCACCCTGGGTTCGAACTAGGACCCTCTTGCTGTGAGGTGACAATACTAATCACTTAACCACCGTGCCGCCCTATTTGCACATCAGAAACATAGAATTGTAGGCTAGACAGCGGCGTACATGATACAATCATTCTCTCGACAGTAGCGTTACAGTTTTACTATGTTTTGTTTTTTGCGCTGAATCACCATCATATAACCCTGTAAAATGTCTGGAAGGTGTGATGTTATGATAAAAACTGCCCAAGCCTTATGGAAAACCTTGTGTAAAAATAGATGGAAATATGGCATTTATGTATGTTATAGTAGCATAACAATGCTCCACACAGATCTGATTTTTGTCTGCCCCCATTTTCCAGTGATGAGTGATTTTAAAAAGCATTTGCGTTATTATTTATTTCCATTGTGCTTAATTTTCTCTGGTTTTCATAAACTAACTTTTCCTCAGCCTCCAAGCATAAAAGAGTTTTTTTTTTGTAGTACTTTGCCGTTTTCATTTTCTTTCAGAATTTCTTGTTTCAACATTTGGGGAACACACATGAAGCAGTGGGACTGAGGGTCCTCTGCCAGAAAATTTTGAGCATCAAACTCCTAATTTCCTGCATTCTGGTGAATTTTTATGCACCAATTTGTAATTTGTGCTTTCTCTGCGTCAGTTTATAGTGTAAATTACTTTATTTTCTATCAGAATACAAGTCTTCTGCTACTTAAATGTTTTTTATTGACACATTTTCTAACTCTACACCGAAAGCTATACTCTGTATAATGCTCACATTAAAAATATGTGCATCTTACTGTAATGTAAGAAGCCTTGCTGATAAATTGTGTCACCACACAATTTATATAAAACCCTATAAATAACCACTTACTGTACCAGGCTACAGTCTTATTGTAGTCAAGATATTTTTGTATATTGGGCAACAAGAGTTTGGTTGACAGAAGTAATGAAGCTTTATTAGTACATCACCGTAAAGCATTTGCTTTAAGTGTGATTGACATGACTCATAACAAAATCAAATCAAAAACAGTATTGCTACAGATCCTTAAAACGTATTAATTTGTGCAAGTTATTTTTATAAATTCTTACATTTCCCAGTTTAACATTTACCCAACATGCAGCACACAATAGCTTGCAGATGATGACACTGAGAAGAACACAACAGCGTTGATTCATTTTTATTTTCAAAAGGGAGATTGTAACAGTATATTTCACATAACCTCTGTTGCTTTGGTGAGGACTGAAGCTTTGATATGTAGCACATTATTTCAGCTGCTAATTCTTCTGCATACCCTGCTGATTGATTGATCATTCAAAGCAGCAGGAGAAACACTACTACGTGCAGCTTTAAACATGGAGTCTTATTTCTAAACCTAATAGACCTGAGAAACCAAAAACCCATTAAACGTCACATACTTCATGTTAAGTCCCACATTTTTTATGATGTGTTGGCAGTGAAAAGGTAAATGTGGCTTTTCATTTGAAGTATTTACCTGCACAGAAGCTATCTTAGTTGGTGTGATAACTTAAATGAGTGGTGTATTGACCTCTGTCTGCCACCCAGTGATATAAAAGCACTTTAAAGAGCAGAGATTTAAGAGCCTGGGAAGAAACAAAGAGTAAAAGAAAAGAGAGACAAAATAAGAAAGAAAGAAATGTCAGTGTTCTCACTGTGCTGAGTCCTTTCACTGCTAAAAAATGTCTTGTTCCCTTGAACAGGACACTGCAGCTTTGCCAGAGAGATAATCTCTAGCTTCAATGAAAGGTTTTGTTCCTATACTCTGTGGACTTCAGGGAGAATATACAGCATTAAGTGACAGATTTCACTTGCATGTAAATTGTCTCGTGCTTCATTTACTGCCCCTCTCCACCATCCCACTGATCAAAGACTTTTTTTCCTACAGTGCTGACAAGCCTCAGTTAAGGTAACTAATGGCTCTCATAATATATCCATATGGGCATAAGCATGAGGTATACTGGGCTGAGTATTGTTGCAGCTTCGACTATTTATAATTTAAACACAACTCGCACTGAGGGATTTGAATGTATCATGTAATTCAGGATGAGTGACATTTATTTGTTGCCTTGTCTAATGACAATGTTGTTATAAATGAATTCTCAATTTTGAAATTGTTGAACTATTCCATGTTAATGATAGAAGTTGGATTAATATGGATCTGCTATTACCTCAGCATCTGTGTGCTTCTTTATATTGATCCCCACTCCACAAGGCATTTACTTTGTAACCTGCGATGCTAAAAGATTGATTTATAGGCTTTTAATTTGTTCTTTTATTCGACGTGCTGATTCATCAGATAGCCCGTGGATCTGCACTACCAACTCTCCCACTCATTTATTTGTTGTGCGTATTCTCTTGTTGACTTTCTCTCGGGCTGCCTGTCACCTTGTCTCTGTTTTTCTGCCCGTCTCTCCTTCTGTCCGTCTCTGGGGGATTGATTACTGTCATAATTAACAGTCTGACATGAAGGCCCAGTGATTCAGAGGACCTGCGGTCTGCTTTCTGTCTGCCTGCGGTATCATGTGTGTCTCTGTGTCCAAAGTGTGTCTGTGTAGCATCCTTACTGTATGAATTTAGTTGAACAATACCCGATATTGTGTGTAAACTGACTTCAACAAACTTCAGAAAATGTGATTTACTCTTAAAAGCATTTGCATTCACAGAGATTTCCACTCATAAGCACAGACACACACACACACTTGATCACATTCAAGTACAAGTACAATTTGAGTGAGAAGAAATTAGACACAGAGGATCAAACAATTTTAATCATGTTGATTACACAACATTAAAGGATCCACTTATTTTCCCATTTTAGCAATTAAATCTGAAGAGCACAAAACAACCCCACTGATTCCTGTTATTAATTAACAGCCAGTTGTTAAGTCACTATAAAAGCTGCAGTTTTATAGAAATAAATGTTTGTCATATTTAATAAAACTGTCACTATATCCTGACAGTAGGACACCAGACAGATAATCTGCATTGCTAGAATCCACCGCACCTGAATGAAAACAACCTGTCAGAGCCAAGGAGTGTATAAAGCCCCATTTCCAACAAGTAGTGTGGTACCATTCAGTTCAGTTGGGCACGCACTTTTGCTGTTTCCGCTCTGAAAAGTTACAATGGGACCGTTACGTACTGTCCCCATTTTAAGTCCACCCTCTGTTGGGGTACCTAGCACACAGATCTGGTACTAAAAGGTGGAGCTGTGAACACTGCAGTTGATTGGTCAATAGCAGACAGTCACTCTGCTCAGGGCTGAGTTGTGGCTGTTTTTTGTAACCACTGTTCATTCCGTGGCAAGTTTTACATTAGTAAACTATACCCATAAAAATAAATGATGTTTTGCTGCCTCTTGCAGCAGCTGCAGACTAAGAAGAAAAAAATACTAATTTCACCAGGCCGACTTCTGACAACTTTTAAGGTGGAATGTTGTCTTGTAATATTACGCAATGCATGAGTTGTAGATGTGAATCCATCAACACACCTTAGATTTCAATATGACAACTTTAAACGTTACTTTTTTTTTTGTTTTTGGATAACACAGACTTTTGGTAATGATGAATCTTCAAACGTTTTTAAAAACAACAACAAAAAAAACAAGGTAATTTGACTGGATTATGTGACCCACGTATTTTCTCATCATCACTTGGAGAAAAAAAAGCATCACAGAGCATTGTTCCTTTGGGCTACGGCCAGCTGTGCTTGCCTAAGACGGACTACGTACACAGACCCACTACTTTTAGATATCCCATGGAGAGAGTCTCTCACTGCAGCCTGTTCTATTTGGTTCTGAAAAAATTCAGCATTCAACTACTGTAAAGGTTCTGCAACCCTGCTCACCTTGAAGGGTGCTGTTTGCAGTGGAAAAGCAAACTTTCTCATTTAACAGCTAAATAGTACAATAAATTATGTTTCTGAAAACATTTGAAGTGAAAAATAGGCAGTGCACTAACGCAATATTGATTCATATTTGATATGCGCTGCCTAGTTTGACAGTTTGACCGCAGTTCACAAGCCGTAATGGACGTGAGTGACAGCTGCGTTAGACACTCCTATGCTCTGATTGATTGTTTGCCATTGTAGGTTCTTACAAATACCATTAAAAGCACTAGGAGGCAGAGGAACTGGATTCTCATCTACATTTGTGTGTTATAGTGACATTTTCAGCAAAAAATGACAACACTTTTTATTAGTTACCAACTTCAACTTAAATGCAGACACTTTACTGTCTTTTAGAAAAATTCTAGAAATTCAGAATGCGAATACTGTCCAAACATTCACATCATTTTTACCTGAACATCTGTCAATTAAAACCAATTATAAGAATAACTCAACTTGATGCAGACTCTCCTCTGGTGAGTTTTGTGCCTCTGCTCTTCCGGCATTGAGACATGCTGCTTTTAATTATTAATTAAGGGCAGGTACGATGTGATTGATCAGTCACTGTCACCTCCTGAGCTGAATCACATAGATCCTGATCAATTTAATCATTAGACAGTGGTCTGAACACTCACCTCACTCATTAAATATGGCCTTCGCTGTGTGATGTAGCACCTCTGCTTCTGCTCCCTGAAGCTTAATGTAAGTACTTCATAAACGTGTTTCAGACGAGGTGTCTGTAACAGAACTGGTAGAAATGAAATGTGACATCCCTCGTTGAAATATTCTTGCAACTTACATATCAGAGTTTTGCCTTACATCCTAAAGTTTTCACTCACACTGGCATTAAACAACAGCAGTAGCCCTCTTGTAAGTGTAGTTAACTCAGAACTTCATTTCCTGCTCTGGCAAAGATAACACACGTATCATTTTCAGCAGCCCTCGCTCCCATAAATGAGCTCATTGCACTAACAGTGTCACTAACGGCATTGGCTTCATTATTTTTTACTGACACAGTGGAGCGATTTCTAAATTAACCCCGGCATTTGAAACACATCTACGTAAATTCAACGACTGACTAATTACCTCGGTAGACAGAGAAAAATAATATGTTTGTCCCTTTGCCCTCATTGCTGTTGGCATGAATCATGAATGTTGTTTCCCTAAATTAAATCCATCTTTATCATGTCAATAATTATGCATGGAATAATTTAAAATGTGAGGCATCCTCAGTATTGAAGCCAGTTCGGCGAGTGGATGTCACATTTGCACATAAATTAAGAACAGACTTTGCTTTTATCGCATCGGTTTATGTTGTCATCAACATATAAAGGTCAGCGAAGGTTTTGCATTGGTGCAAGATAATTAAAAACAAACTTCACAGAGCCTCTTCAACTTTCATGTCCTTAAATAGGTTTGAGGTTATTTTGGGACATTGTGTATAAAACATTATGTAGATTGTGTCATAAGGAAAGTGTAAGGTATAATCATGGAAAATATTTAGACCCATATGTATTTTTATGATTGCAGTTGTAAATGCTGATTAATGAATTTTTATACATTTAATGAAGTAGCCCAGGCTAAAAATAATGTTATTTGATCATGGATAATTCTTCTATAAGGTTATCAATTTAAACAAACATGTCTCCTCAATGTCTAACTCAGATTTAAGAAGTTGCCTCTCCAGCCTTCTTTGTGTTTCGTCACTGTACGCTGATGTTCATAGCAATTATAAGTTTCCCCGTTGCCCGTTGGCATCCTGTGCTGTGCAACATAAAATAAAATAAAAACTTTTCTCTCCTCGAAAGCTCCAGTAGCCACCATGGGATGAGACCTGTTTGATGACACAGTAAACGACTTTTATTTTCTTGAGGAAAAAGACGGTCCAGAACCCATTTTTCATTGGTGTAAAGGGGGCAAAGGCAGGTCCTGGTGTGGCAGGTGATGAATGGTTAGTGGGAGGGAATCCATCTGCTGCATCAACACAACGGAAATGGGATCGTCCACTGATAAAAAATTGCACACTTAGAGACGAGCCTAATTCAAACACAAGACCCAAACTCACTGTAGGGCACAGTGAGTGTGTGTGTATGTGAGAGGAAGAGAGGATGTCTTTCAATCTGTGTCTCCATCTCTCAATTTGTTTTTTCCTCTTCTTTTCTCTCTCTTGCACACACATACACACACGTACACACACAGACACAGACACACACACACACAATGAAATTCACTTGTGGCTGTGGGCCATGCGGACTAAATACCAACTATCTATCATCTGAGATATTTCATACTTTCTCAATTCAATAAGCCAATATGATTTATGTACTGGCTCGGGCAGCTTTGCCATAGAATAATGTCAAGGTTTAGGAATATAGGCAATAATATACATTAAGGTCTTTGTGTTTGTAGATATAAGTGCACAATAAGATAAGACAAAGAATCGCTATTCTCCAGACAGGTTGGAAACACTAAACCTGCAAGGAGTTTTAGGTTTGGGAGATTCATTCGCCCTATATGAAATTACATTGTCATCAAAAACAGTTCTAAGTCTGTCAAGATGCCAGCATCCTGCTTTTTGTAACTCTGCTTGGATGTCTGAGTTTCACTCTGCAGAATGATGTATGTGCAGTCAGAGTTTGACACTATAAGGCTGTTTCTCTGTGCACACCTTAAATCTGAGTTTAAGACGAATACAAGCGTGATTTTCAGACATGACAGCTGCTGTGGAAGCCAGTCCTTGTCCAGTGTACAACTTATACAAGTGTGATTGAAAACCAAAAGTGCACATACGCTAGGGTTGAAATGATTCCTAAAAAGCCTCAAGGCAAATCATTACAGTATAGCTAGACTGTGCGCTTGGTTCCGCATGGATGGTTATTTCTGTATTGCGTATGTTACTTTCGCTGTTGATAGCCTACACAGCTTTAAAATGGATGTGAAGCACGCATTGCAAAACAATGGAGAAAGAGGGACAAGAAAAAAGCTTAAGATAACGACAAGGTGTCAAGAGTTTGGGATCATGACAAGTTAAAATGGAGTTAGCACACCACAATAGCATGTCCTCAATGCTACAACATCTTCGTAGAAAACATGTATTGAGTTCGCTGAGCGGACCTGACACTAAGGTAACATTAATTTGATGCATTTCACCTTAATCAGTGATTGCTGGCTGAGATTCACAACGCATGTAAAGAACGTATGTGTATTATGGCTTTATAATGGCTGACTAATAACAAAATTAAAGTTAAGTTACCTGGCGATGTATCATGCATATTAGCCAAGTTTTGCTATACGATATAACAACACACGGAAAATAAAATGCTGTAGTCAATTTGTTAAAGCCTTAGCTTCATTCATGTTATTATATTAGTCACACACATGCGTTGATACGTACGTGTTGATACACACATTGATACATACACTCACCCCTTACTCTAGTGAGTCTAAACTAGCCAGTCATAGGAACTTGATTGTGTGATATTCATGAAGGCCAAGTAATAAATATCGATAATAGATTAATTATATTCTTATGTTGCAGAGTTATACTTTGGACAGCTTTGTGCAGAGGGCTCAACTGAGCAAGAACAAATTGGCGGCCCATTTCTCTCATTTCATAGACTTTTATTATTTTAGTAATATTTTATATTACTATTGCCCTTAAATAAAGATGATGATTTTTAATGAAAACACGCAGTATTTCCTATCCGATTACTCTATTAATAGCCAGAATAATCGATAGAATACTTGATTACTAAAAGAATCCATAACTGCAGCCCTAATAAAATACACTGTGAATGGACTTTTTTTGTGTGTGCAGCAGATAAACTTCTGAGATGAACAGTGTTAGCTTATTGATGAAATCCTCGATAATGGAGTGAGTCTGTCTCTTAGGAATTATATTCATATAATAATATGAATCTTTCACTTATTTTCAGTAAATTAGTATTGATCAGTAATTAAAGAACTACCACATTTTTGTGTTAAATTGTGGTTATCCTCATAAGAGAATGCTGCTGCCATCAAGCCCACACTCATGGCTAATAAAACCCCAGAAGGTGTTTACAAGGATGCTCAATAAAAGTCAGATATAAATGTCTGAAGTGAGCAAATTAAATGTTCAAAGACCATGAGAATCACGTTCAGTTCCAAGCCACTGCTATTCAAACTAAATACAATACTGCAGTAATCTCGCCTTGCTGTATGTCGCTCTCGACTGAATGCTTCGATTGACAACTTTTTAATTGTATTAAAACCTGTTGTTTATGAGAATGGGCAAAAAAACAACAGCAGATGAGAGCTGTGAACAAGTCAACAGGCAGAGGACATTAAATCCCTTTAGCCTCCTAATTCACGTCATACGGTATGAATTCTGAGAATTCAAAGTCTTCACAGCATCAGTATGCCAAGAATATGATTTCCATTTTTATTCTTGTCTTATAAAAGCGGTACACTTTCATTGGTAATCTATTCTCCCCAACTTTCTTCTTAAAACTTACTGTTATTGTTCGGTTTGGTTCAAACCAACAAGGAGGAATGCAAATTATTTATTATACACATTCATTTCTGTTGTCTTACATTTATTATGTATGCTCAGATTTATTTATTTTTTTGCGATAGCAGCATTTTCTAGTAGCTGCTGGGCCGGTGAATAAACTGTGGGAGCATAATATGATTTACATTGAAAAGCAATCCACTGTGTTGCTCTCACAACTACAAAGCCATCTGACGGAGGAAACAGGATCATCTGTAACTTTCTCCTCTCTCAGTGGGACAAAAGTAGTACGGAAAAACCTGGGTATGTTTGTGTGTGCGTGGTAATGCAAATCATTTTGAGATATCTGTTGTGATGTTTGTGAGTGAATTGCTGTGGAATATGGGTTTGTGAATCCTTGTCTATAGGGGTATCTAAGGATCTTTGAATACATGTACCCGTAAGGCTGACAAAAGTTTGTTTTTGCAGAGGAAAAACTACAAGTGAAGATGTGTTGGAACCTCCAAAATATATGTGTGTTGTGGGAAAGGTGATGCCACTAATGTGAGGCTTAAATCAATATTTTATTTATTGTTGAATATTTCATTTTGAAGCACACATCATGTTCAAAAGTCTCTCTAGACTGAAGCATTGTCTATCACTAGAAAAATAATGTTTGCATGTCTTCAAATGCTTAATACAACCTGTATGTATGTTCACCTCACCAGGACCTCCAGCTTTAATTATGAATATGAATTATGAGCGCTGTCTGTTACTGACAAAGGTCGACGTTATTAGCACCGTAAAACCTCTCGGGGAGGAGGTGGGGTTGGAAGATGGGGTCAGCAGAGTCTGTGACTTGGAGATGTGGAGGCTCCTGTTAATTTCCTTGTTTTGCTGACCCGAGTAGCCAAAAAAAAATCTGTTATCGCAGGTTAGGCATGTGCTGTGTCTGGCTTTCTCATACCATCATGACATCCTCCCCTAGTTTCAGCTGGGAGATGTGTTCCAGCAGCAAGTTTGCAACATTCCACAAACTCTGTTTGCTTCTATATTCTAATAAACTCAAAAAATGTCAAGTAAGGGAATATTAAGGGGTGTACCTGACTCAGATTTATGTCAGTTGAATTGGAGTTGGCTGTGCAATAAGAATTTTTGACTGCCGGTTCCTTTTTTTTTTTTTTTTTCTTTAAGAGTTTGAGAGTTTGATCGGGGTTTGGTGGGTTGTTTAGGGTGACAGGGAAGTTCATGTTGTGTAGTAAGCAAGCCAAGTTAGCTCTCCAAGGGAATGTGGGCTAAGTCAGCCAAGATGAATTGGAAAAGTGCAGCTTTTTTTGCCAGCAGTAGATATCAAATAAAGGCCAGAGACTGTATCCTATTAAGTTTCTGTGAACTTTAAACTCACTACTTCCAAGCAGAAGGCAGGAAACAATGATATCTTGGAGCCTGACCAGGCAAATCCTCTCCTCGTCTGGGCAGCTTCTTCCATCTCACCCAGACTCACCACGGGTCTTGGTCTGCAGCTGCCTGTACTGGAGAGCCACAGATTTAACTAGTTTTTAAACCATTATATTTTTCTTGCCTTAGCTGAGTCTTTTTTGTGCCCAGACCTTGTGGAAGCAGATCAGAAACTATTCATACAGTATGAATCTTTTTTATAGAAGTCAAATGTAACTTTTTTAGTCGACACTTAACACAAAATGTCTGCTGATTGAGACATCGGATCACAAAAGGCTCGTGTGTATCATTTTGAAAAGCAAAGGTCCGTTCACAGATAATTTGAAGGGCTCTTAGTTGAAGGCAGGTTATAGTTAAAGAAATCCTCATGCTGCATATAAAGTATCAAATATTTACTGAACACATTGTGATTTTTTTTTTTCCAGAAAATAATAGAAAAATGTGTAAACAGTCTGAATTTGCATGTTGATTTCCCTCATGAAGAGGACAGACAGGGATGAGTATCTTTCCCTCTCACTATATTTGAAGAACTAACAGTGGAGCCTCATTCCTTTGTTTATTTAATCAACCTCCTTTGCTGGAGGAAACCCAAGTGAAAATGACACCAGTTTCAGAGAATTTGCAATTCCTCTGAGCTGAAAACAACCCCGGCCAGCAAAGCATGTCATTTTATCTCTCAGAGGGTGAGCGAGACACCCTCAAGAGCAAATGGGGCTCGGTTTTGTGTTTGCGTGGGCGTGTGTGCGTGTGTTTCAGTGAGCATGCCTCAGGAGGTGCGCCACAAAAAAAAAAAAAAACCCTCAGCAGCACAGCAGCGGGGAAGGCAAATGAGCACTTTTTCCTTTTCTGTGTTGATAGAAGAGCCTCTATGTGTTCCTGTTCATTCTCAGCAGGTGGAAGTGTACGTACTTATGCTGCTCTGAGCTTGTGTATGCACGCTTGCTTTTGTGTGTGTGTGTGTGTGTGTGTGTGTGTGTGTGTGTGTGTGTGTGTGTGTGTGTGTGCGTGTGCGTGCGTGTGTAGCTGCATGTGTGTTTGCCTTAAGTTTCCCTGCAGTGGCTTATTGTTCCTCTGGTTATAAGAGAGGCATTGGAGGCTTGTTAGCTCTTTGAATATAAATGCTGACTTGGTTTGCCAATTATCAACAACATCTTGGTGCTTTAGCATACATGCTGCCAAGCTACAAGACATATAGGAGACTTAAAAAGCCCTAGATGTATGTTTCCATCAGTGGCTTGTACATTTTATGTACTGTGTGGGAGTAGTGAACACTTCTGCCATGTTGGAGGCTCTACAACATGTGCATCTTTACCGCCAAGCAATTTGCATTTTGAATTTTTTCCAGGGAATGCTGCATTCTTAAGACAGGGAGAAAGCGGTTTGCGTGTGTAATTGGAGTAATGCTTATTTAATGTCTCCCCTCTCCAGGACAGGTGCAGAGTCAGAGAGAGAGACTGGCAACAAGAGAGCAAAGTACTCACAGAAAAGGTACTGCGCTCACACACACAAACAGAGACACACTCCTACGTGTAGAGACGCATTAATGAACATCCATATTTTTCCCTCTGGCTATAGTGTAATGTTCAATTTAATGGTCTAATGTTCCTTAATGACTGCTTTATGTGCACGGGCTTATTGTGCATCTATCAACCTGAAGCACATCTAATCAGACAATTAGCCCTCATCTTGGGCTAATTTCCATGTATGTATTCATCACCATAACTGCCGGTCTAATAGGAACACAAATGGATTGTCACTTGGACACACACACACACACACACACACACACACACACACACACACACACACACACACACACACACACACACACACACACACTCCTCTATCTATCTGTCTGTCCATCACTCTGTCTGGACAAAGGGATTTAAGCTTTGCATCAAACTGAGACAAACACAGCTGACTGCAGACCAACTGATGCTGTACAGTTAAACCCAGAAATGTGGAATTGAGCCACTGACTGTTTACATGCAGGCTTGAAAAGGATTGTTTGAGTAAACTGACAAACAAGTCACCCAGTGTAAACATGCATCAGAGAACATGTGATCAGCTGTTTATGTTTTTCTGCCTGCAGTAAGATCTCATCTCTGACTTGTGCAGTCCTGTTATTTTTCCTTCTATTTCTCTCCTCTAAATAACCATCTCCCTGTCCACTAAGTGATTCATGATTATTACTCACAGCTGTCATTTTTGTGCATTAATACCATGGAGAAAACCTCAAGGTCAACAAGCTAATCCCCCAAATTATAATGAATGTACACGAGCAGTCAAGCCAGACCAAAGGCTGTTAAGTTTGTGCTGGCACAAAATGTGGTTTTAATATCATTTGTCGCTCAGATGGGGTTTTATTTTTGTCACTTTTGCACCAAAGTTAGAGACAATATTTGCTTGCTAAAGCCCTTTTTGGAGACATCTTCTAATTTGTAATGATTGTGAAGGTTAAGTGTGATCTCAATCCCATGCAAATCTGCACAAATTACCTACCACATTTCACCAAACACGGAGGTTGTGTGATAATAGTCCAATGCAAATCAGCATCTCTGTGGGTTGTATTTAGGTTTTCTGTTTTCTGTGCGCTTTGTTTCTGCCTCTTTTTTTCCCCCTCGTTTTCAACACCATTTTTATACTACCCATTGTAAGTATTAGGCGTCTAGTAATGAAGGAGGCAAAGGCAATAGCATTTGTGTAGTGTCTAGGAAAAGGTATGTTCTCTGGAAATACTCCGAAAATTGCAGGTAGTGGGAATGGGTAAATTTGACTCCAAAGACCACAGAAAATGTAGCAAATATCGATGTCCAATAATCAATAAGATTTGGACATGTACAGAAAGTATGAATGAGGGATCCTGTTACTGTTCTACATCTGTTGCATAAGGCATCTGTCCCTGGATAAATCTTGGTTAGCTTTTCTTTGGAGAGATGAGGGTGGTGCAAGACCTTGAATTATAGGAGTCCATGTCTGCTGCTTCACAGCAGAAAAAGCAAGCTCAAATCAATCAGAGGAGTAAAATCTTGATAGATAACAGGATGGATAACATATGACAATGTGTGGCAGAATCGCTTGTGTTTTTTTAACTCACATTTAAAAAACAGGAGTTTTACACTGTACATCCCTGCAAGTGGTGCTTTGCTGTGTTTCTGTGTTGTGTAGAGTTATAAATGACTGTGCACATCATACCCGGGGGATAATGTCAGTGAATTCCAGTAAAATACAAACTTTGCTTATCCCATTTTGAATGTGCTGCAGGAAATGCAGACATGTGTTTCAAATCACATGAACTCCCCTGATAATATTAGTCCTGTGCAAATATGTTTTTAGACCACCTCTTATCAGAACTGAGCAGTTGTCTTGGTTTGAGTTGCTGAGGTGCACACACAGAGCTATTTGAAGTAACCTAAACCACCGGCCTCTTCCCCTTTGATATACATTTTCCTACAGTATACATGCATTTCATTGCACTTTAATACACCTGGCAGTGTCATCAAGGCAACGTCTGTATTTGGTTAGATTATTGTGCGATGCTTCTTGTAGAATGCACTGCAGCCTTAGCAATGATACGTGCATTTCATCTGCACTCTCTGATTTGGGAATACGCAACACTCTTCTGCTTAATTACGCATGGGTTAAACAGCTAGGGTGTCTTCATCACTTAATTAAATTTTCAGCCCTGGGATTTGACAAAATAGGTACACGACCTACTGTGCTTATTTACACACTGGACTGGTAAGATATTCGACACAGATTTCAATTTTGAAACAGTGATTATCAGGAGTGTCCTCAGGATACATCCCAAGCTCCAAAAGACCATGTTCTCTGGATAATGAAAATAAGGCTTTTAGTTGTATAAATAGGATTATGATGAGGAGCTCTCAGTTTAGACTCCATGACCATTGCTTTTTACACAGTCTTAACAGTAGTGGCATTGTTGTGTGCATATTAATTACTTAGACATAATTTAATTTATTGTATCACTCACTGTAAGTAAGAAAGTATTGAGTCACATATATTTGTAGCGTGCTCTATCAAGATCAGTCTGATGTCGCAATTTCTCATTTCAAATTATGTCGACATCTTGATTTTTTTTTTTTGTCATTTTGGGGTTTTGTTTGACTTTAGATAAACAAAGTCCCGGCTTCCAGAAAATTAAACTAAAAATTCAGATGATAATACAAATTTGAACCTTGTAAGGGCATAAAGACAAGCTAATGGCAAAAAGGTTTCAAAAGCACTCTGTTCCTACTTAGGGTCACTCTCTCTCCCTTCTGTGTCTACCTGAAATTTTAAATGAAAGGCTAATAGTAACAAAGCACTGGACAGTGGGTTTTCATCTGATTTGAAATAAAAAGAAAGAAAAACAAACTTTATTTCCATTTGCAGTATTATATTTGGTTGCATGGCTCTGTTCTGGGGCCCCTCTGCCTTTCCTCTGACCTAAGCAGAGAGCCTCTTCCATGCATCTATGTTGAAAGCACAAGGTGGAGAGAGCAAACCTCTCTGCCCTCCCATGTGCCTACATGGAAAGCCTAAGGCAGGGAGAGCAGCAGCAAAGACCCCCTGGGAGCACCAATGACAAACAGAAATGACACTGATAAGTCAGACGCAACATGAAGAGGGGGAGCAGCAACAGTAGGCAGGGCAGAGCAGTTTAAATACGGGGTCCTGCCTGAACTAACGCTATGCTCAATTTTTGGTTTTCATAATATTTAAACCTCTGAAAACCCACTGCATCTCCATTGTTTCCAAACAGCTTAGCAATGCACATAAAAATGTTTTAGTATTTGTTAATATGGACATGTTAGACATCTTTAGCTTGGTTAGATTCTCCACAATTCAATCACTCTTTTCACTTTACGGAAATCATGAGCACCAAAGTATAATTCATTCAGATTTACCAGCATGGTAAACAAGAGAGACAACAGGCTCTGTCATATGTCATTGAAGCAACCGTACTACACACCTTGAGGGCTTTGTTGTTTTTTTTTCGAGTCATGGCTTGGTGACCATCATTATGTAATATGGTGGATTTTTCTTAATTTTTGGAGTACGGAAACAAAACTGATATCATCAGAAAGTTAAGAACCTCCTTTTTACGACAGTGTATAAAACTCAATGTGTTACAGGGTCAGTGCGACTGAAAACGATACAGCAAGTCACATTTGTTATGAAGAAGAGCAGCATATGAAACTCTTTTTCTGTACAGTTGGAATCTGATAGCTCTGCTTTATTTACTTTTATAGAAATTGTTCCGTTGCAACCAGCACAACAACTACTGTACATTTTGAATTATAAGGCGTGAGTCCGTTACCTGGAGGTTTGAGCTGCTTTGACTGCCTAACATTGTAATGCTGTGTGTGTGCACGGCTCAGTTTTGCTTGAGGCTCAGAGATTTCTCGTGTCAGTGGTTTGATCTTAAATATATGAGGTTAACACCAAAAGGGCACATCCTAGTGTAGCGGTGTGTCTGCAAATATATTCATAGATTTGTTTTCCACGGAGGAGAACTGAGAATTAAATGAGCAAGGAAAGCTGATAGGGGATATAACGTCTTCATTGTCTTAATGGAAAAGTTTGAGAGTGTCAGTTGTAGCATTGGGAGAGAGAGAGAGAAAAGGGAATTGCAGATTGGAGGAGTGAAATGGAGAAGGATAGGAAGCAAAACAGAGAAAGTGAAATGGTGACTGCTGATGCTTTTGCACTGATGTTTTTTATGCAAACCTTAGCACTGATTAAACAGTTTATTACTCCAACAGTCATTAAACACGATAAGACGAGTCATTTGCAGCATCAGCCATGATGTGGAATCTGCTTAGCTAGTGAACATCATGCGGTCAAGCATGCAGAAAGAAATTTCTCTCTGCATGAGCCAGTTTGTTCTGACTGAGGTGTTATGATTGAGCTTAGCTTGTGGTTATTAGCAGAATGAAAGTCTCTGTGTCAATGTACAGTAGTTATTTAAACAGGTGCAAGGGATGAGGAGACAAGTGAACGGATGAGGCGAATGACAGCATAATAAGGAGAAAACGAGAAAAACTCAAACAGAGAAACATTGAGAAGTGAGTGAGGACTGAGAAAGGCAACGAGAGAAGCAGCATAAACAGAGTGGAGACAGGAGGTGAGAGTGACAGCAGTGGAAGCCTTTGATCTCAGGTTTCTAATCAATGGGGATTATGGTCCGTGTGCCTGTGTCAGTCCTGATTATGGCTGCAGCACCAGGAGACAGTGGTGCATCCAGAGTACAAACAGCTCCTCATTCTAAAGAGAGGTCTTCTGCACAACCCTGTCTAGATGCATCTTATCAGACGTCTGAACTGGTTGACAGGACTCAGGAATTCAATGTGTAGATGGATTTAGCATTTAGAAAACAGTGTGAATAAAACCCAGCGTGTAAATCTTCGTCACGCCCAAATATAGTCTGCGGAGACTGAACTGTCACACATAGTAAACCAAAGTGCTACATTGTGACTGTAATATGCCAGCAGTGTGGGGGTGCGTCTCCACTGTAGGGAGTAAACACTGTGGATACACGACACAGGAAATCATATGAAACACAACGTAACAGAAGACTATAAACTGCAAGCGCAAGGACAGACAGACCCTGGAGAACCACTCTAAAATCTTTGAAAGTGAATTCTTTCAACTTCCACTGACAGCAAATGGATTTCAGCGCGTACATCCAGGGAGTTAAGATGTCAGGATTTTGACGTTTGGCGTGACAGCTTTTGGAATATGACGGATTATGCATCTTGTCCTCTCTGTGTCTCTCTCCCGCTCTTTTAACGTCTCCAACGCTGCTCTTTTGTTTATGTTCGTCTACCTGATTGTTTCTCTTTTTTGTAGCTTTTTTTGTTAAAAACAAAACGTTTTTCTCTCTTGATTTTCAGTATAATGATACCTGTATCATTTATTGTTTGTGCTCCATTGTGTTGTAGCACCATTGTTATTCTATTTTGTACATTCTCCTTGTGCTGTATAAAGCGAAAAAAAATTAAACTACAGTATATATTCACAACACTCAGGTAGGCTGTGGTGTTTAAACCATGCTCAGCTGGTACTAAGGGGCCCAAAGTGTGCCAAGAAAATATCCCCCACACCATTACACCACCACCAGCAGCCTGAACCGTTGATACAAGGCAGGATGGATCCATGCTTTCATGATGTTTACACCAAATCCTGACCCTACCATCTGAATGTGGCAGCAGAAATCCAGACTCATCAGACCAGGCAACGTTTTTCCAATCTTCTTTTGTCCAGTTTTGGTGAGCCTGTGTGAACTGTAGCCTCAGTTTCCTGTTGTTAGCTGACAGGAGTGGCACCTGGTGTGGTCTTCTGCTGCTGTAGCCCATCTGCTTCAAGGTTGGACGTGTTGTTGGTTCAGAGATGGTCTTCTGCAGACCTTGGTTGTAACCAGTGGTTATTTGAGTAACTGTTTAGTGCTGCACGATTTGATGAAAATGTGTGATTGCGATTATGGTGGACAATATCGCGATTGCGATTACAACATAATTACAATATACAATATAATAAATAAATGGTATCATGAGTCTTTTTGCTTGATTGAGTGTTTCCCCTACATTATATTAGGGGGGACCTGACCTGACATAGTTATTGTTATGGACAGACAGTGTGTCAATGACCATCAACAGACTGAGCACAGTCAAACACGCTGCTCACACAGTAGCGCAGCACGGAACTGTACACACAGCGGAGCGAGCCTGTGTTGCGTTCAGGCGTTGTCACGTAAATGACAAATTCCAGCACTCCATAGCACAACACAGCAGAATGTCAAATGGGCCGAAACTGAGCAAAATTGCTCAATTTTTCATTTGTTGTGGAGTCCATGATTTCCCTGTGACACTTACAAATATTTGCTTAAGTGTGCTTGGATGTTGTTCTTTGAGACTCTGGCGGCTTTCAGTTGTCTCTTTGTCTTTAACGTTACACAGCTCGGCTTTCTCTCACATGCACTCTTCCTACTTTTCCCTGTGCTGTCTCAAGTGTTGTTATAGATTGGTTGTGTTGCCGCGGGACATGGCGACTTTAACTTTTAAACTTTTACACAGCACGTCTTTCAGGTACGGCGATTTTGGACAGAAGGATATGCTGTGTAAAAGTTAAAGTCGCCACGTCCCGACTCAAGTTCTGATATAGATTGGTCGTGTTTCCGCGGGACGTGGCGACTTTAACTTTGAAACTTTTACACAGCATATCCTTCTGTCCAACGTTGCTGTACCTGAATCCAAAGTATCACCACGTAATAGATGTTGCGTTTTGTTTTTTTCGCCACCAACTCAGCCTGTTCATGGTCATGCTCATGCTCTTCTCCAGCGTCTGTGTTGGTTACTGCTGCACGCCGGCTGCACGCACCAGGATAGCTTGGGGGGCGTGATGTCAACAAACTCCACACACTACAGGAGAGGCAGTCACGTTCACAGGCACACACGTTAACATTTATTTACATTAAATCGCAGCCTTTTATGCGGTTATGTAATCGCACAGTCTGACATTGCGATTGCGATTAGATTAATCGTGCAGCACTATTACTGTTGCCTTTCTATCGTCTTGAACCAATCTGACCATTCTCCTCTGGCATCAACAAGGCATTTTGGCTCACTGGATATTTTCTCTTTTTGAGACCATCCTCTGTAAACCCTAGAGATGTTTGTGCATGAAAATCCCAGTAGATCAGCAGTTTCTGAAATACTCAGACCAGCCCATCTGGCACCAACAACCATGCCACGTTCAAAGTCACTTAAATCATCTTTTTTCCCCGTTCTGATGCTCAGTTTGAACTTCAGCAGGTCGTCTTGACCATGTCTCCAGTAACCAGATAGTGTATCAAGACACAAAATATCACAAAGGACAAAATGTGGATCAAAAGTGAGTTGAGTGAGTGATATTGACTTTAAGCTTTAGGGCTCCTGGAAAATACCGGCGTGAAAAGATTTAGGTTAGATGGTGACTTCTGATATTGTTATGTGTACATTTTTAGCCCTGGGCGATATGTCTGAACTAAAAGCGATACAAGGGGCCCCTCCTGGCAAAAAGTGTCCAGTAAGACATTTTTAAGGTCTTAGGAGCAAAGTTGTTCAGCACCATCTATGTTGTCAAAGGTTTGAGAATCTTGGTGAAAATACAGCTTAAACTTTTCTTGGAAATGTGCAAGTACTTTGCAATCATAGTGCTGCCTGGAGTGGAATTCCACTATCCAAAGTTTTCCAACATTCAAAAATAACATAGTGATTTTAAAGAAAAATTTATTACCAATAACCCAAACCATGCAATCCATTTTTTCACAAGTTTAATTCCAAAGAAATACCTCATTAATGCTAGAAACAAGAGCCATCCATTACACGATGCATTCATTTATTTATAGATGTTCCCTTACTGCTCGGATTTTGTTCTATTTCTACTTTTGCTCGGTTAAGACGGTTCTGCTGAAACCAGTCAGAGCAGTCTGTCACTGTGACAGGCTGTGCGCTAATGAACTGGACCTTTGTGTCTCCTCCTCACCAGGCTATTCCTGGAACTGATAGCACCACAATCTGATGTCCTGGTACAGAGATGTAGCCAAGATAACCCGTTCAATCTGACCTTACCTTCGTCTGTACTGGAAGCTTTGTCAATTTGACCCTGTCTTAGTGCGATCAATAATTAATGTCTTAACAGCCTGACCTCGCCTCTAAAAAACCTGAACTTTGCCTTTAAATTATGATGCTGATGCCTCTGTGGGTTTCTCTGCTGTGATTATGTCCAGGTATCTAACAGTATTATACCTTTTAAATAAACATTTTAATGATACATGGTTCATTGTAAGTAGTTTTCCAACATAAAAACTCCTGATAGCTCCCTTAATGCTACAAGAGGCAGCTTAATAACCGTAAAGCTTTGCAAGCTCTGCTTTCTTTCTTTATTTCTTAATCTTTTCCTTTCTCTTATGAGCTAGAACTTATAAAATTTTACTGTGAAGCACACAGTAGTCAGAACAACAAAGAGCAGAAGCAGACCAGTACGCTGCAGTTGAAGAGTTGAAGAAATCTCACTCCAACAAGTAAGAGTTTGGCTTGATCTCATCAGACAGGTTGTTCAAAGAGTCTGGCGGGGCTCTGATGGAGAAAGCTTGATAATCCGTAGTTGCCTGTCTAGACTGTGAAATGACCAGAGCAGCGCTGCCTCAGGATCTCAAGCTGCGCCTGGGCTCATAAGGGCTTAAAAGCTCAGATGCAGCTAGGTGCTAGTCCAAGACGTGTCTTAAAGGTAATGAATACAATTTCTAGAATAGTCCTCCTTTGCACTGTTTGTGTCGGTAAAGTCAGGTAAGGGCTAGTCTTCTATAAGAGAAAGCTTTTTGACAAAATCAGGTTAAATCCACCTTGAAAGATCGATGAATTCTTGATTTTTATGATGGTTAGTGGAAATGTAGCAAATCCACAAGCTTCTTTAAACAAGAAAGAAACCTTACCCATAGAGTTGTACCTGATGATACCCACCCTCTGAAAACGATTGTCAAGGGACTTGAACAAATCAGATTGTTTGTGTTACATTTCATGGCTGAAACTCTTTAGTTCCCCCCAATGATTAAAATCTAACCAATCTCTCTTCAGCTTGATCAGTAATGAAAGGCTCTCCAATCTGTCCTAACAGTTTGTAGCTTAATCAATAATAACAGTCTTACGACTCCAATTGTAGCTTGATCAATAATTTATGTTTTACTGGTGTGACTCAACCCGACTTCAGTCAATAATGGAGGACCAACCAATCTTATACACTGGGACAAACTGAGTATTAAAAAAAGTAAAACATTTTTGGTAGTTTCAGGAAAGAGCGGTTTATTTTCTTGTGACAAAATAACATGTAGATTTTACTGATCACTTTTAAGGCTCTTCATGGTCTCTCTCCCAGTTATATCTCCGACCTCTTAGTAACATACACACCAGGACGTACCTAAAGGTCCTCGGGCAGAGGTCTTTTGTCTGTTTTTGAGGCCTGGCTGAAAACTAAAGGGGAGAGAGCATTTGCCGTCAGGGCCCCCGGGCTCTGGAACAGTCTGCATAAGGAAATCAGGACAGCTGAATCAGTGATCTCTCTTAAGTCCTTTCTTGAAACATACTTTTATCAAGAGCCTCTCCTGATTTTACGAGAGTTTTAAGTTCATGTACACTATCTTATATCTGTCTTATATCTGTTTTATTTAATGACACGGAAAGCACTTTGTAACTCTGCTTTGAAAAGCACTTTTTAAATGAAGCTTATTATCATATTATTATAATTGCCATGTTGTAATGTTTTTGGAAATTTGACATGCCTCTGAAAAATGATCCTGTTTATCAGCCCTACTCTCAACCGTGTGGCAAATTGCGTAATACATAGCTGTAGTTTCGCCCACATCCTCCTGTTTCCACGTTATTAAAATGCTTGCCTGCGCTTCAGCTCATAAACTTTCTCTTTACCCACCGCCATTATCTTGTGAGTGCCGGGTCCATACTGCGCTTGTGCATCCAACAGAGATGAGAAGGAAGCAGGATGGCTCACTTCTTAGCTACTTCCGTCATCAACTGCAAAAAACCTTCATGTGAGTGAGGTGCTAGATTTACTAGCCAGCCATGGAATTTACTCGCCACGTGCATTTAGGCAGTCCTTATTATTGAGCCCTGCTGGGGACATTTACCTGATGCAGTTTGTGTTGATTTATACATTTACTGGCAGTCCATCTTAAATTTGTCTCCATTGGTAAGAATTTAGTAAGTAAGACTAAGAATTTTCCTAGTCGACCAACAGTAGTCATTTAGAGCCATTAGTCAAATAGTCACGTGCATGTTTAAGATGTTAATTTTATTATATTATCCTGCGACTAAGCGACCAATGATATTTTGCCGTCAAATGACCTTTCTAGTCAACTGACGTTTGGTCGACTATTATGGGGCAGCCCTAAATATTTGAAGAGGGTATTTGTAAAAACAGTTAAAGGTCATTCATTAAATAGATAAACCAACAGCAGATATTCCACAGAGTGCCAAAAAAAAGCAGTTATCATGATTATGTAAAATAAATAAAAACAGGGTTATCTGGTTTTGCAAAGGAACACCTCCATTAGTTTCTGTTTGGTATAAAGTAGATGTTGAATTTTTACAGATGATAGTAAAACAAAAACAAACAAAAACATCTTGATTGAAGTCATTTTTTTTAAATTTGTTTACTTTCCACTGAAGGAGCACATTTCCCTTTTTTATTTTTATTTTTAAACGAATTACCTTAAAAAAAAAGGAACAAAAAGACAACAAAAGTCACTGATAAGCCTGTTTTGGCATGTGTAAAGCATGACTATTACTTGTCATTAGGTTATTCATGTTTCCCCAATTCAAAGAGAAGACGACATTAAAAAGCAGGGACAGTGTCACCACAAACACATGCCGATACCCGTAATAATGCCTGTCAATAAGACATAATGCCATGCAGGCTTTAAAATAACCACCTTTTGTGGTTATCTGCCATTGAGCTGTTTATTTGGTAATTGAATACAATCCCCACTGAGCGCCCGGAGCACTTCTTCTCTCGTTGTCGTGGCATTGAGCAGACAGCAGCAACAGAGGAACGTGTCAATCCTTTTGATCCTCCGTAGTTGCTTTATCGTCTCCGCACAGCTTATGGTATTGGATTGTTGCTGTGTTTTGTGTGTCATTTCAACCCACCTTCAAGTCGCAGAAGAGAGAGAAAAACAGATAGCACAGGTGGGAGGAAGCAGACTTTTTTTCACCTATTTAGTGTATATGAAAGGTACAGGAGAATGCATTTCTGTCATTTGTGTCCCACAAGGAACAGAAGCCTTTGAAAGGGGAAGATGAAAGGAGAGAAATGGCTTGCTAAAAAGGAAGGGGGGGCAACAGACAACAACAGCTCAGTGAGGTGACAGACAGGAGTTTTTTGAAGTTTTTAGTCCATTTTTTTGTTTTAGGTCATGCCTGAGAAAAAAGATAGGGGAAGAGAATTAAGTGAAAGGAAGGGAGGCGGAGTGCATGTCAAACTCAGGCACTGACAAGATGTTTGATGTGTTTTATACAGGCACCACATTTAGAAGAGACAAACTGGAAAATAGTTATGTTTTCTAAAAACCTTGTACACATGTTTTGTGTGGACTGTCTTGAGCCAGAAAATGACAGAGTATGTTGTCTGTAAAAGCAGCTTTTAATGAACCACATCGTATGAGGAAGTAGTATGAAGAGCAACAAAGTCCATATTGGGAGGAGGTTAGCGTGGATGGATGGGTCAAACAAATATTGGACTTTTACCCATAAAACGACTGAAACCAAAAGTCAGCGTTGAGGTATTTTAAGTTAACGTAACATAATGTGATGAGGCTCAACCATTAATCTTTTCTCCTGAACCTAACCATACCAGTACAGGTGCTAATTCAGGAAACACTCATGTGGGTCATATTAGACGGTAGGAACAAACATCATGTGGTCATATGGGTCAGCCCAGTCACCAGAAGAAAATATTGGCATTGTGAATGTCTGCAAATCATTGATGTGTTACATTTGTACTTTTCATACAAAGCATATCAACCTCCTACTGTGTGAGCAGATTTAGTCACCAGGAGGGGATAGTGGATGGCATGACACCTAGGCGATATGGCTGCCAAGTCGCAGACCACTGGTTGAGACCAACAAACAACATTAGTTTTTGGAGACTCTTAGCCATGTTTCCACCGGTGTTTGTGTCACAGAACTTGGGTGTTTTTTATTGAAACATCATAGATTTTCCGGGCAACATTGAGTTTTTTTACTGACCCATCCCTGCTTTTCCAGTGGCCTTTGTGTCACCAAACATTGGTGTTTTAAGCCAAAACATGATGTTTTACAAACTAAAACCAAGTGTTTTTTGTACCTAAACCTAACCACACCTTCACCATAGTGTTGTTGAGAAAGGTTAATTTTCAGCATATCCGCTACAAATTCATTCATGTGTTTTCCATAACTGCTTTTAACAATAATAATAATAATACATTTTATTTGTAACGCACTTTATATTTAACGAAAAATCTCAAAGTGCTTATCCTGTCAGGGGTCGCAGGAGGGCTGGAGCTTACATTAGGGGAGAGGCAGGGTACACCCTGGACAGGTCACTAGACTAGTTCATGCTCACATTCACACCTGCGGGCAATTTCGAGTCACCAGTCAGCCTAACCAGCATGTCTTTGGACTGTGGGAGGAAGCTGGAGTACCTGGAGAAAACCCACGCTGACACGGGCAGAACATGCAAACTCCACACAGAAGGGCTCCCCCACCCTGGGTTCAAACCAGGAACCTTCTTGCTGTGAGGTCACAATGCTATCCACTGCCGTGCTGCGTATCTGCTACAGAATAATGTACATATATCGCCACAGTTTGTGTACAATATGAACATATTTTCATGTGATTAACTTTTATGGGTTGGAGGACTTGTTTTTGTGCCTAATGCACAAAACAGAAATACTAAAAATAAGACAAAAAGTGTTTTTATACATTCTGCATTGGTTGTTATTGATTGAATTTCAAGCCTAAAATCCAAAGCGACTTGTGATTTAGTTTGCAAGCACTTTCAACCTTTATTTATTTTATTTTTATTTTTTCTCTGTCCATTCTAAAATGACCAGCAGGCAACTCTGAAATGGAAAATGAGTTTGCTAAAAGCCATGTATTGTGGCAGGACAGAATAGAAGAGCAGTGGGTATTCAGCTGCTGCCGACAGTGAGAGAGAAAAAAATCCATTCAGTTCCTCATGACTCATAGCCGGATGAACTCAAAAGGATGTAAGCATTTACCTTCACTCTCTAAATTTTTCACTGTCCTCTCACGCTCTTTCATCCGTCCGTTCCCTCGCTCGCTCTCTCTGTCTCACCTACTCTCCCATTTATTCTCTCCCACTTTTGACTCTGTGCTCTCCTCTTTTACTGTCTGTCTGTCTGAATGCTTCCTTTGTTCTGTCTCTTTTAATCTCCTTTGTTTTAAATGTGTAATGAGACCAATAATCTTTCCACTGAGGCCAAATCAGAGATGAAAGAAAGACCACACAAGTCAAGTCCAAGACATGTCTGAGTCAAGGACGAAAATGTGAGTCCTCTCCTGAGATCAGACGTGAGCTAGGATGTAGCTAATATCTGTTCCGTTGTTTTTTCTTTGATGAGTTGTGAGTGTTACCTACAACGTAAACTTTATTAATGCAGTCAGTTGGATTTAATCATGCAGGATCACTAGATCAGCAGGAGTGTTCTTCTCTTTTATGGAGCAGTGCACAGACCGTAAAGTACAATCTGGCACCGTACAGCTTGCACACAAAAGCTGGTGACACTGACTACACAGTACAATTGAAAATTACAGTAAATTACAAACCTTCTATAATTGGTTGCACTTGTCATCTTGCAGATCTTTCACAAACTGAGGCAGCAGAGGATAGATGTGTAAGATGCTCATCTCATACTTTCACAGGACAAGGTGAGGAAGAGAGAGATCACACCGCATATTTCAGTTGTTCCTCTATACTTTGGGCTCAATCCCAATACAATGCCCCTAGCACTTAGCCCCGCCCCTCTGTTTTGCCTCGTGGTCGGATAGAGGGTAGGGTGAAGTGTTCGGGCTATGTTTGCAAACACCAGCTTCCCGGGTGAAGGTCGATGATTGTTGGACCCATCCACCACCACTCACACCTGCCCTACTTGAACTTTTGGCCCCCTTAACTTTACCTTGTTTTATGACTGTGTTTCCCCCTGACGCCGTCAGGCGCCGTAAAACACTGTAAGACACTGACGGCACCTGGCTGCACATCATGCTAACGTGAAAGGACCGCTTTTTTTGTTGGTGTCTGATGGGGAAGTCACTGTGCAAGCGCCAGTATTAGACAATTTGGGAATGAAACCAGCTTGGAAGGGTTGTCCCATTTCATAGGGGAAGATTTAAACCACTACCCCTTGTAACCCTGTTCTGACCTGTTCTGAGTGGACCTTACTGTAGGCTACTGCTTGCATTGCTTATTGCATGGTTCTTGCACAGCTTGTTGTGCTGCTCTGTTGATTGAACTGATTACGTAAAGGCATAATGTTGACAGAATTTGAAAACCAACATTGACTGTTGTGGTTCTTAATTGCATAGTCTGAGGTTATGGCCGTGTATCGGCTGATATAGCTCATAGACAATTGGCATTGGCGGCAAAAAAATAATTTAAAAAAAGTGATCTGGGCCCTAGTGTTTTTGAAAGTTCCTGCAGGACAATAGAGATGCTACATGTTAGCAGCATAAGTCATTGCTGTTTTTGGTCTCTTGAGGTTGGTGCTGATAAATAGCTGTTGTGATGAGTAATCGAGTAATTCAATACATCAACTGTATTAATTACCCAATCCTCTTAATTTTTTAATGTAATTTTTGTACTACACATTGCATGTGAATTTAAGAAAGCTTTGTTTAAACAATTGGTATGAACTATCATTACAACTGGATTATTGTAAAGTATCAGCAGAACCTGCAGTAGTAATAGTAGTGTTGGTGTCAACATTAGATAGATTATTAATGCCTTACAACAGATAAAAAACACTTACAAACAGAACTGTTTAACTTAAGTTTGCTATGAACAATTACTAAGAAAGATATTAAATATAGCGAATCAGATATGAGCTAATATCTTATTATAGTATTAATATTATTATTATTTTATTTTACTTTATTTCCAGTGCTGTCTCTAACTGGGAATGAGTTATTAATGAGCAGAAAAAAGTAGTCCTTGAATTATTTTAAAAAAAAAAGAGAGAGAGAAATCCAGGGATCTCCAGGAGTTACAGATACGAGGATTGCTTTCAGGAGATTGAATACTGTCGTGCACTTCTTCACTGCATGTTATCTCAGTGCCTCCTGTGAACATTTGTTTACATCTTCCTTGATAAATCGGTCTCAGTGTGCAGCATGGAGCCGGCCGTCATCAGTGGCCTGAGGTTGTAATATTTGCTGTAGAATAGAATCCATTTCATGGTCCCATCTTTGCTCTGAAACAGCCCTGAGAAAGAGGAAAAGACTTGTGCAGCCCTACGGTTTGCGGGAGCAGCCAATGAACAGAGCCCAATGGTCCTGAAAGACAAGGCAATTTGGCCAGAGTGATGGGAATAATGAGAAAAGCATCGTAATGTTGCCAGAGTCCAATTTACAAGGTGGAGAGGGAAAGAGAGACAGGGAGAGCTAAAAGGGAAGCATGGATGGAGAAGGAATAAAAGAGCGGTAGAGAGAGAGAGTGAGCGATCACCCACGCAAGAAGGCCTGGTATTGGTTTTGTGTTCATGTTGAGGTGGCTGCACATTAACCTGTGCAAATGGAGGTTATGGCTTTACTTCCACAGGGCGAGCAAGGAGGGGACAACAAGGGCTGCTGCCAGAAAAAGAGAGAAAGAGAAGCAATGAACATAGCGAAGAGAAAATTCAGTCTTTCCATCTCTACAGTATGTGGCTCTCAGGTTGAGAATCAGCCACGGAGATGTGATTATACAGCACATCTCTGGAAGAGCAGATTTACCGTGCAGAGTTTAAAAATGACTTTTAGGGATAAAGAGAATCCTCAGAGAAAGAAAGACAGAAAATGAAAAGCCTGTCAGAGAGATAAAAGGAGATGGCAAAATTGACAAGTAGAGATAATGAAAAATGAGAGCGGCAAATAAGAGAAGACAGACCAGCTGAGAGCGAAGGTCATTTTCTGAAAGAGGTGAATAAAATCACGGATAAGAGAAAAAAAAAGAAGTCCACTCGGCTCTCTCCTGACTCCACGTTATGTCACAGCAGTGTGATGCTGCGCAGCAGACTTTAGCAGATGGATGTTGACTGTCCCCCTGGTACCAGTTCAGGCCTGGGACAGGCATCCAACCTGCAGCATCTTAAACCAGCAGCAGCGCCCGATGCCTTCTTCCGCGCTGACTGCTCATGATCACAGTGTCTCTCTGAGCGACTGTGTGCATCAGCAGCTGGAGAGGCACTGGAGATTACCATCGTGGCTGGATTACAGAAGGCGATTGCTTCATTAAATGTTTCCACTGTCCTCTTCTCAACTTGTGAAGGGATAGTTACAGTGAGCTGCTCCCAAGGCTGACTTATCTGTTCACACCAAGCCCCCCGAGGGCCGCAGAGAGGAAAGAGACCACATACACAGATTGAGACATATGTCTACGGGGCAGACAGAAAGCACTTAGTTGGGAGGCAACAGTCTAAAAAGCCCTGTGGCCATGGAAAGAGAGCCACACACACACACACACACACTGAGAGGTAATGAAGCTTTCCAGTGCATATCCCTTCCATAATCCAATGGGGATGTTAATCTCCTGTGGGTCCCTTACTGCTAAAACACACAGATACACACACCTACACACACATTTATTCAGCGAGAGACTGTGATCAGTGAGCAGTGTGTGGGAGGGGAGGCGTTCGGTGGCTGCTTCTTGTTTCATGATGCAGCTGGTTGGATGAGAGAGGCTCGCTCTTTCACTTTCAGCTCTCCTTTCTGTGTCCCTTGAACCCTCTCATCAGTTGTCCTGTTTTGTTCATTAGTAAACCCCACTAACCATTTTACCTATTTTTTTCTTTAGTAGTTTATTTTGACCATTTTCTCAAAAACGTAATACTTTACATTGGATATTGTCTGTATATGGATATGGTAATGTCATATATATACGTGTACACTGTATATATGCAGATAACAACAGTGCTTCCAAAGCTGCTCTGTGAGGTGTAAATGAAACATATAAGTGTTCTGAGAGAAAGCCCAAAGGTACGGAAAAAGTCTTGACCCATCATGACTTCTGCTGTCCACTCGGCTTCGCTGAAGAGCTGCGAGCACAATGCACTCCCACAAGTCATGGCTCCTCTCACTCATCCATGGTGAGGGAATCATTATGGATGAGCGAGGGAGTAGCGCTCACAGCATCTGTTAATACCCTTGTGGTAATAACAAGCTGTTATCTTTTTGTTGCTCCCTACGAAGGAGTCATGAAAGACAGTCTTCACACCTTCAGTGAAAAGTAAGAGCAGGCCGTGTAGCACAATGAAGCCTTGTGTAACACTAGATTGGCCCCTTTTTTTTGCCCTCCAAAACCACAGAATATTTTATGTATGACTTAACCACATATATCTCAGAAAACATAAACGTGAGCATGACTTTTGCATGCAGCGTGCTTTCACTTCCCTGTGATAAAGGATCTCCAAAGCAACATGTATACTTATGTGCTCCAATTACCAATATGTATAGAAAACATTACAGATTACATTATAGCAAAACCTGATACAACTTATTTCTTTGTGCCTAGAGCTGTAGTTTATTTTGAGTTGATTCCACAAACCATAAATTAGTGTTGTCAAATATATCCATTTGTTTCTATTTAAACAGTGTCAGTACTCCTTTGCTGAAATATTGACACACCAGTACCAGCTGCATTTTTTCCCTCTTTATGTTAATGTTTACCAAAGTCACTATGCTTTTCCGTGCATCTGACCAAGAAAAAGTCGGTGATGTTGAATCGTTTGATTAAAATTTCAACTTGTATTCCCTCAATGTCAATTGTGGTATCAAAAATAGTATCAAATATTACTAGTTTTCAAGATATTTTCAAGATATTAAAGTTAGAAATTCCAGTATCGTGGTAAAGCTAATAAATAAATACTAGCTAGAGCACTAAATGTGTTTTTATCCATGGCTGAAAATAGTCCCCAAAAAGACTGAGAAACACGGGATTTACTCCTGTTTACACAGTTGCTAAAGCTGTTAAAAAAGGTTTTAAATGAAGTACAAAATGATGAAAAGTATGCATTTTTTGACCAACTGTTGGATTTACATCTGGTAGAAACTAATAGGCTCTGGACTTAGAGCCACAGACAAGTTCAATTGGATTATACCATGATGTTGAAATACACCTTTAGTCTTCAGATCTTTCATCAATTCAGTCACCTTTGATTGGATTAAACCATGGTGATGTAATACAGCTGTAGTCTTAAATCTCTTTAAGGGTGTTTTCAGACCTAGAGTTGTCTTGCTTTGGTCCGAATCAGGGACTAATTTTGTTACAAAGTTCTATAATTACCGAGAGTTGGTTCATGTTCTCACAGCAGCATTTACAAGCGGACCAGATCAAATGCCTGTGCGAAAAAGCTGCTCTTGATTGGTCAGAATTTCCATGCAGGAAAAACCTAGAGAATGAACACAACATGGAAGAAGAGTACACTTGACACTTTCTAATGTCACAATGGAGGGACAACTACGCAGGTTGATTTTAGCGCTGCTCATCGTGGACTATATTGCTGTCATTGTTCATTTTAGTCAAACCATACAGTTTGAAAACGAGGCGCGGCTCCAACTAGAAAACAATGTTTTGATGCATTGGATGTGCTGAATGTGCATATTAAGGCAGTACAGGAGGAGGTGCACATTAATAATCCTCCAGGACTGTAACATGCTCATGTTTAAACCAAACAATGTGTCATGTGACTGCAGTTGGTTCAGATCAAGGTCGGAACACGTTCTCACGACAATCGAACCGCACCAGAGTTTGTTTATAACCAGACTGAGACCACCTCTTCAAGAAGGTATCGGTTGGGTTGTTTTAGTGCACACCTGAGTGTGATTGCTGAAGCGTAAGGCAGATCGAAATCAGGCTTGACATTCTGCAAAACCTGCAGCTACTTGTATGCCCAACTCTCATCGCCTACACTTTATTGCGTGACAGTCACAACATTGGTAAATAGTTGGAATAAGAAAAATAAATGAATTGCTTTCTCCTGCATGAGGGACGTACAGTCAGTGGCTACTTTACAAAGTAAATATGCTCGTTAATTCAAACTGCCAGCTCCTCTAAACAGTGAATAATGTGACTGCAGCTGAAAACATTAAGTATGCACACAGGGTCAAGAGGTTCAGTTGCTGCTAGTCTAAAGATTAAAATCAGCAAGATGTGTGATGTCAGTAGAGCTGCTGTTGCTGCCACAGCACAGTGTATAGAGTCATAAACAAAAATCACACAGTCAGTGGCAGCTCTCTCTTCAGAAACAAAGCTGTCACAGGTTGAGGTCAAAGGAAAATGGCAAGGAAGCAGAGACAGAAGTGAGGAAATTAGAGCTCTGAGTCATCTCTGGATGATTCAGTGACATGCTGTCTACTGTAAGGTGGTGAAACAGGAGGACGAATGTGCAGCTGAAAAAGTAGAATCAGTCACAACATCATACAGAAACTTAATAGATTATAGACTCAACATGGACCAAAATCCCTAATAAGCATCCCCAGCACATTTTAAGTTTTTGCCTCAAAAATTGGGTCCTATCCACTGCTGTGTAGTTTTACCTAATTAAGTGTTTACCGAGTGTATATAAAGGTCACATAGGCCAACATATAATCCACAAAAAGGGACAAGTAAGCCTTTAAATCAGGATCTGTTTATAAGCATGGGCAATGCTTGATAAAGCCACAGAGCTGCGTAAAACCCTTAGCAGTGTGAGCTTTTGACCCAGAGCCTGCAACCACAAATCCCAGTAATCCCTGAAGTGAAATTTGCATCGCACTGCGTGATTGTTATGGACACCCTTCCTACTCTGCCTCTCCTGATACTTAAGTGCAGTGAAAGTTTGTGGTGTGTTGGAGTTGTCGGAGTTTGTACAATGAGTTCTTGTCTAAAGAGCACACTGCACATTGTACTACAGCTGAGTTCATCGCCGGTGTGTTTTTAGCCTGGGCAGAGGCCATGTGGACAACGCTCGGCAAAAGAATATCTTCCTTTTTCTGATCCTTGAGGTCACTAGTGCTTCTGGTAACCTTCTGGAGCAGCTGGCATGTTCACGAGGTATTGTATTAGATCTAAATCTAAATCATGAGGCCACTCTCAAGTGGCAGGCCACGACTGTCATGGACAAGTTGGTATAAAGCTGTCTTGAAGGGTTTCAACCTCAGAAAAAATATATTTTAAAGTGCTACCTAGCGAGCTAACAAAACAAGGCTAAAGCCTCAGTTATACCTTCGCCTGGCTCCGTTTGCGAATTGTGCATGCACCTCAACAGAGTGCAAAGGCATTTATACTTGCCGCATTCTCTGTTGCAGTATTCGCCACAAAGACAGGGGGCAGTAGATAAAAAATACTATAGGAAGTAGTAGAAGCAGGCAAAAAAACAGAAGCAGAAGCAAGTGGAAAACAATGTAAACAGCAATGATGGCGGCATGAAAAGTATGGATTGCAGAGAAGGAGGAATTGTTATGTTTATGGCTTTTGACCAGACAAAAGCATTGCAAAAGAAGATGGTCTGTCCGCCTGTTACATGTAGCGAAATATCTGACTGGGGAGCGCAGCCAGCTTGTGAAGCCCATGTAGATGCCAATGTAGATGAAGAGATGCACTTCAGCTAGTCTTCCCTCAAATTCATCCATTTTGAAAAGAGCAACACTAGCACGACTTCCGAAAAGTTTGACAATCCTTGAGGTGCGCGACCTTGTGAAGCGCCAGAGCACGCGGCTGTTGCCAGGTGCGCGATTAAGTCATTTGTGGCGCGTGAACCTCACACACTCACGGCTGCATCGAGCATAAACTAGGCTTAACTAGCAGAAGATTCAGTGAATACGGGATCAGGAGCAAGGCCAGGCTGTGGTATCCCCATGGCATAGGGGTGGCCAGATTGGGCCTAACTGACTTTCAGGAATTTGTTTATGGTGTTAAAGTATACACTAAGGAACACTGAGGAATTGCATACTGATATACCTTGGTTTCTCATTTTACAGTTTGTATTAGTAATTATTTGAAGTTCATAGACTTAAACCAGTCCTGATGACATTTTGAGTACCACAACAATCCTGTTTTAATGTGTTATGTCTCTGTGAATACATGATTTGGCAATTCTTTCTTCATCAAATAGGCTGGATGTCATTTTCTGTAAAAAGTCAAATATACTTCTTTAATTTGATATGATTTGATTGAGTATATTGATTTTAAGGAACAAAACATTCTCTGGGAACAAGTGTAAGGGGGGATTTGTGGGTAGCCTAATTTTGGAGCATTATTTATCCCTCATTGAACTATGCCAACAAATTGATGTGTTGCCTTGTCCAGTTTTTCAAGGTACCACTACCGTCACGCTACCTTAAAAAACAAAAGAATGCAACACAGCCTCATAAAGACATAATATCAACCTCCAATTATATTCACCAGGGGATGGTGGTGGGGTCGGGGGGTGGATAGCAATTAAATCAGAGGCCAGGGCCCCATCAGTGCCCTTTGGAGGGCGCCACCGAGGCCAGGAAAGCGTTAGCCATGAGCAAGGGGCAGGAATAATAGTCTGCAGTGGGGTTTTTTGTTCTTTCTTTTGTTTGTTTGTTTCCAAAGTTGAGTAGTTGATGAAATACAGCAATGTCATCCATCAAGACCATCCATCAAAATCAAAGGCAAAAATGAAAAAAAAAAAAAAGAGTTCCTTGCACTCGCATTAAACTCAGACTGGATATTTTTGTCCTCATCTACAGTATGGTTCCATTTTCTCTTTCTGTATCAAATACATTACACAGGGCATGCTGTGTGTTAGTGTGTGTGTGCACTTATGACTGTTCCTTTGAACCTCTGGGGGCTTTTTGTGAGAGATGAGACACTAATGTAATGGTTTGGGTCTGTAAATGTTTCTTGTTTTCACCGTGGGGGCATTAGGAAAAAGGAAGAAAGCTCAGTTATTATCTTTCAAATAACTAATGATGCCAACAAGATGTTTCTGTCAATTTTTGCCACTTTGTTCATCCAGAATATGTAGAGAGGCTGAGTGCGCTCCACAATATCTACATTTAAATAAAGGGTAGCTGTAAGAACTCTACATTAAAACATCTTTACAGTATTTTAGAAATTCACTTATTATCTAGACTTTGTAAATGTCATAATGAGTCTCTTTTTCTGTTTTTTTCCTCTTCATTATCATGTGTTCTTTTCTTTATAACGAAGATTGTTTTTTGGCATTTGGCACTTGCTCTCCAGCAGCACATCTGTATCCCCAGATGTGATTAAAAAAAGACTTTTTTTAAAGCTCCCCACATGACAACGATTGGATTAGTATCTCGGTGTAATTACACTGTGCATTTTTAGATTCAATTCTCTTTTCATATCGACTCTCCTGCCCGTAAACCATATTGTGGATGAAAGGGAGATATTGTCAAAGAATCAAACGCTCACCTCAGAGAGAAATGTAATCTAACAAAGATGAAAAAAGTTAGACAGACAAGATCAAAGTGATTTTTTTATACTTAAAACTTTTAAACATGCTGGTTTCTGTGGTTCATTTTACAATTGAGATATTTTACCGAATAGCCTCCTTTTGTATAAGCTGAATATTTTACCTTTTCCTTTGTGACGCTGCATAAAGTGTCCTGATGGTTTTTATTATAATTGGAACAGGCAGTTTCATTTCAGCTCCACAGGGGGTGAACTCATCCAATTTGTCTCAAGAAAAACACCAGGTAACACATAAAATGACAGTATTGTTTCAGAGCACAGTCATTGAATTTATATTTTTCTACACGCCCAGAATATATAGCTGTGAATAAACGAAACACACACACACACACACTCAGGTTCCATGCAGCCAGATTACTTTAATTTTTTTTTTTTTTTCTAATTAAACGTTTAGGAAGCGTCTCTAGATTGAGAGTCTGCTTGCTGACAGATCTAATTACCATCAAGGCAGGTGGACTGTTATTTTATGAAAGGCTAAAAGCACTTGATACGTGCCACAGTGTGGTGATGTGCCTCTCTGTGTGTATTTCCCTATACGTATGTGTGGATATGACTGTGAATGCAACACTACTGTAGATCTGAAGGCGTACTTATCAGTGCACTTGGTTTTGTGTTGGCCAATGTGTTCGTGTGCGTGTGTTCTCTCTCCTGGAAAAAAAAAGTGAGTAAATTAAGCCAGTCTTTAGCGCCTGGAGCATGTTGATTCTCTTCACTCTGAATGAGTGGGTCTGTCCTTAATTGAGCCTCCGTGAAAAAACCTCCTCTCGTTGTGCGATGAAACGCTCGTGGGCATCAGCCTGCACCATGACCCAATGACTAAAGCATAACCCGATGACTTTGAAACTCTTTCAAACTTTTATCACTGCCAGTGCGAAACTATCTATAGGGTTGTGTTAATGTACTGTATGGGTCTATATTTGGTAGGCGTTTAAAAGCAGTATGCCTTAAAGCATACTGCATGCATACAAGAGACCTTTATCTTGTTTGTCTGTAGCGAGATAAAAAGGTTGCATGAATTTTCATCTTGTGACACATCTATTTTTAACTGTGTTTCTTTGTCGTAGAAAAGACGTTAAGGAAACTGATATAAACTGGTATAAAAGAGAGCCCGCCTGGAAGTCACAGCTGATTTATTTATGTATGTATTGAGACAATGCAGATGTATCAGCATCCCTTGTCTCTTGGCCAGATGATAGATTATCCATTAAAACAGCAATAAAATACAAAACATGTAAAATCACAACACAGGAAAGAGACGACCTGTCAAAATCAGTGTATGTTGGAAAAAAAGTAAAAAGAAATTTCACTGTAGAAATGCCAAAGATATATTTAACATACCTGACAAATAATCGCCCTACAAGATATATTTAGCAGTTACTCTTGTGCTTTCGATTGTATCATGCAATTTTCATCAGCAGATGGACTTGTCTGCCTGTCATTAAAATGTAAATGTTTAAATTTGCATTCCTGCCGTTACTTTTAACGACCTCTTGTCCATCTTGGTTTCAAAATTTTTGATTTTTGAGTACTCAAGGTTAAATTAGGTTTAACAGCAAATAATCAGCCTCTACATGCATCCGTAAAGCTGGAAATGGATCATTACAACATGGTGTTCTTTTTTTAATCAGCTTTTTTTATAACAGACAGTTCAACATAATATGGAGAACGATGCCACCAATAATATGTGAACACTGAATATTTACTTGGGTCTGAAAGTATTTTTTCTCTCAAGGATGTTTATTTTTCCTGTAATTTGTAGCAAAACATAACATTCTTTTCAGGGCACTTCTAAGAAATTAGCTGGAAATTATCTGAAAATAATGTTATGTGTTTAGAGGGGAAAAAAACAAATGTCGGCTTAAATGTCAGATTTTATTTTCTTCAAATACTCAGCACTGGTCAGTATTAAACACATGATGGTCACGGTTGATCTTGAGAGCTGTTTTCCATCATGCTTGTAACAAGGAACAACTGAAACGTCCATGTAGTGCCATTCATCATCATCACGTGTTTTAAGCATGCATGTGAGCCATATACTGAAGCTAGCCGAGGGGACGCTGCGTTAGCTAATGGCTGTGAACAACATGGTTCCAGTTGGCTTGCTCATTCCTTCATCATCAGCATGCTTCTCATTTGTTTGGTGAATTCACCAGTTAAACGGCTCGTGTCGTGTCAGACAGCGGCTCCATGCTTTAGGGGAGGGTTTTAAAGCAGAACATTTTTCCATCTCTGCAGCGCAGAGCAGGCGGCATTGGTTTGGAGTCAATTCCAGCAAGGCCAAAGTCATTGTTGAAAGCATTAGTGGCACCGTCTGAAGCGAGGCATGCTGTCGATTGTAGCGTATGAGCAACTATCTTTCCCCTATGGGTCCTTTATGATGTACTGTATGTGTCAACCTTCTTTATATGAGTGGGTCTGTACACCACGCAAGTGCAAAGCTTCACACACATACACAGAGGTTGCTCCACTTTGCCTTGAAATGAAAGATGTGCTCAGGTGGGTTCAAAAGATCTATAGTGTGACTGTGTGAGCAGGAAGTCTGAGTCTGCATCAATTTATGAAAAAAAAAAAAAAAGCTTTTTATTTTGCCTCAATGAGACAAACTTAAAAGGATTCATGGTTCACACACTCTGGGATTCTCCGTTTCTCATTTATGTGCAAATACACTGAAGTTTCAACATTTCCACCCTAAATGATCAAAAAAAAAGGCAGAGCCAGTTAGGTGTGATAAGAAGACTTCCATCTGGCTCTCACGAAAGGCGCCAGCTGAGAGCAATAGCCTGCTTCACCAACATGAGATGCATTGTTGTGATAAAAGAGGCACTTGAATACAGACTACACAGGCTCATCTGTGAGACGTCGTCACCCCTCCTTTCTGGACTGTCTTCTGCCCACACATACGTAGACACGAACATGCTAAAACTCAGGGGAATTGTGCTGAAAATTACTGCTAGGACACATTAAAACACACATACCACTGATATAATTGCTTTTCAGTGTCCCCGCACTTGCATGATAAAACATATTTTTGGGAGGTTGGGTAAGACGTTTGATTCAGCTGATAGTGACAAAACTCAATAAATTCAAATAGCAGCATGAAAGGCAAACTTCAACTCTGCACCGTTTTATCTTCACTGATATGTGACAGTCGGCTTGAAGGATCCACATCCTTTTTTCCGTCTGTGCTGCTTTTATTTCAGTTTGTCCCTGTTCTCACTTCCACACTCGTGGAGAGGGGATTACAGCAGCATCACTCAAACCATTTCTCTACTGAAATCCATCTATATACTCTCTCCCTGAGCAATATTTCTGTATTCCTCCCAAGTGGAAAGATCAAATATTTGGTATTGCACAGTGAAATACATTCAAAGGTTCTTAGCCAGTTCCACAATCCCTGGACGAGTTTCTTTTTTTCCTGTCTAAAGCCAATTATTTTACATCAGATCAAAGGCATTTATTTACCATTTACCGAGGATAAGCTGATGGCAGTGGGACTCCCCACATGCACAGAAACCCACACACAACAGACACATGAACCGTTTCCATGTCGGCAGATTTAATAACTACACTGGAACAGCTACAATATGTCTTTTTTGTGCAACTCAAACACCCCATCACAGACTGCTTTTTCTCTTCTCACACCTCTCTGCTTCCTCTTACTTCTCCACAGGTGTGAGTGGACAGGAGTGGTGAGGTTTCTTCCCAGCATGCCACTGGCACAGCAGCATCACAGGGCCACTGTGCCCACAGCAGGCTGGATCCTGGCTCTGGCTCTGTTTCTTGCTCTACAGGTAAAATGTGTTCAGACAAAATTGCCCTGTCTATTTTTTTCCTGAGTCGAGCTGCCCAGGGCTTTTTCCCCCTCATATTCATTATGTATTTCCAATCTACTATATTTGGCAGTGAAGTTAATCACTCGACTCTGGGCACAAATCCACACTGGCCAGTTTGAGTATCAAACAGAAATGGTGATTTGGAGTTTAGTGTTGTTTTCCTGCAATATATGTCAACCTTTCAAGTCATGCATATACTCAAACGAGGCTGTGAAGATAACTGTATGACCACTGTACTGTGGTCAGGTGATGCCCACCAACGGATTGAGCTCTTTATTGTCCTCACAGCAATTTACTCATTTATGAAATTTCTGCTGATGAAAATTACAGGAGTGCATATAGTTGCTCTTCACCCTGTGTCAAGACCGCAAGTGAATCAGATGTGTTTTCAACACACTCTCACACAACACACTCTCATTTCATGTCTGCAGCAGGCTCACAACTCAGATGCATCTCAAAGTTCTAACTGAGACCTGAAGCTTTTATTTACGCTGTTAGGCTATTTTTTCCAACAATACACACATAAACAAGAGGTTGATGCTCAATAAAGAGCCAGAGAGCAGCACACTCTGTTCCGGTTTGTAACTCTCCCTTCACTTTTGCCCTGCAGCTGGGAAGCTAGACACGGGAGCGTCTTAGGTAAAGAGTAGCTGCAGTGTTTATTCATGGGCAAATTGTAACCTGCTCTGTGCATTTACTGCCACTAGACACCTTCACTGCTCACTTTTCTCTTTGCACTCTCTCTCGCTACACACACACTATGCATTGCCCTATTGAACCACACTGCTTCTATAACACCATCATATGCATCAGTGTTGATGGAGAGGAAGACCAGGAATACTCACACCCGGGGAAACGAAGAAAATCTATACCATCACAGCCCGAAACACATATGCAGTCAACACTACAGTGTTGGCAGATTTACCACTCAAAACTCTCAGTAAAGAATATGTCTTAATGTCAGACAGAGGTAGACAGAATCATGCTTCTCATTTCTATTCAGTGACCTTTTAATGTTGTGGCTGAAATGATGATGAGTAGATTTAATTAGGCAAAGCTAGCTTGCCAATTAAGCTAACATTAACTCCATGAGTTGATTATGTTTCTGGCTGACTTCTTGAAGTGTCGATCGGACTTCTTTTAAAAGAGATTCTTGTAAAAAAGCAGAGTATGCATGTACCTGGCAAAAAGTCACCTCCCTAGATACCAAACGCCAAGATGGCGCCAATTCAGTTCAATGGAGATGCTCAGATGCTTACTTCTGCTGTGTGCGGCCCACTGAATATGCGGAACAGTGTTTCCCCTGCTGGCCCCGCCCACGAGTTCCCGCTCGGCTCATAGACTTTACATTATGATGACATCAGGGATTTTCAAGTTGTTTTTCTTGGCTTGAGGAAAGTTTTAGAAATATAAAAGCACCATGGATCAAAATTTCAGAACAGAAAGAGGTGTCATGTCAACAGTTTTACAAATGTGTCTTTTATTATGGTGGTCTGCAGGAGAAGGGCTTTTTGGGCCACAGGGTTTGTTTTTTTTCTCCGCTGGAATATGGGGAGTGGCCACTGAGACAAATTGGAAGCAAGGCTATGCAGCTTTTCTGGGGGCCTGTACCATCCTCACTAACTGATGAGACAAAGAAACAGCATTGTTCTTGTATTGCAGTTTAGAGCAGCTTAGTATTAAAAGTATGATAAGAAGAAATGGCACCTTAAACTGCTGTTTACAGCTTATCTTACACACTTATTCCTATTTTCAAACAGTGTGTTTTACCTGTGTGTTTAAACATTACAACAGAAAGGGCTTTAAGGACGAGGGGGCAAATGTAACATTGTCTGTGGTTGCTGGGGTGTAAACTAGACAGAGCTGCCAACATTAGCCTAAAATCTAACAGCATCCAGGACCAGTTTTATTACAGTTAGGAAATACTACACAGTGGATATCAGTGACCTGTAACCCCACAAACTAATGTTGTTAGTTAATGATGTGCTTCCTGGCCTTGGATGTAATGCTTTATTAGTAGGAAGCTATTTAGGCTGACATCCTGACATTTGCAGCTTTGAAAAGATAAACATACTTTTTAATCCATTCCTTACTCGTTTACTCTTGGGTTTTGGTTTTGGAAAGGGTGAAAATGAGACACACACCCTCCAACTATTTAAAGAGCATTGTTCCTCCGCAGCCTCTTGCACATCTCTTTGACATGTGGAGACGTCCAAATCTTGACAGGCCCGATGTGCCTAGTTACGGTTGCTAAGCTATGATTGGGACGGTCGCTGTTCAGTGAATGGGTTTCAGGAATGGTCAGCTGCACACAGGTAGTGCTAGTGGGGTCAAATTCAGCAAGATGTCATAAATACAGCGAGTAGTTGATCCCAGGATGTCTGCCTGTGGCTGTATTTTTTTGCTTATTATTCTTTTCCCTTGAAATGTTGCTGGCTTTATCCAATGTTAGAAATTCTCTGTACCTCCTGCCAGACAAAAAGAAAGCACAGCCTCAAAATACCAAACTGTCACCAGATTCTTTGCAAATGACCCAGTTTTTTTATGTGAAAATTGTTTTGTCAGTGTTGCAACCAGCGAGAAAAATCCTTCATATACTGCGTATTAGTGTCATCTTGTTTTGTGTCCCTCCTGGGTTGTTTTTTTAGTCTTCACTCCATCATATTCTATAAACACAAGATATAAAGGACAAAAAAACAAACCCCTGAGTCCAAACCACGTGCAGTGTTTTTTGTTTCACATTGTCTCTCCCTCTCTCTCCAGGGTGCTGCTCACGCTGCTCCATCAGGAGACAACAAGCTGGTTCGTACCACCAGAGTGAGGAGACAGATCCCAGGGGGGAATCAGCCTCCCTCTGCTTCCTCAGCCAACGAGACCCTGCAGGACCAAACCGTGGTCTTCAACCATGTGTACAACATCAATGTACCCTTGGAGTCTCTGTGCTCTGTCGACCTGGATGCCTCCGCACCACCTGCCCCAGGTGATGGTGAGGTCTTCCGATCGATCCAGTGTTTGAGTTTAAACTCACTCGAGTCTTATCTGCTGTCCTCAGGGCACCTTATGTTCACATAGAGACACAAAAAATGCTGTATTTAGACCCATTCTTTTTGTTTTAAAGGTTCTCGTGCTGAGTTGGGATCCAGACCTTCTGTGGAGGGTCCAGTGGATCCAAGTGGTCCAGCAGAATACACTGAGCAGACGCTGGATGCTGACAGCCAGGTATGTATCTAAGCAATATTTTATTTTTGCCTAATTAGAAGCGAAGCATAAAGAGCGAAACAATATTTTGGATGATACAAGAGTTCAGTTTTAGGAGAGTCTTTGTGAGTGATTCAGGCAGACAGTCTCATGTGGCACAGAAATTATTCTGAAGGACAACATCTGTTTCATCACACAGTCATTTACATACTGATGTTTATGGTGAAATGTTGTTTTGCTCAGAAATAATTAAAGTGATACTTCACCCAAAACAAAAGTGCCCAATATTTTCAGTGTCAGACACTCATAGAATAGACGCTAAAATCTGTGGTCATTGTGAATTCAAGTCTATAACAGTTGATTGTGATGGTGACCAGTTTTCAAGATGGAAAAAGTGACAGTATTAAAACACTAGTCCATACCCATTGAGTGCACAGTTGCACAGTTTCACATGGTGTGTGTTTGGGATACAGGTCATAGGAAATTGCAGATTAAATAGTCAACTGAACTCATTAATAAGAGCAATGTATTCAGACAGTTTTTGAAAAACATGGGACAGACAGAATGACTGACTGACAGAATGACACACTGACAGTTTCCGTGATTATGTACAGCATACCATACCATGACTTAGTCATACCAAAAATTAAAAAAGAAAACAAAAAAAAAAAACCCCAAACACTCGGCCACAGGGGGAGCCACAGCGATTGCTCGCATTTTAGCCATTTTTAAGCATTTTTTTGTTTTTAAAGCGCCACCCAGTTGCCAATTACAGTTAAATTTCTCCAGTCACCTTGAGGCGTCCTGTTCTACATATCTACCAAGCAAAGTAAAAATCGATATGGCGGTTAGGCCTAGATAAGAAATTAGCTCTCTAGCGCCCCCATTTTATTTGATTGGGTCAATAATGGAGGGGTCCCCTCAGATTATGTGTGGTCATATGCCTACAAATTTGCGTGGTGATCGGTGACACCCTTGAGATGTTATACTCCTTTATGTGATGAGCCACGCCCTCCGCAATATTCATTGTCCTAAAGAAGCTCATTTTTAGTAAGTTTCCCAACTTTTGACGAGAGGGAACTTTAGATATTGGTTCCTAGATTATGTTCACCCAGTTTCATCCAGATTGGTCAAACTTCCTAGGAAGAGATCGATTTGAAGTGTTTTTCAAAAAATTTCAAAATGGCAGAAAATCTATATAACCGGAAGTTATGGGTTCTTGAGGCAAATTTGTTCCTCATAAGGAGAGGCATCTCTGTGCAAAGTTTCATGTCTCTACGACATACGGGGCATGAGATATACCCGTTCAAAGTTTGCAATTTCAATCGGTTACTGTAGCGCCCCCCTTTGGCCAATTGATGTAATATTGCTTCATACGCATCCTCCCATGACCCTCTACCACTGTGCCAAATTTCACATGGATTGACCAAGTCAGTGAGGAGAAAAACGTGGAACAGACACACAGAGTTTTCGTCATTAAGAGGTCATTGGAGGTAATTGTGGCCACTTTTGACAATGGAGGATGGAACAAAATCGGATCAAGCTGGAACTTAGCACAGCGGCACCAGGTAGAGACCTTTCTTGTGTCTAGATCGCAAGCATATCAGAAGCGTTTTTCCTCACTCATTTAAATCTGTGCAGCTGTCTGCACCAGCTACATGCAGGCTCAGCTGCGTCTTCTGGGCGTTACAGTGACCTGTAAATGCAAGGTTAATACCCAATAAAAAAAAAAAAGCACTGAATAAATTTATTCATCTACATTTTGAAACCTACAGTAGGCAGAACAGAGTGTGCTGTTGCTGACAGAGTCTGAGAGCAGCACGCTCTACTCTAGTTTACTCTCGCTTCACTTTTGTCCAGCAGCTGGAAGTTCTGACTTATTTTTCACAACTGAAAGTACATTTTTGTTAATACAGAGAGAAAGAGTGAGGTACCAGAAAAAGTACTGTCGAGGTACCGGTACCTAAGTTGAACAGCACCCAACTCTACAAAACATACATGACAAACTATGAATAACACATCCATCTATATGCTAATGTTCCAAACAGTCATATTTTCACCAATATTTGGCTAAGTGCGCCACTGTCCTCCATAATTCTCACACCTGTTGAGACCCTGTGGAGCTTTTTAGTTTACGTTGGCTTGAGGGCAGCAAAGCAGCCAGTTTTTGTTCCTGCTGTTAGGAGACAGACAGTGCTGCAGGGAGGTGGTTGCTAAGACGTTTCTATGGACGTTCTGACACTATTACACAATGAAAACATTTTTCTGCCACTCTGCAAGCCTACAGGGCTACAGGTTAGTGTTTGATACCTGGTTTTGGGTTAAGTGTCACTTTAAAATTAACAAAATATCCCAGAATTGTAAAATAAATGGCACTGTATGCATAATTAGATGGCCTTAGGCGGCAATATGCCCTTCTTAACCAAACTGTTCTTCTTCAGGTAACATTCACCCACCGCATCAACATCCCAAAAGCTGCATGTGGTTGTCCTGCAACTACTACAATCCAACAGCTTGCCACCAGGGTGGAGATGCTGGAGAGAGAAGTGTCCCTGCTCAGAGCTCAGTGTGGATCTGGATGCTGTGGAGAGAGCTCAGCCATGGGTGAGTACTGCTAGACAATGACAACAAAGTATAAGGATAAAACGGGAGAATGTTTTTCATATATATATATATATATATATATATATATATATATATATATATATATATATATATATAAAGTATTTTACCTGCAATATTTGCACAAAAAACCCTCAGGTATCAACCATTAGGCTTTTCAAAGCAAAGATACAGAAGAGCTGGAAGAAATTCCTATAAAACAGGCGGCCTCATAAAGTATTTAAAAAAAAACAGGTACCATAAGTGAAAGGTGTAGAAAAAAACTGTTTATACCATGAATGAAGAGGAGACAGACGGTAGCAGAATATTGATGCTGGAGGGCGACATTTTTTCCCCACACAGTCTCGGTCTAAAAGATGTGAAGAAACCTTTGCAACTGGTAAAAATGCTCAAATGTTCACTATTCAGGAGATGCTGCCATTATAATATGAGGGGACTAGAATGGATAGAGTTATAGGATATAATATGGTTAAAGGATCTGCTCCATTGACACCATCACCCCATTCAAATATTTCTGAAAATGCTCCATCTCTTCAGTGGGAATATGATTATCTCCAGCAGTCACGATGTGAATCAGAATTAGGGTGAAATGATCAGCTGAGGAGGATGGCAGCGAGATGGAATTGTACAAAATGAGACAGGTTTTCATTGATGTCTGTACAGTTTCTCTCATCAGACTGGGAATCTCAATTTTCTGGTATTCAGTCCTAATGTGAAGAGGACTGGATGTGTTCGTTTATAAGTTTATATTAAAATAAAATAAATATTACCCTCGCCGACTATATGCTAAATTTTTCATCCTTGAATTAAGCATCCTTTTGTCACATAACACTGTATGCAATGTATATAACCTTTTTTCACAGGTCATATGGATTTTGTCCCAGGCTGCAGTGGCCATGGCAGCTTCAGCTTTGAGCTGTGTGGCTGCATCTGTGAGGAAGGCTGGGCCGGCAAAAACTGCTCCGAGCCCCGCTGCCCGGACGACTGCTCCGGCCAGGGCGTGTGCGTGGAAGGGGAGTGTGTGTGCGACCGTGACTTTGGAGGCGAGAACTGCTCAGAGCCGCGGTGCCCTTCAGACTGCTCAGGGCGCGGGCTGTGTATCGACGGGGAGTGTGTGTGCGAGGAGTCCTTCACAGGCGAGGACTGCATGGTCGGGAGGTGTCTCAATGACTGCTCAGACCAGGGGCTGTGCATCAACGGGACATGCCAGTGCAGGCCCGGGTACGTGGGAGAGGACTGCTCGCTGGTCTACTGTGCCAACAACTGCAGCAAGAAGGGAGTCTGCAAGGAGGGATTCTGTGTGTGCCAGGATGGCTTTGCAGGAGATGACTGCAACTCTGGTAGGCTATTACTTTTTATCCTTTAGGTCCGTTTGATCCTCTTGACTGTTGTCCAGTACAGAAAGTAGTTTGTCAGACATTTGTGGTTCATTCCCCTGAAGCAGAAACTCCCCTAACACTTGCTGTCAGTGTGACCAGGATCAATCAACTCAGAGCAGAAATCCACCCTAAACAGTTTTCACAACGGCACTCTGTGACCTTCAGACAGCTCACTCTGAATTTGTGAGCAGAAACAGGTTTCTTTTAAAATTAGAGCTCCAACATTAGATGGAGTGCCTCCATTGCCAAAAGCAGTTTACTGTAATGCGGGCACATTTTCTGTTCATGAATTGCTGGCACTATCTCTGAGGTTTATTTGGGTGCAAAAATTGAATGCATGCTTCAGATTACAGTCTAGTGAGTATCTTTAGAAAAGGCATCTTGATGTGTCTTTATCTGGTTTACTTACAGTGTGGGAGTAAATCTAAAAAAAGTCAGAAGAAACTGACTTGTATTGCTTGATAAATAACACCAGCAAACAGTCAGATATTTTCCCTCAAGCTTCTGTTAAAGTTAGAAAGTCTAGTTTGGGATGCTCTCACACTGTCATCAGTATGTCTGATTCAGTGCAATGATGTTTGGAGTGGATTTTTATAGAGATGAGAATGTAAACGTTCCACATATTTGTGTAAACACCATCTGTCACATATATAGGGCTGTTAAGGGCTGCAATGAAGTACTTAATTCATTAGTCATTTAGTCTATAAAATGTCGGGAAAAAGGCCATCACAATTCCCCCAAGCCTGAAGATTCAACCTGAGCAACAGCCAAAGACTAAAACTATACATTTTATAGTTATATACAACAGAAAAACAGCAAATCGTCACATTTTAGAGAGGAATAATCAAACCAAAATAATAGAATACAAGTAAATTAATACAAGCATACATTGTCTTGATAAAATCATGACAGAAAAATAACATTGTACAGGCAACAAAATAAAATACAGGGGGAAAAATAGAAAAGGTTTGGCATTATCTGTATCTGAAACAATAATCCAGGGATTCATTTTCTGAAGATTGACTAATTTATCAAGCAGCTTCAGGAAACTTCAAATTCAGTACAGTAGCTATTGCAGTGTTTCCCCCAGTTTTTTTTCCAGATAAGATAATATAATTGTCGTCTGCTGACACTGAACTGCGTTTAAGAAAATGTTTCCCATACCCCATATGTTGACACGCGCTCCTGCATATAGGAGAAGATTTGCCATCTAGTGTTTTAATCAGTATTGAGTTTTTCAGTAAAGCATCAAAACCAAAAACTGTAACAGTTGCCCCGTCTCCCCAATCAACCATGTTTCCAGTCGCAGAAACAAAGTGACTCATAAAGATGTCATGTTGTTCTGAAAACAGCAGAGTATATCTCAGCCTCTACAGAAGCATTCAGTGCAGTGAGTGTGTGTGTGGTGAGAAAGAAGAAAGAGACGGCGTGCCTGCTTTCAGGATAGGCAGGTGAGCAGGACGTCAGGATCACAGTAAGCAAGGAATGTGACAGTGAATGTTCAGTGAGAGCTACAGTTTGTCAGAACAGCCGACCAGTGAAACCGTTTTAACTGCATGTTAAAAAGATGCGCCATGTGTTTTTGCATCATCCTGACTGGCTCTTCTAATTGTCCTTCAAACTGTTTAGCATGAATATCGGCCAATAACAATCGGTGTCCGATCGATTGGATCAACCTGATCTAGTGTTGTTCTATTTATAATCCTTGCTTGTCCCGACTCTGGCAGCTTAAAGTAGAGATAGCTAGTTAATTGCGTATAGAGAGATTTTTATATAGCAGCGGCACTAATCATTTGGCAGCAATGCAGCCCTGCTGCTAAATGTATATAGGGGAAACACTGTATTTGCATTCATGTGCCATGTGATGCTGAGAGTTTACAGCCAGATAAAGTATTTTCACTTAACATCACACCTTTAACAAGAATAAAGGAAGCAATTAATTTAACCACCTAGTGTAGTGTTTAGATGGAAAGTAAATCCTCTTACCCATGATGCTCCATTATGGTATTTGAGTCCCACAGAGCAGGTAGATAGATCTGACTTGTTGCATAGATTTATGAATGCACGGCTTTCTCTCTCTCTGCTGCAGCAGTTAGGTTCACGTGTCTGAAAACTCAGCCCCATCATTTTTAGCAAACGTGCCGCCCTGAACAACAAACCCCTCTGTGCTTCAAATGCAGGTGGCGGGGCACATGACTTGCTGGACAGCAGAAGGCGTAACAGCATTCATTTGTCAAAAGTCACATTCATCGGGGAGAGAGCTGTCACATTAGCTGCAGCTGAGACAGTTTCTGAGTCTCACTCGCCTGTTGTTCACAGCCAGCTCTCAATGCCAAAATATCAGATGCTGCTCTGCCATTTGAGGCAGCTGTCAACAAAGTGAAGGATGAAGACAGACAGAAGAGCGAGCAGTAGAAAGACAGGGACGGCAAATCATATTACCAAAGCTGATTCCTCCTTGCTGCCCTCCCATTTAATATCTATACCAAGTGAGGGAGTCCGAATTGCTTATTTCTTTGCAATTAGAGGCTAAAATAGCCAATGGTTGTAGGGGATAGTTTGCTGAATACAAAACGAAGCAGTTCAATTACCAGAGACCTGTAGGGTGACAGGCTTAAGTGTTTCATGTTATCAAAAGCTGAAGAAAGCGGGATGTATTTTTGCTTCAATTACGGTGGCCTATATTCTCCCACTATGAGAAATAATGGAGGCTGTTGAATTTAAATTGGATGTTTCAGGCGTAAGGGGAGGATACAGTATATCTTTACTCATGCTGCAACAGTTTGTGTAGTCCTGCCGAACTGTCACAGTACGGGGGTCATGGTTTGGTGAATGCAGCCGCACTCAGAATACACAGTACGTAGACTGATGCACGTAATGTGGGACTAAAGTTCACAGGCGCATTTCTGCCTAGAAACCTTTCATTGTATGTCATTAGCAACGTGTCCTGAAGCAGATTGGCGTGTGGTGGATGCAAATGTAAAGCTGGAGCTAGAAGACGTACTTAATGGTATTTGGTCAGCACCAAGAGCAACGGAGAGAGAATAGTTAATAAGACAAGGACTGTCTGTCGACGTTGCCCCACTGTTGTAGGGTATGTGAATGGAAACGCATCAAACTTGCTAACGCTCATTCAACTGCATCACCCAGATGAGCTGATCACAGGGACGAGGAAAAAACAAATCGGGGTCCATCTGTTAATCCTCACTGCTTTCAAGCAGTCTTTAGATGCAATTTCAGAAGATGATTAGACAGTTACTGAAGGCATTTACATCTTTATTCAAAACTTTAATTAAAAGCCTTGTTCCTTTTACTACCCCTCTGTGGCAGCACATTTTGACAAATGAATGCCTGTCTCAATTAGACGCCTGGTCTTGTTGCTGAACAGTTAATTTTCATGAAGTTCTTTGGATGTATAAAACTGGGTTGTTGGCTACCCACGTGAGCTAACGTTAGCAGCTTTGATCGGACATATAAATAAAAACATTTTTACTTTTGTCAAAATGGAGATCCTGCACTTTGTCACCTCAGTTAGATTCTCCACTATTCAACTGTTCAGTTCATTTTACTGAAACCACGAGCACCAAAGAATAATTTGTTCAGATTTGCTGGGCTGATAAAGAAGAGAGACAAAAAAAAGATGGTGACTCCCTACCTCTGAAGTAGCCATAAAGTCAAATTACATGTCCATCCGTTAATTACCCTGTAAGTATTCATATTCCTTTAGTCCGTAAGGGTCCTCAGATCAAAAGAATCAAAAAGTTGTGAGTATTGTTTTAGTAGGGCATAGTGGTGTTGTGTATGCCAGGTGTCATAACTCTCTGTGTGTCTCTGATGCTCTGTCTCTCGGAGCTAGATCAAATGAATGATTCATGATTAATATATTATCTGAATCCTAATTTTTAGCCAAGTAATATTCATGCTGGGTTAAATAAACAACTTTACACTATTTCCCAGCAGTTTTGTGTGAAAGGAATTAAAAGCCTGTCCCATATATACGCCTGCCCCAAATGTAGGCATGTTGAGTTAAGTGGTTTAAGCAAATAATAGCCTGGGCTAGTAAGTGAAATTTCACAGTATTTAGTATTTTCAGTTTCATATCATAAAGGCTTTTCAGTTTTGTAGCCTGTTGTGACCTGTTGCCTTTTTGGAAAATACTCGACCAAAGTTGCCGGTTGGCAAAGTGCCATTATCAGTCTCCAGCAGGAGGATTGTGTCTCTATTTGACACTTGCGGCATTGCCCGTTGAAAAAGAAAAGAAAAGAAACAGATTATTAAATGCTTTTGTCGTTGTTTTTTCCAGCTGTACTGAACTCATACTGAATTGTGACTCCTAAACTGGGATATGAACCGAACCATGACTTCTAGGTACCGTGACACCCCTACTTCACATAGAAAAACATTCACCCACAGAGCAGAGATCAACTTGTGCTGAAGAGTGGCATTAAATCTTGACAGCAGAGAATTTCCACAGTCATTGTGATGAGTCCTGATGCTACAGTGGAAAAGTGGCAGTGACATTCTCACGTTGTTGACACCCTCTGAGCGCAGTAGTGGTGACAACTCACATTTACATTTTCCACATAGTTGTGGGTTTCTGTGCCGCGATACAGCTTTAAAGTTCTGCAGTGTACAGCGTATCAGCACTACAAAGAAGTTTGATACCGTCCCTTATGCCTATCATTGGCTTATTCTGATGTATTGCATCAGTCAAGTTTGACTGAACAGCATGGCCTAATAGAAATTAACTTTGATTCTATCAGTTACATTGTTAGGCAGATTAACTGTTTGAACTGTGATGTAAAAAGGCTTTGACAGACATTTGACAGTCAACCTCAACACACGCTCATTTTAGATGCACACCTGAACTTAAAACTGCAGACAAAGGACGCAATATTTCTTTGTGCCATTCACAGTCTGCCTCTGCAGCCTGAGGACACACACTGTTATCACGGTTTTGAATGAAATTGTGTTGTAGATTGTGACAAAAGTCCTTCAATATCCAGAACCATTCTCCTGCTCTGAATAGAAATTGATTCTCTTTTTTTCCTGTATGACAAAAGATCTTTGACAGTATATGTTTTGAGCTGCCTTTTTATTTGCCAAGAGAGACGTGAACTTTTAGCAAAAGTCTAGTGTGCTTTTCGTTTTTTGGTGCTTTAGCAGAGTGTAGACTAAGAAACCAAATTTGCCCTTCAGTATAGGAAACCCCATAGGTCTAGCATAGCTTCAGTTAATTAACTATTAACCAGTAATAAAATGTTGCCACCCTCAGAGCTCAGTTGGCTTCCCAGCAAGCTGAAACTTTTGTTGCAGGGCCAGTTTGCAGAGATAGTTTCACTAGCTGGTCTGTTTTCTTTTGTATTTTACTTAAGAAATATCCTTGTATCGCTGCTGGGTGTGATTGTGATTGATTTTGTACTTATTCCACACATTTGTTAGTTGTGTCTAAACAGAGAGAGATGGAAGAGCAGAGGAGTAGCATCACTTGTTGACTAGGGTAAAGTATAGAGAGAAATAGATAGGGTCTACTATGTCACCCCTACCACCTGTTCAAAAACTACATTCTTGTTATCATAGAGAGAATAACCTGCCAAACATGATACTGTTGGATACCGGCACTGAATTTCAGTTATCGGTACCAGTATTGGTTCAAATGTGAAAGGTACCCAACCATAAAGAACACTAGGGATTGACTTTTTATGTAATTTCCATATTCAAGTACTCACATTGAATATGTGATTGAAATATATGCAGCGCTGAAGGATTGTCTTCGGAGCTGCTCTCCTCCTGCTCAGTTCAACGTCTGCCCAGTTAGCATGACAGCAGCAGCGGCTAACATCTAACACTGAGCTGTTAAATGGACAAAACAAACTCTCTCCAATACCCAACAGCTTGACTCTGCCACTAAACCTATTAATAATCGTTAGGTAATGTTAGCAGTGTGATGCTAACAGTAGTCTCGTGTCCCATAATCATTTAAGACAACTTAATGTGTCTGCTTTGTATTAAGGCATGTGCCATTATTCCCATAGTTATTTATAGACTTCTTGTAGTATTTGGTAGAGATGCATGATAATATTGGCCAGCATGGGTATTGGCTAATATTAGCTTTGAAAGCATGGCCAAATAAGTTGTTACAACGTGGCATATCGGGTATCAGCAAAAAAAAAAAAAAAAAAGAAGTCTTCATACATCCTTTATATTCGGTCATTGCATTATTTCTTCTTAATTATTTTTTATTGCTTCTTTAATATTGAAGGCGCCACAATTACCTGACTTCTCTTGTCTTCTCTTATCTTTTTAAATGTTCTTGATTCTGCTGCTTTTGTCTTGACATGTAAATGTTGAAATGTCAGAAACCATTAGATGCCAGCTTTGTGATACCTGTTATCCAGGGTCACCAGTGTAATGGTTGGTTTAGTAAAGCCAGGTTACCCAGCCTGACTAACTTGAACTTGCTTTGTGGTACAGGCATGTCCGTGTTCTTCATTTTTTCTAAACCTCTCTCAGTATTTGATGATATGATTTATTTACAGTTTACAGTGAGATATTGAGTTTGTAAAGTGACTCTGCTATTGTAAACATTTCTGTTGCTGCTAGAAACAACATTAAGTTATATTTAAAACATTAGATTTGAATCCTGTTCTGATAAAACACAATTATTTAGTAATGGAAATGAACCAAAAAGAGTACTGATAAAGGACAAATAAGGAGTAGTAGTACTGATAATAATAACTTGTTGTGCGTTGTCACCCCCTGAGGGCCCATTCTTTTGCCAGGAAACATCTGCGAGGCCCATGGTTTGCTTTGTAACTGGGTCATGTAAACTCAAACAAAATTCAACAGATTAGGGACTATTTATTGTGGATTGGTGCAAGGAAAACAATCTCAAAGCACAGTGGTAATGGGATTTTAGTTCAGCACCAGCAGAATGAATCATTGACCCCCATTTTAAGGTGGGAAACTGAAAACAGATAAGCGTTTAAAAACTGTACAATTAAATGTTTTTTTATTACACAGAAATGCCCAAATATTGTACTTCACCCTACAAATTTTATTGTAGTCACAAGTAAATTAACAAGAGAATTGACATTACATAAAGTAGCCTGAAGGTAAGTTAGTCCTCTGATGATGCACTGACCTCAGTTGTCAGCTGGAGTTTTACCTTTCAGGTTTTAGTTGAATACACACTGCTGTATCTGCCTATGATAGCATACTGATTAGACCTAATGAGACTTAAAGACTCCAGGCGAGATCTCTGAATAACCTTCAGCAAGTTGCCCTTTTGAAACAAACCTTAGGAAAGATACATGCCTGAAAAATGGTTTCACAATTGTCCATAAAATGACAGGACAAAAACTCCCTAAGCATTTGCATTAATTTTCAAGTAATATAACCAATGTATTTGTGTAATCCCAGTTAGCTGTGAGTTTCTATTGTAAGGCTGCATGTATATAGATGAGAAGTTCTGTTCAGATTCACCTTCACATCTGGTGATTCTTTGTTTATATATTACACCTGGAGCAAGTTCTTAAAACTGTTTGACGTGGGAAGACCTTGAAGGCAGCCCAAGAACAAAGTGTGCTGAAAGTGAAAGAAAGAAAACAAGTAGATTAAGTTAGAAACTGAAAACTGCTGCTGGAGTTGGACAATCACAATCACAAACATTGGAAACTCTCTTGTTATAATGCAACTGAGAAATGTTGATGGGATGTCAGGTTGTCTTTGTCAACAACAGAGTAATCAATGTATTTGCATCACAATTAACTGGTCATTGATGACTTTTTACGTAGCTACAACGAGGTGAGATTAACGCTTGTCTATCTTTGCTGACGGCCCCAGGGCCTCCACTAGGGTTTGGTGTTGGTGTTGTGTTACGTTCTTTTGTTTCAGAGTGCTGGTGGCTTGATTGGTCGTGGTGATTGGAGGCAGCTGGCCACTGTCTCCAGCCCTTTAAAACCCGCCCTCCTGGAAACTTGGTGCCTCTTCTCCCCCCCCCTGGCACCATGCTGCATTGATTGCATTCACTTGAGTTTTTGTATAGTTTAGTTTGCATTATAATACTTGGTTATATTGTTTATTCTTGAATTTTTGTTAAAATAAATTACTTATTTTTATGTAACTCCCCATGTGTTTCCTTATTTGTGATGGTCTTAGAGCCGGACCACAACAGTGGTTAGTAAAAACTTCAACAAACTTTTCCTAAGCGCTCACTTGAGAGTTTGCCCTTCATTTTCTATAGGAGTTAATGTCCTTACTTTCAAGCCGCTCGTCTGTTCAGTCTCCTTGCATGACCTCATTCAATCACTCTTCTACTGTCCCGTGGATTATTGCTTCTTCGTTTGATTTGTTATTCCCTTCATATACTTGACAAAGCTGAGTCTAATTGATGAAATAAATCTAGCTAAGTGAATGCTGTGGGATTTGTCCCCAGTGCAGGTTCACTGTTTCAAAATGAGCAAACTACTGTGCAGCATGCTCCCGTCTGTCGAGCGTGTGAGGAAGGAGCTGAAATGGCAACTAGAGTGTCCAAAGGTCCCCCCTGAGGAGGACTTAGTGCTGTGCTGTAGAGTCCTGTATCACAGGATGTAGAGATGATGAGGGGGTGAGAGGTTGTTTATCCCACTCAGTTTACTTCACTCTGTGTCTCCTTTTTTGTTTCATCCTTGTTCTCTCTTTAAACTGTCTTTTTATGCTAGACGTTCGCCCTCCTGAGGCACATCTTGTCTCGACTTTTTCTCTTCTGTCTTCTGCATGTGAATCCGTCTTGTTGCTTCTCCAACTCGCACTGTTTGCACCTTCTGTCTTGTCTCCTCCTCCTTTATGTCCTTCACCTGCCCCCCCTCCCTCCTTGTCGTTGTTTTTGGCAGTGGGAGCTGTAAACACTCTTGTTTATGCCTCCACATTTACATTCTACACCACCTCTCAGGCTTATGGTTTGACGATCTCCACTTCAGCCCGAGTGAATGACAGTGCTTCTCCCTCTCATGTAAACACTCAGCCTCTTGTTGCCACAAGCACTGGCTTCTTTTACTGCGTGCAACGCACATACGCAATGCAGTCGCGCTTGTTGCCCTGTTTTAGAGATTACGGATGCGGAGACTGTTTTTACTCAGCAAGATAACGGTGAATGTAGCTATGTTGTGTGCATTAGCAATATTTACAAGTACTTAGTTATGGTACCCTGGATGGCACAGTCATGCCGTAAAAGTGTAAACATGCTTGAAGAGCAAAAAATTGAGGTACTCATTACAGAAATGTGTTTCTTAATGTCCACATACATCCATCAGGGTCTGTTTTCCATGCACACTGATATCACAGATAAAAGTAGACGCTCTACAATTACTCTTCGTCACTGGTCTACTGATCCTGATGCAATAGGAGAAAGAGAGCATAACTTATCCCAAGGTAAAAGGACCAGGATGCTTCAATGGGAGAGGACTGCTTGCCCGCAGCCAGGAAGGGGCTTTTTAGGAGAGAAGGAATCCGTGGTAGTAGCCAGGATAGAAAGCTAATCTAATCCAAAAAGCAACTTTGAGACTGCTGGCCTATTCTCTTGTTGTGAGTTGTTTTGACCACTCTATCTGTTAGTGGTTTGAAGGTCTGGGAAAAACACTTAAAGGAAGATCTCTCAGAACAAGTTTGTCAGAGCCAGGCTGGCAGTTCCAACATCTCAGGTGTTTGCCTTTAAAGGATCGAGCCATACAATTACAAGTCAGTGTGGTGTCACTTTTTATAACAACTGAGCCACTAAGTATTTCAAGGACCACTTTCCTAGGATTGAAGGAACTCATGCCCATCAGACAAGACTAATGTTGCTGACTTGTGTTTGCTAAGGTTCAATATCAGCATGGGTATTTTGTCCTCTAGATTCTGTGGTGCAATATTTGCACTTTAAAATGTTGAGTTGATGCATATAACTTTAAATTCAGTGCTTTTCCAGCTAACACATCAGTCCACAAGTCATCTCACATATAATATGAACATAAACATTCCTTCTGTGTAGCTCAGTTTTGCAACAGTCTGCAGAAAAGATGTTACGCCTGCACTGACATTATACATTTTTTTTGCTGTTTATGCACTAAGGCAGGTAATGACTAACTGCAATCTTTGGACACAGTTTACCAGCAGGTAACTCTGAGGGTGACGTGAGGATTACATTGTATGATTATTACTGCAAAACAGAAAAAAAAATAAAATAAAATGGTTTAACATGATTTTTGTGTGTGTGTGTCTACAGTGGCACCGGCCATGAACCTGAGGGTACGAGGCGTGACTGATCGCACTATTGACGTTGAGTGGGAGGGGTCAGTTGTGCTGACAGATTTCTTAGTGACCTACACACCAAGCAGCCCTGGAGGTAAGTACACAGCTATGCTGGCCTTTGAAAGCATGGGAGGCTGTAATGTAAGTTGCAGTAGATTTAAATTTTCTTGAAAGCATTCACAGCTTTGTTAAAGGAGCAGTATTTGACACTCGGAGTGTATCTTTGATTCCAAGTTTGAGCTGGGATTGTCCTAACATGCCAGCGGCTAGCAGTTTACAACGCTAACACTGCCAAGAGTGCTAACAACAGCAACAGTGTTGACAGAGCTAAAGGTGTTAATTAGTGATGTTTTGATTTTGTTCCTTCCTGATAATGATTCCATTACCTGAACTTGCCTATCGCCTGATACAGAGTACCTATCCCACACCATTGAGTTGAAATAGAATTTAACAGCTGTGTACTGCTGACCTTGTATGGATGTGAAATCATTGCTATCATTGTATTGCATGGCTTAGGTTAAACTGTTAAACTGTAAAACATGAATAAAATACATCTGCAGTGCTTTTTCATATACTTGTACAACACTAGTGCCACCGCCTCGAAACTAAATCCTTGTTTACTGTACATGTTGCCTTTTTGCTGGTGGGTCTTTCCAGTGTCAAATATTGCCAAATTGCTGACATTTTGCGAACAGCTAACATTATACTATTAACCAGAAATCAATTTTTCTTCGCCCCTCTAAAACTATAGTTGCCAGAGGTTGCGCAGCACAACTTGCTGGGTGGGCTACTGTCCAAGAGCAACAAATAACTGATTTCCAGAAAAACTGCAGTTTTATCTGAGTGAAAAACTACTTTAAACTTTATTAGTAAAGTAAGCGATAGAGTAAAGGGTATAGGGTAAAGTAAGCGATATCAGATCTGTGCATCCCTTCGCAACCCTAGTATTAATGTGGGAACTGGAGGGTGGATGTTATGCTTCCGCAACAATGCCTTTCCACCACCATGGTTCAGGGCAGCGTTATCAGTGATAACCGCCATTTGAGCACAGTGCAGAGTGGCGGCAACTAGCTAAATAGTGGGATACACACACACACACACACACACACGGTATCACAAGCACCAATACACATGTGTGGCTGGACTGACTACCACAGCAAAGATCATAGAAGCTCAGATTATAACATTTACAGAGGGAGCGTGACTTCACTTTCTGTTCAGGATGCAATTACTCCACTATATCTTTACATAGCAAATAGTTGTTTGCTGCTGTATGAATGCTCTGAATGTCATATGCTGCACCTTAAAAAAACATGTACCAGTGTATCTCTTTGCCTGTCTTTCTGTCAGGTGTTCAACTGGAGATAAGGATTCCAGGCAATACCACCACCTGCACTATCTCAGGCCTGGAGGCAGGCATGGAGTACAACATCAACGTGTTCGCTGTCATTAACAACAGTATCAGTGTCCCCGCCAGCATCACTGTTTCGACCTGTAAGTGTAGCCCTGTGGGTTGTTTTGACAAAATGTTCTCACGGGAGCCCTAAAGGATATTCCACTGAGGCCATGTTTGGTTCATGACCAACAGAAATGCAGTACCTCAGTTCGGTGTCTCATAAAATGTTCTCTGTCTCATTCGGTGCTGTACATGCACATGGACACAGACATTCATGCACATGCACCCTGTCTCTCACCTTTTTTTTTTTTGTGCTAAATCCTTCCCAAAATGTTTCTCAGTGTCAATAGAGTGAGAATATCACCCGCTCCTCTGTGCCAACTGGTTGTTTTTTCTACCTGTAACACCTGCTTAGTGTCACTCACACTAGAGCACACACCTTCTGAATGTGTACCTCCTGGTCGGTGTTAATGCCAGGTCGTCAGATCTGACGAGTTGCCTCCTTGCTCATCAGAAGTGTGCAAACTCACCAAACCTCTTAAAAAGTAAAAGCCTGTTTTTACTGGCAAACAGAATATTGTATCCACTCTACATCAGCAGGCTACATAGTGTGCTGCCATTAGTTTAGTCTTGGCTGGTAAAATGATCCTCCATTTCACAGATAAGTGACTTTAATTTCAGTGATAGCAGAGTTTGGAGTCCTAAAGTCAATTTAGGGCAATTAAGCTTGATGCAAACCATTTTTCATATATGATATGATTTGTTGGGTTGTCTTTGCTAAACTTAATTATGAAATGTAGTATTTGATTATCTGGAAAGATTTATGAGGGCACGGCTGCCTGTGAAAAACGTAATTTTAGTATTTTCCTAAATCAAAGTATGAGTCATTTGTTTTAAACCAAAGAACTAATGCTGCAGGGTTTTTTCATATAACTACCATCAATACAATCTCAGGGCTGTAATCACATCTTTAACACAGGAGGGGACAATGTTCAATCCACATCCTCTGTGATCCAATCCTTGAGGGGAGTCTGGAGGGAGGAATTTTCAGAAACGTAACAGCTAAACTGACCATTTTAGAACATTTTAAAACAGAATCTTAATCAGACTGAGCGCCATTTTAGGGAGCTGACTGCAGGAATGTCCAACAGAGCTGTTGCCTGTGAACTGAAGGTTCATTTCACTACCATAAGCTGACCCTAATGTTGTTTCCCTGAACTTGGCAGTATATCCAGCTGGCCACACAACCACACAAGTTGGTTACAATGACATACTGCTGATAAACATGCAGATGAGCTTCCCTGAGATGGTCTCAGATGGTTTGTGCAGAATTCTTCTGTTGTACAAACCAGTTATTGCATCAGCTGTTCTGATGGCTGGTCTTCCACGATCTTAAAGATGAAGATGCTGGATGTGGAGCTCCTGCACTGGTGTGGCTACATGTGGTCTGTGGCTGTAAGGCCAATTGTATGTACTGCCAATTGAATGGAAACAACACTGGAAACATATTACAGTAGTGAAATGAGCATCCGGTGTATGTGCAAAAGCTTTGGTAGACATTCCTGCAGTTAGCATGCCAGTGGCACACCCCTCAAAACTTATGACATCTGTGGCATCTTGTTGTGCGATTAAACCGCACATTTTAGAGTGACCTTTTATTTGGACCAGTTGAAGGCACACCTGTGTAGTAATGATGCTGTCTCATCAGCATCTTGGTATGCCACACCTGTGAGGTGGATTGATTATCTTAATTTATCACATTTGCAACCAAACTTTGAGAGAAATGTGCTTGGTTGACTTTTTAGTTTCATCATATAGTTTTTATCAATATAATGAGGGAAGTATATGTTATAATTGCTGCCTAGTATTACCAAAAGCATGTTTCTAAGCATTTGAAACAAAAAGCACTTTTTGATCAAAAAAACGAAAAGGCACCAAACAATTATCAATCCAGACATTTAGTGCAACATCAGGGTGATCGAAACAAGGAAAATGACTGAAGACAGAAGGAACAAAACAGAAAAATAATTGTAAAAGAGAAATGTTCAGCAGTAGACACCTTCAGCATGAGATGAAGTTGTGATTTATGGGCTTTGCGGGTCACTGAAGAACAATAATACGTCTTTGGCCACCTCTCCAGATCTCTCCAATCCCGACGGTTTAGTCTTCAAATCCATCACAGAGACGTCAGTGGAGGTCCAGTGGTTACCCTTCTACTATTCCTTCGATGGATGGGAGATCAGCTTCATCCCCAAGGTAGAGTAGAGCTGTGTGAATGCTCAGTGTATGTGTTTGCTGTCAGTCCCAATGTGAGAGCACTATCACATGCTGAGACCAGAGTGCACTGTCCTTGTGTGTGAGAGACGAACAGAAGGCGTAAAAAAGGCTTTTTATGCTTTTAGTTAATAATCAGCAAATTACACACACGCACACACACACACACACAGCAGTATGCTTGTTGACCGTATAAAATGTTCCTTATTAAACAGACTTATTTCTAAATCTCACTAATGCCGATCTCTAAATGATTTCCAATTTCTGTGTGGAAACAGGAAGAAAAATAACCGGATGGATTTAGGTTTTCTTGGGGGTTTTGCTCAACTTGAAGCCCATACCAAATTAGACAAGCGGATTGTCTTAAGCTTATTGGCTATTAGGTGGATGAGCCATTAAACCCCTTTTCCAGAATAACCCTTTGTAAAACCATAGCAGGGCCAGGTTCAAAGCCAGAAAGCAAAAACCTTTCTCTGACTAATTCCGCTGTAAACTCAGGTACTCTCTGCACTCTAATCTCATGCCCTCTCACAGTAATTGGTTTTCTCCTTCGAGGTGTTCTCGGGGGAAGATATCCTTTGGTCCGGCCTCAAATCTGATGTTAAGATGCTTTTTTGTGTTTATTTCAAACCCTTTTAAGGATAGTACATTTCTGAATGGAAGAACCAGCGGGCCTTCTAATTTCATTTTATTGCTTTTAGCCGCCCTCTCTCTTTTACCCAATCTGCCACGTCTCTCTCCTTCTAACACTTCCCACCCTTCCACCCTTTCCTCCATCCAAAACCTTTCTCGCTCCAAATCTCCAACCCTTTGCTCTCTACCCCCGAAGGTACCCTCCATCCCTTTCTTTCACATCCACCTCTCTCTTTCTCTCCATCCTTTTCTGCAAATGTTCCTCCCTCTATCTTTCCTCGCTTTCCATCCCGTGCTCCAGCCACGGGGGAAATCATATTATGAGTTGGCAGTCCCGCCCCCCTGTGGATTTAATCCAGCAATGGGGATTGTGAATTTTGACAATCTCGTAATGGAAGTAGGCATGAAAGCTTTGGCCTATGCGAACAAACACAGAACTCACCACTCTGTAAAAAGGAAACAGGGAGAGAGGGAGAGAGAGAAGCAAGGCGAGATCCGTGACCTGCCGTTAACACTGTTAGAAACAGCTACAGTATATATCTGACACTCCAATAAAACACCACACTACCAAAACATACCTACCACACCATCTAATATGTTATATTTAGGACATTCTGTAATAAATCGATAAAGCCGTAAAGCAATCAGTCAGTCAATACTGCTGCTGGCAGAACTGTACTAGTATTATAGTAGTTCAACCATCTTATATGGCCATAAGAAATATTCTCAGTATTGATTTATATAAAATATGTGACTTTTTCAAGGACAACAGAGCTGTTTCAGTGTCTGAGAAGCTCCCTCTTATGTGTTTTTGATTGTCAGACAAGCTGATGTAGCTTTTGAAATAATATTCACACTCACAGAAATAAAGACATGACCATGCATAATAGTTTGGTTTTCCCTAAAATATTTCAGCATTGTAATTCATGTTAAATAGGTAAGGTAATGGTTAAAGCTCAAAGGTCAGGACACATTGTTACTCCTTTGGTCATGGGCTGGCTTGGTTTGGTTTGGCTTTGCTCGGTTTCCTGAGAAGGTCTATCTCTGACACAGTTTGGTGTGGCACGGTGCGTCTAAACTGACAATGAAAACGCATATCAGCACAGCATGGCCAAGAGTGACAGTGGAAAAAGAAAATATGAGGCTTTTAAGTTCTGCAATATTCCTCCTATATAAAATATTTGTTTATGTTATGTCTACATGAACTTGAAGTGTTCTTCAGATTGCACCCTGGTGACTCACTCCTTCACTCCTAGGAAGGATAGGCAGGGCTAGGTAATAACTAAAAATCTATCTTTGTCGCCCATTTAAGCCTCTGAAGCTGCTGCTTGTTGGAAAAAATCAAGTGAGAGGAACACCCCATTTATTCCATGCAGCTTATAATACGTACACATTGCAGTATAAAGGGAAAATGTTTTTAAAAAGTATCACTGATTTATTTATGTAACCATATTACAAAAACACATTTTCTCACTTACCTCTGGTAATATTCACCATGTTTTCTTTGCCCTGGTTTTAAGATGTCCTCTTCTGACATCTCCGCTCTCACTCACTACAAAAGAAGGGAATTCAATTGAAAAGTGACCTTAAAAAATATTCATTATTTTTTTCCAGACACTGTCCCTGGTATTCTTGATGATCCATAAACCTTACTGTCAACAGTTTTCATTGGAAACGATTTCGCCTGAAAACTTGTATTATATTATAAACTATTGTCTATTTTAATGTATCATGAAGGATGTCGAGAGAGGGAGGTGCATAAGGAAAAATGTAATTTCACAAATTTTCACATACATTATATAGATAGACGGATTTCCAGCTGACTTCTAATTTGTGGTGTGTTTCAGACAATGACTGACTTGCGGAGACTTTGTGTTTCACACAACTTCCTAAATGATGTCATTTTTGCCTCATGCACCCTTGTGCCAGGGACACTAGAGTGAGCATTAACCTAGTCTAGTGAAGAGGAGCGCTGTTGAGGCATTGTATTCTCGTGCCACGACTGCTGCAATGCACTGCTTACATACCTCAGAAAAACTTCAGTAGCTCAACTTCAGCTAGCGCAGAATGCTGCAGCTCGTATTTTAACTGGGACAAATCGTAGGTCACATATCAACCCAATTCTTGCCTCCCTCCATTTGTTGCCAGTTAACTTCAGAAGTGATTTTAAGATTCTTTTAATAACTTTCAAGGTCAGCATGGTTATATAGCTGAGCTTCTGACTACCTATGTTCTAAGTCATGACCTGAGATCCTCAAGCCTACCCTCACTGGTCGTCCCTAGATCAAGGCTGGTAACTAGAGGTGACCGGGCCGTTGCCATCAGGGCCCGAGGCTCTGGAATTTCTGCCTGAGGAGATAAGGCAGGCTAGCACATTACCCGTTTTTAAATCATTGTTTAATACATATTTTTATCGGAAAGCTTTCCCTTTTAATGCCTGATTTGTACTTTTATGAATTATTTCCTTTGTATTATTGTGTTGTCTTATGTCTATGCATTTTGGGAAGCACTTTGTAACCTTGTTTATATAAGCGCTAATAATAATAATTTATTTATTAATATATTTTGAAAATGACCTAGGTGGCTGCAGCTGAAATTGAAAATAAGCTGAGAGGTTTCAGATTAAGTCGCATTACAATATGATCAGGCATCAGGCTAATTAAGAAATGTATCATTGCTTCAACACATTTCAAATCTATTTTAACTTCCAAAATTGTATTAGAGGATAAACCCCTTGAGATGCACCATTTTGTCTTCAAGGTTATCCTCAGGACAATCTAATATTATTATATTGCCTTTTATGAGTAGTAAGAGGATTATTAGATCCAATTCTTGGCACTTTTTTTGATAGATATATAATGACATGCTGCCTTACCTGAAAAACTAAATTACCCTAATAAGTAACCAAGAAGCATGAATGGGAAGTCAAACCGATAAAAATTATTAGTATTAAATTAAAGTGATAAAAGTACCTCCACAAAAATCCCTTTTGTCATTTCTCATCCAAGCGACCTTGTCCACAGAGAGAATGATGACTAATTAGGAGCGAGCTGACACAGGAGATGGGAGTGGGATATACTGTTATGGTGACTCATTTTGTATCATTCAGCTTTTAACTGTATTATTATTGAGATTGAGGACCAATTGTTATTGGAACATTACCGCTGTGTGTTAGTGCCCACCCTGCCAATTTAGCTGAGGTGATTAAATGGATTACATCTCTAATTACAGTTTTGATTCAGGAAAGTAGCAAGCTGTTATATGTTCTGTTTTAATATGAGCCTTCGTAGCACAGGCTTTTGGGGATCTTGGAGCAGCAGTAGGTGTAACATCTGTCTGTCGGCAGGAAGTACATGTGCAACACTGGCTCTCGGAGAACAGCTGGGAATAGCAGGGGCTCCATATGGATGAGTGACAGGCCTTTGGAAATGTACAGAGTGCTGCCTCTGCAGAATATGGCCTAAGAAATATCACTGTTACATATGCTGCACCGTTTGGGAATTTAATGTGCTAAACCATCCAAAAACGTACAAATCAGTCACAAGAAATATACAGTTCACAAAATTGACTGCATAGAATTTAACTGCATGAGTCACTGTTTATGCATTACTGGTGGGGGAGGCTTTTATCCGCCGGATCCATTATCTCCACTGAGAGATGTAGTTTAAGCCTCATAGTAACTGGCATTTACCCAAAATATGCAATGTACATATGACAGTTTTTACTTTAAGTCCCATCACTTGTATTGCTGTTTTTTTTTCCAGGACAATGACGGGGGGATGACTGCACAGCTGCCCAGCACCATCACTTCATTTGTACAGACTGGTTTGAGACCAGGAGAAGAGTATACTGTTAACCTTGTGGCGCTTCGAGACCAGGGTAGAAGCCAGCCGGTCACTGCCACTGTCACAACACGTACGTATTAATCACAATAGTATATTCATATTCATACAAAACAAGCTTGTGTGCAGAGACACAACTTAAATGTCCCATGCATTGCTTTTGTTAAAATATAACATTGTCCGTACAACACTATTTTCTCAATTACCTTTTAACTCTGAGCGATGGGGTTCCACTTTCATTAATTCACATGACAAATTTCTGTGTGTGTCTTTGTCTGTTCTCTCCTCACTTGTCTGAAGTGGGAACTGTTCAGATGAAGAAAGCTGAAGTTGTGTACTTCAGTGCACTGATCAGGATTTGACAATATTTGAATTAAAATGTGTTTAAGGTTGTTTCCTTGTATTCCCCACACAGTCTTAATGAAACACATAAACTCAGATTTAAAGGATTTAAAAATGTATTTGTCAGAAACTACTGACTAAAGTAATTTAGTCAAAAATATTCAATGCAATGCAGAAATACTTAAAATCTTTTTATCAATCAGTTTTTAGGGGCTTTGAGAAAAGTTGCAAATTTGTGGCTTAAGAGGAAGCACACATCCAACCAATTACTACTACTTTGAAACATGCGCATATATAATACCAGGAAAAAATAAATAAATGTGAGCTACACTGCAACTAACAGTATTTTTTATTATTGATAAATCTATTGATCAAAACAAAGGTGACATGTTATAGTTCCTGTGGTTACTTAAAAAGTCTTGAAAGGCTAATAATAAGGCCTTACTTGGTAAATCAATCTTTCAAAAATCTTATAAATGCTCAGACATGGGAAGCAGGATTTTCTGAATCACGTCTTTCTTATGTTGCATTATAAAATCTTAAAAGAATTTGTAACATCTGGGCAACAGCCGGGATGCTCAGAGCAGAGGATCACCTCTCCTCTAGCTCGCTGTCACTGTACCCTGGAAGACATTGGAAAATGCAAATTTAACTAAAACTGGCTATTTAACCAAAATGTGTTGGCATGGCTGAAACTGTCATGGCTCAGCACGAGTCTCCTTCCGAGTTCAAGGAGGTTGTGACTAGAGAACTCAATATCCCAGGATGCAAAGTGATGTCATTCTATTGGGTTCTTCACAGGTAATCAGGCAATGCATATTGTGACGATTTGACTTGATTTTCTTTCTTCTGAAATCTGTTTCGGGGTGCCAGCCAGGTTTGAGGTGAGGGGAAATCCGGAGATCGCTGAGGCAGTAATGATGATGGTGATGATGATAAAGATGATGGCCCCGGCGGGTGAAGAACGAGGGTTTAAACAACCTCACTTTTAATATTACTCGCGCTATGAGCTGTTTGCTCCGGCCGATCGTCACACCACACTTTCTCTGCAAACACCAGGTTTTTTCCTGTTTTGTTAGGCCGCTCTTCCACCCCTATCTCTGACACCAGCACCAGGGTATCACAGATGAGCAGCAACAGACAACAGAACAATATTTGGGTGTATGCTTACCCAGAAAGCAGAGGTACTATATGAAGCTTCGGTAAAAGACAAAATACTTGATTATAATACGTATTCAGAATTATATATGTACCATAGTTCTCAGCCAGTTATGCCTTTTTACGGATGATTCATTGATTTTATTACACATTTGCCACATCCAATCAAATGACACAAACATTTTTGAGGTTAAGCAAATAGTTGTCTCTGTGTTCCACTCTAGACATTGTTAAACTGTCTTCGACATTTTAAGTAGATTATGTAATTTTTTCCAAAAAAAAGTCTAGTTTTATGTTACAGTAAACATTTGGGCTTAGTTATCCTCAACCCTAAGTAGTTGATGCCTGTTCACCTCGCCCCACTCTCATTCAACCCCACCCCAACTTGTGGTTATTGTTAAATTGGTCTTAAATTTCATTCATTTGCATTAAAAAAAGTCTCAAGTTTTAAATCTAACTTGCCTAAGCTGTAGCTGCGAGGGTTCCTTGTTTTGTTCAACAACAGTCCAAAACCCAAAGATATTCACTTTACCATGAATAAGACAGAAGCTAGACAAAACAAATGTTTGTCATTTGCTTGATAAAAAGGTTTTGTCATAATTGTCAGAAATTAATTTCCTGCCTGCCAGTCAGTAAACCAACTTATCATTTCAGTACCAAAATGTAGCACAGCATTGGCTGCACCTCCACACACACATATACACATACACACTGCTAAATACCCGGCACAGGCAGTGAGTGTCACCTTGACGTATTTGTTGGTCTGCCACCATTTATGTCCCTGATGTAAACCACACTGAGGTATTGCTCCCACTCCTCACCCAGCTGACACTATTACCTGACAGCTGTAATAGATCCAATTCAAACCTCGTCCATAACAATTCAAACTCTGATGTCTGCAGTCAAAACACCATCAATTTCCTGTCAAGTCTTTGTTCATTCTGTGGGTTGTAATTAAGTATCGATTAATAATTCATGGCACTGTGCCATTAATTTTTCACGGCAGCCCACTGCAGGACACCTTATTGGATAAAGCAAGAGGAAAAGACAAATTTGAAGTTACTCAATTATTAATAGCAAAGATTTATCCTTCCTCAGAGACGAAGTGAGTGTCATGAGGAGTCTGAGGAAAACCAGAAGGAGAGGACAGCTTATGTGGGGACAGGTTCTCAGCAACTGTCTTCCTCAGGATGTTTTCTGGGACGAGACCCAAGGGGCCAATTTCTAATACATCAAGGATTGGAGTGGACCTGCAATATGTCAAGTCTGAGTCTGAGACTTATTTAGATCTCAAAAGCTTCAAGCTTTTGTTGCTCAGTGAGTGAAATATTTCATTTACATAAGAACCCCCTCAGGCCATCAATAGAGAGTAATTATGCTATCACAGCATTGTATAGTGCTTTCAGTTTAAACCGTGTAAACTAAACATTGTGTCACCTGCTTTTGTGGTTTGTTCCTCAACGTTTAATGATATGTATCACCTTTTTCAAGCTTATTTGTATAATTCAAAATCTTAGAAAAACTTAATTCAAGTTGGAGCCTTGAGCCTCTGAAGTAGAAATCATTAAGAAAAGTGTTGGTTTAGGGACGAAAACCTCCTGCAATTTCCCAGACATCTGTGAAAGCAACAGATGCCACACCATAATTTCTGTGGAAAGATGTAATTGATAGATTAATGAACCCGAGTGATAATTATCACATTATCTAACACTCCATTACCTTAACTAAAATTCACAATGAGACTAAAATTGAGAATGTGCAGAGTGAATGCTTAATGAATCCTTCTTGTATTATCCACCCTTTCCCTACACTTATCCGGGGCCAAGATATGGTGGAAGTAGGCTAAGAAAGGTAGTCCAGACATCCGTCTCCACAGCAACATTTTTCAGTTCCTCCTGGGGGATTGAGAGGCGTTCCCAAGCCTGATGAGATATTTAACTTCTCTAGCATGTAGTGGGCCTATCCTGGATTCTCCTACTAATTAGACGTGCACAGAAAAACTCCAAAGGAACGCACCCAGCTTCTTGTTCAGATGCCCAAAACCATGTCAATATGGCACCTTTGGACATGACAGATCAGCGGCTCTATTCCAAGCTCCCTCCAGACGTGTGAGCTTGTCAGGGTGATCCCAGCCACCTTGCAGAGGAACATCATTTTGGCTGCTTGTATCTGCAGTCTCATTCGTTCAGTCACTACCTAGAGCTCATGATGACCATAGGCAAGGGCTGAAATGTAAACCAGCTGGTAAATTGAAAGCTTTGGCTGCTCTAACTCATGACCAAGAACCCAAGACAGTTAACTCCTTTACTTTGGGTGGCAACTTCCTTCTAGTGTGGATGTAGCAGTCCACTTGGAGGTGATGACTTTCATCCTGTCAGCTTCAAATCCTACGGCAAAGCACCCCAGTGTGTGCTGAACGTCATTGTCTGATGGATCCAATAGAACAATATCATCTGCAAAGAACAGAGAAGCAATTTTGAGGTTTCCTCCTCTCAGCTGTGCCTTGGCATCCTGTTTATTAAAATCACAAACAGAATTGGAGACAAGGGATAATCCTGACAGAGACCGAAAACCACTGAAAATGTGTTTGACTTTCTACTGTAAATACAGACACAGATGTTTAAGGACCGAATGGCTCCTAACAACGGCCCCGGTACCGTGTACTTTCCCCGTGTCCCCCACAAAAGTACATAAACAAATGTAGACTGGATGAGCAAACTGAACGCTTCATGGACAAGGTCCTCAGTCTGACGTTCCCATTTCACCCTTGCTACATGTATGGTTTTACCATATCTGTCTGGCGTTCTTGCCTGCCATCTGAGAGCTCTGCTACTCCTTTTCACCCGAGTGTCTGAGACATACAACCGCAGATCTACCACGAAGTTGATAATCGATTTTTGGCCTATAGCGTTCTGGAACAAGGTACACTCATCAATCACCCTTTGCTCAAACATGATGATCCAGAGTGTATGGTCTAAAGTTCATGGCCAAGGTGCACCCGTATGTGGATCTTACTCTCTGAATAATGAACACTTTACATAGCAGGAAAAAAACTGCATGATTCTGACTTACGACCAGGTGTTTGTTGGTCAGTGGCATAATTGCTTTCTACTGCCTCGAATTGCAAAGTGCCAACAATGTGCCTGACCACACCTTGTTTGAAGACCTACATGGGCGCACAGATGGGAACAAGTATGTGGGTGCTGGCCATTAAAATGTCAACTGCGTTGGTCCGAAACTAGCCATGACTCTTATATTGCACTGTGAGCTGCTTTGTGTCGGGTGTAAGATAGGGCCCACTGTTTGTTTTGGTTAATCCATGACCACAGATTAGGCACACTTCTGATAATCACCGCCTTATCAAGGCGGAGAGGTTTGTGTGTACTCGTGACCCTGGGAGCTGTGTTGTTCTAAAATGGATTTTCCTCATCACATGCAATGTGTTTTCAGCTCTTCACACCGAATAAGTGTTGTTTTCCAGCAATCAGCATGGTGAGACTTTAATCATGGCTTATGTTTTACACCTTGCACAGATAAAGCCTATTGTCTCAGCGTGTGTCAGGTATGATAAGCTTTACATGCTTGGCTGGCAGAGAACAGCTTTTTGTGCTGATAACCAATCCAGATCTACACCTGCATAAGCTTGAAGCTGCAAGCATTAACATGAACTTTCATGCTTTCATTTTAAGTTTTCTATTTCAGCTTCTCTGTAAATACTGACTGAAATGTGTCCAAACCAAAAGTTGGCACTAAATGTCTGGTCAGACTTGTTTACTTATTCTTTTGATTTTGTTTAATTCATTCATAGTTTGGCTAAGACTGTATTTTATTTGGCCAACATCTGAGAGTGAAAGAACAGGTTTTTGAAGGCATATATGTTTAAATTTGTCAAAGTCTGAAACAGTGTTTGATTAAGCAATTAGTTGATTTATAAAAACAATTGGTTTCAATAATCCCTTGAGCTTTCAAGTCATTTTATTTCAGGATGCCAAAATTGCTTAACATTGACAAACATTCTTCAGTTCCAGCTTTTCCAGCTTTTCACATGGGAAGGATTGCTTTTTATTTAGTGTCATTGTCAACCTGGGAACCCCTCCAATGAGTCACAGTATAAATGTGGATTGACAAGATGCTTAACTGGATAGCTCTGCTAAACAAAATTGAATTATTATCACAGCAATTATTTCTCATTGTCTTGTTTAGTATCAGATAGTTAAACATCTTTTGGCCTCGAAAATGTATTTAAATACAGGGTCAAAACTTGTAATTTGTAGACTTCTAACACTTGAGGTTAAGTATAGACCCTTTTAGGGCTGATGTCACAATGCCTGTCAACCAAAACAAAGTCAACTATGGTTAAATGTGATAGGAGGAAAGGACTGATCGGAGGCAATCAGGTTAGGGAAAAAGTATTCACTGTTTTAGGAATGAATAACGTTATGTGTATTAAGGGTTATCATGTCCACCTAATCAGACATCAGGGAGGTATTGGATTTCTCCATAATGCTAATGTTTTGGCGCATTAGCTAATGTTAGCTTTGATAGCAAACCAACTGGAGGAAACCTTTCAAGTGTCGTCCTCCTTTGTAAGACTGGCATAGCAATAAACCACAAAGCCGGCCATCCCACTTTCAGCAGTCCTGTCAATCATCCATCCACTGAGTGAGAACATACGGGTCGGCCAGTGTGGTCAGTGTTTACTAATTCAAGTGACACTCACCTGACATGGTGTGTTCATTAATTCAATCTAACGCTCTGAACTAAAATGAGAGTGCTGCTGATCAAAAAATTGAGCATTATATTTCCATTTAAATGAACAAACGGCTAAGTTAATCACACATTCATTCCGCTCGGCGCTCTGCTGCCCAGAGTGCCACTCCAAGAGTGTGGTGCTCTGGATAACCAGACGGTACATTCAGACACCGCTCCGAATTTACAAATCGTCTAGTCTGTGCCAGAGTGCGTTCCAGCATTTCTGTAAGTGAGTCTTTCTGAATGCACCACTCACATCATCTTCCTCCATTGCCTTAAACAAGCCAACAGAACTTCTCTAGCACTAGCTAATGTCTGAGAAGAATTGTTTCGCTAGCTAAGCCCCACCCACCAAGAAACATCTTATTGTTTACTAACAGTAAAAGGGTCGATAAGCTGAACAAAACAAGCAGTTTAATGACATCATGTTGGACTTTAGGAAAAATCTCTCTCTCTATATATATATATATATTTATATATATATATAAAATATATTTTCTTAAATTTTATCGCCCAAAGAATTAATTGGGATAATCATACCCAGACTTTTCTGAAAATGGAATTTATTGTAAGTTGCATCCAACTTAAGAGGAAAATTATCAAAAAAAGTTGTCTTTTGGTATCCAACACAAACTCTTGTGTTGAATTGAAAATAAAAATGTCAAACAACCCAAGACCAAGTAAGAAAATGCAGCAACAGATGTCAAGGTTGACAAACAGACTACACATAGCAACAGGACACTCAGTAATTCTTCTTCTCTCTTTCTTTGTTTTGCAGTGATTGATGGCCCCACTCAGCTGATCGTGCGGGATGTGTCAGACACTGTAGCGTTTGTGGAGTGGACACCACCCAAAGCAAAGATTGATCAGATTGTGTTACGGTACGGCCTGGTGGGAGGAGAGGGTCCACGGACCACCTTCCGCCTTCAGCCCACACTCAGCCAGTACTCCCTGCAGGTGAGTGGTGGGCCGTGTGTGTGCAATTCATCATGTTGTGGTGTCACAGATCGGATCATACACACACACATTATGTGCACTCACCTGACATCTGGGGACAGAAAAGCCAGTCCTCACAACTTAAACCGTTAATCTTTGAGTGGAGAGTTTGCTGTGAGGTTTTTACATTGTACTCAGAAGTACAGTGTTAGTTATGTGTGTGTGTGTATGTGTGTGTGTGTGTGTGTGTGTGTGTGTGTGTGTGTGTGTGTGTGTGTGTGTGTGTGTGTGTGTGTGTGTGTGTGTGCGTGCGTGCGTGCGTGCGTGCGTGCGTGCGTGTGTGTGTGCTTGCTTGCTATGCTTGTTAAATTATCTAATCGCAGAGTCTGCCTGCTGTCTGTGTCTGGAGATTAAACAAAAACAAACAAAAAATCCATGCAAAGAGATTAAACAGACTAAACTGTTCCTGTCTTTTTTCCCCGTTCCACAGGTTCTGCGTCCTGGCTCTCGCTACGAGGTATCTGTGAGCGGAGTGAGAAAAGGAAATGAGAGCGGATCTATTTCCACTGAATTTACTACCGGTGAGGTCTGACAGCAAGCAGATGTGGTGATAGTGGTGTGTGTGATTCTGTGCCTGCCTCTGAGGATTGTACAGTTGATGACATATGGCCTAATGTAAAACATACTGTTTATCTATATTGGATATGGTAGTGAGCATCTGTTCAAACTCATTTTTGCTCTTTTTTGTGCAGCAGGAAGTATTATTTGTTGAGGCATTATCCTAATTTGTTTTAAGTGGAAACAACAAGTGAACTCCATCAAAATGACATTATGTTCAGCTGTGTCTGAAGTAAAATGTATGCATATGATATCAGAGTAATTCATGGTTGCTTAAATTAAGTCAAATCTGCATAGAATTGCTAATACAATATAAATTATTCTAAATTAACACATGTAGCCACTGATGTTAATGTTTAGTAAATTATATCATCATACATGCAGATTAACTATAGAAGTTAACAGCTGGACACAAACTGTTTATCTGTGTCTAACGATGTTTAAACGGCTGTTGTTTGCCTGTTCACAATCCCTGAGAATTGGTCTCAGTGTCCCCAACATTGTCAGCTTTATCGTTCTTCTCAGAGATCGATGCCCCTAAGAACCTACGGCTGCTGTCCAAGACATCCACCACCCTGGAGCTGGAGTGGGACAACAGTGAGGCTGAGGTAATTACTCTCACTAGTGAAAAGTAACTCAGGACATTTACTCAAGTTTTGTAAGTTTTCTGGTACTTGGAAGGACTTGTGTGTTATTATTACAAATGTATTTATTTTATTCTGTTTGTACTCATGAAGATTTTCAATTAGTTTGCAGATTAAGATTTCACATTCAAAACATATGAAGAGTATACAAAATATTATGCTATGTAATAGAAGAAACCACCCAACAGATTATAAACTAGCTAAAAAGGATCAGTACTTCTAATCCAATGATATATATTGATTATATAGATAAAATAATCTGGTCCGTCTCTGTCAAGATCCTTTCCATAATGATGTTAGACACTTAGGATAACAATCTGAGCCTGTCAGTGGCAAACAAGCACTTTTTGTGATGTAAATTGACCCAGCAGACATGCTCTTAGTGGATAAACTGCACTTGTTCCCCCAATGCCAGCTGCAGCGCGAGCACTCAATACTGCACCAGTTTCAAAAACTGTTCTTCCTTTGACACAAAAATAGCTTGAAAAATACTGAACTTACCTGTTAAGTAGATTTTTACTGCAGGACTTTTACTTGAAATGGAACACATTTATAGTCTGATATATATTAGGTTCTTTTCCTTCAGTGAAAATTCTGAATACGTCTTCCACCACTGGAGGCTGTTCATGTTAAAACTTGGGATACAAGAGTCTCCTCCTGTGAAAACTTTTATCTTTTACATATTCGTCTATTTCATTTTAATAAGTGTAGTGGGCTATCCTGAAACACTTCATAGCTTCCACAGTATCTCAGCACAACCTTTAGGTGCCCCTTGAAAACACAGAGAACATTATGATTACATCCTTTTGTAAAAATAACAAGTAATTTGCCCGTAATCCCTCGACCTTCTCCACCCTCCCTTGACCTTTCTTGCATACTTACCCGAGAGCAGCAAGTTTCTTTTCCTCCAATTTTCCTTAACTCTGTCTTGTTGAATGGAGCGCTTTATCATCACACACAGGTCGGTCTGCATTTTGTCAGCTCGGTAAATGCCAATATGGAGAATGTAGCAAACACATTTACTGGGTTCAAGTGGTCACTGAATGTTTTACTCCGTATGAAAATGTAGTAAATCTTGTTGTTTCACTCAGTAGTCACAGTGATATTTCCAGGGCTCACTAACTATACAACCAGACTCATGAAGCTAGTCTGTCTTGACGCCTGTTAAGCACTAAAATTAATTCATCCTCATGATTCTGCAGAGTGTTGGCAAGGAGACAAATATCGTACTGGGCTAATGGAAAATAAACCATTTATGCTATGAACCAATTTAAAGCTGTTAGCCTGGTATTTCCTTCATTTTGTTAAAAATGTTTCCCTCAGTTTGGTGTAAACGTTTAAACATATATTTTTAAATGTAGGTGGATGGCTACCAGGTGGTGTACAGCACTTTAGCAGGAGACCAGTATGATAAAGTGATCGTGCCACGCAACGAGGGAGCCACCACAAAGACCTCTCTCACAGGTAAGTGAGGAGGAGTGTTTAATTAATTCGTTTGTTGTGTAGTCAATTTTTATTGAATTGTTTATCATAACTATTCGTAGAGTTCTTTTTACCCAGCTCAGTGTTTATTCCTTATGCTGTCAGTATTATCGAAGTGCATCGAATGTGTACTGAAGAAGCTGGGAAGTGTCTGTGTGTTTTACATGGCAGGATTATCTCCACAGCTAACACTGGGCTGACGGGGCTACTGATTGTATCTGTAGAAATGCTTGTTGTCCTGCGGGCGTATTGAAAGGCTGTCAGGAAGGAGGGGTCAGCTGGGATTTTTTTTGTTTTTTTTTCTGAAAGGCCACAGTGCTGCAAAGGGCACGGCCGGCATAAGAATAGAAGCAAAAGGTCCCTGTGTTATTCTGTTGGGCCACTGCAATCAATGCTGCCTCCACCCTCATCCCCTCTCTATGACTCTCATTTTCTCTCTGTCACTCTCTCTCGCTCATTTCCATTCCTCATCATCTCATTTCTGTAGCTTGAGAAACTCACTGTGGACACAATGAATTTATTTGAAACTGATCAATTATGCTTGGGGGGGGGGAGAATCAGCGTTCTTCAGAAATCATACTGCTGTTCATGTAAATGTGCCTCATCACCGATGTAGAGCTAATTGGGCTGTTATGAAAAACTTCATCTAATCGACAGGCACTCGCTGCAAGGAGTGTGTGAAGCAAACACGTCCATGTGATGTTTCTTCTTGCTGTGCATTAAATTAGTAACCAGTGTCGTCTCGACTTTGTGCCTCAGACCTGCTTCCAGGCACGGAGTACGGCATCGGCATTTCTGCCATGAAAGGTAGCAACCAGAGCACACCAGCAACAATGAACGCCAGGACGGGTGAGTGAATTACTGCTTATTACTGATGCATGTGATGCCAATCACACAGTAGAACACTTTGAACTGATTTTAAAAGGACCCTTTAAGACTAAATCTGACACCCTCTCACATCTAAAGACACTGTGAGTTTTTATTCACAAACTATCTGATTTTGCAAAGACTGGGGATCTTGCAAGACTACAGCCAGATTCCTTTTGTGAGTATTTACCATCCTGCTTCTGGTGGAAAATACTATGCCATTCTCCCTTTAAGAAATATGACATATGAACAATTAACACAGACTCTTGTTCACTGCACAACTCCTCCAGTTTCTCCTTTTCAATAGTGCAAAAGAAACAAGACTTCTTCACATTCTTGCATCTCCCCAGAGTCACCTCCATGTTTACTGGCTACCCGGTTTGCGGCTTATTGTTTGGTGCTGGAGAGAGCACATCAATTCTTCACTATTAGCATGAGCTAAGGCTAAAAACACATTAAACATATTTGATTTTGTTTGAACCACAAGACCAGAAAAAGACTAAGTGATAGTTGGGGCTGAGTTTTATAACCATCTTACACCAGATGATCGAGATCACGGAGCACACATCAACTGAGGTAAAACTCTCAGGATTTTTATGCCAGCATGTGTGTGAGAGTGTCTTCACTTAGAAGTTGTTTGATATAAGACCAGCATAAGACAAGCTTAGTAAATCAGAGCAGTGTTGTATCATAATTCCCGGCTTTACAGCAGGCTGGTTTGCCTGTTTTTATTATCCATGTAATTCTTAGTTTGTGCTGTGGGTCAGCGCTCCTGTTCCAGTCATTAAAAGCCATTTTAGTGAGGTTAAACAAATCGGATTCAGGCAAGACTTCAGCCATTTTAAGCAGGTGTTTTATATTACCAGCTGGGGTCAAAGTTCCCATTACAGCATTTTTAAAGCTGTAACAATGCATAACATTAATTGCTAATGGCCATCTCTTTACCTACTCCATCTGCTATTTGAATTTTTATTGTGTTTTGAGCTGTTATGGCGAAAGGATCCCATTTAACCTTTGGTTTGAAATGTTAGTGCACTGAGGTGCTTTGCTAATCTTTCCCATCACGTTGACTCAAGCAGATCTTTCCTCCTGTTGCAATCATTTTAACGGTGGAAGGTATTTTGCACTTTGCAAAATTATGCCTCCATTTGCTTTACGAACAAGCACTTTCTACCCCACTATTTTGTGCACTCTCTTTGAACTTTGGAAATGCACTACAGCTATCACATCTTTCTCAAATAGCTTTAAATAATATGACCACACCTCCCGGCACACAACAGTGCTCATGTTACTATAAGTATGAGTCTCTGAGAGCTGAAAGCATCGTTTCCATAAACGGTGGCTTCAGTTGAACTTCTTTCTGTCTTGCTTTTCCCCCAAAAAATCTATTTGACAAGGAGCTCCAAAAACATTGAGGGTTCAGGAAAACATTGCAGTCAAGGATTGAATGAGAATGATGATGCAGTGGGCAAGATGGGTTGTCACTGCAGGAAGGAAAGGGACAAAAACAAGAACTAATACAAAAAGATTAAATACAGAGTGTGAGATTATTATGTCAAAATTTGTGTCATCTGCCTTTATTGCCTCTTTTCTTTTTCTGTAACATACTTTTACTTAATGTTTAATTTTTATCTTTTTTTGGGCAGAATACAACAATTAAAACACAATAGTATGAGACAAAATACTGTAGCAACAGACAGAAAACCTCCGAGAACAACATTTGATTATAACTTCAGTAGTCAACAAAGAAATTGCATTCAGTTACATTTAGCATTGTGTCATTTCCACAAGTAATAACATTGTGGGGTAGCTGACCAAATCAAGATCAAAATAAATGTAAAAAATAATAAATAAATAAATACATTAAGGCATAATTTGAGCTGTAAAATGTAACTTTAAAAAGCATCTTCTTTCTAAAAGATAGTTTATTTGCAGTTTTAAAAATGTGCACATACAAAAACCTGGATGTTAAAGTACTTTATTATGAGCAGATGAATTAATTATTTTTACACACATAAAAATGTCTTGAGTGACAGGTGCACGTAGCAAAAATGAACCATAAAGGTAAATATTAAAAGGTAATGTCCCGTTCACTGTCTACACTTAACTCAGTGATAGGACATTTGTCATGGATGAGTAGGAGGGTCCTTGAAATGTCACATAAAAGCTTAAATTGTCACCAGTAACTCAGCCTGCTGGTGTACACGCACTCAGGTGGGTAAATAACACTGCTAATTTGCTCATGCATATGAAAGACACAGTTGGCGACTTTTATAAAAAATATGTTTTTGTCATATTTACGGAAACTGTCTCTTTATTCATAGAGGACTAAATGGGCCAGATAATGAGCAAAAAAAAAATCATATTCTTCTGCAGTTTCATAGTGCCTCTAATGGCTTTACTGCATGAGAACAAAGACAACCAGTCAGAGCCGAGGAGACTCTAACGCAGCTGTCATGTCAGCCAATGCTCATGAACTGTGGTCAAACTGTCAAACTAGGCAAAACACTTCAGCTAAAACAGAGTACCTTTCTCATTTCACAGTTTACTAAAATATGTTTCTGAAAACATTTGAGATAAGAAATAGGCAACGCAGCGCTGCCTAGTTTGACAGTTTGACCACAGTTCATGAGTACTGATTGGCATGATGATCGACAGCTGCGTTAGAGACTCCTCAGTACCAATGGTTGTTTTCCAAAAGGAGGAGCAATATGATTTAATCACAGATAATCCATCTCATGTTCTTCTGTGTGGATGTAGTGACAGCTTCAGCAAATATAACAAAAGGTTGTTTTCATATTTTCCATTTCTGCTGAAAACATTTAAGAGACTGTGCCACTGAAATCTTGTCTCCTCTATATCAGGTCTGGATGTGCCCATGGATCTAACTGTAACGGCCTCCACAGACAACACCATCACTCTGGTGTGGGGTGTGGTCCAGGGCCCCATTGACCATTACAAGGTCACCTACACCTCTTCCTCTGGCGTCAGTACTGAGGTAAGGAACTGAACACATGAACACTGATAGATAAAACCCAGCACATATAAAAAGCAGGTGCATACTGCACACAGAAGGACCAACAAGGCTATGACCTTTTATTATCAAGTAGACTCAAAGAAATGCTATTCAGTTTGTGCTTACCTGCGTCTTTCTTTTCTAGCTGACGGTGCCTAAAGATGTGACCACCACTACTCTGGTCGACCTTGAGCCTGGGACTGAGTACACAATCACTGTGGCAGCAAGAAGAGGACGACAGCAGAGCACTGCGGCTACCATAGATGCCTTCACAGGTAGAGAGAATAGTAAAGTTTTATATACTCAAACAGGTGAACAGTGTTATTTTTGTGCCCCATTATCGTCTCCCTTGTCTTTGTCTTCGCTACAGTTGGATTTAAACTTTGGTAGAGTATCAAGGTCACGGCACAGTATCACTTTAATCCACTTTATTATCAGACAGAGCTAAGATAAATTCACTTCACGGTGTTTTCTCTGCTCAGATAAAGACATGAAAGAGCAGCCTATTATTGCACAAAGCTAGAACAGTTTTAACAACAGTGTTGCGTAATGAAGTTGAACGGGAAATATAATGAACCAAAGTGTGGCAGCAGGTAAGGTGAGTCTCACGAAAAGAAAATGGAGAACCTTAAAATACTTTGAGGAAGCAATTAGTGGAGGTAAATTATTCACGTCAGCTAATGAGCTTGTTACAAGTGTTCTCTAATTGCCCCTCTGTTTTGCATCCGAATGTATTTGTGTCTCTTTTTCTTCTGATTTCTTTTCAACACCCCGTTCTCTAAGTTCCTGTCATTCTCGTTACCATCAGCACACACCGCTCTTCCTCTTTCTCAGCTCGATATTTCAATCACAACAAAGTTCTCTTTTCTGCAGACTCCTCGTGTGGATCCGTCGAACTATATGTGGGATTGCCTGTCAGTCTACTCAGAACTGTTGGTTCTTGTTCGTGATTTTCAGTCGCACAAAGAGTGGTGTCAGAATGATGGGCACACGCTTACCTGCTGTCAGATTTGTCATTCTTTCCTTCACCTCTCTCGTCATCATCATCATCGTCTCTCTGCTTCTTCACTGTGACCGCCGTGGCAGTTGTCATCATCACCGCATTCATCATCTTTTGTTATCTGTGGCTTTTTTAAGTAACACCACTCTAACCATCTGGAGAGGAGAGATGAGAGAATGATAAAATGACAGATGAAGAGAATCAGAGGAAAAATAATTAATTACCTGTCATCTACTCGTCCTCTGTTCACTTGGCCATATTGGCAACATCTGTCTACCTGCGCTCAGGTGAACTCATCATAGGGGGGAAAAAACATGGTGAAAGTTTGATCTTGAACTTTGATTAAATTTATATATTCCAGACTGCCTTTGGAGCACTATTGGTTTGTCTCTGTCACTGAATATGAACTAGTTATCTTCAAACCTTTCGTTATTTAGACAGCACTAGAGAATTATTCATTTAGAGTGATTGTTAGTGTGTATTTACTTTTATTGGATTCATGTATTTATTAATTCATTCATTTATTCATATTATTTTCCAAGGTTTTTTAAAGGGACAGTTCACCCCAAAATCAAAATACATTTTTTTTTTTCTTACCCTCTATCAGTCTGTCTTCTCTCGTATGTAATGGAACTAGACAGCACTCGGCTTGTGGTGCTCAAAGCATCAAAAAGAGGAGGGAAAAAAATAAAAATTGAATAACACAACAGCAAAGCCTTCCATGACCCGGTTACTCAAAATAATCCACAGACCTTGTTGGCAGCACCTGCCAGCTGTATTATTGTGCAGAAGGAAGCTTGCATCATTTCTTGGATGAGAGGCTCATGATAGCGTGAGATGTAAACATTAATGGTGTCCTCCTCGGCTGACCTGCAGTGTTACCTAGCTCAGGGGTCCTATGTGAGCTATCAGATGCAGTAGATGCACGCTTTCTTCTGCGCAGTGAAACGGTTGGTGGTTGTTGTTCGGTAAAAAGGAAATAGTTCCTACATGAAAAGGCCTGCAGATTATCTCGAGTACCCGGGTCATGATTTCTCTGTCCCTTTAATATATGTTGATATGTTTGCTAACAGCAGCAAGAGTGAAAGCCCTTCCATAAGGAAAAATGCACTTTATTTTCATTAGTTCTTCACTAGTGAACAGTTTAGGGCTGCATCACATCCCATCAGTGGTTTCACTTTTGGAAGAAGCCAAGATATCCCGCACCTTTAGTCCCTTGTATGGAGTAAGCTCCGAAAAAGCTTGTCCCTGCATTTCTAACCAGTTGCATGTTGTTTTTTTGTTAGTTTGTTTTACCCTTCTTTCCAAGTAAATGCTCTTTTAAAAACCTCTTTTATGCCCCCAGTTTATGATGCAGCTTTGGGTTGTAAGTTTGAAGCCCACAAGCCCAAAGTGAGATAACCACGACAACATCATCAGGTTTTTTTTTTAGACTGCTCAAACAGACCCAAGAAGACGTACAATTTTTTTTCACAGTCACGATGATTAGTATTCTGACCTTTATCTGTAGAAGTTCATTAACATCTTCTGTTCTCTGTCTGTATGTGTGCCATGAAATCCAAAAGTATCATTAAAACCTACAGAAGGTCACTCACCAAGTTATCATCACACATCACCTTCACTGCCTCCGCACGGTCATTGGCGCTGCATTTTACTTGCTTTTTAACCATTTCTAATAAGGGCTGTAGATCAATAATTAAACGGCCAGTTTGCTGTAATTTATTGCTTTTTATTCTTAAAACTAAATCTTATAATATGGGATATTTAAATGATAGGAAATTTAAACAAGGAGTCTATTTAAATTAAAGTGCTATTGTGTAATAGCATCCTTAAAGCTGTGAACACAGATTCTCTCCTGTTTCACTCACAGTCAGTGCAAACAATGTCAGACTTTATTCTTTATCACTGAAGTGCGCTTTGATGCCCAAGTAGTTATCATTATGGACAAAAGTCCAATAATCCCCTGTAAGAATGACGCTTTTTGCTTACTGAAGCATGTTCAATTGCTGCACCCTCTAGCCTTCAAATAAATTGTGTCGTCTTAACATGATGGTTACTTTCAATGGTAGATTATAAGCGGTGTCTGCCGATGCAATTCAAATGTTTTCCCAGTCCATTGTCTTCAAGTGTGTTAATTGGGTAGCAGTTTTTAGCTATCCATTTAGCCAAAGCATTAGTTGCCTTCTCAGTTAGAGGTTTCGATATTTGCCCAGAGATAAATTACTTCTGTGGTAATTAAATTTGACTTTGCAAACCTTTGTGTGTTCCCCTCAAAGATCCAACTACGACCACCTAAAATTAAGTCATTGTCTTCATCCACTTCAGCCAGGATGCCGATTAATCACAAAAAATAAATATGTTGGGATGCCCAGCAGGTCAGTAGTTAGGGTGGGTCAGTATGCTGCGGCGGCCATTTGCTGCATGTCATCTCCACTCTCTCTCCCACCTTAATGCTAAATCTGTCCTGTCAAATAAAGGCAAAAGCCCTCCAAAAATTACTGCGTTTATTTTGACAGCATTATTATCTAACTCTACAAAAGACGTCTCTCGATCAACGGCATCTTCATCATAACTACCACCAGCATGGCCATTAAGTAACACTGATGCTCTTCCTTGTGCGATGTTTAATCCACAATCAACAATCGAAGCAACACCATGAGGAGTTTTGACATTTTGAGGTTTGCATGAGTGTTTCCTTGTGTTATTTATGTATGTAGGACACAATAAAAGAGAAGAACATAAATGCAAACCAGTGTAATAAACATCCAGGTTTCAAGTGACGATTGATCAGACAGAAGACTCCACAGTTTAGTCTGGATGAATCAGAAAAGGAGAAGTCAAAGTTACTGCATCTTCTCTGCTATTTATACACCCACACATGGCTAATTAAATTCAAATCATCTTGCATTTGTTGCTGTGTCAGCTGCTGTGCTGGTTCATATTCATTACATCATCTCCCGTCCAGGTCATATATTTTGACAACAGCATCTGCTACCATCATCATCATCTCTCCATTTTCTTCCTGTGATCAGTCCCATCACATCTTCATCTTTTATGGCGGATAATCTCATTAGTTTCTCTTTTTTTACGACCAATTAAATCATCACTTCCACATGATCGTGGTCTGCTCTGACTCTCACCTGCCCCATCAAGATTACACCCAAGGCCAATTTTCTCAACTGTATTATAAACGATCTTTTACATCATCCAGGACTGCATCCATCCATCACCGAATTGCTTGTCTGTCATCTCCATAATGATGGCAGCTGTTTTCTTTCCTTTTTTTTTTCCTTCATCGCTGTTTCCTGCTTGTGGCCGGATTTTTGCCTGTCCTTGAAAACTCTCCGGTGACCTTTTAAACTCCCGTTTCTCCAGGAATCAGGCCCGTAACCCACCTCTACTTGTCAGAGGTGACTTCAGACTCAGTGTCAGTGGCGTGGAGCGCCCCAGCACCGCCTGCTGACCTCTTCATCCTGAGCTACAGCTCTGCAGATGGGACCGACACCTCAAAGGTGACGCTGGATGGCTCCAAGACGAGGTCACTGGTTCAGGGGCTGCTGCCGTCCACTCAGTACACCGTCAGTCTAATCACAATACAGGGGGATGTTACCTCTGAGCCCATTACAGCATCACTCACTACAGGTGAGCTGCTCAATTTCATGGATGAGTGGTATCAAAGGTAGCTCAGGGATGACACGAGGATAGATGAACATAAGCAGCATTGTAAAACTTTATGGCTCTGTCTGCGATCTGTTTTATTAGCATGCATCCTGACCTCATAGTGTTTTCTACGCTGTTTCCTGTGCACGCATGGATTTTTCTGTACCTATGATCTGAAGGAATACTCCACCCCCAAATGACCATTTATATTGCTCACCATTTGTAACTTGAAGAAGAAGATGAAGATGAATTTGTGAAAAAAACTTTGCTTGTACGTCTCCATGGTGAATCAAAAAACTGAGAAAAATCTTGATGAATTTAAGCGAAAAGGGTCCATGTTAACAACGTCAAAACTATATCACAACATTTATATTCAAACTCTCACACAACTCAAGCTGTACAATCAAAGTTTCATTCAGTCATTCCTATGATCAGTACTTTGTGCCCTTTATGACGGAGAACTGAACTAAAAGTGACACTTAATCGGTATCTTTTTAAAGGCAGACTCCATTGACATAAACGGTAATTGTACCTCACAGAACATGGGAGCTGCAGGTCCACTGCTGCCTCGATTAGTAGTTTGTTTGTGTTATTGTGGGTCTTCGCTGGATCTGAGGTAAGGTTGAAAATACAAAAGTCACACAAGAACACAAACAGATGGTAGAGCGGTAGATCAGCATCTCCAGTGTTATGTGAGGTAAAATTACAGTTTCTGAATGGGGTCTGGCTTTGAGGAGAACATATATTCACTTTTAATTCAGTTCCCAGTTGGAAAGGGTTACCTGTTTGAGTGGTACTGAGCATACAACTGGATAAATGAGATACTGCTTAAGTCATTTGAGAGTTTATAAACTGATGTTTTGATATAGTTTTGCTTTTGTTAAACATTGACCTCTCTTCCATATGTACAACAGAAAATAATGTACTGGAACATCTCCCAATTTGATAATGTATACCTTTGTTGAACATCCCTTTTTCACAATGTAAAATAGTTAAAGAAAACTTTATAGGGTACAGGCCTTAAGTCCCTCTCATCCCTCCAATGAGGGTGGTGATGTGTCTTCCTCAAGCTCGGGTCCTCTACCTCTACCAGAGGCCTGGGAATTTGAGGGTTCTGTGCAGTAGCTTACCTGCACTCTTCACAGGGACTTGAGATGTTGTACCTGCAATCTGCTAGGGCCATTCTCCCAGTTTGGGGGTCACAGCCCCCAGTGCTTCGATTACCACTGGCACCACTGTTGCCTTTACTCCCCACATCTTTTCTAGCTCCTCTTTCAGCCCTTGGTATTTTTCCAGCTTCTCATGTTCGGTCTTCTTCCGTTGTTTGTCGATCAAGACAATGCCTGGTTGGTTAGCCTCAACAGTTTGTCGGTCTGTATCTGGAATATCCAGATTGGTTGTCTGCTTGCAATTCACCCGTTAATAAAAATTTTTATTTTTTTTTTTAAAAATGGGCCCCTTTTACTTCAATTCATCAAGAATTTCCTCCGTTCTTGGATTCTTCGTTCACCAGAGGCATTCGAGAAAAATGTTTAATCACAAATTAGATAGATATAAATGATCATTTGAGTGGGGTAAGTATAGGGTTGCAATGACAGTTATTTATATTATTAAGCCCTCAGCAGATTGATTCGTTTTTTGGTCTATACAATGTCAAAAAATAGCAAAAGAAATATATCATTTCCTAAAGCCCAATGACACCCACGTTACTATCACAGAACGCAACATATTTTCAAACTTCAGAAGCTGTAACTACGTAATGTTTGACATTTATTTCTTGCAAGACAAATTCAAGAATCATCAACTATATTTTGGTTGATCAACTAACCAATTGATTGACTATTTGAGCTGTAATCATGTTGATCACATTTACGAGTCGGTTGCACTGTTCTCTTTGGGCTTTGCTGAGATAGTTGTAACTGGAATGTCTCTGAATCCCATTTAGGATTAAGGAGGAAAAACTGAGGTTGGGAATAAGAACTGAAGGGAGTGCGAAAGGAAAGACTAGAAAAGTCATTGTAAGAAATGGAAATACAAAGTGATTTTAAATTAAATATGTATTTGCAAAACTGCTGTTTTAGCATTTCATTTGCACAGAACCCACAGCAGAATGAGTTTTGTAATTAGAGATCTGCCTTGGAGGCTTTTTCCTTTCTATTCCTTTGCCAGAACTGGAGACACAGCACCAAAAATACAAGCTTGTTTTATTCTCCATTGATATCAGATGACTGAGGTTTGCCACATGGATGAAATCTGAGTCAACAGCCAGCGTGTATAATGATCCAATGCAGTATAATGTTTATTCTGAACTCATACACAATGGCGTGTTCAAGAAATTGCTGACAAATGGTTCTTTAATACAGACAAGGACGAAGACAGGAAGAGCAAGAGGACAGGTGCAATGTGTGGGCTCACATTGTTACTTTAAAGAGAAGAAGTCTGCTCCTGCTTTGCACTGTTTTTAGTTTTTGAATTTATTGTTTGGCTTTTATTCTTCCTTTTATCTTATCTCCTTGGTTATTCACAGTTTCTCAATCATTTATCCACGTCTTTTGATTAAAATGTTTTTCCTCCAACTGCGCCACAATGACCCTTCACACCTTTCTCTCACTCTGTTAATATATTATACAGTATCACCCTGTAATTTTTCACTAATTGGCTTTATGTCAGAAGGAGCTCTCAGAAACATTTCTTTTCATTATGTGTGTGCTACTCATATCTGGGAAGAGAGTTACTGAGAACCCGTAACCCGTCTGAGAGAGAGACAATGGACAAGACAGGAAAGCAAGTTAGGACAAAAGGAAAATCATCAAAAGGGAAGAGAAGAGAGGACTGTGGACAAATGGAAGAAAGATGAAAGTCAGCATTGAACAATAGAGATATTAACTTTGCATCAGTGCCAGAGACACCTGCATGCTGTCATCTGATCACAGTGCCAGTTTCATGTAATACCTTGGCAGCTTCGAGCACTCTCTCTCTCTCTCTCTCTACATTTACCCACACATGATGATAAGCAGATTTTTAGGGTGAAATTGGACGGGGATTTTGAGACAGATGTACAGTATGTCTTGCGCTTGTCTTTAGACTGTAGGTAATGCTTTGATCTCGCATGTCTGAAAGGGAGCGCTGATGAGAGACTGCACTCTGGCTTTCCTTGTGCAATTAAATGCGCTTTTAGCGTTACATTTTCTGCATCTGAAATGTTGTGTGGTCCTGTTTTAACCACAGTTATAGCAGGTGGTTTGTTATTTACCAGACTCTGATATTGACTCTGCAGCTATGGTCAGTTCAAACAGTGCTTTAATGTTGCTCAGCCTGAGGGCCACATTCGTTTATTAGTTTACACGGTGCAAATTGAATTGTGATCTTCCAGGGGGATCCAGTCAATAGCAGTGTATCTCTGTCAGAACTATTTCCAGAGCAACATCATGACTAAGATATGCATGTATGAATAATCACAACATATAAAAATGCTACCACTGTATGTTATACAAGTTGAATTTGAATGAGCTTAAGGCCAGGAGTTATAAATTGCCCGCTCTGCTTGTGAATACGAGCCATTATTCTTTTCAAAGAGGAAATAGAAGCAGCTGGCTTACAACCGCTGCCTGTTTCGCCTCTTGTCCAAACAGAGAGATGGAAGTGATCGCTTAATCTCCTCCTGCTCTGTTTTTTTTTCTGTCTTTTTCATTCCCCCTCTCTAACTTTCTTTATCCCTCTGTCTCTTGCTCTAGCAGCTAAGGACCTGTCATCAGTTTAATTGTTTGCTCACCTTGTTTTCGCCATAACCTTTTCCACGGCGGCTCGATAGTCTCAGGAGACACATAAAACAAAGTGTCAGCAGGGGGGTAAATCTCCTCTGCTCAGGCTCAATGCTAATGCTGCCCATTGTGTTCTTTAATCTGGACACAGCTAGATTTCTCCTATAAAATCTTTTGATGTTTATTTGTTTTTTTAAAAAGGCCTGTGCTTCTACAGACCAAGGACAGGTCTGTTTATGTAAGTATAATGAAGAGGAGATTAAAAATGGACAAAACAAGTATAACTGAAATACTTTATTTTTTACAAGGACACTTATTCTTTTTGATTTTTATGTAAATTCCTGCACTTGCATGGTAACATACCGCATAATGCTCCTGTCGTACCTCTGGGAGCAGCATAAACTCTTTTTGCTCTCCACTGTGGAACATTATGATCCTATACTAACACCCATCGTCTCCCTTCTAGGCATGGACCCACCAAAGGAGATGACAGTGTCAGATGTGACTGAAGACGCGGTGACTATCTCTTGGATCAAACCACTGGCGCCATTTGAATACTACAAGCTGTCCTACCAGTCAGCCAGAGGTAGCATATTCTTTACATCCTCCAACGCCTGTCTTCATTGCATTATGATAACATGGTGTTCAATATACTAGAGTACACGCTGGCACGCTGCGTTTTCATGTTACAGTTAAATGAACATGGCATTTGTTGCAGCAGGTCTCTCTGATGTAAGATATTCTGTAGCAGTCAACTCTGTTACACACACTGTTCTACCTAATTAATTGATAACATTTTATCAGTGAAATTTAATTAAATTTTTAATTAAAATTCCGCATTGATTAAATATTTACTCTGTGATGCAAAACGCACAGCAGCTGGCTAAGCAGTATACCTGGCCAAGTGTGAGGTCAGAGTGACGGCAGCTGTTTTGATGTCTCCTGCAGGTCGAGTGGACAGCGTGGTGATTGACAGCGATGTGACCAACTACACCTTGTCCAGCCTGTTTCCTGCTACGGAATACGAGATCAGCCTCAATGCAGTGAGAGGGAGTCAGGAGAGCAAAGTGGTCAGCACCTCCGTCTTCACAGGTAGGAAATGATAAGGACACGTTATTAGGATCATAAGAATAGAAGAGATCAGCAATGCAACCAACCAAACAAACTGCTGATGCATTAGAACGATAAGCAGAATTGCCAATTTTGTTGTACTTGTTCATGTTCAGGTGGGGAGGTTATATTGTTTTGCCTTAACCCATCAGTAGCGAGTGATTACTCCACTTTTTAGTCAACATGAAAGCTTCAGCAGCAGTTAACTTTTAAGATTTTTGTTTTTCATTTAGGCGGAATTAGAGGCGGCAGCAGACTTTTAGAGCCAGGTGCTGCAGTTGCTCTCTACTGATTGCAAGACCTGAGGCATGATGGGGAACGCCTAGCTCTCCCCTGGCGTAAAAGCTGATTGGTTTAGATGTCAGCTGACATTATGTCCATTCATATAAACCTCTCATTTTTGTTGAATTGGAGATTTTATTTTTTGTCTCATTTGAACTTACTCTGTTAACAGAATACATGTTGTGTGGCTGATGGTGAGAGACTAAATACATTCATATCACAGATCATAAACTAAACATAGTATATTGTTTATTAACACTGTACTGTTTTATTTATTGAAGTAATGAGCAACCTAGAAACTTGTTGTACGTGGGATGTAAGGATTCTTAAAATAACATCTGCACAGATGTGAAGCCCTGACAATATCTGACTGATGCTTAATGAAAGCTGTTGTCTTGTATTTATTTCCTTTGTGTTTGACTATTAATGTTTTCAATTTCTCAGCTGATTTATACACAGCAGCAAACTGATACGATGCTGACTTAACATGAGAATTCATGTAAAATGGACAGAAATTACCAATCGACTGTGTAGCATTTTAATAGGCTACTCAGTCATAATTAAAACAACTGGGGACTGTGAACAAACTGATAGATGGGGTTGATAACACTGTAATAAATCGGAATCCAATCTAACGGGATGTGAGTATTCCTCTGACGTTCTGTACAGACTGAAGGCAGCTGGAGACTGTCCGACTTGACCGCAGCCTTTTGTCATCGCACTCTGTTGCTGCCTCCTGATCTCGTCAGCTTTCCTGGAGAGGTGCAGTTCATCTCAAACGAGCCAAATTAATCAACTTCTGTATCGTCCTGTCTGGTCCAAGCATTTAAAAGTGTCGAGCGGCAAAGGAACAGCTAAACCTTCTGTGCAGTGTGCAGAACAAGGATAGGACGAAAAATCTTGAAAGAATACTTTATTTGTATACCACTTTTTAAAATGCTCTAGACATTAAGATAGAGATTACACAATACAGAATCAAACAGCAATAAAAGAGAAAACATGCCGTCAAAAACAATTAAATCAAAGAACAGGTCCAATAATAAGAAAAGTAAACATAAAATGAAAAATCTAATAATTGAAATTACAAAATAATGATAAACATTTCACAGGGAGTAAATTGTAGTCGTGTTTTATTAGGCATGAAGTGGGAATAAATGCTCCAGGTCACGGTGCATGCCCATAAGATGCAGCTGAGATGCAAGCCTCGAAGGAGCCAGTGCAGACAGCTGCATGGATTAAAAAGGAAGCGTAACTGTTGTGTGAGACGTGCGAGTGAAAAATGTGTAGCCCCTTCTTTTTCTTTCACACTTGTCGCCATTTTTCTGTTACTGTTTGTCATGAGTGAGTGAACTGCTGAACAAATCGGAGATGTTGTGGATGATTTTAGAGGTCAGGACTGAGCTGCGTCTGCACAAGGCAGTGACAGAAAAACAAAATTCTGTCTCAGATCTCTTTTTGGGCCCTTTGTCAGTCACACAGCAACGGATGTGTGTGTTATGTTGGCAGTAGGACGGCTGGGGAGGCTGTCTGCTTCTTGGATTTTTGGGTTTCATTGTTTGTTATAACCATGTTGACTGCAGACAGAGAGGTGTTTCTGTTATTGATATAAATGGGGTGGACAAAATAATTGTTTGCCATGTAAACTGAATGAAGAATTCAAGAATTCCCCTTCTCTCTGCGAGACTCTCAGACCAATTGTTCTTCCCACAACAATAACAGCTGCGCGTTGGGAGTTATGTGCTAAAAAGAGCAACACACACACTTGCACGAATACAGACGTCAGGCAAAATCTAAGAGTACAGCTGACATTGCAGGAGGTGCAATCTTTGCTGCTGCAATAGATGAGACTGTCCACTCCATGACCCAGTAATTGGTAACCTACTCCCAGCTCCATCTCACTCTCCTCTATCTCTCTGCTTACCTTCCTTTCTTATCTCTTTATACTTTTGCCTCACTACCCTCATGTATTGTTACGCCTCTCTCTTTCTCGTAGTATCCCTCGCTCCTATATCCTCCATCTTTCTTTCCATTTCCTCCCTGCTTCATCCCTTCCCCTCTTTAGTCTTCTCTCTCTGTGTCTCTCCCCCTGTGTCTTCCCAATCCGTCATTATAGATGAGAACACTTTCAGGCTCTTAACGTACACTCGTACACACATATGCATGTAAATATGGGACACCGTTCTTTCACTAACCTAAGATTAACACACTCTCCCAGTGCTGCACGCATAATCTTTAGTGTGTGTGTGTGTGTGAGAGAGAGAGGAGAGAGCTAAGGAGAGCCCAGGATAGGAGAGAAAAGAGGAGAGCAGGAGGTGTGTTTGCATACCGATGAGACCTGATTCACCAGGAGCCGCCAGGTTCAAGAGCGAGAAGAAAAAAAAAAAAGAAGCTAAAAGAGTCTCTTTCTCTCACTTTTTCTTCTGTCTTGCTCTTCCCCTCCAATTCTTTATCATCAGCTTCCTTTTTAACAATCCCAGTGTACTTACAATGAGCAAAGCCGTCGGGGCTGTAATAGCCTGAAAAGAACATAACTCCAAAGTCAAGCTTGTTAGAAATGGTAAATAACATTTTCCTCACATCGCACAATGCCCAACCAGGGACTTTTTAATGCCGCTTTCAACAACAATACATAAACAGGGGATTTGGAAGAGTAATCCAGCATTGCCTGGCCAAGTATGTAATGACTTGAATAACGCTGCAATTGCTACTTACTTCACTTCCATAATCAATTATTGTCAAAGGGATGAAAAAGCAGGGAGCCATATTTCATTTAGCTAACACAGCAGGTGCTACTAATCTAAAAGGAATTTAGGGTTGACACTAAATGGACTATGTGAAGGTCCGTTTAATGGAGGGCTAATAATGGTGCTCATTAGCAATGTGTCAGAACCCCTGGTAAAGTATCACTTGTCCCAAAACTTAAGTTCGGAGACAGACCATTAAAGTCCTCCCTGCTTGTCTGATTTTTTTTTACCAGCTATTTCAAGAAAAGATAGATGAGGGAGACTTCTATTTTAAATGGATGCTTTGTTAAGATATGCCACAAAAATACGATTAACACTGAATAATAAAAAGATAATATTTCCAGGAACTATCACAGATAAAGTATAAATTAAAAGAAATACATGGGTTAACATGAAGACGTGCTGCCAGGCAGAGGGATTGGCAAATAAATATATGCACATGGGAGACTGAGAATAAGAGGGAAGAATAATATATGCAGACCTACAGTCAAAGAAATAGAGTGCATGGTTTTCATCTTTGAAACCATTTTCTTCTTGTCAGAAATCAGCACGTCTTGTTCGGCTGGACTTCTCTTTGGTGTTTAGCGACCTGCAGTTTTTTGGCTTGCACTGTGCTGTTACACTTGTCACTGTCTCAACTTGAGTCTTTACAGTCTACTTAAGTGCTGCAAAAGACCACGTCCATTATGATCAATTAAAGGTGCAACAGTGGTCATTTAAGATAAGTGGTCTATTATTTTGCTGTGACACTTAAATAGACAAACAAATAATAAACAAAAATAGCCGATACAAACATTCAAATATTAATCCACCAATAGGTTTAATCCAGTAACATTATGAAATGTTATCTAAAATTGGACACTGTATAGTGAGTACTTTTGGTACTTTTAAGTAAAGTTTTTTTTTTTTAAGTTAATGCCAGTACTTTTGTACTTTTACTTAGGTGACATTTTGAAAGCAGGACTTTTATTTGTATCTTGGCATGGGACGATAAGAAAATTTCATGTCACAATTATCCTGTCCAAAATACTTGTGATTCACAATATAATCCTGGTAATCATCAAAATGTGCTTGAAAGTCTTAAAATGGCATCAAAACCTACTGGAATCACTTCACCTCACAGTTTGTCAGAAAACAGATATTTATATTGCATTATGGAGTAAACATCTTGTTTTAGTGGACATCCTATTTAGTGAAAAACAAACAATCTTCAAAAGTCAGGCTTCCCAATGATCTGATGGCGTCATATCTCTGGATATGAAATATGCCGATGCTTGATTGGGATCGTTTGCATTTAATGAGGTTGGTGTATATGCAGCCTGTACTTGCAGAGTCTCTTGGGGTGCTGCTGGACATATTAATGATTGTCCTGATAATATATATTCACCATATTCAACTTATTGTGTTTTTTTATCATGATTCGCAATAAAATAATTCTTCGTAACATTGTATCGTTATCGTCTAGTAACAGAGTATTGAAATAAAAAGTACTAAAAGATCTGAGTACTTCTTTCATCATTGAAAGAATTATGATAATCCAAAGTTTTTGTAGCTCCAGCATGCTCAGAGAAAGCAAGTTAACTCACCATAAAACTTTAATTTAAACACCCAGTCCCTTTTACCAGCCCGGTGTGCCCACACATTTTGACAACTCAAGGCCTGTCTCAATTTGAGGCCTGGTCTGGTTGTTAAGCAGTTCATTTCTTAATAGAAGTTCTTGGGATGTATAAAACCGCGTTGTTGGCTACCTCAAATTATGTGTCCATTCCTCGATTATCCTGGACATTATTCATATTCTTTTAATCCTTAAGGGTCCTCAGATCAAAAGAATCAAAAGGGTTTTTTAATTAAAATTCATCCAAGTTGGAAGTATTGTTTTAACAGGATAAAATGGTGTTGTGTCAGTATGCCAGGTACTGCAATCTTTGAATGCTGTAACTCACTCTCTCTGTGATGCGCTGTAGATCAAATAAATGATTCATAATTGATATATTATCTGAAACAAGTTATAGTCATACTAGTTTAAATAAATAATTTGATTATATTTCCTGATTTTTCCGGTAAAACAGTTGTGGCTGAAAGGAATTAAAGGCCTGTCCCAAATATAGGCCTGTTGATTTCAGTGATTTGAGCAAAGAATAGCCCGGGCTACAAATTGAGGTTTTACGATAAGTTTACTGGAAGTATCCTCGGGCAAGATACTGAACCCCAAATTGCTCCTGATCGGTGTGTGAATGGTTACTGAGTAGCACGTGGCACCATGTATGGTAGCCTCGGCCACCAGTGTGTGAATGTGTGACTGTGACATGTAGTGTAAAAGCGCTTTGAGTGCTGTAAAGACGAGATGGCGCTATACAAGTGTAGTCTGTTGCCCATTTAAGAGTAAGACTGTTATGTTAGACTACTTCCTGTGAATCTACATAAAGACTATTTACTTAAAGAACCTTTCAGGTGCTGAATAGGACAACACCAATAAATGATTGGGTGTAATGATTGGTCATGTCTCATTTTTCAAATACATGTGTAAGCATTTTTACCTGAACACACACACAGTACATTCCCAGTCTAAACTCAGCATTGAAAGTCCAGCACAGGTCACTTGCAACATAAAAGCAGCAGGCACAATGTTTGCATAGCTGTGGCTGCCCTGCATGAGTATTAGTATTGTGTCACAGACACATCCAGTGTAGCTGTGGGGCAAATGTGGAGAACACACTCACACTGATAACCTGCTTTTTTTTATATAGAGTGAGTCAGCGCAGCTTCCACAGTAATGAGAGGGGATGCAGAGATAGACTGGGGAGTGAAATGGCCCAGTATGTCTCACTAACTGTACTGTCTGCTGCAGTCTGGTCTCCATAATGGTCACAGAGTACAGCACACAGCTGACTGACCTCACGGCCACCCATCACAGCTGAGGGGTTTCTAAAAATAGCATATTCAGCAAAGCACAAATATTTAGTTTGAAACGTTTTTCATGAAAGGTTTTTCAGAAGTTTAAGAGCACACCAACAAACATGACCTAAATTTACCTTCAGAGAACGTGACTGTTATTTAAAGGGAAAATTCACCATCTTTTCTGTGGATGTCCAATCAGTGTTTATGGTAAATGTATTTGATTGATTGAAGCAATAAATTCCTCAGTGCGTGTTGTATTGATCGAGAAAGCTGTCTTGACATATCTGCTGTTCTTCCTGCATCCAGTGACATCATTTGACGTGACAATGACGTAGTTGGAGACAATGAAAACAGAACTGCCTTGTTCTAGTTGTTTGTTTTGAAAACTAGCTACGTTTCAGCAAAAGTAGCATCCCATAATACAACTGCAAGGAATGTTATGGACGAGGAGACCTTGTAGTACCATATTTATTCGCACCAGAGTATACAGTCGAAGAAATCCAGCAGAGAGAGGCTGAGGCTGTGACTACATTAGCTGGCACAAGAGGACATGGCCGACAGCCACCCTCCAGACACCGACTGCTTGCGTGCAATGCATTCTGGTACATGTAGGCACTGATGGCATGGCTCCACAGGCAGGAAAACTCAGCTGTCTTGGTCAGTATAGTACAAACAGGAATTTATAGCTTCAATTGACTAAATTTACCATCAACACTGATTGGACATCCACATAAAGGGTGGAAAATTTTCCCTTTCAGCCCCAACAGGATTTATGTTAATGCATCCCTAAAACACATAATGTCCCTCGACTTAAACCCTCCGGTGCCCAATTTTCTGGCATCAAATCAAGGTCAGAATCAAAGCTGTTACCTTATTAACTGTATCAACATTTACTTTGTGAGTAAGCTGAACTACAAACCAAACTGTTAGTTGTTGCTGAGTAAACATGCATTGTAAACTGATGTCTGTACACACAGAGGGAAAACCACTCTGTACCTCTTTTGATTCTAAAAAGTTAGAAATCGATGGTTTTTGGTAAACATAAGGACCATCAGTGTGGCGAGTCCGTCAGTCCATAAGCAATCTTTCGTTAGCTGACATAATCTAGCTCGGTGCGTTGTAGCAGGTTAGCAGTGCAGTACTGACCGGCAACTAAAGCTAGCTGGAATTATAGTATGAATCACTCAATGATACTTTCAAATTGAAAGGTGAGCAGCAGATTGTTCTGTCAGTCTGTGATGCTAGCGTTAGCTAACCTTAGCTCAGCAGCCAAAGATGAGACTGGGATCTCTCAACATAATCTGTCAGATGACATCCTGGGGTGAAAGTACATTGCAGTTCTTGCTGGTACGACTAACCCAACCTTCATCACTTCATATTGTTCTCTTGCTGCACCCAGTGTCATGCATCCTTGAATACACATATTTAGTTTGTTTGTTTTTTTGTTTTTTTTTTGAAAGCCTGTATGGTGTCAAAAAGAAATTAGACACAGTTGACAAGGTGTATAGCACATAATTTATTTAAATAATGTCAGTGCCACTGAGTAATTTGTGAATATTGACAAAACTTTTGAAATCATTTTTGTTTTAAACCAAAAGAAAATTACAACTAAATTCAACAACAACACTTTAACAGTTTTAACTTTAGTTTTAACAAATCTGTCTGAACATTTGATATATATTTTTCCAATAAGAATTCACCAGAAATTGTGCAAAAATACGTACTGCAGTACAACAAACAGGAGAACATTGATGTGTTTTTGGACCCTGTATAAAAGTGAATGTTACTGAATATTTTTCCTAATAAAATTTAACCAAACTATGCAAAAGCACAATTTTCCAAACTAAGATTGAAGTTATTAGATATTTTCATAGTATCTCTTTTCAGTCCCTTCACACTCGTTTCACAGCCGGCTGCACAAAGAGAGCAGTGTAATTTGTCCAGCTCGGAGGACGACTTGTTTTGATGAAAATTGAGTTGTGGCTTGTTGTCTACCATACCACACTTGTAAAGAGGTGTTGTTTGTGTTTTAACAATAATATTTCTCTTAAGAGTTATTGATCCTGGGAGCTTGAATCTGTGAATATCTTTCCAACTTTGCCGAACTGGTGTAAGGAGGCAGCTGCTGTCCACTCACTCTGGTACTACGTACAGGCTCTGAATCTTTTAGTGGTACAGACCACCAAAATGTCTACTTTCCCCCCTGATGATATCTGATACCATCAGCTTCAATTGTCTCTTTTGTTTTGAGCAATTAAACCTGAAGCAAAGTTATATGTCTAAATAATTATGTCTGATACAAGTTTTCATGTCATTTTAATATAGTGACCCCACAGAAAAGCACTGCAAATACTGCAATTAGAAGCACAGCGTAACAGTTCATTTATTTTGTCTTCATGTTGACTGTTACAGATTTTCTAACAGTGTGGAAGGATTATGGCAGTGTTTGTGCATGCTGTATTGTGTTATTGACACTTGGACTTGCCTGTTCAGTCAATGCTGTCATGTGTCACTGGGATCATTATCTCAATACCCAGGCTTGCCTGTATTCCTGAATATATTTTGGCAATACAGCATGTAAATGCAGTGCATTTTGGCAGCTGACACTCAAGGTCTAATTGAGCTTCCCATCAGCAAGTGACTGCACTGCAGCCCCATACTTTAGTCCAAGAGCAGCCTTTTGTCCCTTTGTTTCCAAACCTTTTCTCCTGTCCTGAATCTTAAGCACCAGGGCTTGACTTTCAGATACAGATCCAAGTGCGAGTGTGATGTAGTTGGCTCAAGCCTGCGATTCATCGGTGTAATCAGGAGATGGAGAGTGATGATTGGATTATCACTGGGACTGATGAAGGTGGATGACCTGTTTATTTTTTTCTTCATTGGCCATCCCCACTCCATCTCCATTGCCAATCTAATTGACTTGGCAAGCCTCCATTAAATTCACTTAAACCTTTTTGCAATTAAAGTAATGATTTTAATCAGGTTTGTTCATCTATCGTAGAGATAAAGACTCAAACTCACTTCGTTGCACTAATGAGCACAATTCTTTTTTTTCTATTCTGATGAGGGCAGGGCAATATTAATTACCTCATCTGGGCAGAGCGTTGGAGCACATGCAGTGTTCTGTGTTCTCCTGCCACGCTCTCTACCGCGCTGAAATAACACGCCTGAGGAGAAATTGAGGTTGAAACACTGAGGTTAAAGGTATAATTAAATTCAAACTCAATTTTGGCATGTCCAGCAGTCTGAGAATGAAATTAGGAAGAGGGTGGGGAAACGGTAGGCTCAGGAGAATAACTAAGACTTTCTACAGCCTTTTTGACTGCATAATTTCTCTTTGATGTGCGTATGAATTGTGGAAACAGTGATCAAAATGGCAAAGAGAGTCATTATTAATCAGTATGAATGCAAAGCTCCTCTGTGTCCGGGGTTCTATAATTACAACTAAGGTGCGGATTGAACAATGGTTACCCATTTAGAATTCAAAATTAATTGTAATTGATAATTTATCTTGGTTTGCAGTTGTACCAGGATGTACTCTGACAGCTTCTTGAATATGAAAGCAACTATGACACAGCCACATTGTTTGTGTACAAAGTAATGGGAGAAATGACAGAAAATGATGCTGTCATTTCCTCAGACATTTTAAAACAATTTCCTTTTGCAGGAACTAGTTGAATGAAAAATGCTCCTCCACCTGTCAGCTAAGGGCAAGTTAAGAGCTTTTCAAAGCAATGAACTAGTAAACCTGATGCAATTATTCCCTTTATCTATTTATCTATCTATCCATCCATCTATCCATCCATCCATCCATCCATATCCCCCAGTTTCACTTTCCTTGTCCGCTGTGGGGGTCCAGGGGCGGGGGGAAGTCGTGTGCTGTGGGGCAAGTTGTGATGTGTGATATTGTAAAATTGATTAATTAATTGATTGATCTTTGCTGTAAGGCAACCTTGAGTGGCTTGAAAGGCGCCCTAACAAATAAAATTTCTTATTATTATCATTATTATTATTATTATCATTATTTTTATTATCATTATTATTATTAATCGGTTATTCCATCAACAAAATATTTCCAATTTTGATCATTTATGAATTGTTTAAAACATTTTTCAAGCAGAAAATAACAAACTGTCTGTTTCCAGCTTCTTATATCCTGTAATTTGAAGACTTTGAACTTTTCATTTTCTGTTACTTTTTCTAAGAAGACTGTTAATAGTAATTTTGGCTGATATATAATCAACATGTTGACTGAGTACATGCCCTGCAGTGACGAGACCTTTAAGCAGTGTGCTTTACTATCACTTGCACGACAGTGATGCAGCAGGACCGAGGTGCTTGCAAACTAGCAGCTGTGTCCAAGAACTTAACACGGATGCTAATTTTAAATTATATTGCCATGTCTTCGACTCACTGGAACAGCTGATACATCAGCATCCAAACATTTCCAATAACAGATAACTCCAGAGTATTGTAAAGTCCGAAAGTAAAAAAATTATTGAAAAAAGATGGATGTAATATTATTTTATCTAAAGAAATATTCTGCTTTAATGTTTATTTACTTGCATTTAGCCTTCTGGTAACATTTTCACTGTGGTCACAAAACTGTTTGCTGTCCGGTTTGCTTCACAGAAGAGGCACCATGAATTATATACATTAAAGAAAGTAGATTTAAATCTAAATTAACAACAGAACGATCCATTTTGTATCAGTATTGCAGCCTACTGATTTTTGATTCTGAGTTACATTTTTAGTGATAAGGACGGTGCTGTCATGCTGGTTTGATCAGGTTTTAAATGTCTGGTTGAACACTCAGATTGTCTGGTTGGATTGACTTGTTGATCTACTGTCACATTAGCGAGATGTCACTGAAGATTTCTCAGAAACATCCTGAAAACTGATCTCTGAAAGAAGTCTGTTCCTGTCTGTTTTTGTCTGTATACCAGCCTTATATATTTGTTCTATTTTAATCCCAGCAATGGACATGCCGTCAGAGTTGACAGCTCTCAACATCACTCCACAAGGAGCCCTGCTGAGGTGGAATCCACCTGTTTCCAGTGTCGACAACTACGTGCTGACCCTCACACACAACCAGGGTGAGAAGTCCGAGAGACTTTAATTCATTTGCTGTTTATTAGACTATAAATAGATGGATTGATTAACCATCAAGAGTCAGACCAATTAAAGCATTTTGATACAATCATTAACACCCCTTTCTTCTTGATGCCTAGATTTCTAGGATGTTCACTGCACAATCACAAATACTGACAAATTCAGCTGATAATCTGTCTCACATCACTGTTATGTGCTGCTTACATTGGCTACCAGTTAATATTACAGGACCATGGATCATGTTTTTGCACATCAGCTTTTTTTTATTGATGCTATCATGTGTATGTTTCATGTTTGTTTCATGAAGCACCTTGCAACCTTGCTTATGAAAAGCACTGCTTGCATAAATATTTACTCACCATCTTGTTACTGAGAGCAGCTCTCTGCACAATGAAGCGATTGGAATCTTATCGAGTCAAAACACCGACTGCCGTGAGATCAGTTTGTACAGTCAGAGCATAACGAGCAGATTTGTTTTAGGTCATTCAGGTGCAGCGTGCGGTGATGTGTCAGGCACCATCAAGGTTTTCCCAATAAGAAGTGAGATCAGTGTGATCCTTCAGGGCAATATGGATCAATTTGTCTTACTTTCAGAACAGTTCATTATGTCCGCTTGAGCTGCTAAGCCTTGACACAAACATTGCAGCTTTTACACAGCATACGTTTCTGATGCATCCCATGTTTTCACCGTCTGACAGCCATATCCAGATAGGTGAAAGATAGCCATATTGCCCGGCCCTTCAGAGTCAGTTTATAATTGGCTCCCTGAACCATGTGGACGACTGCCAAGTTACAGTAGGTAGGCCAGCCACAGACAAAGCTACTTGACATACACAGCGAAAGTGTTGAAACATGAGAGTAAAAAAGTTTCAAAGGGTTTGATTTTTCAAACAAACATCACCCAGCATTGTTGGCAATTAGCCTTTGCAAAGAAGCTCCTTAAACTCACCAGGCAAATGTTTAACGACACTTGAACTATTCATTCCTCCTGGTTTTATAAACTGGCTGGAGAAGCATATCTCTCATTTGCACATCACCCCACTGACTAAGCCTTGCCTGGGTTTATCCGGAGGAATCTGTATCACTCAGCTCTCAGAGTCAATGTGTATGTTACACCTTGACTGACTGGACTGCAGCCAGATCATCTCAGATACAGAGACAGTATCTATATGCTGAACACATATTTGGAAAGCAGCCCCAGCCAGGGTTTGGAGAAGCGCAATGTAAAGCCGTGGACAAACTCCCTTGAGTGTCAGTGTATTAACTCAAGGTCAATAAATCTCATATTTCATAGAGTATTGTCCTGCATTACAAAATAGATTTTTTATTGGCCACCAGGAACACCCACATAAAATCCAAACCATCATGGTGTATCAGTCAGTCAAACCACATATAAAATAGATTAATGGTGTAGCATGGAAAAAATATGGTTTGTTCATATCATCTCCAGCATCACTGACTAGGTTTACGTGCACACTGCTATTCCACTATTATTCCAAATAAGGCGATATTCTGAATTTGATAGGGGTCATGCAAACAGTGTATTCAGTTTGGATATTACGAATGAAGCATTTTCCAATTAAGACGTGGGATATGCCGGTATTTCATGGGTTTTAGGAGCATTCTTTAGACATGTTTACACCACATTCAGAAAACGCATCTTAATCTGGGTTTTTACTGCAGTTTGATCCACTCACTCTCGGCTCTGTGCCTTTTTATGCATGTGTTGTTCACAAACCAACTCACCAACAGTTTGCAAGGCTGTGGGGTAGAGATGCATACGCAAAAGAAAAGCTCACATTTCTGGCCAGAAGGAGAAACACATCTACTTTTAAACATAATGAAAGAGTTATGTTTAGTTATGTTAAGTTTTTGGATACGCACAAATTTCACAATGCCGACTTTTTCAAGAATGGGTTGGCACAGTTGAACAAGTCCGCCACTTATGGAAAACTAGGTGAGAGTTAGGATTAAAAAATCTAATTTCGATGAACAGAAGCTGTTCCACTTTTCCATATTTTGATGTGATAAACGACATGTTAGGGCACGTTAATGCCTCATTTCCACTTATGTATATGTACAGAAACGAGGCAACCACAGTCCATCATTCCCCAATCCGTAATATCCTCTGTGCCTGTGAAACGTCTCCCCTGGAATATGTTGGTCTGAAATTTGCCCCAAGTTTGTTAAAAAAAAATTTTAACTTATGCTGTGGATTTCGGAGACAGTATGACAGTGTGCCATCTTAGCTAACATGCTGCTCTCTAGCTAACAGGCTATTTTCTTCAATTCAGTTGCTGAACTTGTTTATCTAGTTTTAACACATTGTAAATCTGATTAATGTTATCCTGCTAAAATATGGTTATATATTATATACAGTCACACTGTCATTATGACTCTGTCTTTTTGAGTAAATATTTCACAAAACTTGCAAAGTACCTGGCAGGTCAAGATATTTTTTAGGGCATTTTTGCCTTTGGCTTCAGGTAGTTTTATATTGGGCTTCTATACATCACATCCGTGAGTGGAAACAAGTTGTAAAAGAAGTTTGCACAGCTGAATGTAAACTGGAATATTAGTGAAATATTCTTTCTCATTAGCCATGTATGCAGCTTAGCAGGAATATTGTCCTTAAAGGAATAATGGAATAAAAGTAAAATGTTTTGTGCATGTAAATGTATTTGCTGTGACGTTTATTTCACATACTACTGAAAGGCCAAAAATTCCAGAGAGAGGGGAACATTGGCAGGTGGATGCAGCTCTCATTATTATTTCTGTATATTAAAACCGTCTAACACAACAAGATCCTTTCAGTGAGTCACCGACACCACAGCAATTATATTGTCTTGTTCCTTTTACACAGTTATTTTCTTAATAAGCAATTTTTCACAGTCTGTTCAGAGGCTGAAGATACAGACTGGTAACTGAATGGTGGTTTAATTGTATGCACCACATTTTAAATTGGTTTGACGGATACGTTAGTCATTAAAATACCTCAAATTGATTCTTGGAATATACAGTTAGATCAGATTAGAGATGAATTCTCAGTCTTGGATTTCATATACAGTACATTACAGAGTATTCACTCAAACTTTAGAGCAGAAGACATGTCTCATTTTTGCAGGATTGTCAGTTTTTCCCATTTTTAGCAGCCATTTTTCAAACAGAATTTAATGTAGTCTATTCAGACAAAACTAAAATCTGAAGATGTATGGTAAACATATAAACCTTCTGTGTTTTCCAGTGACAGCTGATACTTTCCTCGTGGAGGGCAACAAGCAGGAGCACCAGCTGTCCAAGCTGAAGCCAAGCACCACCTACTCTGTAGCCCTCTATGCCACCAAAGGACCCCTCACCAGCGGCACCGTCATCACCAACCTCCAAACACGTATGTGCTCATGTTATTCAGCTGGCATCTGTACAGTGGGCGCCACGATGATTCAGTGGTTAGCACTGTTGCCTCACAGCAGGACGCTCCTTCAGGCCTGACTGGAGCCTTCCTGTGTGGAATGTAAACGTTCTCTGTTTGCGTGGGTTTCCTCTGGGTGCTCTGTTTCATTCACGCTAAAAAATAAGTATGTTAAGTAGAGTTTCTCCTGGCTTTGTTCCTGACCAAGGGCAATGGCTACACACTGCTTCTAAAGTAGTTAGGATGAGTCAAATGCAGCGGATGCATTTCTCTCAGGGCATCAGTGAAGTGTAGCACAAGCAACAGAAGTATGTCATACAAAGAAAAAATATAACTAGTTTTTATGTACCAAATCAGTTAATGACCTGCCTCAGAAAGTGGTAATTATAATTGACGTGCCGTGTAATAGCAGTTGATAATAACCCTCATTCATGAAGAGACTTCCTTTCATTTCTGTCTTAGATGAGCTGAAACAGTCAGTGCATGGTTGGGCATCAAGTCTAAGTGATAATCTAAGTGTTAGTTATTTCCCCTAGACTTAACAACAAATAATTCCTGCAGTACTACCTGAGCTGTGACAATATCACAGTCAAAATTAAGTTACTATTTCTGTTGATTAGATTACCTTAAGCTTTAAGTTCCCTCGCAGTAGATTCAGAGGTGCGGGGGTGTTTATTTGAATGTGCCACTGCTCGTTCCAGACGACAGGTCTAATTGCTGCTGTTTGAGATGCACTTGCAGTCTGCATGTTTTATTGGATGGTGATGTTTTGTACTTTAGTTATTTTATAACTCAGATTTGTCTCATAGTCAACAGTATTGTCTGCATGTCGTGTGTCCACCTGTACAGTAAGTAGCTTTATCCACAACAGCTTTATGTGTTAGGGTTGTTGTGACTGTTGGGCTGTCAGTCTCTGTGCTGACATGTTAAACTCTTGATAAAGGAGCCCTGTTACTATTCAACTTGAGATATCAGGACAGTAGCATGTGGTGTATTCTTATCCAGCTTTATTGGTAAAAAAGCTGTCTGTTCAGAAAAGACTGACATATAATTTCAGGTGTCTGCAGGTCCTCAAAATGGCTTTGGGTGCTTTCAGACCTAGAGTTGTCTTGCTTTAGTCTGAATCAGGGACTAATTTTGTCACCAAAGCTGCATAATTACCTAGAGTTGGTTCGTGTTCTCACAGCAGCATTTACAAGCGGAGCAGATAAAATGGTTTGCTCGGGACAGCTGCTCTTGATTGGTCCAGGAAGTAAACAAAACGTTGAAGAAGAGTACACTTGCAAGATAAATGTGACACTTTCTAATGTCACAATGGAGGGACAACTACGCAGGTTGATTTTAGCGCTGCTCATCGTGGACTATATTGCTGTCATTGTTCATTTTAGTCAAACCATACAGTTTGAAAATGAGGCGCGGCTCCAACTAGAAAACAATGTTTTGATGCATTGGATGTGCTGAATGTGCATATTAAGGCAGTACAGGAGGAGGTGCACATTAATAATCCTCCAGGACTGTAACATGCTCATGTTTAACCCAAACAGCGTCATGTGACTGCAGTTGGTTCAGATCCAGGTCGGAACACCTTCTCACCACAAACCAACCGCACCAGACTGAGACCACCTCTTCAAGAAGGTCTCGGCCTGGTTGTTTTGGTGTGCACCCGAGTGTGATCTGTGTTCACACCCCCTCAAAGAACCACACTTACAGTAGGGGGCAAATGAACTTAAATTTAAATTTGTGAGGTCTTAATTGCCACAAACATTGTATCTGAATATGTTTATCCAGCTTTTAATATCTTTCAGTCAAGCTCCTCTGCGTAAAAGTCCACATTCCTGATGCTACAAATATTTTAACCTACCACTGAACCTAATACTTTCTTTACCTAAACTTGCGCTTACCTGTTAACAAAATGTAAATTAACCAAATTCACTCTAATGACCACGTCAAATCAACAATGTCATGTCTGTGGTGTAAGTGATTGTTGAGCAATTAACTTATCAACTGTTTATTGAAGTTTCTAATGTTCTCATCTAGAAGATCGTCCGTCACCATTCATAACGTTTCCATTGCCCAGCCCTAGAGGGATGTATGTTTGCATCAGAAAAAAAAAATTCAAAGGAAGACACTATTATTATTCTGGGTTGTACAGCTTGGGTAGATTTTAGCTTGCACACAGTTGCCTTTCCTTTATCTCTATGTACCATTCGTTGCAGAGTCATAAACTATGTCACAGGGGTCAGTACCATGCTCGAGAGTCTGACTTGGTCAAAGACACAAGCTGTCATGAGGATTAAGCTCGTGAACTCTCTGTTCAACTTTTGCCTGCTTTAACTCTCAGTGACCCACCTCTCCAATTACATTCACCTTTATCGGCTGCTCCATCGAGAGCAAAGTTAGGGGTGAAGGAATTGTTCCAGTTTAGCTGAGTTGCAGCTCTGTAAACTTAGTTTTTTCTGGAGTTCTTGCAGAAAAAAAAAATTCAGTCAGCAGAGGAGTTCATATCCCCCAGGGAGGAGCAGAGCTACCTGTCCTGCACTGCAGCAGAGACGAACTGCTCGAAACAGAAACAAACTCTGACAACGTATGAGAGCAAGGCTGCAGAGACTTCAAAACATAAATGGGGCTCAGGAAAATTAGTTGTACCTGCAACCATGTCAATGCTGTACGTGCACATAGTAACTCATACATAAACAAATGTTCTTGGCAGTTTAAGGTGATTCTAATTTGGAAACAGATGCTCTGCCTTGTGCGTCATGTACCTCAGCTTCTCCAGAGAACAAAAACAACACGTATTTCTACCCTCATTCAACTCTCTCATATGAAAGAATTTAGGAAATCGCTGTGATGTAGGGAGCACCATGGAGTGAGCAAAGAGGACAAGGATTTTGTTTTGAAAATCATGTCTTATTGAATCAAGCAAACGGTTGGGTGCTTGACTTTGTTGCTCTCCTTTTCTGAGTGAAATAGACTAAATTTATTCTTGCCACTCCATTCTGGAGGAAAAATGATTTGAGTTGAAAAGACACAAGTAGATCAAATCCCTCCATACAAGAGGGGGGACATCCACAGGAGTTCCACATTTGCTGTATTCAGAATTATACCAATATTACTAAAATATATCCTGCAACTACTGAATGGTGTTACAGACCCAGCAGAACATGCAATGCATTTTTCAGTCATCACTGGTATTAACAATATTTATGTTTTCTGTATATATTTTTTATGTTGTCCTCGGATAGGGCCTTAAAAAAATAACATTCATACTTTATAATTCAATTCAGAACTGCTCTTTTACCTTATTTCACTGAGGACCTAAAATTCAATTCAAAGGAACAATGGGGGATAATCCCTGAGCTTCATCAAGCGCTCCCTGTGAGCAAATATAACATGTATTAATAACACTGTTTATATTAAAAGTGTCAGCCCTCTAGTTCACATTCATGCTGGAAAAGTACACTGTGAAGACATCTGTGTACAGCACTGTATGTGCACACACAGGCACACACCAATAGAGACTTCCCCCATGCAGGATTGATGATGACACGTCTCACCAGGGGGCGCCTTAGTCAACCCCAACTTCACAGGGAACTTCTTGTGTTGTTAATTAAAGTTCCTAATTGAAATCTTAAAGCCTGTTTCGGCTCCGCTCACACAGCTTGTTTTCTCAGTCTGTTACGCTCCAGTGGAAAATGTCACATTGTGAACGGGCTATGAGAGAGGATGAGGCCATTGATTGGTTTGGTCAACTACCCCACCTATTGCTCTGCCGCTGTCTCCCCGGGTCTGCTGCTCTGTTTCTGTCGGCTTCTTTTGTCCTCTCTCTTTTTTGGGGTCGGTCTCAGTCTGTGTACTGAGTCACAGAGTTAAGAATTACAGGAATAGAGAGCAGCCAGTGACAGTGGCTTTATTTTTTTTTAATTATCCTAAATGATAGTGAAGTCAAGTCCATTTATTTATATATCACATTAAAATAATAGCAAGGGAAGTTTAAAACAGTGGCTCCCAACTGGTCCAGCCACGGGGTCCAGACTTCTTCTTAGTCATTAATTCAAGGTCCACACAGTTTAATAAATTCGGCGTCATACTTGCACTTGGCCATGTTGAGGAGTGTTTTTTTGTCTCTGTGAAGTAGCTTTCCGTTATTCACTCACTCGACAGCAGTAAACATCACTTCGATATAAAAGCTCTGTGCCGTAAATTCACTGTATTCAAAAATGAAGTGTGTTTTTTCCAGTCTTGACATATTTGCGAGTCACTTGCGGTCCAATCAGAATGGACCTACGAGCCACTTTTGGACTGGGACCTACCAGTTGGGGAACACTGGTTTAGAATATAATGAAAACTAAATCAGTCATTGAAAAACAATTATGGGGACTCAAACAGTAAGAAGCACTTCAAGATTAGGTATAGGCATTTTCAATCATTTCCTTATTGATATTAAAATACTCGAGTACTTGCAAAAAAAAAAAAAAAATCTTATAAAAGATTAGGGATGTAAACTGGACAAAAATGGAAAACAAGTGCAATTTAAAATTCATTTATTGAACAACCAGGCTTTAGCTGGCCTATTAGACCATAAATTCAAAGTTAACTTTAAAGGAAATGACCATTTTAGAATGAAAATACAGACAGTACTTACTAGTGTTGTCACAATACTCTAGTACCGCGGTACTATTTTAGTACCGGTATACCGTGCAACACTAGTACTTACTGACCCTCATGCCAACAAGAAGTCCAGTGTAGTTTTTTAATCCACAAAACTCATTCGGGGTATTGGATGATAACAGCTAGTCGGACTAAGAGCTACACTTGGAAGTGCACGGAACCCGCATTTTGAAAATGTAATAAAACTCCACTAATGCATTTCAAAAACGTCAGAACAGCTCGTCCGTCACAATCCAAGTGCCCTGAAGCTCATCCGCATGCAAAATTGACTTGAAAAGATATCATTTACTCCACTTTTATAGCATAATTTCTCACCGTGGTCAGTTAGCCTGCCCTGCAGGAGTGCTGTGTTTACATGGCAACTCGCACAAGGACAGCAACCCACCATTTGGGAACCACTTGGATAGATGGACTGTCTTCAGAGCCGCCCTCCTCTCAGTCAGTTCAACATCTGCCCAGTAAGCAGAAGCTAACACAGCATCAGCAGCTAACATCTGACACAGAGATTACCAACGTCCAAATCAAATGCTCATGCTTATCCCTTCTCAAGATGTGATTTAAAAATGGTGAAATGATTTGTCATGTAGTGGATTATACTTTCTCATATAAAATGATTATACACTTATCTGTGGTTTGCACTTAGAGTATGACGTCCGAACAGCGGTTGAGGATTTTAACACAAGATTTTCAGCTCTCCGAGTAGTCTGGTGTTGACACTGACAATGAGGTTGGGAATATTTGGATGCCAAATATAGGACATAGATAGGACAAGGATATTCCTGAGGGCAGAACATGTTGTGTTGGAAAATATCTGCATATGTGTTTGTGTATAAGTCTGAATTTAATTTCTATATCCTTTTATGACAATTTAAAAAGAGTTGTTTATTGCAAGTTTAAGTGTTTCTGGTCCATCTGGTGTACAGCAGCTGTGCATAATGCAAAGGCGTAATGTACAAGAGGTGAAGGGTCAGTAAAGCTTCTTGCTACAATAATGGTCTCCCCACATGTTTGCCTGCTCACAGCACGAAGCGAGAGGAGAGAGGAAAAAGCAGCGAGTCTGGCTCGGATCAAAACGTGGCCACGACTGCCTCAGCCATTTAGGTTTTTTTGGGTGGAGTTTCTTTGTCAACTCCCAAGCCTCTTAACCACAGCTGAGAGTTGTTTTGTTGTCTGGCCTCCATGCCTCAAGAGTTCAACACAGAGTAAGACAGCTTGGCTCCCCATCGGCTGATATTTAAGCTATAGGGCTGGAAAATAAGGGATTTTGCCACGGGTGTCTCAATAAGCCTGTAGGCTGCAGCACCGGGACTTTTTTCCCCCTCAGATGTGTCTGAGCCCACTTGCTGAGAAGTGCTTGGCAAGTTTTTGAAGCAGCAGAGATCCTTGCTGCGGGCAGCCTCACTGAGCTCTGCCTGATAGTTGTTCACCAAGTACTGAGAGTGCTGCTATTACAGAAACATAATCTTGATTCTCCAGGCAATCCAGGCATGTTTGACAGTTTAATGTACTTTTAAGAACTTGTGTAATTATTTTATGGTAAAATGCTTTGATACTTGTGCTAATATATTAGAAATATTCTCTACAGAATATGAATTCAGTATTTATTGTATAAAATATGTAGAATTATGTGATATTTCTAATACTGTAACAGCCAGAGCTGCACATTCTTTTATTCGTTGTGAGCCATGGTGTTAGAGAAGTGTGATTTCACCTCAGTCTGGGCACCATGCAAATTTATTTTTATAAATATATTGTTAATTTCTTGGCTAAATAGGGTTGTCTTTTGGATTAAACTGTCAGTCAGATTAAAACAAAACAAACACAGCCTTTTAGATGTAAATTCTCAAACATGGCATCCGTTGTACAAAGACGGTCCAAATTTGATCCTGTGGAAAATGAATTATGCAAAAATAACGAGAAATAGATTTAGAAGTCATTATCATAGGATTTACATTGTGAAATGATGTTGAATTCAGGATTTAAATGTTACTAATTCTAGGGATGTGTGTGTGTGTGTGTGTGTGTGTGTGTGTGTGTGTGTGTGTGTGTGTGTGTGTGTGTGTGTGTGTGTGTGTGTGTGTGTGCGCGCGTGTGTGTGTGTGTGTGCGTGCGCAGTTTTATTTGTGAACAGTATAAAAGACAGGAAGGTTTATAGAGTTGTGCCTCGAGCTAGAAGCTAACTGTCTCATACAATATTTACACAGCAGGCTCAGTTAAGAGTAGATAGTAGTAGAGTGGATACCAGCTCAGCAAGAACATATATTTTACCTGTTGTCGTGTATTCATAAAACTTCCTAACAGCTAACAGGTACATCTGAACTGTACTTTGGTAGTGCAGCATCATGCTTCATGGTTTGTGGCTTTAAATAATCCTGACATCAGATGTCTCCCATCTCTCTCTTAGATCTGGCAGTGGGGAACTGGTTGTGGTTTGCAGGGAGAGGATTATAACAAATTGCCTTTAAAGTTAACATGGAAAACAAATTATGGTTGGGGTACACTTTCTGAAGCCGGGAATGAATATAAACTGGGGAGAAAAAATTAGGCTGCAACCTCTGGAGCATGATTAACTTTACCTATTAAATAAAAGTTAGAGCAACTTCGAGTTTTGCAACGTGTAGTTTTAGTAGGGATGGGTATTTTAACATTATTAGTACTGTTACTGATACTACTTATCAGCGTTACTCCAAAACTATAATAACTTACTCATTACTCTTTTCCAAAGTGCTGATATTACTTTACTTATTACTCCATGCCAACAGTGATTGGTCACACTACCTTTTATATTACATTTTGGATACACCCCATAAAAGTGGTAATTGCACATCTCCCCAAAGTTTTCAGTTGATATTTTCCCCAGGCTCTGCTTGAAAGACCGAAAGTCACTCATCGCGTCTTTGTAGCTGCAGCTGTCCACAAGTAAAATCCAGTTTTGATTGTTAAACAATGTAGGGCTGCAGGTAGGGTGTATATCCTGGAGCTTTATGATGTTGTGCTGTCACTCATAGTAGCTGAGGTGTTTCAGACCGGAGGTTTGAGGGCGTGGGTTTTTTTGTAGTGGAAAGAGACTACCTGCAGCAACAGCGTTCTTGCTCTTGTTTTTTCGTCCCGGCAAAATCAAAGTTATTTCCAGCTGTTAAGGTAAGGTAAGGTTCCAACTAGCTTGCTGCTTTGTGATGTGCTGGCGCAGCACGGCGATTACGCAAGTGTGTCCACTGATGGTGTTGTTGTATTTCAAGTCAATAGTGACGTGATAACAAAAGTAACGTTGTAACGAGTTGTTTGGTTTTGGCGTAACCGCAATGGTATTACTGAAATTTTATTAGTAATTAGTTACACTACTTGTAACTGGAAAAAGTAGTATTAATATTACTGTAACGCATTACTAGTATCGTGTTACTGTCCAACACTGCTATGTATTGATCTGGTACTTGAATGTTGCTCTTATTGGTTCTTTTTGTTATATTTAAGAGCAAAATGTGTGAAAAAAAAATTAAGGACAGAATTTATTGCAACTTGAACAAATAATTTATATAAATACACCAGTATTTATAGCTCAATAACTAGCTGGCTAATGGTTACTTTTAATCATTAACCCATGTTTGTATAATTTAGATAACTGTGCCTGAGGTGGATGGGATGATGACAGATGAGCTATGCAGTCGATAATTGTGCATTTCTCCACCTGTATGTGATGCACTTTCTTCAGACATTTCGGAAGACTGCTTTTATTTCCACCCTTACATGCACATGTGGCAACGAGCATTGTCAGCACCACCTGTAATGAAGTGTTGCCAGACATTTGAGTGTTTAGTTCTCTCTGCCATTGTCACAGAGCAGATTCTCTGTGTGTCGGGGAGAGACAGAGATGCAGAGAGCTTCTGCTCCTTGCACATACTGCATACTCTGAGAGCAAGATCTCTCCTCTGGATTTTGGATTAGTGAAATTGCACTATAGACAAATGTCTTAGCTGTGTTGCGAATTTAAAACGGAGTTGGTGAGATAAAAGGTGTGATAACGTTCATGTAAAAAGGAAATCTCTTTTCTTAATTTTTTTCGAAGAGAAGAGCAGAACTGGTAACTTTAGATCTTTTCAATACTATAGTCTTGAGTAATTTAGCATTGAGGCCTCATTAATACCAGATTTCATTATCCATCCCTTTGTATTGGGCTTCTGCTTTTGAATAGTTGAATTTGAGGTGCTTTTCAGTTGCTATTTGGAGGCCATATGTCGGGCCACTATGTGCCTATGTTTGAACGGGGTGTTAGGGTGGAAGTGAGGTCTCATTAAGGCTTTTATTCCCCATACCCATATCTTATACTATTATACTTAGACCGACGGTATTTTGTTTTGCCTTGTCATTGCATCTCACTGGTAAAGAGGCTAAAAGTAGTGCAATTAGACAGGTGTTGTATCTCCATCCCTGCCAGTCGGAGCTGATAAATACCTGTGATTACTGCTGAGTCATTTGACCCGGGTGTGAATTCCGATTGTATTCTTTCCCATTTCATACAAAAGTCAGATGTTAGCGGATTTTAATGGGTTTTTCCTGCAGTAGAAAGGGGCTTTAGCTTCATCGCCCCACCCTGTGGTGTGAGAGAGGAATGAAAGGACATAGCAAAGGACACACAGGAGTGACGAGGGTTAGAGACCTCTATATACTGTATGACATTGAAGTGTGGTCTTTGCTCCTAAACTTTCCTTACAATAATTTCATTAAGAAGGTTACCACAATTGAAATAAAAGCACTGTAGGTCAGTTGGAAGAATCAGCTAACTACTTGTAGGAAGAAGAACCTCAGTGGGGTGCTATGTAATCATCATTAATGGCTTTCCTCTTCTTTATAGGCTCTTTGACATTATCCATGATGCTAATCAAGGCTGTGGAGTGTTCTTGAAGATAATCACAAGGTGTAAAACACATTATAAAATCTGTGAGATTCATCCAGGAAGTATTTGTTTAATTAGGTATAGACTTCATATATTCAAAGGAGTTACTTATACATCTTTCACGCAGAATCATTCACTTGCAAATTGGGACAGAGATGTGATATTCACTCCAAAAGAATAACTTCCTCTCTCTTCCTGCAACAAATTACTGCTGCCCATGCTGCCCTTCCCATCTGCTGCTCTGCGTGTGTTTATTTTTTTTCTCCTTTTGCATTGTTTACACTGCGTGTTAATGAGACATTAGATAAAGCCAAACCTATTCATCTCAATCCCATTGTTTAAACCTACGCGTCTGAAGATGGAGCCTTAGAGCTGCCAGGAACTCAGACGACACCTGCTCACCTGCTCGGGCGCACTCCATGCAAAGGTTTAATTGGAGAGAGAGTGGGACAAGGAGACAGATTTAACTGGTGAATGAAGAGAAAGGCAGAATAAAGAAGGGCTAAACGAGGGTGGTTGCGGGCCGTCCATTTCTATGAAACGCCCCTCCCGCCTCTTCCTTCTCATCTATCTTCCACGCGTGCATAATGCAGCAACCGTGTTCATCAAGCAGAGGGGAGGACAAGAACAAAAAGATAAACTCCGTTCACTCTCTGGCACATTGAGTTGGAATGGCAGCCTGTCAGATAAGGAGGAAAGAAGGAGGTGGACAAAGGAGGGGAAGGAGAGAAGAGCAGAGGGGGAAATACAAGCACATAGGAGATAAGGAGGGGAGTGAAGAAGAGGAAGACCCCTAGATTGATGTGGGAATAGGAAGAAAAAGACAAAAGAGGAGGAGGAAAAGCAGGAATGAGATGCAGACAAGGTCAATAAAGACGTGAAGGTGCAGAGAGGAAGAGATTGGCACGTCAGTGCGGACTTTAGCACAATCTGCGATGTGCACTGCTCAGCTTCTCGCTCTTAAAAACTCTTTGTTCCCTCCTTCTCCCTGCAGCTCTGTCTCTGTCCTTCTCCCTAAATCCCCCTGTCACACAATGTGGATCTGCCTATCACTGTCTCAGAGCGAAGGCACCCCGCTTCTTTCAGGAGGTTATCAAGGCAGCTACATGCTGTTAATTACCGAGCTGTCATTGATCTTTCCATATGTGCACACAGACAAGGATTTACAAGAGAACAGAGTGTGTGCTTGTGGATTTTCTTTGTGTGTGTAGAATTGTGTGAGGTCTGGGTTCAATTTAGGGTCAGATGTGTCGCTGAAAGTTAAGGAGAAGTCCTCAGGAGATGTTAAAAGTTCAGGCTGTATACAAAAGCCCATGTTAGTTTCACTACTGAGGAAAGAAGGGGGGGAAAAAAAGGAGAAAAGCTGGAGTCAAACAGAGGGAATGACAGAAAGACACAGCCATGTGGTAGATGTCTTTATCTCATATTGATGTTGGATTGCACAGCACACAAAGCGCAGCACTTCATTTGTTTCAGCGCCCCTGCCTCCCTTACGCAGAGGGCTGTTGGGTGACTGGCTGACAATGTGCCCCAGAGTCATGATG